>OY728125.1:814933542-816183542 GCA_963277665.1 Viscum album | reverse complement strand
AATATCCTTTGGAACTTATAATGAAGTGGAAAATATCTCATGGCTGGTTTAAAAGAAGTAGATCACACAGAGATACCTACAAAATTCATGTTATGCACTATTCATATGTGAATATCATCCATGCCAGTATTGAAATCCCTCTAGAACATATGACCAATTTAGAATATTCATAAGAAGATTTTTCTTTTCATAATGCTATCCATACTTAAATGAATATATGAGGTGTTTTTACCTATAACCATAGGGACTCCAAAAATCATGTTAATCCCTCAATCAATCCTTCATTACCATCGATAATGGAACTTAATTGGATAAATTTTATGGTTCATAGCTTGTCTCAACTTCCCATGGTGATGGCCAATCCCTTTATCTAGAGTATAGATTTTCTATGCTTGAATATTAAATGAGTGATTTTAGTAGACTCATTGATGTGTCACTCTAAGGTATCATTCCTTCGAAATATGATTGTCAAGAAAAACCTCAACTCATGATTCTTGGCAGTGAACATCAAAAATCAGGGTTTTCTAAAAACAAATAATGAAAAAGGAGAACATCATATCAATATGGGACATTAACCATGAGTGTATTTGGATCCTGAAATAGAATATCAATAATTCCATCCATTCGGTGCATAACCAGAACATGTCACGGAAAATCCTTATAGGCATGCCCCAATAGGTTACTGAAGTTAAATTCCAGTGGTTTCTCCAATAGTGGTCCTACCAGCCACCTAACCCATTCGAGCTCTATTTTCAAAACATACACAGGCTCTGGATCAGGTAGATATTTTTTGAAATCATAAAAAAATAGGTCATTAAGGTCTCGATATGAATCATTTTGAGGAGGGCATGCACTAGTTTATCTAAAAAAAAGGCTTACTCACAAATGTTAGATCCAAATCATCCCCTGATAAACATCAGGAATCCTAAATTTATAATTTTTAATAGAATGAAATATCAGAATAAGAATTTGAAAAATTTCATCTCTTGATTTAATCCCATCATTGGATCCCCTGACTAGTAGGAAGAATGTAAATTATAATTCTTTGTGTAATAAATGATGGAGCCTGCAATTATTTTCTATACAAGTTTGTAGTCCCAATCGATAACTGGATGGAATGATATCCGTCATAAATTTCTACACTAAGGATGCCCAACACAATTGAAGATGAAAATCATCAAACTCACTATCTTCCAACAATATGAAAACGAAATTGTTTATGACATTATTGATCAATGGAAAGGACAAAAATGCTTATTCAACATACCAATACCCTAATAAGTTTTATTTTATAACTACATAGAAAATATGTGAGACCCATTATGCATACCATTTATCCATATAAAATACACAAGAGGGTTTTGGGATTATTCCACAACATCCCGACTAGTGGAAATCTCCATCGCAGATCCCAAATTCAATTCTCGAGTGGCTCCATTAGCTCAAGGAAGGATAACATGAAAATTAGAGGCTAATAAAATTACACTTATTTAGGATCATGTACCCTATAATATTTTGAAAGACTAAAGCATAATATAGGGATCCACCTATCATAAATTAGCTACAATAGCTCCCTCTCTAAGATGATCAAATTGATCAGATATAAAGACAACTTTATGAGATGAAAAATAAGGTTTATTCCATTCGAAATGTCCATGTTCTTTTTTAAATAATATCGTCATTGGAAAAAAAATTAGTTTACATTACAATGACCGAGAAGTGAAGTAAATATGATGATGAAGATCTCCCAAAATATATCATATTTTTTATAATGTTGGGGCTTCCTATCATGAAATGTGTGGTTTTAAAATACCTCAAAAAAGATGGTTTAGTTTGGGAAAGTGAAACTAAAATAATTCTACAACCCCATTAGATATTTTTTCCGATATATATCATGAAAAGGAATATTAATGAAAATTAGTTAAGAGAAATAGTATGAAATATTTTGATGACTAGATGGTAAGAAAAATTATCAAACCAAATAATTCTATTCATTAAGAATAACTGAAATAGCCAATTTTTTCCCTAAACACTTTCTCTATTGATAAAACATATTTCATTAAAATACCAATACATTAAAGTAAAATAATAAAAATGATATATCCAATTGGATAAGAAGCAATTTTTAGAAAATCATCTCATGTCTATGTCAATTTTTTCCTTTACAATATAGAAATTCATGTCAACCATCCATAATTCTCGGGCATGCCAGACTAAATGGTACAACAAAAGTTGACCAATGAGGAAGAATCTTCATCATATGATAAGTTGACCATTTTTTCTATTAATGGTATTAAATTAATATATCCTTTATCAAATAATTATTCTAATTATGAACCTGATTTCCATACACTCGATTGGAGATTTTGGAAAAGTTTTCATTGAGATTGAAGATACAATGGATGATTTGGTCATGCTAGGATCCACTACATTAACCAGACCCCCACTCAAACTGTCTATGTGGAAAAACTCATGGGAATGCTCTGAAACAACCTCAGAATGAACAAGGGAGTTCTTCCTCCATACATGACCGGTTCTGCCCAGACTTGATCATATTGGAATACTTGTAGGAGGATACACCAAACCCTCTTCGATAAGTAGGCCTACCCAATTAGTAGAATATAGTAAGAACAATATCATTTTTATCACCTATCACATGTGATATCCCATCAACAACAAGAAAATCAGGGCCAAATATGTTTACGAAATATTATATTAATTCTATAAAGTGTAAAACATTGGACAAACAAATATGATTTCCTGATGCAATTAGCCAAGTGTCAGCTAAGTAATCCATCATCGATGCTCTATGTTTGTAAAAGACCTATGGGAAGAACTCATTGAGCATTATAAGTCCCTCACAAAATTGAAGTAGTGGTTACTTCTACTAAAGTGTATTGTACATGGAATGATCCTGTATAATTCCATGTAGTCAGATATTTCACTAATATTGATGATATTGATTTCACTCAAGGACATGTCAGACAATTGTATATATCTGATATGTTAAATTACATTGATATGTAGTGAGAATTCATCAATAAAAACTTTCGATTAAACTTCATCTTAGGGAGAAAACATTATCAACTAGGTCGTAACGAATCTCACATATCATCGTAAACTTTGATGTAATGTAGTCATGGAAAAGCGAGAAAGATCCCCTCGTTGTGACCACACTCAGAACTCTATTTTTGTGATCTTGTGTCTAACTCTTGGATCATGGTTATAATTTTGGATATAGATTTAGATTTTATGATGGAATAAACCTAGCTACATTATTAGGTATATAATCATTCATTATTACACCACTGTCTCAAATATTACATCAATGGTCAAAATGGGACATTGAATGATGACAGTGACCCATTAAAATCATGTTAAAAGCAATTCATTGTTTTAGGGTTTTAATAAAAGTGGAGGTAAAAAATCAATGGGTACTTATGTTACTTGAATGAATTACATATATAGTTTGGAGATGATCACAACTTACCATTTCAAACACCGTAGTACATATTACCTACTTCATGCTAATCAAATATAAAGGGTGGGCCTGAATTCAAAAATTCATTAAGCACATTTAGTAATTTCAATCAAGAGTGTTATGACTGATGGCACTATATAAGTTATAAACTCTATAAGTGACAAGGAAATCTAGAATGAAAATGTATTTGATACATCCCCTGAGCTCCAAATGAGCATGGATACTTTGGATAGTTTAGAAAAATCCATAGTGATAATTTGAAAAAGTGAAGAGACTCATTCATAGGCCCTCATTTCCTCTTCAAGATGACAATAAGGGGTCATGTTAGCAAGTAAGCGGGAAATAATTTCCCTATCCTCTCGATGCCCAAATGGAAACTCATTTATTCCCTTTGAGGAATTGATTTTCAAATCCACCCTATAGAGAATCACTATCAGTAGGGAATGTGGAAGATAATGACAAAATGGATCTCCTAGATGCCCCTCCATCATTCGATAATGGAGTATCCACCAACATGGATGAACTATGTTAATGAAATATGTGTACAAAATAAGATCCATTCCCCACTCTAATTAGTGTATCCATGAATCCAAAATAATAATAGGTACACACTTCCTCCCTAATGAATATTCAAGAATTTTTGCAAAGAAATACATAATGATTCTATAACACGACCCTAGGGTGTCCACCCATAACATGGATTTTTTGGATAGTCATTGGGGATATAAGAAAAAAATTAAGAGGAATCACCCAACCAACACCTCCAAGATTCTGGACATTATGGAAAGACTCACTATGGATGATTTTTTATGAGAGGTAAAATATCCAAATGGATGGTCCCACATCATCCCTATAAAAACTATGACTGGAAAAATTATGGTTTTTATCGATTACAAAAACCCCAATTGGAATTGTCCCAAATTTGATTCCCCAGTTCCTAATATAGAAATGTTGATTTTTTAAATATACTATTATCATTCCCTCTTCACTGAGCATGAATATTCAGTGTACATTCATATCCAAATTGCCCCTGATGAAGAAGAATCAATAGATTGCAAATCCCCTAATGGAGTATCCTACTATTGGGTAGTTCCCTTGGGATTGAAAAATTCTTGTTACCCATACCAATGGGTTATGCCTGATATTATAAAACCCTTAATGGTGATATTTGAAGAAATATATGTTATGAACGAATGTTCTTGTTTTGGAATCATTCTGACCACCTTGATAACCTAGAAACTATTATTAGAAAACATCAACTGTAGAATTTAAAGGTGAAAACCTTGAGAGGTGCTTTCAAGGTATCCTTAGGAAATATTCTCATCATATTCACATTCCCTAGTGACATGAATGTTGATCCTAAGAAGACTAAATATATCCATTTTATGAATCCTCCTATAATTAATAATGAATTAATAGGATGTTGTGGACACTTGACCTATATCTGGCTATTCATTTCCATCCTAACATTAATGTGTTATCCGTTCACAAATGTTTTGAATAATGGGTTACCATATCAATGGGCCAATTATTATCTATAAAATTTATATTCCCTTAATAAAAATTTCATAAGCCCACCATTGTTAACTCCCCTGGTTGAAGGACACCTTCTCATTATATATGTGATAGCATGAGATTATCACTCATATATTTACTCACACTAAATAATTTTTCGACGAATGAAAATATATATTATTATATTAGTCAAATCCTGATTTACACTGAGAAATTCTATTTTGGTATCTGGAAGAGTTTCCAAGAATTAGTCATTTACATTTTCATGTTCATACGTTAACAGTTGCACCACGAGATACACATGGTTTCTTGTAATACACTACTGAATTTTATCCTCATCATTTCTATGCGGATAGGATATATTTCTTTTTGGAAAGTTATCCAATATAATTTTTATGTAATGTGTAAGCCTCATGATGTTTTAAAATTCATGGAATTGGTAGATTTCATTACCGATCACCCATCTATAGAAGGGACATCATCAATTACTGAACATCCTTATGAATAAACATTACCTCTTCAATACAGTACCTGAAGAATGGATATGTATTTTGGGGGTGCATCTATGAGTATAATGAGAAAAAAAATGGAAAAATCTAAACTCAACAAATATAGATTAGGAATTTTGATTATCTCCCCATAGAAGGATGTAGTTCCATTTAACATTCCTATTACCAAAATGATCTACCAACAATGTGGAAAAATATCATGATTTTATTATAGACCTAAAATTGTAACCCTATGTACAATTGAACCACAAAGTGGTAAAGGGAGATCCAATATTGATAAGAAATAAGAACAACATGGATTTTTTCGATTGAAAAAATGATTTAATATATTTATGTGGGTATTTTTGACTGTAAATTAATGAAATAACATTATTTAAAACATTTAATGATGTTCCACAATAATAAACTACCATGTAATATGCATTTGAAAATGAAGATACAATAATGGACAATCATATTCAGTAAATAACGATCATTAATATTTCCCATCATATTGGGTTTAAACATTTTGTACAAATCAGAATAGTAGAAATTTATGAAATCATCCCCATTAATAATCCATATAGTCTTAATATGTGATTAATTGTTCCCAATATGGAATATCTCCAAGATAGAGTAATTCGACCAAACAGGGTTGGAAGAGATCATATCCTATGGTGAGCGGATATTTTCACTCTTTATGACTGCCAAAATAACCAGAATGTCATCTAGAATCATGGAATTGATAAATTACATCTCAAATGGGGTGATGGAGAAGTTATTTTTGGATGTTTTGGAAGAAGTACTTGTAGGATACTGTGGTGCCCACCTATTAGGGTATAAGCTTCCTGATCGAATATGAATGGTTGGAAAATTATGGACTTCAATGTTGTCGGATGTGTTGAATTCACTAAGATGTGTCATCCCTTCCATGTGCATTCCAATTTCATCTATCAAAACCTTTTAGTTTCTATATACTAGTAAATACTCTCGACAATTTTCCACAAGGGTAATGGATGTTGTTGGACCATATCCTCCAGATATGGCAAAGAGTTCAAGTACATCCTTACTACTACCGATTTTTTATCCAAATGGGCTGAGGAAATATCCCAAGAATAATTTTGATCCAAAATAGTTGATAGATTTATAATAGTTATATACTTTCAAAATTCGGTTTTCCTAACACCATATTTACTGATAACAGAACTAGTTTATGTTTTTAAAATGTAGAAAACCAATATAACAAATACAACATCAAATCCAACCATTCATCCCTCAATCCTAGAACAACCAATGGATAGATATAGGATTTTAACAATAGCCTACAAACAATACTCAATAATATTGTGGAGAATGAAAATAAATTATTGCATGAAAATATCGTTCAAGAATTATTGGATTATAGAACTACAACACATACTAGAATTAGGGAAATGGTATACTTATTGGTTTACGAAATAGAAGAAATCATGCACATTGATGTTCAATTTCCATTGATCCATATTAATTTTTTTGAATAGATTTCTATAGATGAACAATCATAAAAAATTATGGATGAACTGGAGTAATAGGATGAAAGAAATTGAATACCTTTCATCACATGGAATTCTTTCAAAATCAAATTGCATTAGTCTTTAAAAATAATGTATTCCATTTTTTTCTCTTTAATGGAGAGTTCGTATTGGTCCTGGGGACTCCATGGATTGCAGGAAGGAAGCCTCCCAAGATTGATCCAGGGTTATTAGGACATTGATCCATACATAGGGTTCACTATAATCCAGATAATTCCATAATTTCAATGTATAGAGAAGTTACAAAAAATGTAACCAATGAAAGGGTATTGAAGAATTACATTATTTATTCACATAGATATCATCTTAGAAAAAGGATGTTCAACTACATTACACCATATATGTCCATGTATTAAGGCATTAAACTATGTTTCATTATCATCCTTATCCCACAATGTTCAACTACAAGACATGATGTCTGAGTCGCTTTACCTAAAACTGGAAAATAACATTTTTCCTCAACATGGGATATTAAACAGTATGTTTTACATCTCCCTCTATTGAGGTTGTGAAATCCCTTAAAATTACATGAGATGAAATTTTTTGTCGACCCTAAAAAAATATGTGTAACTTCCATTAGTATAAATAACTCAAATTATTTTTACTCCCTTATGGCACTGAATTCACAATTATTCCTTGTGTTGGAATTAGATCTTCACTGGGATCCTATAATCGACTATTTGTGTATTTATTCTCATTTTGGAGTGATTATTAGCTATTAAGTGATCTCCAATCCGAGTTCCATCCATGTTTTTGGAAAACAACATCTACCTTCCTTTTCCTCATTCATGAACCATATCTACATAGGGATATGTTCCATGACGTATTCCTTGATTCTCATTAAATTGAAATTAGTGGTGATACATATATGTCATGATTTATGTACAACAGTCAAACAAGATGTTATCAAAAAGTACCCTTCCGCACAACAATCTCTTATTTAGGAACTACCTTCAATAACTACGCGTGGCTTGATTCTCATCATATTGAGATACATAGTGATGCGCATATCTCTATCTAATATCTAACTATGATTAAATCACAACCCCCCATAGCATCTTATACATGAATCAGATCTGCATGATGACCCAATCAATGATCATGTGTGGTTTTATTCTCTTCCCAATGAGATACTGGGGGATGTCCAGGTCCTACTCCATGGCCAGCTGCAATGTTATCATCCTTTCATGTTAGTTAAACATTTCCCTTAAAAAATTATGTTAAATAGTAGATAATATCTAGAACATTATATGGTTTGATTCTATTAGCAGTGATATAGATAGTGATTCCTTGATCATATATTATAGCTCTGCAACCACATTATTTAAATTCCATTATCCTTCACATTTTTATATTATTTTTGTATAAAAATCATTTAACACTACATGTTTCTCACCCTGAGCATAACTCACATAGTCTTATGAGTTTGGTAAAGGGTGTCTCTTCATATGTAAGGTGTATTTATTCTTAATGATGTTATCCCGATCCTATCTGAATGACCATAAAAGGAACACCATATTTCCTAGTGAGAGGATGGTAAATTTCATTGTCCTTCAAGAACAACATGTGGGTTGATTCTCACCCATATGAGATCCATTGTAATGCCAATATCATGAATCATCAATCTATATCTAGAAAAATAAATAATATCCCAACTCACTCATGTATGAGAAAAACATACAATGTCTTAAATACATGAAATTAATATGCACAATATAATTTCATTGTTACACATCATTAAACATAACAAAATTGTTTTCATGCAGTAGAATTTAAATTCAATAGAATTACGTCCTCATTGTATGACCTTAAAAAACATAGTACCATCATACTTTTTCATAAAGGCATCTTCTCTACATGATTTCGGTTATCTAGCAAAATGTACCCTTCTTCACATATAATATTAAAGTATGAATGGTTTCCCATTCATGGCATGTGGAGATAAAGATATTCTCTTCATTTTTAAACATAGTTACATGGAAAACCACCGATTTTGGTCTTGAGATATTAGAATCTCCATAAACATCATTTTTAATAGAAATTTTATTTCAAAATTCACGGGATCAACTTTACGTAACTGTAATGTATTTTCCCTATTGTACAATCAAAACTCGTTCCATTACTGGTCTTGTCAACCCAAGGATTCACTTGTAAGACCATGTAGTACGTGTCCCAGTTGGACTTGCATAAAACAACCCCAAAAATAGTTTTTCAACCAGTGGTAACATCATTATTTTGAGATACCTCCTGTATTATCTAATAGATTATTTTAGATTGGGGAACCACAAAATTTTTTCTCTAGATTCATTTTAGAAGAGACTAAATATTATCGAAACATTCCTCTTCAGGAAGCATTGTTTGGGTTATCATCTCAGAATTCAAGGTCAAACTTGTTCAATCTTAAACACTTTCTATTTTAGTCTAACATTCTTGACATTGATATGCCAAAAAAAAAGAGACATAGTACTCACCTGGTTGAAAGCCGCAAAGCTATCCCTAGAAAACTAAATTAGTCGCTCACTAGAACCACTCCTTGTATTGTTATGTTGATATTGTGAAATTAAAAGGCAAAATAAAAAACATATTATTAGGATTAAAAACAAAAAAGGGTGGACTATGAAATATCCAGGTCTTTCTAGTTATGAATCCTTCATATTTATCATAAGGAAAAATTAGAAAGTTAAGGAAAAAGACACAACGTTTGTAGGGGCTTCAATATAAACTAATAAATTGTCATAATATGCTCAATAGGCCACTTTGAATAGAAATTATAACTCATTCATACCTGTCATTGTTATTTTGACTAGATTGTATAATGATTTCATGCTATGAAAAATTATATTCAGTGATATGATTACTTGAAAAAGGCTAGGATGAATACACAGATGAATAAAAGAAAATTTATATTTATTTTTAAGAAAAAAGGACAAACAATTACATAAAAAAATTTCAGTTTCAGTTTAAAATATTGAAAGTGGACTTCTACATAACTCTTTATTTATTAAATAGCCTCTCAAGCCTTTTCATTTTCTTGTTGAATATCATTCAGTAGAAATCATTAGTCTTGTCATCTTGACGAAGTGATTCAATTACATCCATGAAGGAAGTCAACCCCTCATTTTGGGATTACCCAAATTAGTAGTGTAGTTTTTCATGTTCTCCATGAGAAAAAAATAATTTTTGGGGAAGGTTCGATACATTGATACTCATCTCCTTAAACTTATGCTGGAATTTTCTTGTCGTTGTGGTGTGATTGGAATCCATTTTGGATAACACAGCTTGAAAATTGTCATTATTTGAATGATGTTATGATTTTTTTGATCTTGATGAAAATTATTCCTTTGCTCTAACCTACAAAAAATACTTCCCAATAGCAGGGATTAATAGTTAATGAAACCCACCATATATTAATAGGAAAAAAATAACAAAATGTCATTATATTCATGAAGGCAGACCCTCAAGGGGTTTCATAGATATTATCCTCCATATACCTCGTATAGAGATGAAATGTGTAATGAAAAGAGAATTATGAATCTTTGAATCTTATTCAGAGTAGCTATCATAAAGAGAGATGTACTCTAGAATCACTGAACTCAATGAATTTCCCTACTTTATACACACTTGAATAGTGGCTGACTCACCCGCCAATGTTGGTCGAGTCGAGGTAGATACTTTTACCTCAAATTTTCCAAGATGATTAGAAACTACTAAATGATGAATTAGAATTAGTGTTTTATTCTAATAAAATAGTAGGAATATGGAACATTCCAAAAAAATTGGTGATCCTTACCCAATAACAAGTCAAAAGAAACTACCACAAAACTAGGTTTCTACAACACCACCCATTAAAAACGCTAAAAAAGAGATGATAAAGGTTGTGCCTTTATCAACTCTAAAATTATATCTGATAAATAGAACATTTAATAGTTCTAAATAAATTGTTGTTAAACATGACTCATCATCAACCCCTTTTTAGCGTGGATAAAGGCAACCCTTAATCAGAGCTTTTCTAGCGTTGATAAAGGAGCCCATTTTATCAGTGCTTTTTTAGTAGCCCTAATAATGGGGGGCTTTAATAGTTCTTCTTATGAATACTGATAATGTTTATATTAAACGTAAATTATATTTAATAAAAAATAATATATATACAAGTATATTCTTTTTGATATAAATATAATATATTTATTTTAAATATGTTTCAGATATGTATAAATAATCATTTTCAATTAATATGTATAATATTTAGTGAAAATGGATTATGAAATATATAAAAAATTATAAATTAATAATTTTTATTATTATCTACTGATAAAAATTTAATAAAAAATTGAAGCCATAGAAATTCAAATAAAAAATATATATAATATAATTTAAAAATTGTATCTTCAAATTCAAACAACCATATATTTTGATCTAGGTTTCTGTTTGAGCTCTACATCATATCAAATCAAAGCATACGACGAGCCATAAACACTATGATCGAAGGTAACAATCTATCACATATTGTGAGACCAAAATAGTAAAGACCTGGATATTTCAAGGAAATTTTTTTTTTCAAAATTTCTTTGGAATTTTAAGAGTCCGCAGTTTCGAAGGTGCCTGATTCCGAGGCCCAGTGTGCCTAGAATAATTTTCCAAATTTTAGCTCGGGTACGTTCAGTGAACGAACAAGAGAGTTTTTCTAACTTTTGATCGGGTTCTCGGAATTGAAATCTGAGGGCACTGATGAAACCGCAGCGCCGATTTTTACTTAGGAGGACCTTTCCCGATGGTGCGTTTTCTCGGGTGGAGTTGTTAAAAAAATTAGAAGTTTTAAATGTAGAGTAAATAAAATTTTGTTAATTTTTTTTTCTATCCTATGTGTGGAAGTTGTGTGGGACACACTTGTTGTAACTAACCTTGAGAGGATAAAGGTGGGGTGGGGCCCACACGAGCCCAACCCCTCACATTCTTAACTCCTAAACCCCTCCACCTTCCAAGCATTGATGAGGCCATCTCTCCTCTTTTATTGTGTGCCAACCCATTTAATTAATGGATTGAATTAATTTGGGTTTTTTTAATACTTTTTGAATTTTAAACCTTCCACCCTCCTCTCTCTATTAAATATGCCAACCCATAAAATTAATACGTTTATTAATTATTTTGGATTGTCAACAATTCTTTGAATTGTTTCATTTTGCATGGCATTGTTTTTATTAAAGGGGCCTTGTAAAATATTTTTGGAGGAAATATTTTTGGTTGGGAAAAACCTCTGGAGAAATTGGAGGAGAGATACCTCCTTCCAACGAAGAACGTTCTTGATGAAGAACAACGCCTCTTCGAAGAAGAACGCCTCCAGCAGAGAATGAGAAGTCACCGACGATGTGCCTTATCTTCTGCTTCCTCCGCGTCAATGGAGGAGATACCACCACGGGGAACTTCGCCATCGATGACGAATCTTCCTATGACATCAACGATATCATTTCCGATCTACCGCGACATCCGATCATCGCGACACTTGCCTATTTCCACAGCACGATGTTGTGCGACGACTTTACGATGTTGGGGTTTGTTTTGATGATATGATTATTTTTGGCATTCATCATTCAATTTTTGGCCACCAGTTATCAAATTAACAGGAGGAGGTCGGACCACACAAACACGGACGATCCTCCTTTCCTTTGTTGATGTTCACCGTCGGGGTTTGGAATGAAGGTGACGCGGTGTAATGGCAGTGCGCGGGAATGATGAAAAATGGGGCGAAGTAGCACGGCGCCGTCGCGCCACGCCGGATATCCGTGGAAGGCCGTGGCCGGAGCGGGCCACAGCCGAGGGGCGCGACGCCGTCGCGCCGCGCTGGTCGGACCCAGGCTGCGACGATGTAGGGGAGGGTAGCTGAAACTGTCGGCCGCCGGCACTCAGAAGGTGGGACCAGCTGGTCCCGCGCGGCACGACCGGATGACCGTTACGGCCGGCCGGATCCGGGAAAACCTGAGGGTTTGAACCCCCGTCCAGCGCAGAAAGGCGGACCCCCCGCGGGTCCGCCTTTCGGATCGAAGGTGGCGGCAGATTCCCCCTCTTCCGCGTCTGCTCAACACGCGGGCGCCCGCTCCTGCCCAAACCGGCTGGCCCGGGCCGCTCGCGCTGTGTTGGGCCACGCGGTGGGCCGGGCCGCGCCCAATTGGGCTGGACCCAGACACGGGATGGGTCGGCCTAGTTCGGACCGACCCTGGGTGTATTGGGCTGGGTCGGACCGGGCCCAAACCCCCTGTTTTCGGACGATTCCGTTCAAACACCCATAACATGGAATACAGACCATTAGTTGCATAGCGATCCTTGGATCAAGACTGTCAGTTGCGTAGTGATCCTTTGATTGACTTGATGTCCTGTGTGCATTGGATGATGCTTTCCTATGTGGATTGGGTCGTACTTTCCTGTGTTGATTAAGTTTTACTTTCCTGAGTGGACTGGATTGCACTTGAGCTCGTGAGTTAAAGCTGAACTGGATTTGGTGACTTAGGTATATGTATGGTCATATAACTAAGTAGTGTTGGATGATACTTCATGATTGTATCTTTTCTTTGTGGTTTACCCTTTTTGGATTCAGGGAGACCTTCGGGGGTCTCGGGGTCCCTACTGAGTATCGTATACTGACCCCTGCATAGGCTTCGCCCGCACTACGTTGTGTTGGTTGCAGAAGACAGACATCACTGATCTTGGTTGAGGCCTATAGAGAGAGACGGTACCCGTAGGAGGATCTCACGATGAGATAGTGCCCGGAGGTGGATATCACGTCGAGTCGGTGCCGGGAGGTGGATTTCAAGACGAGTCGGTACCCAGAGGAGACGGACGTACGTGGTGTGATGAGGAGGAGATCTATACCTACCCATCAGTTAGGAAGCCGGAGGATGGTCCAAGAGTGGCTTTTCACCATTAAGTAGTTGTCCTTTGAGTTGTACTTTACTTTCAGTTGTAGATGTACCTTTCCTTTGGGCTTGTATTTCTGGCACCTTGTACTTACCACACATTTGATTTAAAGTTTACTTAGTGTTTACTTCAGTTTGCATACTTTGTGGTGTTTGTTTTCCTTTATAAAGTAAATTCCTTCCCTTTTATCAGGATTTACGCCTTTGGTGCTAGTCTCCAGCCCCTGACCTAGGGAAGGCGGGCATGGGTTAGTCATGACCCAAGCCTCCAGTCCGGGTCGTGAAAAATTGGTATCAGAGGAGTTCGATTCTACCTCAGAACTCAGGACTCTGATCTTTCTTCTATGGGAAGCAATAGTGGTAAGGGTATTGATTGTGGTTATCAGTCTAGGGTGTCTAGTGTTGGTGTGGCGGCAGACATATCTATATACCAGGGCCCTACCTTCTGATTTCCAACTCAGTGCATGAAAACAATGATTGCATGTGTGTTTCAAATGTTTTCTTTGTGATTGACTAGTGTCAGCTCACCAGGTATAATGTGTTGACCGTGAAACAACTATTTCTTTTCCAAATGTACCCACGACAGCAGCCAGCAAGGTTTCAGAGCTTTGTGATAGACGACAGCCCACCGAGAGACGAGGCCTCAGTGCAGGGCCCTATTAAAGCAGAGGTACTGGCGGTACCTCTACCCGCTGAGCCACAGATGCCACCAGCCGCAGCCACTGAGAGTGCACCTTTCCCTAGTGCACTGCAGGAGTTTCAGTGTCAGAGATCTACCAGGTTAGGCGGGGAGATAGTCCCTCAGATAGCCAAGGATTGGCTGGAGGATGTTGTTCGAGTCTTCGGGTTAGTAGGGACACCGGCTGACCTCATGGTGGTCCCTACGGCGAGACTCCTGCACGCAGCAGCTGGTAGATGGTGGAGCTTTATTCTCTAGGTGCATGACGAGGCATCACTTCTTTGGATGGACTATGAGAGCCTCTTCCACTCAGAGTTCGTTCCAGCCACCCTCTGTGCGGTGCGCATTCAGGAGTTACTACAACTGTGGCAGGGCAGCATGACTGTGGCCTTGTACTTGGCGAGTTTTACTGATCTCTCACATTACTCCACAGATATGGTACGTGACCCATTCTACAGATCCCGGACCTTCGAGCAGGGACTATGGCATGAGATCAGGGCTTCGATGATCTCCCTCAACATCCCGATGTAGGCGGAGGTGTTTGAGAGAGGCCCTATAGTGGGAGTTTTCTCGCCGAGCAGTCACCAGCGGTGAGACCCTCCGCAGGACAACCCGTAGCGGGGTCTTCTGTAGCTAGAAGTAGACAGTTGACGTAGATATCCAAGCGCGCCAGGCCATCAGATGTGCAATATCAGGATGCAGATTCGATTGTATGGGGCACACGAAGGAGAGCCAACAACCCGAGGAGCAGGCAGTGCTATGCATGCGTCGGGTAGGGTCACATGGATTGATACTGCCCGACCCATCTGGTAGATGAGTATTAGGCGGTAGACGGACCTCCCAGGTAGAGGATCACCCATGGTGGTCCGTAGGGAGCAGGCGGACGAGTCAGAGGAGTTGACCGAGCAGGGGGTGGTGGGGGACGCTTTCAGGCCCTACCACCACAACCTCCAGGAAGACCACCCCGACCACAGGGAATGGGTGGACATGGGAGAGCTCAACACTAGGCACCATAGTCTTATGACCATTAAGCTCTGAGAGCAGATGGACATGAGTGGGACTAGCTCCATACATGGAGTCTTTTGTTCATGTTTTTTTAGATTTGTTGATGTTTTGTGTCTTTGTACCCTGAGCTGCAGTAATAAAAGGAACTAGATATACTGACGTTTTTTCCCTGTATTTTTTATGTAGTTGATACTAAGAGGTTCTAGTTTAAAACTATTGACATGACCCTCACTTTTGAGATACCTACTAGAGGAGACCCAGTGCCCACACACTGATGCCGAGAGTGTGACTCAACCCTTGGAGGTGACAGTAACGGTTGGATCTCTTGGTTGTAGCATCGAGGACTTACGACTTCATCCTTGGTATGGATGAGTATCATCCATGTCGGGATTTACATTATTCGGAAAAGAAGGTGGTTCCTCCAGGGGATGAGACCAAATTTCACATATTGTCAAAGAAGAAATCTTTGCAGCTCTTATAGGACCAGAGAAGGTCTAGGTTATCCTGGAGTGGATAAGGACAGATCAGAACCGATATAAGTCTTATGATGACAGGAGGTGGAAACCACTAGAGTTTGAGGATGGCGACCACGTTTTCTTGCGGGTCTCACCTCGGCGTGGATTACGGAGATTTGGCCGGGGAAAAAAGTTATCTCCATGCATTATAAGACCATTCCAGGTTTTCATCAGGATAGGTGAGGTGGATTATCGCATTGCATTACCACATTAGTTGCACCGGGTGAATGACGTCCTCCACGTATCTCAGCTAAGGAGATACGTCCACGACCCGATGCATATCATCGACCCGAGGGAGCAGGAAATCAATGATGGGGAAACTTTTGCGGATGTCCCTGGGTAGATCGAGGATCTACATGAGTGGGTCCTATGTGGACAGTCGATTCCTTAGGAGCGCTTTCACTGGAAGCTCTAGAACCTCCAGGAGTGCACATGGGAGAGAAAGGCTCAGATGCGTTCTCAGTACCACATTATTATCCTTAGTGTGTGTTGAATCTTTACGGGGAGGTAAATCCCTGAGGTGGGAGTAATGTAAAGACACGTATAATTCAAGGATTTTTTTTATAATTTCATTGGAACTTTACAAGTCCACAGTTTCTGACGACGCTTGATTCCGATGCCCGGTGTGCCCGGAATAATTTTCCAAATTGTAGCTTGGGTACATTCAGTGAACGAACGAGTGAGTTATTCTAACTTTTGATCTGGTTCTCGTAATTGAAATCTGAGGGCACCGATGAAACCGCATGGTCGTTTTTTCTTAGGAGGACCTTTCCCAATACTGCGTTTGCTCGGGAGGATTTGTTAAAATATTAGAGGATTTAAATGTGGAGTAAAACAAATTGTGTTAAAATTCTTTTTTTCTACCCTATGTGTGGAAGATAGGTGGGACCCAATTTTTGTAACTAACCTTGAGAGGATAAAGGTGGGGTGGGGCCCAAACGAGCCCAACCCCTCACATTATTATCTCTTAAACCCCTCCACCTCTCAAGAATTAAAGAGGTCATCTCTCTTCTCTTAAGTGTTCCAACCCATTTAATTAATGGCTTGAATTAATTTGGGTGTTTATATTTTTTTTTTAATTTTAAACCTTTCACCCTCCTCTCTCTATTAAATATGCCAACCCATATAATTAATACATTTATGAATTATTTGGGAATGTCAATAATACTTTGAATGGTTCTATTTTGCATGGAAATGTTTTTATTAAAGGGGTCGTGTAAAATATTTTTGGGGGAAATATTTTGGGTGTTGAAAAACCGCTTGAGAAATTGGAGGAGAGCTCCCTCCTTCCAACAAATAATGTTCTTGATGAAGAATAATGCCTCTTCGACGAAGAACGCCTCCGGCGGAGAACGCGAAGTCACCGATGATGTGCCTTCTCTTCTTCTTCCTCTGTATCAAGGGAGGAGATTCCACCGAGGGGAACGTCTCCATCGACGACGAATCTTCCTCCGACGTCAACGAAATCGGTACCGATATACCATGATGTCCAATCATCGCGATGCTTGCCTCTTTCCGCGGCTCGATGATGTGTGACGAAATTATGAGGTAGGGATTTTTTTACGATGTGAGTATTTTGGGCATTCATCGTTCAATTTTTGGACACCTGTATCAAATTAACGAGAGGAGGTCAGACCAAAAAAACATGGCGGATCCTCCTCCCCTTTGTTGATGTTCACCGTCGGGGTTTCGAACAAAGGCGGTGCGGTGCAACGGCACCGCGCAAGAACGAGGAAAAAAGCGGCGAGAGAGCGGGCGTTGTCTTGCCATGCCGTTGAGGCCGATAGAAGCTGCGGCTGGAGTCGGGCCGCGGCAGAGGGGCAAGGAACTTTCGCGCCGCCCTGGTCGGACCAAGGTCAGGGCCTTCTGGCCGCGATGGTGCAGGGGAGGGCGGCCTGAACCGCCGTCCGCAGGTGCTCAGGAGGCGGGACCAGCTGGTCCCGCGTGACACAACCGGCCAGCTGTTACGGCCGGCCGGATTTGGGAAAAACTGGGAGTTTGAACCCCCGACTAGCGTAGCAAGGAGGACCCCCCGTGGGTCCGCCGTTCGGTTCGATGGGGGAAGCGGATTCCCCCCCCCCCTCCTTCCACATCCGCTCAGCACACGGGTGCCTACTCCGGGCCGAACCTGTCGGGTCGGGCCTGGCCGCCCGCGCTGGGCCGGGCCGCACACTGCGCTTGGCCGTGCCCGCTGATTCGGGCCACGCCCAAGTGGTCCGGACCCATACCCGGGTTAGGTCAACCCTGTTCGGGTCGACCCAGTGGGTATTGGTCCGGGTCGGACCGGGCCCAGACCCTCTGTTTTCGGATAGTTCCGTTCAAACGCCCATAACATGGGCTATAGGACTCCGATCGATGCACCATCAGTTGGGTAGCGATACTTGGATCGAGACTGTCGTTTCAGTATATTACAATCAAGGTTTCGGAGAACTTTGTGTACAGACGGGTTGGTTCCAACACGAAACCTGTTGGGCCCTCGGAGCGGAAAGGCTTATAACTTGAGCTCCTGACGTCCGATTGACGTGCTGTCAACTTTGTTGGATTCCTCTTAGTGATACAGTTATTTTTTGTTACTCCACTCAAGGTTTGGACACATTTGGACTATGGTCGGGTTGTTTTTGATTTAAAAACCAACCGGGCCCCTAGGACGAAAAAGTCAATAACTCTCAGACCGTGCGTCCGATCGACGCGCCATCTGTCGCGGTGAGTTCCTTTTGACGAGACGGAACTTTGGGATACATCAACTCTGGACTTCGTGTTAGTGGATTTATCAACCCCCTTGGCTCATGGATCAGACCATCCCAGAATTGAGCATTCTGTGTGCAGGAACACAAGAGCTGGCTGCGACGAAGATGACTTTCGTACTAGGATCCTCCGTGGGTTCTTCGAGGATGACTACCGTACTAGGATCCTCCGTGGGTTAGACGAGGATGACTACCGCACTAGGATCCTCCTTGTATTCGACGAGGACGACTAACATGCTAGGATCCTTTGTGGGTTCGATGAGGGAGACAACTGTACTCGGATCCTCCGTGGGTTTGACTATCTTGCTGGGATCCTCTGTGGATTCGACGATGATGACTACTATATTTGAATCCTACCTGGGTTCGGCAGAGGAGGTCCTTCAGAGGCTACATCTAATCATCTCCATCCATCTTCATGAGTAGTATACCTTTGTGAGATGAGTCTTGAATTTCAATCATTATCATTGATGTGATTGACTTGATGTCCTGTGTGGATTGGATGATGCTTTCCTGTGTGGATTGGGTCGTACATTCCTGTGTGAATTAAGTTAAACCTTCCTGAGTGGACTGGATTGTAATTGAGCTCGTTAGTTGGAGATGAACTGGATTTGATGACATAGGTATATGTATGGGCATATACCTAAGTAGTGTTAGATGATACTTCGTGATTGTATCTTTTCTTTGTGGTATATCCTTTGTGGATTCAGGGAGACCTACGGGGGTCTCATGGTCCCTACTGAGTATCGTATATTCAGCCCTGCATGGGCTTCACCCGCACTATGTTGTGTTGGTTTCAGAAGATGTACATCACTGATCGTGGTTGAGGTTTCTAGAGCTGGACAGTACCTAGAGGAGGTTCTCACGACGAGTCCGTGCCCGGAGGTGGATATCACGTCGACTCGGTGCCCGGAGGTGGATTTCACGACGAGTCGGTACCCAGAGGAGACAGATGGACATGGAGTACTCAGGAGGAGATATGTACCTACCCTTCAGGTAGAAAGAAAAAGGACGATCCAAGACCGGCTTGTCACCTTTAAGCTGTTGTCCTTTGAGTTGTACTTTACTTTCAATTATAGTTGTACCTTTCCTTTGGGATTGTATTTCTGGCCCCTTGTATTTGCAGCACATTTGTTTTAATGTTTACTTATTGTTCACATAATTTTTCATACTCTGTGGTTTTTGTTTTCCTTTATAAAGGCAATGTCTTCTCTTTTATCGGGATTTACGCCTTTGGTGCTAGTCGCCAGTCCCTGGCCTATGGATGACAGGCTTGGGGTAGTCACGTCACGGGCCCCGAGGACGAGTTGTGACAAAAAAAGCACACATGTACTCCAAATTAGAGTTTTTAGTTCTGATTACCAAATGTTTTAACATTCAATAGAATTTGAACCTCATTTTAGGGGGGATTTTAGACATTTTTCAATGGGGACAGAATTTATTCATAGGTGTTACGTATATATTGATATTATGGCTCCGAAATATTTTTTTTCACAATTTAATGTTATTTATAATCAATTATATAACAATATATACATATTTTTTATATATTCAACCTTAAAATTTGATTTTTATAAAAAAATAATTAATCATATATTTATATAATGTATATTCTAAATATATAATGCTTATCTAAATAATAAACTAATATCTATTTTATTTAAAATATAAAAATATTTATATTTATATACCTATATGATTAGTGTGTGTGTGTGTGTGTGTGAATAGATATATGTATATATATATATATATATATATTTCAGCGCGTCTATATTGAAAAACTAATATTATATATATATATATGTATTCAAAACATATGTATATACATATTAATATATAATATTTGTAAACATATATAAATATGTATAATTATAATTACATATACACATATAATATGTGAGTGTGTGTGTGTGTTGTATATATGTGTTTATTTATTTATAAACACACACAAAAAAAAATATTTTTTTAAATGTATATAAAATTGATCTTATAAATAAATATGTATATATGAATTAATAATTGATGATATAAATATAACTATAAATATATATTAATATACACATATATATATATATTAAAAACTCAATATATATATATATATTAATATAATAATATATATATATATATTAATATAACTAAATATTTATATATTAATATAAATATAAATATATATATATTAATATACGAGTAAATATAACTATATATAGAGATATATTAATAAATGATAAGAAAAGCAATATGGTTGAGTGTTAAATGCATAGGCGCATAGGCAACAAGTCCTGAGCTTGAATCCTGGGGGAAGCAAGTGGTTCACGAGGGTTGGGAATAAGGCATAGCACTGTTACTGGGGGTGGGGGAACTGTTAAAGGCTAGGGGTGGTCGGGGTGTGTGGTCTATACTGGGTGGTGGGTTCTGCTGAAGGGGGGCTTCATGCACAGTTGAAGCCCCTACCAAAATTCCAATTTTTTTATTTTTAATTTTTTTATCAGCACTTTTATAGCACTGATAAAATTTTCCATTATCAGCGCTTTTCTGAGCACTAATAAAAGGGACAACCCTTGATCCTTTCCTCTATTTGTAGTGCTTTTCTAGTACTGTTAATAACATTTTCTAACGCTGATAAAGGCTATATTTGTAGTAGTCTGTCAAGGAGGATTCCTCCCCAGCATTCCCAACATCAACAATTTGGGTAAACACCTATTGATGACGATAACTCCCCTTTGTATACCTAGTATCATCTAAATGAGGCTCTTGAAGACCTCCCATTCCAAGATCCCCCTGAAATTTCAGCCTACCAATAGTGACATTTAGAAAGATTCTGATTCCTTCTCCACACAAAATCACTTTTATAGTTTATGTGAATGGATCTAGGAATTCAAACATGTCATTATTATATGATCAGACATTAAATTTTTGATGGGATTCAAAATAAAGACCCACATCCATTTGATCATTATATAGTTTCTAAAAGTTTTCTAAATATTTAGGAATATTAACATGTTCTGGTATTTCATAAAATATCCTTGGAAGATTTATTGTGTCTTATATCAATATCCCAAGGCCCTGTAAATCTCAACCAAGGTAAAACATGGAGTGGTTGGCTCATTAAACCACCACCATTGACTTGAGACCATGAACTACCTCCTTAGTGGAAGCTGTAGGGTCTACATCAGTCATCGTAGGGTCTATGATGCATGAGATGAACCTAAAGTTTTGAAGTAGGGGAAAACTATCATTAACATGTGATAATTATTGAAACCCTGATGAAATACTAGATTCTTATATCCTATCTATAGGGTTAGGGAAAATTATTGGAACAAATGATGCACCTTCAAACCACAATGCAACATTTGTTGAGGGAGCCCTATTAGTAGTTTAAATATGTGCACAATCTGAAGCACCAACCTCAACACTCAAAGGTTCATTTGTATGTCTTTTTAGAGGGGAAATAGATGGAGTTCCTAGAATGAAATAATGATTAGTAATTTTTTATAGTTAGATATGAATGAGACCAGGATCACTTACCACTACTAGAAAGGAATTTAGCCTCATATCATACCCTTTGGCGTTCCTTCTTCTAATTCATCGTTTTCGATGGATTGATTACAAAAGAATACACCGAATTAGGTATAATATGTGTTGATTCTTCCACTATCACATTATCTATGGATTTTCATCTTGGGGATACCTCTCTTGACTCAGTGGGTGACTAAGAAACCTTGTGAAAAGTATCATCAGGGCTATACTATGGCAATGCAATCTCATTTGATTTTTCCTAGGCCCGTTAATAATTAATATTGTATTACCCTTTAAAAATTATTTCATGACTGAAATGTAAATGCGATGTAGAAACTAGTTCGATAATAGGAAACCATATGTCTTTGCGATCAATGAAGTCACTCCATTCATCGGATGATAAATTATTGATCTATTCAAATTTTCCAAAATTTAAAATCTCCTCCATTCACCTCATCAATGGAAACCATAATTTCAGTTTCATTAATGAGAATATCTATTTCATAGATGAGTGTATCTATTTCACCTTGTTTACCCCCAAAAAATACTATATAGGGTTCAAATATTTCATTTCCCTAGAATGTCCATCCTCGTATGTAGAAGCATCCACATAATTATAGTAACAATATACCAATCCTTACATTTTTGGATTGCCTATGGTCGTAATAATTCAGAATACATTCTGGCCCATTTTGAGGATTATCATGCACTTTATATCTCACCGGCATCCCAACTCGTTCTGTTATAGAAATGGATGATAAAATGGAACTCAAGACTTCTCTAGGTGATGGAAAATAGATTTTATAATTGTAGCAAAAATTGGTGAATTTTTGTTTCCCTTTTGATTTTTGTGGTTGTGTTATATATTGTACAATGTTTTTATAATGATATTTGAACCTCGTCATCTTCACTCTCTAACTCAGGTGAAGCATCATCTAAAGGAGATGAAGCACCTTTCAAATAGTAAGGAGAGTTCTTGGTTCATCCCCTTACCCCAACCTGAGGAACAACCATGTTGAGCACCCCTTGAGTGTATGATGATAATCAATATTCTACATACTAGGTGATCAGCATAAAAGTTGAATCAGTTGGATGTAGGTTGATTACTGCACCCATCCACACCACAGTTGTGAGTACTAATAGATGTAAATATCCCATTTTATTATTTTCCTATCTTATTTGATCTTAGGGGGTTAATATTATTTTTTAGGACCATTAATTCAAATGAAAACATCTATGTATCTTAAGCCTCTCATTCATTCTAACCATTAATTATGGTCACCAATACACCATCCCTGATGGTAAGAATCTATGACCCCTGCTTATTAATATCCATTCTATCATCAACAAACCTCCTCATTGATGATTCCAGAAGGGGATGAAGTTTATCTCCCTGAATGAAATCGTCCTTGTTTGAATTTCCTAAGGATTCAAGGGTAACATGGAAATACAAGATACGTCCAAGACAAGTGGATGTAAATTTATTCCAATGACCTGGATCACACTATATATAGAAATTTTGAAATGAGCTACGGTCTATCACCTTAAAAACATGGAGTGGTCCCACAGTTCAGAAAAGTGATTTACCTTCATAAATATGATGTAGACTCCTATAAATATTTTATAAAACTAGGATGTCCAACCCCACATGATTTTACTATACTATATTGGATATTAAAAAAATGTTTTCTCCCATATTACACAATTGGAATTTTTAATAGTAAGTAGTTAGATACTGTGCTACATAGCTATAATCCCTCAATGGATTACTTGTTAAGAACTTTGGTATTGACTACATATATCCCACATGTGAACTTCTCTTTTTACAAACCTCATCCAGAGGATTCCATGTATAATTATTTTTTATGCCTTGGGATAGCTCATCATACACTTTGAAGATGGTCCATCAACCTTTTATAGAGTAAAACATCCATCCACACTATTGATGAATCTCCACTTCAACAGAGAGATTTTCAATATTGATGTCATTAGCTATTTTCAGTAGCCTCCATGATAATGATGGAATCCTGTCAGTGTACACATTGCCTTCAAATATATGAATTCCTCATACATATATTGATGAATTGGAGCTCGAAAGTTCTTGAAAACATCCCAGAAACTAATCCCAACATATCCAGGAATTAATTGAAAAGCATTTTTCTATCAAATCCACTAGCTCAATAGTCCTACAAAACTCGTCATTTCTATACAGACTGGCTTACCCTACACAAAAGTCCTTAAATATTTCTTGATCTCATTTATACTTTTCACAAGATTATGGAACCAAGTATACCCATATCCTTATGAGTTTAACAAACCCTCTATGGTTGAATTCTCAACCATTCTTCAATCCCTTCAATTGAAATGTTTGTGAATCTAGAAAATTTGAAGAATATAAACATGTCTTCAATTCAACAATTTTTTTCTTAAAATATGGTCACATGCCCTATGATGCACTCTATATGATGTGGATGTTTTCAAATTATTAATATATGTTCCCACTCTAGAACCATTGTTGGATAAGAAGTTTTTATGGTCTTGATCCCAATAGTTTGTGAGCTAGTTTTTTGGAGTAGGTGTGAAGACTTCACCCTGATGTCCAAAACCATTAGGTGGAAGATAATAACACTTTATAAAATTACGATTTTTTTTATTTTTAAAGAACAAAAGGGTAGGAATGGTTCTAACGTTGTTATCTTAATAATTTTACACTAAAATTGTCATCTCCTAATCATTCATCTGAAGAGAAAATTGATTAGAAACTATGATCTTATTTCAATCCATTGAACATGTAAAGAAACAAATAGATTTATTTTAGTGTAGTTTCATTTTTGGATGAAGCTAAAAAAATAAGAAAAAATATAAACGGAACAAATTCATGCAAGTGGCTCACAAAAGTGTGACGTGAATATTCCTTGCGCAAGAGAATCATTCAATGACCCCATGTAAAATTCTTTCTCCTAAGACAATTTATCACTAAGAATGATAAATACAATGTATGTATAAATGTTATTTTCACCAAAAAAAATATGGGTAGAGGATTTGTGTGGAGGACTAGCATAACATGACCTGAAAACATAGAGTCATGATTGTTTTCCCTAAAATTATAGCCATATTTATAGTGATGAAAGCCTACATTTGCAACTATCCTACTTGACATACTTGAGAAAACAACCATGTGTGGATTCCTGGGCACCTCATATATCTTTTTCATCCTTTTTCTTTAGGATTAGAGCCTCTTTAATCAATCAGATCCAATATTAAGGGGAGATTTTGTTGGAAAACTATTTTATCACATAGATGACAATTATACAATTGGAAAATAACATAGAAAAAGGGGGATAAATTAGATAAAGAATTCCAATTATTTCAAAGCACCACAAGAGAGCATCTCTCCCATGTTACCAAAAGAAACATTGTTGCACAAGGTCTCTACAAGACATACTTGAGCAGTCACCCTATGCGAGACATACTTATTGGAAATGAATCCTTTACTAAGGGTTCCATATTTTATAATAAATAGGCTCTTGGTTTCATCGTTTGTATGGGTTATTTTTTTTTCAAATTCTAATTACTGCACTGATCATCATAGTGATTTGTTCAATTCCTCGGAATCTTTATAGGCAGTTTTTTAAACCAAAATAAGATATTATTAAAGGGATATTGCTAAACATAAGCCTTCCCAAGGTTTAATGTAACCAAAAACATGGGAGAGGCATTGAAACAATCCCGAATCAATGAATACCAGAACAATTACCCCTTCATTGACTAGTGAAATATGATAATTACCTCATGCAACCCTTGTGGATACTCCTAAAGGCTGGAGCATGGCCCCACACTAGTGTAGTTGCCTAGGTGTCTATCTCCCATGGTGCTTCCACATCTCACAAGCCAAACTGAATGATGAAACCTCATTAAATTATCCTATTTGGTTTACCATACCCTCCAAAACGTGGAATCCATTCATCAAACCTATATTATAACCATCCATAATAGGCATTCTTCTCCTTGGATACCTTTTATGATAGGGATCAAATCAAAGTGTCCACCAAAATCACTGAACATAAAAACCTTGGGGAAACTTATTACAAAGTTTCTACCACATTTATTTTTATATTTACGGTTAGAGGATTCCCACACTTGTCATACAATAGGGCCAGGATCTTTGGGGTGTCATTATATTTCAATATCTATGGTCATGAGGACCGTTACTCTAGGGAATATTTTTGGTCTTCCAAGAATTGGATTCTAGGGATAATGAAATATTCTTCCCTATTGTCTCCATGTATAAGATCATATGGTTCCCACCATGGAGGGTGAAGATAACACACGATTTTCACTTGAACATGGATTTAAATCCTATTCCATCAACTAAATAAATTTTTGGGAAACTATCTAGGTTTCGGCCCCTATCTTTTCTTTGAGGAGGATGCAGGTCTATTCATCTTCACAACCATGGCCATCACTTTCATTAATTCATTCCACTGGACTCATATCTAATGTAAATTTAAGAGAGATAATTGTCGTATTTTTGGAAGCTTCTATTGTATCCCCATAGTCTTCCACCATTTCTTATACCTCTTCCACCAATGATAGAATAAATTTTTTTGTCGGTAAAATCATTATCCTCCTCTTGTTACTCACACCAAAAATGAATAATGTGATATTAGAGGTTAATGATGATCATGGAATCCACACAATACACCTGAAGTATTAAACTATAATTTCTATGATTATGTCAATAACTAGGATACATATAACGCATTCCTATGGCCTAAGATGAATGAGTATCCTTCTATGTAGTAATCCCCAATCATAATTCCATTAATCCGAGAATCCTACTTTAGAGTAATCCCTATGTTAATCAACAAAACCACCATGATTTAGAATATACTTCATTTCTAATTTTTATAATGGAAACCTCATTAGATTAAACAGAACATGATCCTATCAATGGTCTATATTCCCCGGGGAGAGATACCAAACATCATTGGATTTTATCTCCATTAAATGGGATACGTAGGAATCCCCTCATGATTTTTAAATCCAATGCCTAAATAAACAATCATAGTTTTCACTAATTCTTAGTAGTGTCCAATTCAACTAGAAAACATATTTCCCATCTATGTTCCATGGGATTCTTTGGTCAAAATTCCACACTAAACAAAGATTATTCACCTTCCACAAAGACATCATTTCCACATGATGTTGAATTGCTTTGTTCGGTCCTATCCAAAGGTCCTAAAAATGTATGATGTTATGTATTATTCATCATTTAACTATGTCGGTTTGGATTCTTTCCAAGGATATGTAGGAATCCAATTTATGGGTTCAGTGACAATATCATTGAATTCATGTCTCCCTATATGAATATAAATCTTTTTGTTATCAGCACCTATATGGATGGTGATGAACTCTCGAGTGATGTTCATTTACCTGGAATATAATTAATTACCTATTGAACTTCATCTACCTAGTTGGCAATAAATAGTAAAGTGAATCACTATAAGGAAGGAAAACTAGATTCATCACGATGATGACCAAATAATCTCAATGCAGTATATAAGATGATACCACTAATGGGGAAACATACATATATATAGATATATCTATTGATGAAGAAACTCAAATACATACAAATTATTTTAAATTCCAACCATATTAATAATTGATTACTAATAGTGTGGTGTCCCACACCCCAAATAGGAATTAATGAAAGATTCATGAAGATATATTAAATCTATAACAAACACTTGTAGTAGGCAATAATATCCCATAAAATTGATGTGATGAGTGAGACATCTAATACTACTATAAAATTCAAATTATTTTAAATCATATGTTAAAACACCTACTGAGAACCTACTTTTGTAAATAATGTCCCTACAGATAAAAAATCATTCTGTGTTTCTAGTTTCACGGACTAACCCTTTGGAAACCATTGGGAAATTACTAACAATCACAGGGTTCAAAATATTTTAGAAATAGTTTCTAGAACTCATTATATAGAAATACATTATTTTGAAGCAGTTCTCCAAAATTCATCATACTAAAATAATATTAGACCCACTTATAAACATGTCATATTTATACACATAATTTTAAAATGGGGATATAAATAATATGAAATGGGTGAGCTTGAATGATCAATATGGTATACCTTATCAATATTATATAATAGTTTAGATTTGTAGAATATGTGAAAATATGATTACGGAATGAATATCATATTAAAAGTACATGGAACATTATATGTATTCACATGATATGATAGATAGATAGTCAATATCAATGGAACAATATATATCCTAGAAAAACATTGTAATGTCATGATATAATAATCATGGGCCATGGAGAAAAATAATAGGAATAGTCCATAAATTGTAACATTACCTGGAAAACAATAAAAAAAATATTGAAATAATATAATCATGTGGAAATTATTTCACTATGTGAAAAAATGTCGATGTTTGATGTTGTGAGGAAAAATATCACACTATTTAAAACAATACAATTTTTTATTACAAATTAATTCTGGATTTATTTTATAAACCTACAATATATAAATCCTGAAATTTTAAGAAGCCATGTTTATTTTGAAATTAGTACATAGTATAATAACATGAAATGGGGTATAACAATATTGTTAAAAAAATCCTTAACATTCTTGTAAAATTCAATGAAATTTAATACTCAACAGGATATCTGAGGGAAAAACATAAGAAATTGGTGAGATATAAATAAAAGTGTGAGAATAAAAATTGAATAAGGAGATAAATTTTTGAAATAATAAAATAAATGGGGGAATAAAATGATTCAGAATCATAAACATGAATAATGATAAACTATATAACATGATAATCATTATATGGTGAATGTGGAAACATAATAATACATTGTATCATAAACATACGTCTAGGAGAAACCTAAATGATGTCTGTTAGGTCGGATAGTGATGGCAAGAGGGGGGTGAATTTCCTTTTTAAAAAAGTTTAACAAATTAAAACAAAGTTAAAGGTGCAGCGAAAATAAAAGAGGCAAGACACAAAACTTGATAATGGAGTTCGTCTTAAACCAAAGCCTACGTCTCCGCTCCCAACTCAACCATTGAGAGATTTACTACCGCTTTCTTTTTAATGGTTTTAGAAAGAAACCCACTAGACTTTTAGGTAGTCTAGAACCTATTACAGCTTGCTTTTAATGGTTGAGAAAGAACCCACTAGCCTTCTTACAGGTGAAGCCTAGCTCACCAATGACTCAAGCCTTTTAAAGGGAAGGCTTGACTAACCTCTTCACACCGTGAAGGTGGTGTGAAAACCCAAACAAAAGGAAGATAAAAGAAATGGGGGTTTGTAGGCACAAACCCAAATTGATGCTCAAAAAGATAAATAATGAAAAACCATAAGAGGAGAAGCCTTGGGCGTCAAAGGATTGATGAAGTTGATGAAGAGTGCCCCCAAGCTTCTTTGATGGTTCTCCTTGGATGTGGAAGTGTGTTGGAGCAATTGAGGTTCCTTGAAGGAATCCGCCGGAGGTTTGCCAAATGATGAAAAATGTGTCTGTTAGCTTCCGTTGGCTTCCGTTGGCTTGGTTATTGTTCCACTATTTGTTTCGGGGCTTCCTAGTCCTTTATTTATAGAGGGGGAACCCTCATATGGCCGTTCGGGGTCTTCGGAGCCGTTGAAAAAGTCTTCGGAGCCGTTGGGAGTAGGCTGGTCAAAGCCCAATGGCTAGTTTGACTGGCTCCACCGGCTGACCGGTGCTTGGCCACCGGTTGGCCGATGCTTTGGAAAATGGAGAGGCCTTCTGTCCAGGCACCACCGGCTGGCCGGTGAGGAGGCCACCGGTTGGCCGGTGGTGAGACAGTAGGTGTCCCTTCTGTCTGGGTTCCACCGGCTGGCCGGTGATGAGACACAGGTTGGCCGGTGGTCTGGACAGAGGGGATGCCTTCTGTCAAGATTCCACCGGCTGGCCGGTGGTCATCCACCGGTTGGCCGGTGGACTGAAATCAGTCCACTTTTGCCTTCTGGCTTTCTTGAACCAATTCTTTGGCAACCTGAAATCATGCCTATCATCCAAAAACACTTAAAACAAGATTAGATAAATAAGATAGTGATTGTGATCATGAAAATTAAACTACGAGGGGTACGAGAGGTACAACAATCTCCCCCTATTTTGATGATCACAATCACCAAAACAAGCAATGTAAAAGACTGAAATGAAAGGAATGCTTTAAAGGATAAATTGAAAAGTAAAGCAAAGCATGATAGAAAGATTTCTCCCCCAATCAACGAAGAATTTATCCCCCTTTGTGATTATCAAAATAGCACGAGGCATAAAACTTGATTGAGGGAAAGGATTGAAAAACAAGATAGAGTTTTTAAACCAATTGAAATTTTTGAGATTTGAATTGAATGTTTTGAATTGAAAGTTTTGAATTGAAGGTTTTGAATTGCAAATTTTGAATATAAAGCAAAAAGGCTTAAACGATCCTAACACCCCCTAAATAAAAACAACAAATCCCCGGGGAGAGGATTTTAGAACCGAGACAAATTTTGGTCCGGTGAAACTCCCTAAAAGGGATTTTTCAATCCAAACTTGTCTTGTGGCGGGGCTTCTCCTATGAAATTCATCGTTAAAGGAAATGGTTTTGGGCATTCCATACTGGGAATTTTTGCAGTCGCACTCGTAAATTAAGTGCCCGATCTTTTTGCAATAGTTGCAAAATTTATATTGGGAGCTCCCCCTTACAAAAATAGTAGGAGCATGGGAAGAGGAAGCTTGCTTGGAATAGCCAAGCCCTTGGGTGGTTCTAGATACGCATTGGGAACCAAGGAGCTTCGAAAGGTTATGTTCACCTTCGGTGAACTTAGCTAGGGATTTCCTTAAATCCTTGATTGTTGATTCCAGAGAATCAACATCGGGAAGGTTTTGGACCTTGAGGGACAACTCCTCCATTTCTTTGAGAAGTTGTTCCTTTTCGGAAGACAGTTTTTTGAAATTCTTTTTTAAAGCAATAAATTTGGAAGAAAGTTCGTGAAAACCTTCCTCCAATTGATCTCTTGCATGTTGGAGATCCTCGTAAGATAAATGATTGAAAGAATTGGAAGAACAAGAGGAAGAGGAGTCAGAAGAGGTTACCTCATGAAATTCCATTAGGCATTTTTTACCGTTGTCACTTGAGGAGGAGGAGGAGGAGGATGTGGAGATATCACTCCAGGTGGCCTTGAATGCCTTTTTCTTTTCCTTTTTCTTGGCCCTTGTTTTGTGGAGTGGGAAATCGGACTTGTAATGGCCTTTCTTTCCACACCCGTAACATGTCACATCGGGCTCGGATTTTTCGTTGGGTTGAGCCTTGCGGGATTTCTTCTTCTTGTGCTTCTTCATGAATTTGTGCATTTTGCGGGCAAGGTTCTCGATTTCTGAATCGCCGCTTGAAGAGGAAGACGATGAGGAGGAGGAGCTTTCTTCTTTTTTGAACTTTGAAGGCGATGTTCTTTGGAACTTTGATCGGTTTGCCTTCCTTTTCAGATTGCCTCCTCGTGGTGATCTCGTAGGTCATGAGGGATCCAATGAGCTCTTCGACCGGCATTTTGTTGACATATTTTGCTTCTTGAATTGCCGTGACATTCGGTGCCCTTGAACTTGGTAAGATCCAAAGAATCTTCTTGAACATCATCTCCAAGAGATTTTCTTCCATTGCAAACGTCAGTAAAACGAGTAAACATTTCAGTAATATTTTCAGATGGATGCATGGTAAAAGACTCAAAATCTTGATGGTACATATCCAATCGAGTATCCTTAACTTTGTTGGTCCCCTCATGGGTAACCTCCAATAGTTTCCAGATTTCATGAGATGAAGTGCATGTGGAAACTCGATTAAATTCATTACGATCAAGGCCGCAATGAAGAGCGATCATGGATTTCCCATCAAGCTCGAAATTTTTAATATTGGCTTGAGTCCATTTGGATTCATTGGGAGAAGATAGAGAGTAACCATGCATGACAATTCTATAAATAGGATAACCTATACTTCTAAGAAAAGTGGTCATGCGGGTTTTCCAATAAGTATAGTCGGTTCCATCAAAGAATGGAGCACGACCCAAAGAATAGCCTTCGGGGGAGAAATAAGTTGAAGCCATCACAAAGGATCTTGAATTTGAAACCGGTTAGGGTATTACTCAAATTTTTCCTCTGATACCAATTGTTAGGTCGGAGAGTGATGGCAAGAGGGGGGTGAATTGCCTTTTTAAAAAAGTTTAACAAATTAAAACAAAGTTAAAGGTGCAGCGGAAATAAAAGAGGCAAGACACAAAACTTGATAACGGAGTTCGGCGTAAACCAAAGCCTACGCCTCCGCTCCCAACTCAACCGTTGAGAGATTTACTACCGCTTGCTTTTTAATGGTTTTAGCAAGAAACCCACTAGACTTTAAGATAGTCTAGAACCTATTACAGCTTGCTTTTAATGGTTGAGCAAGAACCCACTAGCCTTCTTACAGGTGAAGACTAGCTCACCTATGACTCAAGCCTTTTAAAGGGAAGTCTTGACTAACCTCTTCACACCTTGAAGGTGGTGTGAAAACCCAAACAAAAGGAAGATAAAAGAAATCGGGGTTTGTAGGCACAAACCCAAATTGATGCTCAAAAAGATATATAATGAAAAACCTTAAGAGGAGAAGCCTTGGGCGTCAAAGGATTGATGAAGTTGATGAAGAGCGCTCCCAAGCTTCTTTGATGGTGCTCCTTGGATGTGGAAGTGGGTTGGAGCAATTGAGGTTCCTTGAAGGAATCCGCTGGAGGTTTGCCAAATGATGAAAAATGTGTCTGTTAGCTTCGGTTGGCTTCCGTTGGCTTGGTTATTGTTCCACTATTTGTTCCGGGGCTTCCAAGTCCTTTATTTATAGAGTGGGAACCCTCATATGGCCGTTCGGGGTCTTCAGAGCCGTTGAAAAAGTCTTCGGAGCCGTTGGGAGCAGGCTGGTCAAAGCCCAACGGCTAGTTTGACTGGCTCCACCGGCTGACCGGTGCTTGGCCACCGGTTGGCCGGTGCTTTGGAAAATGGAGAGGACTTCTGCCCAGGAACCACCGGCTGGCCGGTGAGGAGGCCACCGGTTGGCCGGTGGTGAGACAGTAGGTGTCCCTTCTGTCTGGGTTCCACCGGCTGGCCGGTGATGGGACACCGGTTGGCCGGTGGTCTGGACAGAGGGGATGCCTTCTGTCAAGATTCCACCGGCTGGCCGGTGGTCATCTACCGGTTGGCCGGTGGACTGAAATCATTCCACTTTTGCCTTCTAGCTTTCTTGACCCAATTCCTTGGCAACCTGAAATCATGCCTATCATCCAAAAACACTTAAAACAAGATTAGATAAATAAGAGAGTGATTGTGATCAGGAAAATTAAACTACGAGGGGTACGAGAGGTACAACAATGTCATGGTGGAATAAAACACATAAAGGAATATGGTTCCCTCTATGTCCCAATATTTCATCTCATGATTCAAATAACTACCTAATGAATTGGAGCAATATATAGATCTAGGCGCAACTATCACTTAATTTTCATTATAATACATAAGTATTCCACATAGATCATAGAACATAAATTCATTAATCACCATATTTTATTCTATGATAAAATATTTTGGAATTAAAACATGAAATACCCATTTTAAATATGTATATGTGTATTAGGGTGAATACCCCTGATAGAAAATGGTAATTTTATTCACAAGATAATTGTTTTGGCTCAAAAAATCAATGTGAACTTTAATCAGCATAACATCATCACATAAAAATTCCTTAAATTGGTTGATGAGAGAGAATGAAGAATATCAAAATTTGGGAATCAGTTGGATAGTAAGATGATATTTAATACCATATATCATAATATGCAAATTATGATAAAATACATAAGGTAAGGTAGATACTTGAATAAAAATGATAATGGAAAATATCCCTTAGATTAGTGTGTGCATGAAAATGCATGGGAGACGATTATTTATATATTGGAGGAACATTAAGAAGACTCTAGAGAAATTAGGGTCGATATATAACATGATTGATAGATTTTTTGTGATGATCAATGGGATCATGGGTGGGTTTATATAGAAAAAAAATGTGGAATTATTTATTATTTATGTTTTTTTACTCAACATAATAAAATTCTAAATACAAAAAAAACATATAATTTTTTTACCATGGTTTATTCCAAATGGGAGTGGATCGCTTTTTTCATATATAAAATGGTTGAAATTAATTAATTGGTACCATTTATTATGTGTAGGTGTGTGAGACTCATAAAATGATGGTTTTAAAACCATAAAATATATTAATGGGTTTGGAGCATTCATAAGGGTATTAAAAATTAAATATATATATATATATATAATAACATTATTTTAAAGTAAAATCATATATTTGGTCTTCTATACCATTTATTGTATTTATTACACCACATTTGGATCATTATTATGTCATAATACACAAATGATATTTATATTGAATTCAATTTTAACCGTAAAATAAGATTGTATCAGAAATAGTTAAAAAATTAACTATTGGATAATTATGATGATCTTATTCATAATATAAAATTCAAATTGTGTAAATAATTTTTTTTAAATATCTTAATATTCAGTATTAATATATTAAATGAACATTTTTTTGGGAAATGGGGGGTTTTTTGACAATAAAAGTTGTTAACCCTAAAGAATTTACATTTGACAACATAAATATTATGTGACCATTTATATTCAATAATTTTAATAATAATAATATTTTTAAATAAATTATTTATTTAAAATACCCATTAATTCCCCAACATAAATACATATGTTGAATTTGAATATTAATGGAAAATTCAATTAGTATTTTATTATATCAAAAAAATAATTTATAATTGAACCATAATAGGATGAAAATATATACATTAATATATAAAAGTTATATACATAGTTATAATTATTGGTAAATGATACATACCTATTTAATAAATCGGTTTTCACCCTATGATTATAGAGAACGATGGTGATACTTTCATAGGGTGGTTTGTTATACATGGTTTGTGCTGTGATATCGATGAGCATGAACATGTACCATAAGGTATTTCTCATTATTAGGTTTTTTGATCTCATCTTGGTCAAGGGAATGGAAAACTTCCAATGATGTTATCTCCCTAAAATGCTCCTATTAATGGTATTTATATGGTAATATCCTAATTGTTGAGGCCATCACATCCTTTTTCAGTGTAAATTATATTTGATAAAACCCTATATTTATACTAATAATTTGATCAATATTAAATGGATCTATTATCAATGGGAATGCAACATAATTATTTATTTGAATACAATTATAATTATTTAAATAATTACATTATGTATTTTTTTCTAATTTCATAATTATACATATAATTAAATAAAAATTGGATTTTTATTTATAATAGTATAGGTAGCTACAATATTCCCCCTATAAGAAATTTCAACAATTAAATTTTATTTTCCTACACTAAAACAGATGAGGGTAATTCTTCTTTGTCACTTCCTCTGGTTCCTACATCACTTCATCAAACGTTGGATTTCCTTGCAATTCATTGACTAGGTGTATTGTCTTATTTCATAGAACATTGTCTCTACAATATAATCTCTTCATAGACTTCTCCTCATATGAGATATCATTTCTGAATGGAACCACCTCTATATTTAATAAATGAGATTGGTCTTGTATGCACATTCTTAAGAGGGATACATGGAATGCATGATGTACATGACATAAGTTAAGTTTGAGTTTATGTAGGTTGGACACCATTATAATGTGATCAAGGATGTCAAATTATTAAATGTATCATGAACTCTGATTTCTCTTCTTCCCAAATCTCATCCCATTCATCCAAAAATATATGTGGAGTAATACCATATATCTTACATTATCATAAAGGAATCGTCACTTATTGTCCACATAGTAGATCTGTTGACTCTTAGCATCCTTGGCATGCTAGTGAATGGTTTAAAACTTTTCCTATATTTAGTCAAACATTTTTAGACCTAGTGGATTTTGTTCCCCAACATCATTAAGGTATGTAGATGTTATGAACCTCTTCCCATAAATGGCATCATAGGGGGCCATGTGGTTTCTGGAGTGGAAACTGTTGTTATATGAGAAATCAGCCAGAGGTATATGTTTTTATCATCCTCTATTTATGTCCATAGAAATTTTTTTAAACTTGTATTCCATTGTTTGAATCTTCCACTCATACTGGAAACCAGTTTGAGGAAGATATTCCATACAGATGTTCATATCCATGTTTAATCCATGTTCTTTGACTTTCTAGAACATAGGGGTGGATCATAGATCTCTATTAGTTATAGTTAATAGAGTTAGTCCATGTTGACTTACCACCTCTGTGATGTATATCATAGAAATTTGTACAAGTGAGAAATCATTCTAAATCAAAAGGAAGAGTGCATTATTTATAAGATGGTCCACTATAACCCAGACAACATTGTTTCCAATATATATCTTTCAATGTATGATAATAATGTCTATGGTGATGTGTTCCCATTTCCATGTAGTAATTGGTGACTGATGCATAATACCATTAGATTTTCTCATTTTTTCATCTATTTCATCCATAAAAGACATATTGATGTATCGTTTGTGATATCCTTAATCAAAAGGTCCCACAAAAATTGTTCATTGAGATCTTTATTCATCAATCAATTTCTATTATTGATAAAGAAGATTGAGCTATCTGCATTATCTGAAATATGTTTATTTAACATAGGATTTAATAGTATACATAGTATTGATGCAAAGTTTACAAAACCATTATCATAAAAATTTGTCATTTTGGATTTTCCATTTCTTATAGTTTACACATTATTCAAAATTCCCACATCATGTAGTTTATCATATATTAACCTCTCTTGAACATACGGTTGAGTAATCAACTGTTAACTAATTGATGATATTATTTCTTTTATGACTCCCATGTCCATCCAATCCATATCTATGAATATTGGAACCCTCGAAATTTTCATCAATGATAGAATTTATGGGTATTTTCTACCTAGATCATTATGAACTTAATTTGCATTACCATGATGGTATTGGAATTTCCAGTCATATTCCATTATAATATTTAACGAAAATCACTATTCTATATTCAACTCATTCTATGTGAATATATATTTGAGCCTTTTGTGATCCGTATATATTTCATAATTCCCCAAAAAGAGATAATTCTTCTATATTTTCAATGAAAATATCTTTATAGCCATCTCCAGATTACGCATTGGGTAGTTCTATTTTTAATCAATTGACTAGATTTATAAATATCCTATGACATTATAATTATGCATTAACATACAATATGTTCCCTTCTATGAATAGTCACAAAATACCAGGAAAAATTATACACTTTTTGGAAGTTTTTGCTCATGTATTGTTATAATCCTCATTCTATGCTCCTTGGAAATCTCTTAACATTCATAATTATATTAAAATATGACTCACATCAAAATTATCTTGGTTAGAGGGTTTGACAATACTAGGATTTTTCTCACAAATCAATTGTAATACTCATATAATTTATGGAATCTATGGATATTTGTCACATATATTTCCCTCATACCTCCTTCAGTTTCCTCTCTTTTTAAGGTTTTATGGATATCCTGTTTTATAGGATGATATGTCATACTAATGAGACTTTATTTTACTAGAACTCACATTTTCTATACTTTTAAATAATATTGTCCATTTCCTTGTTAATTAGAATTACTCTCATATATTCATCATGATACTTATTGGGTTTTGAGTATATTTGAATATAATCTATGAAGGCAAAAAAAATTTGTTGAGGTAATCTATAATGTCTCTATTCATCATGTACATAATGATATATTGAGTATTAGTGAGTATAAATTGTATTACTATGAAATCATAGTGTCCTTCCATTGTATGCCATCGATCATGGGGATAACCACCTTCGTCAACCTAATATGGTCGTATCTCAGCTATACATAAACCTTGTAAATGTATTGTACTCCTCATAACTGATCTAACAACACATAAATACATTCAAGATGATTCTATTTCATAATCGTGATCTTATTGAGCTCTCAATAATGAATGAAGAGGAGAATTGACCCATTCCTCTTCTTGAGAAGGATATTTGTTTAACCCCATGGAAATGCACTTGGATTATGAACCATTTATTTAGATTCTCCTATAGTTTTTTTTCATCTTCTTATGTTCCACAAAATCAAATTTAAATATAGTCTTGGATAATCGAAACACCCCAGGTATAAGATCAATTGAAAATCTATCCTCTCATCTAGGAGGATAATTATGAAATTCCTCGGGAAACACATTAGCATAATCCATCACAATATTAATTTCATTGAGAATTGTTCTTTCTATAGACTCAATCATTTGAGCCACCTACTCTTTCCCATAGTTAAATAAAATCCATGCTTGTGAATATATTATAATATAATTTTTATCCTCATGATTGAACATGTAAAGAATTAGAGGATTATTCTATATTTGGAGATTGGTTCTTCATCTCATGAAAATTTTTGTTGGATCTATATTGGGAAATATAATAAATGGCTAAAATTGAATCAAATAACATTAAAGAGAGTATGGAAAGGTTTATTAGGAATTTAATTCCTAAAAATATCACAGGGGTGTGGAGTTCTATACCTCAAATATAATAACTGAACCATTTTCCATTTTCAATGAAATCAATACTTCTATGATTTGTGTAAGTGTTTTAATATTTCCAATGAAAAATCCTGATATGAAAGAATGAGTAAAAAGAGATTAAAAAATTAGGTAATCAATTACTAAATGAATGAATAGAGTACATGTTTCAACATTGTTATTGGGATCCACCGTAGCAGTGGGCATGTAAAAATATCTCATTTTCTTCCTTGGATGTTATTGGATCTCTTTGAATACCCTTATCCTAGAGTATTGGTTTACAAAGTTCCCTATTTCAATGAAATTGAAAAAATGAACAATTAATTTATTTTTGAATGCATAATTCCTGTCATTAATCACATAAGTTGGTTTTCCCATTTAGAAATCACTAGAATGGTTCCCTTACATATCATAACTAAATCATATTCTCCCCCTCCTAACCAATTTATTGGGTGCTTCAATGTGCACCTATGAAGAGTGCAATGTTGAAATTTTATTGAACCATTACATTTCTAGATATGACCACTAGAATTCAAGTCAAATTTCAATTTAATATCACTATAATACCCATGTGATTATTCAATCTCCATTTTGAATATGGGAGAATATCTAATAATTTCATCATAGCTATCAATGTCACAGATCAATAGGGATTTTCAAATAATAGTTATTAGCACCCCAAAAAATTGTTCATCCTTGCATTTTGGGGTAACAATATTACTAGAGGTGTATTTTTCAAGTCTTATGTGGTTTTCCTCATACAAAAATAAATATTAATTTGTCCTTTTCTCAAATGAAATGACTTACCATTCTATTTTTAGATATATATTGCATGAAAAATATACATTTAAAGGACTTTTCTAGAAATCCTTCCACCAATTGATTTTATGTCTTATTCATGCTTCATATTGTAAATCAATATCCACCATTGATATTCTTCCCCCCATATAATATAAAAAACTAGTATAACCTTCTCCTACTCAGATCAATGACGGATGGATAATATCTTCTCTATGGATTTTATCCATTTTCCATGATTAATGAATCATATGAACCATTAAATTTCGAAGGCCATTGTTACATAGAGATAAAAATTGTATATGTTTATTTCTTATGGAATTTTGGGAACTCCTCCTAATCCATGTTTATATTTATAACCTATTTTTGTTATAATAGTATTGTGACAATGTTGGCAATTCATGAAAACATTAGGCTGGGCATCTTTTTGGGGCCTTTATCCTAATGATCATTACATTTATTCTTTACCCAATTCCAACTATTTTAGTCCATTGACTAGAATAAAAGGAAAATAAGGGATAGTTATTTTAAAAATATTTAACACATAATGGTTAATCGAATGAAAATTAATGGATATGTTATAGAATATAATTATTTCATAACAAATGAATTTATAGGCTTTGATCCTTCTTATCCATGATCTATTTCATAATATAAAATCTTATGTAATTTTGTGTTCCCATAATAAAGGTTTTTAAAGAGCTTATTAATTTTAAAAATCATATACCATAGGCGTGTCAAACCAGATTAACAACAAGGGTGGTTTTTGTTTAAAATGATAAGTTTATTTAGGACCAACTCTCCTTGATGGATTTATTACCACTATGTACATTTGTTTTATAACCAATACCAATTTATTATAAAAACACATATGTATTTTATTAATAAAAAATTAAACTTAACTTACTAAAATTTGTGTTTTTTTCTTACAATAATGTTTATTCCTATGCATTTTTATACTTTTTTTAACCATAATCACTAAAATAGCTACACATTTCATCTAATTCCAAGTATAACAACAATTATCATTGTTGAAATTAATTCAAGATTTATTACATAAAAGTACACATAATACCACCCAATAGATTGATAATTGTAGTTTATTATGGTATTTGTTTAAATTAATATCATCTTGAACATGAGATACAATAACATTGTTGAAAAACAACTTTAACCTGATTAAAAAATTCCTTGGATTTTTTAATTATAAGGGATTACCTGGGAAAAACATAAGAAATGGGTGAGATATAAATCCCAGTATGGGAATTAACATGTAATAAGCTGGTAAATGATAGAATATTGGAATGAAAATGGTCTAGAAAAAGAAATTTTTTTATAAACATGAACAATAAGACATTATATAACATGATAATCCTGACATGGGAAATGTGGGAACATCATGAAACATGACATCATATACATTGTCGAAGGATAAATCACCGTGAAATAATTTTGTAAAAACCCCATAATATTATCAATTTCAATACCTATACCGAATATATTTTTCACAATACTACACATTACCCAATGCATTGGAGAACTATATAATTCTGGGTTCACTGGTCACTTTCATTTCATTATCACGCTTAATTGTGACACATTGATCATACAATTGTTTTTCAATCATCGTCATATTTTATTACATGATGAAACAGTTTCTAATAAATACATTTAATATAATTTTAAATGAATTATATCAGATTAAATTTGACCCATGATAGGAAATGGGTATGGTATTCAGTATACAATCCTTTCAGCATGAAAAAACACAATGAAATGTCTACAGCATTATGAAGTCCAATAAAAAATTAGAAAATTTTTCGATGAGAGAGAAATAAGTCCCTAGTAATTTTGAGACACATTGGAACGTAATGGGGATATTTAATAATATTTCCCATGATAAGTAAATTATGATAAAAGACATATGGTAAAAAGATACTTGAATAAAAATGGTAATGGAAAATATCTTTTATATTAGTGTGTTAATAAAAATTCTTGATAGGGGATTCATGAGATCTTGGTGACCCTAAGGAGGACTCTATATAGGGTCGGTAATATTGAGGACAACATTCATAAATTTTGAGTAAAGTAAAATGGAATGTTGGGTGATTTTATTTTTGAAAGAGGGGGAATTCATTATTATTTAGGTTTTGGACTCTACATAATAAATTTTACATAACCACACACCATCCCATTGTATTTTACTATTATTTATACAAAATGGAATTGGTTATCATTATTTAATAAGTAAAAGATCATAAATTAATAAAATAATACCCTTTATTTTGTATAGGTGTGTAATAAACTTAAAGAAAATGGTTTAAAACATTAAAATATATAAATATTTTTATGGGATTCATAAAGAATTTATAAAACTAAACAAAAAAAATTGAATATCACATTTAATTAACTCTAATTTTTTTTATTACCATGATTGTATTCATTACATCCCTTTTCTATCATTATGAGGTCACAATACATTATTTATATTTATAAGGTATTTAATTTTAACCTAAAACATCAATTGTCTTGGATAAATATATAAAAATTTCATCAATAGATAATTTAGATACATTTTAATCCAAAAATAATATTCATTTTATCTATATAATTTGTTAAATAAGTGATTTTTTACTTTTATTATAACAATATACATTTTATAAGAAATAATTGGGTTTTTTACTATAACATTTTTTTGAACCCATATAAAAAATACACATGACTTCATAAAATTTATATGATCATTTATATAAAATAAAAAATATTTAGCAACAATAATTCATTAAAATATTATTTACTTTCAAAATCCATTATTTCATCAAAATAAATTTCTTAATTGAATTTGAATATTACCCAAAATTGCAATTTTTGATTCAATGTTTCGAAATAAAAATCATTTTTAAAGAAACCATAATAGGATTAAATATTATTCATTATTCTAAAGAAAATAATGTACATACTCATAATTTTAGGGTATTAATACATATTTCTTTAATACACTATAAAAATTCATAAGAATAATGTGTGGGTCCGTGAGACTTTCATGGGATGGTTTGGGTCATGATCTCGATGATCTTGACCTGATCCCATAAAGGAATTTTATCATGGTTATGTTGATGGATCTCAGTTTGATATTTCTCAAGGAAACTTTACAATAAGAAATCCATCTTAGAGGCTCATCTACATGGGTTTCACGGGGTTTAATCCTACTAGTTGAGGTCATCACTTTTTCAGTGTAAATTCAATTTCATTAAACAATATATTTATACTAATCATGTTATAACTAATGAACGTCTATATTATCTATGATAATTATACAAAAATGTTTGTTTAATTCCAAAAGGATATAGTAAAATAATATAATTTCATTTGTTGTGTACGACCATATTACATAATAAGACATTTAATTAAATAAAAAAATAATTTTATTAATAAATGTTATTCATTTTAATATATTCATGATGTGAACAAAATAATACCCATTAATTATGTTGTCAATAAAAAAATTTCCACGCCTCTTATTGTGAAAAATAAAAAGTTTTCACAACATGTTCTGGAAAACATTTCCACCGAAAATGTTGTTTTCAATGAGATATAAATCTATAACTAATGGTTAATTGGGAGATATATGATCCAACCTATCATCATCATTACATGTATATGACTTAATATATAAACCATTCATCTTGTCAAAAGAAATGATATTGAAATAAATAAGATTCATTCATCAGATCATAAATAACATAGTGAATTAAAAATGATTTCCACCAAAATTCATGATTGTATCCCCACTACTGACTTTAATCTTGTTAATATCATCTCTCTATTTAACACCCTGATATATTATTATATGATTACCTATGTAAAAATATATGAGTTTGATAGATTCTTCAACAACCAACATAGAACATTAAAAAACCATTATAAATGTTGGTAAAATTTAAATCATTAATTTTAATTGATAAAATATAACTTTAGAATTATAAAGAATGAATAGAAGTATCCACATAATGATATCAATCAATCTATTTGTTTATTTATTTTTTATATGATTGGAAATCAATTAATATAGGTGAAACAACTGGAAAACTATTTTATGCTTAAAATATACTTTCTCAAATATTGGTATTCTATAAAAAAAATATATTATAGTTAAAAAATAATAAAAAACATTGATAACATGAACTCTCTATATCGAATAAATAAATAAGAAATTTATATGAAAAAAATAAAGAGTTGTTATTATTTTAAAAATTTATTTTATAATAAAAATTTTATTCAACAATGTTTTAATATTTTATTTTAATGTTGAATTATCAAAGGATATAAATATTATATTAAATAATTAATATAATTTTTGAATTATGTATAATAATACATGATTAATTTGAATATTTTTGTTTTTATATAAACAATGGGATTTAGGTTAAATTATCATTTTTACAATGTACATGATATTTATGAAATTATTTCTATTTATGAATGAATTGGAAATTTATGGAAAGAAATTATAACACCATATACATATCTTATATTTTAATTTATAATTTTAATAATTTTGTAATTATTTAGAAACTATTATTTGATATTGTGAATCATAATTAATATATACATGTTAAAACATTTTTAATGCATTATAAATTTTATTGAAAATATTAGTTTTCATAACTTTTAAAAATTAAATATAATTCAATGGATTTAAAATTTATAATTAGTGGGTCCAAATTATCTAATAAATACACATTATTTTATGGAATATTGATTATGTTTTCATAGAAAAACTGTTGTTTACGCATCGAATGCTGAAATGTTAAAAGTAATAATTCATGGAGTTAAGAAATTGAAATTAAAAAAATTGACTATTATTCAGTGTATGCTTTGTTTATTTACCTTATATTTTCCTACTCTAATATTTTTTAGTTTTGGATCGACACGACATTTTTAACATTTTCCTTATTAATAATAAGTGGATATATTTAGAAAAATGAAATTCACACAACTTATAAAAAGGGCCTTTGAAGTCCCCTTTATGGAACTACTAAAATTTATCATTATTTAGGAAAGAGAATTGTATTCTCTCAAGAAGAATTATATTTTCCTTTCTTTAGTTTTTATACGGATATTAACATATTCTATATATTTATACGGGATCATCAGAGAAAATATGAATGGTCCCAACATGAGTAATCCCTTTAATGGTATTATTTGTATTATATTTTCAAATTCTCCACTATTATTTAAAAATTAATATTTAAATACCTCATTTTTCTCTATAATTAGTTTTATTAATTTATAGATATAATTATTAATCCCATAATCAGTTTTATTTTAAAAAATTATACAATAATTTATGTGATCTGTGGACTATATCTTTCATGACCCACCATGTTTCTTTTCCATTCCCCAGCATAAAATAATGTGATGAAAGTTATTTTTAATAAATAATTATAATAATAATTGTTTTTATTTTGAATTTTAAACAATAAATTGTGTTACACCTTTAACCCATCTATTGGAAAATGAAATTGTCCACCATGCGTACATGGGGACTACTGACTCCAAAGAATTATTGACTTTAATTTTATTTTCATCAAAGAAATGAATTTTTTATTATATTGATGTCATTAGTGTAAAAAATTGAATATATTAATATAATTAAATTTTTATTATTAAAAACATGTTAACTTCTTAATGATATGATAAAAAATATATTATCATTAATTTATTCATTTAAATCATTATTTCTAAAAATCTTATAATATCTTTTTTCTAAGTATTAGATTTAAATAAATTATATTCCCTATATTTGTTTATAATTATTTTATTTCACATTATGAAACAATTTATAATTTCATTCTTATTTTTAAATGATATTTCAACAAAACCATTTGATAATCATCCTCTAATCAGGTTAGGTATATATTTGGATACATTTATCCACCAACATCAACAATACTATTAATTAATAGAATTTATATCTATTACAATTTTTTTACAGATATAAAATAACAATAAAAGTTAATATATTTGTTTTTATACAATTTTAATTTAAATATTTTACTAATATATTAGGAAAACGAATGTTATTCATTTTGAATCAGGGAAATAGGATCAAAATTTATTTTTTCTTCATGGCTTGTAACGAAAAATAAAATTAAATGAAATTATAAATGTTTGAAAATATATAACATCTATTTATTTACATTGTATGATCTAGTAATGATTTAATATGTTAGAATAATGTATACCAATATCATTTGTATGAATATAGTTCAATGAAATAATTATTACAAACACATACTGCTGAAAATATGTAAAAAATAACTAATATTTATTTATACAATTATTATTATTGAAGACTGTAAATGGTTATATTTAATAATATGGTCTTTGTTCATGTATTTAGTTAAATTAAAGATTTTATCTATGAAATATAATGCATGTAAAAATAGAATTAGTATTGAGGTAATGAAATTCAACTCAAACTACTCTATTTGAGACGTGTTTTTTATTAGGTTTTTAATTTAATTATGTAGTATACATTCTACCTATACATGATATCATATCGTAAATTTAATTTTAATAGTTGATTTTATGTTCGATTAAATACCCACTATTTGAGGGTATTTGATTAATGTTTATCTAATTTCACTATAGTATTTTTGGTCATAATTATGATTCATTAGGTTATACAACCAAATATATAAAATGATTAAATTTTATGGTTTTATATTATTTTATTATCTCATTAATATTATATATGTTTTCCCCTATAAAAGAATATAATAAACTAATAGAATTTATTATCTATTTTTAAATGTATTTGGACTCAGGTGTTTTCCATTCAAAAGAAATTTTATTAAATCAAATTCCAATCATTATATTTTTATCATTCACATGTAAATACCTCATAAATTTTTTTAGATTTAATGAAATTATTTTATTATGGGTTATTTTCTCTTTTTAATAATAATATTACTATACAAGAAATGTTATAAATATTTCATTCCTCATGGTGTGTGTTACATGTAAGGGTTGTTGATAACTAATGTATTCATACTTTGAGTAACAATTTTTCATCATGAAAGTTTCATTTCCATAATTGGGTTCTTCCCCCCTAATTTTTTATTATATTTTATTTCATAATTCACATTCCTAAAATGAAATTTTATAAAAAAAATATTGAGCTTTTATTGTTATTAAAATCATAGTTTTCAAACAGAGGTGTTTTTCTTTCAATGTCATATGTGTTTTCTCAATATAATTATTTTTTATAGAAAATTATTGCGGCCTTTAATATATTTTTTTATAAAAATCATTTAATTGTAATGTTTTTCAGAATATTTCAATCCACATTTTCAAAAATTACCCTTGATAGAGACTTTAAAAACTGATGTTAAAATTTTTTCTCAATGTTTTGTTATGTTTTATGTTTCTATTTCCTAAATAATTTAATAAGACATACCAAAATGGGGTTTTTATTTCATTATTTATCATAATATATATGTATATATATATATTATCATTTGGGGGATTAAACTCAAGGAATCGAATAATTCGAATTATGACCCCCTTTTTTGTAATACTAACCAATGGATATTTTGGATGGGTTTTATCATTAATATTATTTCCAAAAAATGATTCATTTGTTAAATGAGGTATATATCATTTTGAAACCATCCACATTATTTCTTTTAATGCCTTATGATTAGGTTATTTTTGTATTTACTTATAAATATACTCATTCCTAACTATGGTGTAAACATCAAATTTCTCATAATATAGTTTGGATAATATTCTCTTAAAAATAATGAGATTATATTATTATAAGATAAGAATTTTCAATAAAATACATATTAATATAGGATTGTCGACTATGAAGTATTTGACCATCCATTTTTATTATGTGGATGTCTTTTGATGATGTAGTCTCTTTTAATGACATCATTAAAATTATTAATAATCTAGATGGATAATGACTTCTAATGCAAGTAGAATATGTATTTTAAATTAATATATTTCTTTATATGGATAACATTTATTAATTTGTTACACATTATTTAGATAATGGTTTCATATAAATTTTGACTCTAATAGTAAATTCATTGGACAAAAACATGTGACTATAGGAGGATATAATTATATTTCCCCTATATGATTATAAAGTTCTCATGTGGAAAGAGGTATCATTTTTCATTATAATCATTCCCCAAATGGACAGGGTCATGGAAAAATTATTTGGAAGTATATTTTTTTAGGTTTGAAATTAAAAATTATATCAGTATAATATCATTATTATCGATATCTATGTATTTTTTGAAATAATATTCTCTAGGTTTTATCTGGTTATGGATCTATGTTTTTTACATATTTATTCCAAAATATTAATACAATGTTTATTCATTGATTGACTCAGTTTTATTTTTTCCCTTACGGAGTGATTTATATCACCCCTTATTATGTTTTTATTTCCCCAGTTTTGATAAAACAATACATGGGACCGGTTTAGAAAGAAATAACATGTGAAAAAATTATTGGGGGTTTTTAAGATTCAATATAGGCTGAGTATATTCAAATAAAATGGTAAAAAATGACATTACGAGACATTGAAAATGAGTTTGGTTAGATTAATTTTTTCATAAATATGTAAAGAATTAAACCTGAAATAATCATGAGAATGTAATTGGTGAAATAATCATTTTTTATTTTTTAAACTAGGGATGGTTGTATACAAGATGTTACATCTTGTATCAATGTGATTATGTAATGTATATGTCTATGGGAATAGTATCTAAGAGTGTGGGTGTGGGGACCTAAAATTGGTATCAATTGAAATCTGTTGATTAAATATGATATTATGTCATTTTTTAGGATAAATAATGTGTTGGTAAGAGAAGGTTGATCATAATTCAAAAGTTATATGTGACCCAGTTTGCGAATTATATGATTTAATCTTAAGGTAATAATGACCCTTTTATGGGGACCTAGTTAAGATATCATTTGTCATAATCCTAAGTACAATTCCATGTATAAGAAAACTACCAGATGTTTTAGTAAGGAATTATGTTTGTGGATTCCTATAATTTTGATAAATTTTTCTAAACTGGTTAGTTGATTCGGCTATGGAACAGATTAATCAATGTTTAATGATGGGGTAAGTGGTTTATATATCATTATATTGAGCTTCAATCTAGTTTATGGTGAGTGGTCCTTTGACTACACACAAAACTAGACACTCTTGGGTGAAATGATTTGGTCAATGATGTTATCATTATGATCACGTATGAGGTATTTGAATATGTTTAGGTAAGATATCATAAATGGAATGTGTCCATGATTTAAAAATTACTAAAAAATGGTTATACAAGATGATATAAAAGTATCATATGTTACATTCAATTATGTCGGGGGTAGATATTTTTAAATCAATTTTTTTCATAATTATAATTTACTTATTATAATTAAAATTTTAGTTTCCGTATTTGATTGTAGTCGGGCCATGAAGATGAATCTAATAACAGTTTTAATCTAGAAATCATGACATCTTATAAACAAATACGGTAGGATATTTAATGGTTTAGTGTAAAGACCTGATCTCTAGTATCCTAGGGTTTTTAGTAACGTAATCATTGGAAGACTATACAAGTGATTATATCATGATCAAATGAGAAGTTTATTATTCATAGTAAAATGGATACATAAATTCTTCGCATATTATATTTAATATAACATATAAAAAATTATTGATTTTAAATATGTTATTTGTCCTGAATTATTATGGTTTTAGAAATCATTTATGTTAATTTCTTTAAGCTTAAAATAGTCATTCATTAGTTATCTATTATTTATTGGTCATGATGCCATGAAATTATTAACTGATGAATATTACTATAGTCATGTCTATTTTTTTGTTTATATTATCCGATTAATATTATGTGAATTATTTATTTATTTCAATTATGTGAATTATTTTTATATCATAATTATCGATGTATTTTTTCAATTCATATTTATATAGTTTTAAAAAAATCTACTTTTTCAATATGTATATTAATTCAATGATAAATAATTTGTAATATTTTTTCCTTAAATAAATAAATTATTTTTAATTTCAATATACTTTTTATAAGTTATTATTTTTAATATTTACCTTTTTTTCTCACTTAATTAATTATTAATATAATTTTAAATTTTTAATTTAAATTATATTCTTTTATTTAAAAATTTTTGTTTTATCATATTTTTATTTATTTATGGTTGATGAATTTTATAATCATTTTCATGTGTGGTTGATGTGTATGCTATTATTAGGAAAATTAATAAATCATTCATGCCATATTATTTTTAGTATCCATGAAATGTTTGTGAATTTAAAACTGATAATGTAAAAAATGATAGAACCACCTCTGTCAGAGGATCGATTGTGAGTGTGAAATATGATAAATAATATAGATGCTTCTATCATTCTTATAGATGAATCTTGGTCTAGGGAAACAAGTTAAACATATATTTATTCAATCATTAATTTTTATAGGACATAAAATACACTCCCCTATAGTCATTAACGCATTTGTTTCATCTCAATTGTCTATTTGTTACCGAGGATTATCCATGAATTATTTCAATTGATTGAAATTGTAATCCCAATCAGTTAAGTATTTTATTATAGAAGTTACATCAAATGTTGAAAATCCATAGCCAATAGATTAACTATAATGATCATGATAATAAAGACGATGAACCATTCAAACCATGACATATCATAATACACATATTCATGGGGGAAGAGATAAATCTATATTAGATATCAGGGATGACCGGTGACACTAGGATTTCAGGGGGGGTCATCACATTGATGATGATTCCTGTTGTGATTGAATCAGAAAAAATACTACCCATCATGAAGAAAAAAGGATTTTTCACTCTTAAGAATACCCAAAATCTAGTTAACTCACACCATTGAATGACTTTAAATGTTTCCTTTCGAAGATATACCCTATATTGATCTAAAAAATTCACTTACATTTCCTTAAATGTTTGATGATGAAAAACCATGAAACTATGATCCAAACATGTGTGACATATACAAATATAAGGAATATAATTCATGTTTCTTCTAAACATTTCATGCAGTATAATATAGATATCCTTATTATTATAATCTATTATAAACCCAACTAAAGTGAATATAATATCAAATCCACCACTAGTAACCTAATCAAATATCACTTGAAATTTATATTGAATGAAACCCATGAAGAAAAATATAATATAAAGTTATTCGATTTCTAATCATTCCATACTATGAACAATAGATAAATTATTATCTCATATCACTAATTATGTCGATATATTAGTCACTATTAATTTCATTTATTTGTAAGTGTAATATGATGATGGGGAGGAAACCATGTTCTTCAAATCAATCAGTTTCATGTTCATTTATTATCATACATTTGGTTATTGTTTAATATGATTAAATAAATATTCTCATAGACATTACTTCTCTGAGGAAGAATACAATTCTGAGAAAATTAACATTTTTAATTTTTTTCATTGGTTTTAAATTTTTTAGGACCATTTTAGGTTGAATTGTTTTTATTTATAAATAATGAAAAAATAGAAGACCCATGTTTGGTTTACTGATTTGAGTTGTTCCTTGATAAAAATAATTTCATAATGAAAAGATAAATCAAGATTTTAATAAATCCTGAGAGATTATTATCATACCAAACTTGGAAACATTTTTGTTTTTTGAAGGGTTTAACTACAATCATGTACTAGTGACTGAATACCAACACCACTACCTCATAGTTCATAGTGAAGCTAAAAAAAAATATAAAAGAGTAAAAAATTCTAGTGATAAACCTAAAAAAGTGAAAATAAATTATGATATGAATATTGATAGATGATAACACAACATTATCATAAAACTTTTATCACCAGATTCTAGATACATGAGAGATCACAATAACCGACCATGATGTAATTTCATAAAAAAAATTCAGGAGGGAGTTTTTTTATTCCCCTTTAATTTTTCTTAATTCATTTCAACTACATTTAAAATTCAATTCTTTTTTGAACAATTGATTTAAAATTATTCAAGTAAAATATTCAACATGAATAAATGTACTTGGGTTTCATAATTTCCTTAAATTATGATATTTCTATTAAAAATTTATTACATCTTGGAATCATTTAGAAAACATCATAATCATTCAGTTAGATTGATTTTGATGTTATTTATTCAGACACCTATGTGGATGGATAATTCATGGAAATGTAAAGCTATAAGAATAATCTCTGGAACCTCAATGTTTTGTTATATTATTCCGTATAAAATAAAATATTTTATATCTTTATTTACACACAACACTATGGTTATATTAATTATGATATAATATTAATAAATTAATATTTGAAGTGACGATTATAACATGGCCACATGATTGGTGGGTAATAAATTGATTGACTAAATTTGGAAAAAATTTCATATATGTATAAAATGAATTCATTTGTTATGAATTAATTATAAATGGAAAAAAACCGTTTGAAAATTAACTGTATGTTTATATAATAAACTATTTTTTTATGCAGAATTGGTTTTTATAAGAAGAAATTAAATAAATAACCATTAGATAATTATTATAATGAAATTATATATTTTATTATTATATATTCACAATTTATTTTAAAAAATATATGAATTTATTCTCAAGGAATGGGGTTAAAAAAATATATTTTTATTCTTAAAAATGATTTTTAAACAGTATTATTTCACTTGTAGAACACACATAAAAATTAATTAAAAATATTTACAGAAATTGAATAATGAAAAATTGAATCCCTATTTATAATTATGTTGTCCAAATTTGGTTTATATATTCCTTTTATTTTTATATATTATGAATAGTAACTATAGAAAAATTAATCACCATAGTGAAAGAAATTATAGTTTAAAATAGGTTGTAATTAAATTTTATGTTCACCAGAATTACTAATAATTATCATTGGATGATACTAAATTGACCATTATACAATTATGATTAAAATTTAATTTTTTATGGGACACATATTAATGTAAATCACATATATAATATTTAATGAAAAGAAAAATATAAAATGTCACTCTCTTATTTTTAAATTTCTGTTTAGTGTCTATAGAGGGACAAAATAAAGTCCTGAATGAATATAAATATTTTTCTGCATAATTAAAATAACTTATTTATCTCTATTTGTTTTTAATTTATAATAATAATATATTTATATTAAATTATTATACAAAACTAATACAATATATCTTCAAATAATAAAATGTCATACAAATGATTTTGAAAATATTAAAAGAAATATGATGTCAGTATATTATAGTGTTCAAAAAAATTTATAGATAAATATAACATATTGTTTTTGTGTTAAATTTTAATATTTAAATTTCATTATATTCTAGATGTATTTAACCACTAATTTTATGATTATTGGAAACAATTCCATTAATGGTATTTTATAGAAATAACATTACACTAAATTAGTCATAAAATTATTAAAATCAAGAAAGATGAAAAGGTGGGTATTCAATGCTTATAAATTGTACCTCTTTTATATTTATTATCTAACGTTCACAATATAATTAAAAATACCAACCTTTTATATTGAGAAGAAAGTTACCATGGGAAAGGATAAAATAGGTTAAACAAGATGTTAAAATGAAATATAAGGTACAAAACAACACAAAAACCTTTAAAAAATAATTTATTTATTGTATATATATAAAAACTTATCTGATATACATATTTCTAACCATTTTTAATCAATTTTAAAGATAAATAATTTATAACATTTTATTATTTTAAAAAATTCCAGGAGTTCTTCTACCCACACTTATAAAACGGTACACCTAATTTTTCTTCACTACACCACATTCAACTATAAAGATCAACTAAAACATTCTATATTATATTATCAATAGCCTTGAACCCATTAATTAGGTTATTTTATTCCAAAAATTCCATCTATTCTATCCTTTAGAGGAGTTCTAAATGGGTCCTTCCATAGAAGAGGTAAACGCCTTAACACGTCACATTATTTAGAATTAAAATATTTTCACAACTAAATCATAAATATTTTTCGTAAAAGAAAAATTTCAGTGTATTAAATATAATAATATATTAGTATTATTATCAATCCACCTCAATTCCCAATATTCTCTCTTAAAATAGATGTAGATGTATCACCCGTGAGTATCTGCGGATAACCATCTCCATATATCTATAGAATAAATAATTTATCAATATATTTCATGGAATGTTATTATAGTAGTTTTATTATTTATAAATGATAAATATTAAAAATATTTAATTTTTTTGAGTAAAAATTTTAAATCTAACATTTTACGCTCCAATCTATTAAAAAATTGTTACGCCACTCACAGACAAGTGTGGGTTATCCCCTCCAAAAAGCGATGTAATTTTTTCCACTTTTGTTTTAAACTGGTGATAATAAGTATAGATTTAATGAATATATTTGGTATATATTAAATAATAATGATTCTGTATAATGGAATTATTTTTTTTTTCTATTCAATCTATCTTAATGTGAAAATATCCTTTATGAGTACATATGACCTACTGTCTCTATGAATGTTGTAATACATTTTTATATATATGCCATTATGATTGTTTAAAAATTTATATATAATTTATATTTATATAATTTATATAATTTTTAACACTCTATATTTTATGGAACCATGATCAATGTACAATGATCAAAACTATTACACTAAAATACTCATGAAAAAAGAAATTATTAACATCCATAAACTATGATTTTTTATTGTTATAAAAAAATGGGAGTTTAAATATAATAAGAATATCATATATGATATGATATGTTTTTAAATGACTATTTTACATGATTAAAATAAATATAATTGTATTATAGAGTATTTTTTTCCACTGCATCTCAACATAAGGGATTCATATTACAATCATATTGTTTAACATTTTTTCTTATCATTTTGTTTTGATGATTAAAAATTATGTATTAACTCTAATGAAACTCATGGATTTTATTATAATATTTTTTTTAAAATTAAAATCATTTATTATCATTTTAATGTTATTAAGAACTAATGATATTGAAATAATGTTTTTATGGAATATAATTTTTAACTCCCTATCATCAGTCAATAATATTTTTTCGTTCAGATTAATAATTTCTATAAATGTTACCAACAATGATTTTAATATTATTAAATTATTTTACATATAAAATTTTATCAATGTTCAACATTAAAACAAATGAATAACACATGACATCATATTCATTGGCCAAGAATAAATCACCATGAATGTATTTTTTAAAAACCCTATAATATTATCAATATCAATACCTATACTAAATATATTTCTCACAATACTACACATTACCCAATGCATTGGAGCACTATATAATTCTGGGTTCACCGGTCACACTGTTTTCATTATCATGCTTAAGTGTGCCACATTGATCATACAAATATATTTCAATTATCATCATATTTTATTACATGATGAAAGAGTTTATAATAAATACATTTAATCCCATTTTCAATAAATTATATCAGTATAAATTTGACACATGATATGAAATGGGTATGGTATTCACTATACAATCCTTTCGGAATGAAAAATCACAATGAAATTTCTACAGCATTATGACGTCCCATAAAAAATTAGAAAATGTGTGGATGAGAGAGAAATAAGTCAGTAATAATTTTGAGACACATTGGAACATTATGTGGATATTTAATAATATATCCCATAATAGGTAAATTATGATAAAATACATATGGTAAAGAAGATACTTGAATAAAAATGGTAATGGAAAATATCTTTTATATTAGTGTGTTAATAAAAATTCATGATAGAGGATTCATGGGATCTTGGTGACCCTTAAGAGGACTCTATATAGGGTATATAATATTGAGGACATCATTCAAATATTTTGAGTCATGTAAAATGGAATGTTGGGTGATTATATTTTGAAAAGAGGGGGAAATTATTATTATTTAGGTTTTGGACTCTACATAATAAAATTTCCAAAAACACACACCATCCCAGGGTATTTTACTATTATTTCAACAAAATAGGATTGGTTATCATTATTTTATAAGTAAACGATCCTAAATTAATAAAACAATACCCTTTATTATGTAGAGGTGTGTAATAAAGTTAAAAAATTGGTTTAAAACATTAAAATATATAATTATTTTTATGGGATTCGTAAGGAATATATAAAACTAAACAAATAAATTGAATATCACATTTAATTAAATCTAAAAAATATTTTTTTTCTTTTATAACCATTATGTTATTTATTATATCCCTTTTCTATCATTAAGAGGTCAGAATACATAATGTGTATTTATAAGGAATTTAATTTTAACCTAAATATTCTGCTGTCTCAGAAAAATATAAAAAACATTCATCACTAGATAATTTAGATACATTTTATACCAAAAATAATTTTCATTTTATCTATATAATTTTTTAAATATGTGAATTTTTTATTTCATAATAACGATATATATTTTATAATAAATTATTGTGTTCTTTTAAATAATATTTTGTTGAACCCTTATAAAAAATACATTTGAATTCATAAAATTTATATGATCATTTATATTAAATAAAAAATATTTAGCAACCATAATTCATTAAAATATTATTTACTTTCAAAATCGATTATTTCAACAAAATAAATTTCTTAGTGGAATTTGAATATTACCCAATATTACATTTTTTGATTCAATGTTTTGAAATAAAATCATTTATAATGTAACCATAATAGGATGAAATATTATTCATTATTCAAAAAAAAATGTTACACACTCATAATTTTAGGGTATTAATACATATTTCTTTAATACAGTATAAAAATTCCTAAGAATACATTGTGGGTCAGTGAGACTTTCTTGGGGTGGTTCGGTGTAAATGGTTTGGGTCATGATCTCGATGATCTTGAACTGATCCCATAAAGGTATTTTATCATGCATAAGTTGTTGGATCTCAGTTTGATATTTCTCAAGGAAAATTTACAATTAAGAAATCCATCTTAGAGGCTCATCTATATGGGTTTCATTGGGTTTAATCCTAATAGCTGAGGTCATCACCTTCTCAGTGCAAATTCAATTTCATTAAACCATATATTTATACAAATAATGTGATCACTGATGAACATATATATTATCAATGGTAATTATACAAAAATGTTTTTTTAATTCTAATAGGATATAGTAAAACAATATAATTTCATTTGTTTTGTACGACCATATTACATAATAAGACATTTAATTAAATAAAAAATAATAATTTTATTAATAAGTGTTTTTCATTTCAATCTATTCATGTTTTGAAAAAAATAATACCCATTAATTATGTTGTGAAGAAATAAATATCCATACCTCTTATTGTGAAAAATAAAATGTTTTCACATCATGTTCTGCAAAACATTTCCAAAGACAATGTTGTCTTTTGATGAGATATAAATCCATAACTAATGGTATATTGGGAAATATATGATCCAACCTATCATCATCATTACATGTCTGTGAATTAATACATAAACCATTCTTCTTGTCAAATGAAACGATATGAAATTAAGTAAGATTCATTCATCAGATCATAAATAACCAAGTGAATTAGAAATGGCTATCAAAAAAATTCATTATTGTATCACCACTATTGACTTCAATGTTGTTAATATCATATCTCGATGTAACACCCTGAAATATTATTATATGATTACCTATATAAATATCTATGAGTTTGATAGATTCTTCCACAACCAACATAGAATATTAAAAACCCATGGTAAATGTACGTAAAATATAAATCATTAATTTTAATTGATAAAATATAACTTCAGAATTATAATGAATGAATAGAAGTATCCATGTATTGATATCAATCAATAAATCTATTTATTTATTTTTAATATGATTTGAAATCAATTAATATAGGTGAAACAACTGGAATATTATTTTATGTTTAAATTTATTTTCTCAAATATTCGTATTATATATAAAAAAAATATTATAGTTAAAAAATAATAAAAAACATTGATAACGTGAACTCTCTATATCGAATAAATAAATTAGTAATTTATAGGAAATAAAAATAAAGAGTTCTTATTATTTTAAAATTTTATTTTATAATAAAAAATTTATTAAACAATGTTTTAATATTTTATTTAAATGTTGAATTATCAAGGGTAATAAATTTTATATTAAATAATTCATATAATTTTTGAATTAAGTATAATAATTCATGATTAATTTTAATATTTTTTTTATATAAACAATCGGATTTAGGTTAAAATTTCATTTTTACAATGTACAACATATTGATGACATTATTGGTATTTATGAATGAATTGGAAATTTATGGAAAGAAATTATAACACCATATACATATTTTATATTTTAAGTTATAATTATAATAATGTTTTCATTCTTTAGAAACTATTATTTGATATTTTGAAGCATAATTAATATATACATATTAAAACCTTTTTAATGCATTATATATTTTATTGAAAACATTTGTTTTTATAACTTTTAAAAATTGAATATAATTAAAGGGATATAAAATTTATAATTAGTGGGTCCAAATTATCTAATAAATACACATTATTTTATGGAATATAGATTATGTTTTCATTGATAAAAACATGTTTACGCATCAAATGCTAAAATGATAAAAGTAATAATTCTTAGAGTTAAGAAATTGAAATTAAAAAAAGTACTATTATTCAGTGTATTTTTTTTATTGACCATATATTTTCCTACTATAATATTTTTTAGTTTTGGAGCCACATGGAATTTTTAATATGTTCTCTATTAATATTAAGTGGTTATATTTAGAAAAATGTAATTCTCACAATTTATAAAAAGGGCCTTTGAAGACCCCTTTATGGAACTACTAAAATTTATCATTATTTAGGAAAGAGAAAATATGAATAACCCATAATCAGAGAAAATACCAACATCACTTTAATGGGATCATCAGAGAAAATATGAATGGTCCCAACATGAGTAATCACTTTAATGGTATTATTTGTATTATATTTTCAGTTTTTCAACTATTATTTACAAATTAACTTTTAAATACCTTAGTTTTCTTTATAATGATTTTTATTATTTTATAGATATAATTATTAATCCCATAATCAGTTTAATTTTTAAAAATTATACCATAATTTATGTGATATGAGGACTATATCTTTCACGACCCACCAGGTTTTTTTCCATTCACCAGCATAAAATAATGTGATGAAAGTTAATTATAATAAATAAATATAATAATAATTGTTATTATTTATAATTTTAAACAATAAATTGTGTTACACCATTAACCCATGTAATGTAAAATGAAAATGTCAATCATGCGTACATGTGGACTACTGACTCTATAGAATGATTGAATTTAATTTTTTTTTTCATCAAAGAAATGAATTTTTTATTATAATGACGTCATTAGTGTATAAAATTGATTATATCAATAGAATTAATTTTTTATTATTAAAAATTTGTTAACATCTTAAGGATATGATAAAAAAGTTATTTTAATTAATTCATTCATTTTAAATTTTATAATATCTTATTTTATAGTCATAGATTTAAATAAATTTTATTCCCTATAATTGATTAAAATTATTTTATTTCACTTTATGAAACTAATAATAATTTCATTCTTATTTTTAAATGCTATTTCTACAAAACCCTGTCATAATCATCAACTAATCAGGTTAGGTTTATATTTGGATACATTTAAACACATACCTCAAAATTAATATTAATTTATATAATTTATAACTATTCTAATTTATTTACTGTTACAAAATATCTTAAAATTTTAATATGATTGTTTTTATAAATTTTTTATATAAATATTTTACTCATCTATTAAGAAAACGAATGTTATTCATTTTGAATCATGGAAACATGATCAAAATTGATTTTTTCTTCATTGCATGTAACAAAAAATAAAATTGAATGAAATTATAAATTTTTTAAAATATATAACATCTAATTATTTACATTGTATGATCTAGTGATGATTTAATATGTTAGAATAATGTATACTAATATCATTTATATGAAACATGTTCAATGAAATAATTATTAAAAACATATACTGCTGAAAATATGTAAAAAACAACTAATATATATTTATATAATTATTATTAATGAAGTTTTTAAATGGTTATATTTATTAATATGGTCCTTGGTTATGTATTTAGTTATATTAAATATTTTATCTATGAAATTTAATGCATGTCAAAAAAAAAATTAGTATTGAGGTAATGAATTTCAACTGAAACTACTCACTTTGAGACATGTTTTTTATTAAGATTTTAATTTAATTATGTAGTATATGTTCTACCTATACATGATATCATATCATATATTCCATTTTAATAGTGTATATTATGTTTGATTAAATCCCCACTTTTGAGGGTATTTGATTAAAGATTACCTAATTCCACTGTAGTATTCTAGGTCACAATTATGATTCATTGGATTATACAACAACATATATAAAATGATTAAATTTCATGGTTTTATTTTATTTTATTATCTCATTAATATTATATACATTTTCACCTGTAAAAAAATAATAAACTAATAGAATTTATTATATTTTTTAATGTATTTAGAATCATGTGTTTTCCACTCATAATAGTTTTTATTAAATGAATTTCCAATCATTATATTATGATCATTCACTTGTAAATACCTCATAATTTTTTTTAGAATTAATGAAATTATTTTATGATGGGTTATTTTCTCTTTTTAAAAATAATATTACTAAACAAGAAATGTTATAAATATTTCATTCCTCATGGAGTGTGTTACATGTAAGGGATGTTGATAACTAAAGTCTTCATTCTTTGAGTAACAATTTATCATCATGAAAATTTGATTTCCATAATTGGGTTACTCCCCCTTAATTTATTATTATATATTATTTCATAATTCACATTCCTAAAATGGTATTTTATAAAAAAATATTGTTTTTATTTTTATTAAAATCATAGATTTGAAAGAGAGGTGTTTTTATTTCATTGTCATGTGTGTTTTCTCAATATCAATATTTTTTATAGATAATTATTGCGGGCTTTAATATATACTTTTATAAAAACCCTTTTTAAAGTATGTTTTTTAGAATATTTCAATCCATATTTTCAAAAATTATCCTTGATAGAGACTTCAAAAACTGATGTTAAATATTTTTCTCAATGTTCTATTATGTTTTATGTTTCTATTTTAAAAATAATTTAATAAGGATTAACATAATGGGGTTTTTATTTAATTATTTATCATAATATATGTATATATATATATATTATCATTTGGGGGATTAAACTCAAGGAATCAAACTATTCGTATATTGACCCCCTTTTTTGTAAAACTAACCATTGGATTTTTTGGATTGGTTTTTCATTAATATTAATTCCCAACAATGTTTCATTTGTTAAATGGGGTATATATCCTTTTCAAACAAAACACATTATTTCTTTTAATTCCTTACGATTAAGTTATTTTTGTATTTACTTATCAATATACTCATCCCTAAATATGGTGTAAACATCACATTTTTCATAATATAGTTTGGATCATATTCTCTTAAAAATAATGACATTATATTTTTATAAGAGAATAATTTTCAATAAAATACATATTAAAATTGGAATTTCGACTATGCAGTATTTGACCATCCATCTTTATTATGTGGATGTCTTTTGATGATGTAGTCTCTATTACTGACATCATTAAAATTATTAATATTATAGATGACTAATGACTTCTAACGCAAGTAGAATACGTATTTTAAATTAATATATTTTGTTATATGGATAACATTTTTTATTTTGTTACACATTATTTAGATAATGGTTTCATATAAGTATTTACTCTTATAGTAAATTCATTAGACATAAACATGTGACTGTGGGAGGATATAATTATATATTACCTATAGGATTCTAAAGGTCTCATGTGGAAAGAGGTTTCATTTTGCATTATACTCATTCCCTAAAAGGACAGGGTCATGGAAAAAATATTTGGAAGTATATTTTTTTAGGTTTGAAAGTAAAAATTATATCAGTATAATATCATTATTATCGATATCTATGTATTTTTTTTTAAATAATATTCTCTATGTTTTATCTGATTATGGATCAATGTTTTTTACATATTAATACCAAGATATTTATACAATGTTTATTCACTGATTATCTCAGTTGTATTTTTTCCCTTACGGAGTGATTTATGTCACCCCTTATTACATTTTTATTTCCACGATTTTGAAAAAAAAATACCTGGGACCATTTTAGAAAGAAATAACATCTGAAAAAATTATGGGCGGTTTTTAAGAGTCGTTACAGACTGAGTATATTCATATATAATGGTAAAAAATGATAGTATGATACATTGAAAATGAGTTTGGTTAGATTAATTTTTTCATAAATATCTAAAGAATTAAACCTGAAATAATCCTAAGAATGTAAGCGGTGAAATAATCATTTTAAATTTTTTAAACATGGAATGGTTGTATAAAAGATGTTACATATTGTATCAATGTGATTATGTAATGTATGTGTCTATGGGAATAGTATCTAAGTGTGTGGGTGTGGGGACCAATAATTAGTATCAATAGAAATCTGTAGATTAAATTGATATTATGTTGTTTTTTAGGATAATTAAAGTGTTGGTAAGATAAGGTTGATCATAATTCAAAAGTTATAAGTGACCCAGTTTGAGAATTATATGATTTATTATTAAGGTAATAACGACTATTTTTATAGGGATCTGGTTAAGATATCATTTGTGATAATCCTAGGAATAGTTCCAAGTATAAGAAAACTACCATATGTTTTAGTAATGAATTATATTTGTGGATTCCTATAATTTAGATAAATTTTTAGAAACTGGTTAGTTGATTCGGCTATGGAACATATTCATAAATGGTTAATGATGTGGGAAGTGGTTTATTTATCATTATATTTATCTTTAATCTAGTTTACAGTGAGTGGTCCTATGACTACACACAAAAATAAACACTATTGGGGGAAATGATTTGGTCAATGATGTTATCAATATGATCAAGTATGAGGTATTTGAATATTTTTAAGTTAGATAACGTAAATGGAATGTGTCCATGATTTAAAAATTACTAAAAAATTGTTATATAATATTATATAAAAGTATCATATGTCATATTCAATTATGTCGAGGGTAGATATATTTAAATAAATTTTTTCATATTTATAATTTACTTATTATAATTAAATTTTTAGTTTCCATATTTGATTGTAGTCGGGCCATGAAGATGAATCTAATAAATTTTTTTATCTAGAAACCATGACATCTTATATCCAAATGTTGTATAATATTTAAAGGGTTAGTGTAAAGACCTGATCTCTAGTATCCTGGGGTTTTTAGTAACTTTATCATTGGAAAAATATACAAGTGATCATATCATGACCAACTGAGAAGTTTATTATACATAGTAAAATGGATACAAACATGCTTCACATATTATATTTAAAATGAAATATAAAAAATTATTGATTTTAAATATGTTATTTGTCTTGAATTATTATGGTTTTCGAAATCATTTATGTTAATTTTTTAATGCTTAAAATAGTAATTCATTAGTTATCTATTATTTATTGGTATTCGTGGCATGACATTATTAACTGATGAATATTACTGTAGTCATCTCTATTTTTTGTTTATATTATCCGATTAATATTATTTGAATTATTTATTTATTTAAATTATGTGAATTATATTTATATCATAATTATTCATGTATTTGTTCAATTCATATTTATATGGTTTATAAAAAAATATAGTTTTTTCTATATGTATATTAATTAAATGATAAATAATTTATAACCATTTTTCTTAAATAAATAAATTATTTTTAGTTTCTATATACGTTTTATAAGTTATTATTTTTATTATTTACCTTTATTATTAATTACATAATTAATTATTAATTTAATTTTAAAATTTAAATTTAAATTATATTCTTTTATATAAATATTTTTTTATCAGATTTTTTATTTTTTATTTATGGTTGATGAATTTAATAATTATTTTCATGTGTGGTTGATGTGTATGCTTTTATTTGGAAAATGAATAGATCATTCCTGCCATATTAATTTTAGTAGCCATGAAATGTTTGTCCATTTAAAAATGATAAGGTAAAAAATGATAGGACTACCTCTATTAGAGGATCGATTGTGAGTGTGAAATCAGATATATAATATAGATGCTTCTATCATTCTTATAGATGAATCTTGGGCTAAGGAAAAGAGATACCATTCTATTTACTCAATTAGTAATTTTTATAAGACATAAAATACACTCCCCTATAGTCATTAACCCATTTTTTGTATCTCAATTGACTGTGTGTTACCAAGGATTATCCATGAATTAATTCAATTGATTGAAATTGTAATCCCAATCAATTTAGTATTTTATTATACAAGATACATCCATTGTTGGAAATACAAAGCCAATAGATTAACCCTAATGATCATGATATTAAAGACGATGAACCATTCGAACCATGACATATGACAATACACATATTCACGGGGGAAGAGATAAATCTATATTAGAGATCAAGGATGACCGGTGACGGTAAGATTTCAGGGGGGGTCATCGTATTGATGATGATTCTTGTTGTGATTGAATCATAAAAAAAATACTACCCATCATGAAGAAAAAAGGATTTATCACTCCTAAGAATACCCAAGATCTAGTTAACTCACACCATTGAATGACCTTAAAAGTTTCCTTTCGAATATCTACCATATATTGATCTAAAAAAATCACATACATTACCATAAGTGTTTGATGATGACGAACCATGAAACTATGATCCAAACATGTGCGACATATAAAAATATGAGGAATATGATTCATCTTTTTTCTAAACATTTCATTTAGTCTAATATAGATATTCTTATTATTATAATCTATTATATAAACCTAAATAATGTGAATATAATTTTAAACCCACCACTAGTAAACTAATCAAATAAAACTTGAAATTTATATTGAATGAAACCCATGAAGAAAAATGGAATATAAAGTTATTCGATTGCTAATCATTCCATACGATGAATAATTGATGGATTATTATATCATATCACAAATTGTGTTAATATATTAGTCACTATTATTTTCATCTATTTATATGTGTAATCTGAAGATGGGGAGGAAACCATGTTCCTCAAATCAATCAGTTTCATGTTCATTTATTAACATAAATTTGATTATTGTTTAATATGATTAAATAAATATTCCCATAGAGATTACTTCTCTGAGGAAGAATACTAATTCTGTGAATTTTAAAATTTTAAAAAATTTCATTGGTTTTAAATTTTTTAAGACCATTTTAGTTTGGATTGTTCTTATTTATAAATAATTAAAATATAGAAGAAACATGTTTGGTTTACTGGTTTATGTTGTTCCTTGGATAAACCTAATTTCATAATGAAAAGATAAATCATGATTGTAATAAATCCTGAGAGATTATTAACATACGACACCTGGAAACATTTTGGTTGTCTAAAGGGATTAATTCTAATCATGTACTAGTGACTGAATACCTACATCACTAACTCATAGTTCATAGTGAAACTAAAATCCAATATAAAAGAGTAATAAATTCTAGTGATAAACCTAAAAAAGGGAAAATAAATTATGATATGAATATTGATAGAAGATGACACAACATTATCATAAATCATTTATCACCAGATACTAGATACATGAGAGATTACAAAAACTGAGCATGAAGTAATTTCTTAAAAAAAAATTCAAGAGGGAGATTTATTCTTCCCCTTTAATTTTTATTAATTCATTTCAACTACATTTAAAAATCAATTGTTTTTTGAACCATTGATTTAAAATTCTTCAAGTAAAATATTCAACTTGAATAACTGTACTTGGGATTCATAATTTCCCAAAATTATGATATTTTTATTAAAAATGTATTACGTCATGGAATCATTTAAGAAAGATCATAATCATTCAGTTAGATTGGTTTTAATGATATTTATTCATACACCTATATGGATGGATAATTCATGGAAATGTAAAACTATAAGAATAATATATGGAACATCAATGTTTTTTTATATTAATCAGTATAAAATAAATTATTTTATATCTTTATTTACACACAACACTATAGTTAAATTAATTATGATAAAATATTAAAAAATTAGTATTTGAAGTGACGATTATATCTTGTCCACATGATTGGTGGGTAATAAATTGATTGAATAAATTTGGAGAAATTTTCTTATAGGTATAAAATGAATTCATTTGTTATGAATTAATTATAAATGAAAATAAAAACCATTTGAAAATTAACTGTATGTTTTTATAATAAACTATTTTTATATGAAAAACTGGTTTTTATAAGAAGAAATTAAATAAATAACCATTAGATAATTATTTTAATGAAATTATATATTTTCTTATTATATATTCACATGTTTTTTAAATAATATGAATTTATTCTCATGGAATGGGGTTGAAAACAATATATTTTTATTCTTAAAAATGATTTTTAAACAGTATAATTTCAGTTTGAGAACATACATAAAAATGAATGAAAAATATTTATAGAAATTGAATAAAGAAAAATGGTTTGCCTATTTAGAATTTGGTTGTCCAAATTCGGTGCATATATTGATTTTATTTTTATATATTATGAATAGTAACTGTAGAAAAATTTATCACCATAGTGGTAGAAATTATATGATAAAATAGGTTGTAATTAAATTTTATGTTCACCAGAATTCCTAATAATTATCATCAGACGATAGTAAATTGACCATTATACACTGATGATTCAAATTTTATTTTATATGGGACACATCTCAAGGAAAATCACATATATAATATTTAATGAAACAAAAAATATAAAATCTCACTCTCTTATTTTTAAATGTCTGTTATGTGTCTATAGAGGGACAAAATAATGTCCTAAATGAATATGAATATATTTTTTTCATAATTTAAATAATTTATTTATCTTCATTTAATTTTTTATAATAATAATATATTTATATTAAATTATTATAAAAAATTAATACAATATATATACAAATAATAAAATGTCATAAAAATGATTTTGAAAATATTAAAAGTAATATGATGTTAGTATATTATAGTGTTTAACAAATTTTATAGATAAATATAACATATTGTTTTTGTGTTAAATTTTAATATTCAAATTTCATTATATTCTAGATGTATTTAACCACTAATTTAACAATTATTGGAAACTATTCCATTAATGATATATTATAGAAATAACATTACATTAAATTATTCATAAAATCCTTAAAATCATGAACGATGAAAAGGTGGGTATACAATTCTAATAAATTTAACCCCTTATCTATTTCTTATCTAACATTAATAATATAATTGAAAATACTGATCTTTTATATTGAAAAGCAAATTACAATGGGAAAGGATAAAATAGGTTAAACAAGATGTTAAAATGAAATATAAGGTACAAAACAACACAAAAACCTTTAAAAACAATTTATTTATTGTATTTATATAACAACTTATTTGATATACAAATTTCTAACAATTTTTTATCATTTTTAAATATAAATAATTTAGAAAATTTTATTCTTTTAAAAAATTCCAGGAGTTCCGCTACCCACACATATAAAATGGTACACCTAATTTTTCTTCACTACACCACATTCACCTATAAAGCTCAACTAAAACATTTATATTATATTATCAATATCCTTGAACCCATTAATTTTGTTATTTTATTCCAAAAATTCCATCTATAATATCATTTAGAGGAGTTCTAAATGGGTCCTACCATAGAAGAGGTAACTGCCATAACAAGCCACATTATTTAGAATTAAAATATTTTGACTACTAAATCATAAATATATATCGTAAAATAAAAATTTCAGTGTATTAATTATAATAATATATTTGTATTATTATCAATCCACCTCAATTCCCCATATTCTCTCTTAAATTATATGTAGAGGTATCACATGTGCATATGTGTGGATAACCATCTCCATGTATCTATAGAATAAATATTCTATCAATATAGTTCATGGAATGTTATTATATTAGTTTTATTATTTATGAATGATATATATTAATAATTCAAAATTTTAAATCTAACATCTTATGCTCCAATCTATTGGAAAATTATAACGCCACTCACAGACAAGTGTGGGTATCCCCTCTAAAAAGCGATGTAATTTTTCCCACTTTTGTTTTACACTGGTGATAATAAGTATAGATTTAATGAATATATTTTGTATATATTACATAATAATGATTCTTTAGAATGGAATTATTATTTTTTCTATTGAATCTATCTTAATGTGATAATATCGTTTATGAGTATATATGACCTAATGTCTCTATGAATGTTGTAATACATTTTTATATATATACCATTATGATTGTTTAAAAATTTATATATAATTTATATTTATATAATTTATATAATTTTTAACACTCTATATTTTATGGAACCATGATCAATGTACAATGATCAGAACTATTTCACTGAAATACTCATGAAAAAAGAAATTTTTAACATCCATAAACGATGATTTTTGAATGTTATTAATAAATTGGTGCTGAAATATATTATGATGATCATATATGATATGATATGTTTTTAAATGATTATTCTACATGATTAAAATAAATATAATTATATTATAGAGTATTATATATATATTTTTATTCCAATGCATCTCAACATAAGGGATGCATATTACAATCCCATTGTTCAACAGTTTTTATTATCATTTTGTTTTGACGATTAAAAATTATGTTTTAACTCTAATGAACCTCACTGATTTTATTCTACTATTTTTTTAAAATTAAATTCATTTAATATCATTTTACTATTATTAAGAACTAATGATATTGAAATAATGTTTTTATGGAATATAAATTTTAACTCCCTCTCCTCAGTCAATAATATATTTTATTTCACATTAATAATTTCAATAAATGTTACCAACAGTGATTTTTATATTATCTCATGATTTCACAAATAAAATTTTATCAATGATTAAAATTAAAAAATGGAATAAAAAAATATTGTTCCATTTTCTGAAGGAGGTACTCGTTTTATTATTAAAAATGATAAAAAGTAATTTTTTAATTTTAATTTTATAACATAAATTTAATTTCACTTAATCATGACCAATAAATGATTTATATAAAAAATTACATGTATATATGGTTATTTTTAGTGAAATTGTATCATTATTAGTTGAGAAATTTATAGATATTAATTAATAATTTTTATTGTGAAATGGTTATTGTCCTCGTGGTATTGATAATGTTATGTTTTAATAGAACCTTTTCAACTACATGGAAATAATTTATTTTATATGAGGTATTTTCTCCAATTATACCATTATTTTTATTTTCCTAGATGGTTTTAAATTTCAACGAAAAAAATTGTATGAAAAAAATTTGTTTTCCACGGGAAATGATATATTAAAATGATGAATGTTTTATAAATAATTTTTTAATTACCTGTGTTTATATGTGATAATATTTATTGGAAATCCATTTATTTTTATGGAAGATGATATGATAAGTTTATTATATTTTAGAAAAAATATTTGCAGTTTTCATTACATCATAGTCGGGATGAATATTATAAATCCCTATAATTTACTGGTTATTTATTGATATCTCATGAAATAATGAATATTGGAATGGGGTGTGAGACCAGTTCTATAAGGGACTCTACACAATATGATATTCCTAGGAGTGAAGCATGAATAATATGATAAAATAGAGTGTGAAAACTATCCAATATGACAGTCTTGCAAGTGATCCTTAACAACTATATTAATAATGTATGTTTTATATATGTATCCGACAAACTGATTCTTTATTCTATAGTCATTATTGAACAAATAATTTTCTTTTGTTACTTTAAGACTCATATCGTATAAATTGATATTATTTATTTATTGAATTAATATTATAATTTATTATATAGAGGTATTGTTTAAAAATATTATTCTCATGTTCACATACACTTACGATCATGTTATTATTATGTGATAATTAATAACACTTGTGTATAACTGTCCTAAGATTTTTAGATAACCCTTTATTATGTTTCCACCCATAGGATATTAAGAAAAATATTATGTTTTATATGTCTAATAATGGTTCTATTTGTGAAAAAATTAAATATATATTATATAGTTTACTTTTACATAGGTTTTTATGTATTCAACATTGATGGATACTAGACCAAAGCAATTCAAATGTGGATTTTTATGTTATGTGATCAATATTTATCTAATATGATGTAATAGATATATATGAAAATTGTGGTCTATTATAGTTGGTATCATAGAATGTATTAGTTACCAATTGAAACATGGATGTGAATGATTTTTTTAGAAAATGTTTGATATTTCTATGTGCACGATGAGAACAAAAAATCCAGGTAAGGCTCATGGATGACATTGGTTACACATAAGGACTCATATTTTGAAAAAGGTGTTTTTATTTTAAAATCCTATAAATAATCTTTTCATGACTATATGGTTCCCCACTACGATTATTCCTTCTCATAGAATTATTATTTTGTTTTATTCAATGGGTTGAATATAATGGAATGGTGTTAATAATATGTGATAAAAAAATGAAATTATTTTCCCCTTGGGTAACCACGTGTTAAGGGAGATGGATATGAAAATTATTGTTTCTATGATTATTTATCCTTCTAAATCCATCAATCAAAATAATTATACAAACTAATAATGTATGGAATATCATTCCTCTTATTTATTTATTTGGAATCAATTTCTTTATTTTAGTGGGTTCAGTGATGAACTATTTTTTAAGTAAAGGATCACTATCACTATAACGATAAATTATTTTCTACAATTTTTAGAGAATGAAAATTATATATATATTTATGTTTAGAATATTAAATCGAAATAATATAAATGGTTGAAGCATATCAATAATATGGGAAAATGAGAATAAATTTATGCATTTAGTGGGATGATTTTATGATAATATTTTTCATTAATTATTTTTTTCATATTCATAGAATTAATATAAATAAATTATTGCTAGAGATGAATAAAAAATATTATGAATTTCCTAGTACCTTTGAGGTAACTTTTAAAAGACATCTACAGTATTCGTTTTATGTTACCATCCATCCTGAAAGTAAGGGTGATCGATTCTTCAGTGGATTAATTCCAATTCTATTAAGGGAGATATCCTTAAGAGACAATATTATCTATTAATAAATCATTAATTTTTTATCTATGTTGAAATTGATATTGTAGTTACCCATAAATATCATGGTTTCTATAATAAAAGAATGACACCAGTCAATAGAAATTCAAAAAACATTGTTAAAGGAATATAATAATTCCTTCATGATTGATATGTGAAAAATAAAAAGAGGGTTATTATTTTATGTAGACTAGTAAATTTTTGTTGTTTTTAAATTATGGTCATCATAAATTCCAATTATTTAGTGATAAAAATAAGTTAACCAATTGAAGTGAAAAAACAGCATATAATGCACCATATATATTATAGTGTTACAATTTCAATGATTATGGGAATTATGGAAAACAATGTTCAACACTGAAGCTTAAGGAAAATGATCAAGATTAATAAACTATTAATCATTTAAAAAAAATCAATATATCAATTTCTGATATGGATTATCAAAATGAACAGATGAATGGTACACTTACCAACCCTATCAAGAAATACTAATTGCAAATTTGATTCATGATCTACCCAATCTTTTATCTCAGTGGTGTTCTAAAATGGTAAAATTGTACCACATCAATGATTATATGACATGATATAAGTAAAAACCCCAATTTTAAGATGATTTCATATAAAAAATATGATTATTCATTGAATGAATTTTTTAATAACATACTTCTTGAAAATATCATTATTCACTCTCTAGTTGAATTTAATTTAATTTTAATATTGGATGTAATTTCTATAAAAAATCTGATGATGATTGTCAAGGAATAGAATCCATGTTTCATATTCTGTACCATTTTACGGTCGTTTATCAATGAGATGATAAAAATTAAATTACAATAAAAATATAATAAATTGAATTGATATTCAATTCTATTCAATGGTATTTATCTCATATAGTTTTTGAAAACCTAAAAATCCATAATATGTCTATTGGGTGGATTTTGTTTTCATTCCAGAAGTGATGAATTGAATTTTAAAAAATATTAATGTTTAGTTCTCAATATAACCCATTCCTAGTGTTACATCTTTTTCAATTAATCCCTGTAAAATTTCCTTTTTGATGATTTTTTATTCAATTGTGTCTAGTTAAATGTTATATATTTTTTTATCTTCATTATTGATATCATAAAATAAGATTCAATGTGGAGTATATACCCAATATATCATTTCACGTAAATAATACAATTATGAATAAATAGTTACTCTTGTTGGTCTAATTAATTCCATTATTATCATCATGGATTTAATAAATATATTATTTTCATGTGACCTGAAATAAAATGTTGATGTCCTTAAAATTAAAATATTTAATATTTAATTAGAAATGATGAGCATGTAGATCACATGGGGATTTTACTGAAAGAAATATATATGTATTTTTTTATGAAAACATAAAAAAATTATTTATTTTTTCTATAAGAATATTAATAATTTGAAAATACAATCTCTCGAAATGGTATATGATTGGTTTTACAAAAGACAGATGTTATCAAACATTGTTGTAGGCCACGAGTCATGATATTAATCCATTTATTTCATAGTTTGAATGGGTATTTATAATGACTTGCAGATAATTTCACATGATTATCTAATACACTGATTAATTTATCTTAATATGGAGAAAATTTCTTTTAGATTGATGAATGTGAGGAATATATAAAGGAAATGAAGTAAAGGTTATCCAGTGAACCTATGCTTACATTACACTAAAATAGATAAGGTTTTGAAATAAATAATGATTTATATTAAAATATACTACTATGTGTTATCCTAATGATTAATATGGTTATATCTTATGCCCCATGAGAACTGATTGTTAATGCGAAAAATTTCTCTAACCGTGATTTCAAGTTATCTATATTAATTATTTTCATTAAATATAAGTAGGAATTATCTTTATAATTAAATTAGTAAGATATATATTGATCATCAAATTATAACATATAAATTCCCTAAAAAGAGTTTAATACACTGTAGATAAGATGTTGGAGTTGATTAAATGTTTTGACTACGCAAGGGAATACCATCATATGAAAGTGTACATGATTGGTAATTTTATGAGATAAAATAATCAGGACGTTTTATCTATTATAAGGATCACAAATGTTCAAATATTTTTTTATTTTTAAATGTTTGATCTGTATATCACAAATGATGGAGGAAAATATTGTCCACATCAAATGATTGTCCAAACATATATATGTGTGAGGATTAAAGATGAATATATTGAAAACATGTAAATAAAGAAGTAAGTCAAAATTTATATAAGTTAAATAATGATTGTGGTAGAATGGTAAGTTTAATAAACATTTTACATTTCATGTCAATACCATAATTGGACACTGATCATTTAGATTAATCTTAAATTTCAAAATTCATTATTAATTTAGGAAGTATGATGATGTATTATGATCTAACATATTTATTCTTATTCGACATGATAATGAGATATATTGGAGAGTATATATCCTGATTCAAGGTATGGAATAATGTTAAGGATATGGGATATAAATATAAATATAATTTACAACCATTACCAATACCATAATTGGAATTTCAAAAATTACCGCTTCTTTTTTTCACCAAACATAGCAAAAAATTTAAATTCAAGAATAATATTTTAATTTTATATTATCACATTAATAATTAAATACATCATTTATATTATTCAATATTTATATATTAGTAATCATAAAATAATATAAATTAACATAATGGTAATGTTTCACAAAGTAAAACCATCTATTACATCTGATTTGGATCCATTGATTATATTATAGTTCTAGAATAGTATTAAATTGTACTCAGACATATATTTATAGGTTATCAATTTTTAGAATCCTTAGACTGGTAGATAGTATTAGAGAACCATTCAGGCTCTAAAGGATATGTTAATATCCTTTTTCTTACAATTCAATGGTTTTTTCTTCCACCACATTTCTCAATTAATTTTTCCTCACAATAATATATTTCACACAAGTATTCACATGGATCCTTATAATGACCTCTAGAAAAATAATTTTAGAACTATAATGTGTTGGGATAAATATTAATAATGATTACTATTAGTATTATAACTGGCTATGAAAATGATATTGAAATTCATATCTGTTAAAAAGTACGTCATTGTAGCTGAAAGTTGACAGAAAAGTCAAACAGATAATTATTGATATGATCTATATTTCAAAGTATGTGAAAAGGGTTTTTTATGAATTAATCCATAGAATTAGTTTATGGGATTAAGAATGAAGATAAATATGATCCCTATGTATATATTCCACTTCACAATTTGTTATAAATTCGGATAGTAGATTATCAATTAATTCTTCGGAAAAACATCTCGCATGATCACAATATGTTCCATGTATCTATCATGAGGAAGTGAATATTTAATCCCTCACATGTATTGAAAAAAAATTCATACAACTGGAGAGAGATATTTCATATAAATAATATCCTGTAGGAACCATTAATCATAAAGATAAATTGTTTTGGAAGAATACTAGCACCTATTAAATGTTCTTTTGTGGAATCATAAATTCGATGAATCGACTTTGGAATCTGAGGATGTGATGAAATTTTGATATCCTCATTTTTTTAAATAAAATAAAAAACTTTTAATGGATTAAATTTTATTGGATAGAGGAAAAAATGTAACAAACAAATATTTTATGATATATTTTATATAAAATAATTTCTTTGATAACATTTATTATACGCATCACTCGGTTTAAACAATCCATGTTATTCTATTAGAAAATTTTTATTTAATTTCATAGTTATCTAAGATCCATTGTATTGAAATGTAAGAATAATATTAATTAAATGATAAAAATTTTATGTTTAACATATATATACAATGAATTCATTAATAATAAATTAATTACAATAAAAATATAAACCTATTGAAAGTAAACGATTTGTTGTTCTGAAATGAAAATTACATGTAAAATTCAATTTTATCATAATAAATTAAAATAATGAATATGGATTAATTATTTTAATGAATTTTAAATAATATGTATTCAATAAATTGTTTTACCAAACTATATAATTACTTTTATAAGATTGGGAAAATAACATATCATGTTATTGGCATAAAATGTATTTTTTAAATGTTGGTTTTACAGCTTTTTGGGAACTTTTATTATATTAAATTTATTCCACTTATCTATATTGAATTTTTATAAATGAGTTCAATATTTTGATATAAAATCTCAGTTTCTCATGAATATGTGCCTTTTATTATTATGAAATTATAATAGTAACCATGGTAAAATTAACCACCTTGGTAAAGTGTAAATGGGGTTAAACAAGGATATAACTAAATGATATGGTCACCTTTTTTTATTGATTCTTATTTTATGATTATAATTTGACCCATATAACATTAATCTTAAATTTTAATTTTTAAAGGATATTTTTCCATTAAAATAAAGAATATAATATTTAATGAAATGAAAAATACATAAATGTCACTCTCTTTATTTTAAATATATCTCATATATTTACATATAGAAAAAAGAAATTTGTGAAAGAATATTAAGGTCTATTATTATAATTTTTTTATAATTTTAAATAATTTCAAATATTTGTTTATTATATAATTACCTAAAATTATTATTCAATGGCCACATAATATTTATTCTATAAATAGAGAAAATACAAGATTTTAGTTATATTAAAAGCAATATTATTTGAGTATTTTTTCTGATACAATAAATTCAACTAACTAATATATTATATTAATATTTTTTTATTGATTTTATTATAAGAAAATATGTATCATTATATATTTAATGATAAATTAAATGAATAGTTCCAAACAAATTTAGTAAGTATGTTTTATAAAAATAATAATTTATCTTCATTAAATAAAAACAGTAAAAACACAAAAATATGACAAGGTAGATTTCAGGTAGTTGAAAATCTCTTACCCTTTCCACATATGATTCAATTGTCACCTTATAAATAATATATAAACCCCTTAAGAGTGTAATAGTTGTTACCATATTTAAGGGTGAAATATGTTAACTAAGGGGTTAAACCAACAGATATGGTTTAACGACTACTAAAACAGATCACATTTTATTGGTTGATAATTTTTAAACTATAGCATAGATAATATTTTAATTTAATTCCATATGGAGCCTTTTTTTGGACAATGAATATTTTATTTTTTAACAATTTAATAAATTGTAGGAGTTACCCTCCCCTCTCTTATAAAAGGGAACCCCTCCATTCCCTTCATTACACTACATTGATCTTACTAGATCATCAAATACAAACCAATTTTTCATTAAAAATAATGTTAAATAATATAGATGTTGTTGTCTTCCTTTAAAACTAACCCAAGTATACATAATTGAATATCTAATATAGGTTATTCAATGAAGAGGTAATAACTTTAACCAACCACTTTCTTTTTCAATTAATCATTTATAAATAAATCACATTTACTCACCATTTTATATATCAAATGGTATGTGAAATATATCTCGTACATTGGTACGACTTACCATCTACATGTAGCAATATAATTCACTTTCCAACATCAAATTTCATGGATGTTTCTTCTGAAATATTAAATTTATTATAATAAAATATATTTTCTAATTATAAATTTGAAAATATATTATTTTATATACATTATTAACATAAAAAAATACTATAAAACAAGAGAATCTCTCATTTGTTTGTGAGTAATTACACCAACACTAAGAAATGTGTTTTTTTATTCATACATTACATAGATGGAAACAAGATGAAACATAATGAATATATATAATATATATGAAATAATTATTATTATATAATGATGAAAATTGTTTTTATTATTTACATTTCATCACTCTAAATGTTAAGACATTGTTCAGGCATATTAATGGCCTACCATCTCCATGATTGGTTGAAAACAATTTTATGTCTCAAAAGTTTATTGCTAAATATAAATATGAATATAATTAATATATATGAAATTTGAAACATCATAACTATAAAATTGAGTATGTATACATGATCAATGGATAAGGATTGGAACTACCAAAGTAGAATTATTCTAAAAAACAGAATAATTACTAATTGGAAACATATTTTTTATATAGAGATTTCAATAATAGGTTATTAAAATACTATAACATAATAATATATGATTTTATAACTATTAACAGGAATATTTTATATAATTATAATATATTTAAATTCATTATATAGTACGATATACTGATTTTGAGGAATGTGTGGAATGAGGTGAGGGTTTTATTTGACAATCTCATTGTGTATCGAAATTGTATATCACTATAATCCATTGAAAAAATGGCATGGAATGACTCTCAAGAAAAATAATTAATCATAATATCCTCTTAAAAAAATTTGTTACATGTTTTCCTTTCATTTTCCACTCTTTATGAACTCAAGAGATATGATTAACGATTTAATGAAAAAAATTGGTCACTATCTTCGATCAAAAATCTGTCCTCTTCTATGTACACATTTTTTAAAACTATTTCCAGGAATGTTTTTTCTATGATGAAGTTAATTTTTAATGTTATTTTTTACATATTTTTATATTTTAAAAAAATAAATTCAATCCACATTCAATTTCATGGATGTGGTACTTTTTTACGTTTTATTAAAGTCATAATGTAATTTCTTCTTTTAAAAAATACAAAAAATAATAATTTCTACCCATCATGACAACTCAATGCATTGAATTTTACTTTAAAAGTTTCAAATAAGATTTTTAAAAAATTATTTATCTAATAATTATTAAATTTGGAGATCTTAAATATGTTTTTTTAAAATTAAATTGGTATATTCTTCAAGAGTTTCTTCAAGTAATATTTTAATGTCAGTCTTTCATATATAATGACATCCTTTGATTTGTAGTCACGATATGATCCAATGATACCATCCTTATTCTTTATCTATGAAACATGTTAATATAATGAAATCATTTCTATGAAACTGTATTCTTTTCTAAAAGTTTTGGTATGATAAAATGTTGAAATATTTAACAACCATGTATCTTATTGATGTGTTATGAAATGATGAAATGCTTATGAGATATATTTATGAATAATTGATTACGGTATGATGAATATAGTATGATCTCTTTTAAAAATATGTATGAATTAAAAACAAAATTATTTGCCCTATAATTATATATCCCTCCAATTCATTTGTTAAATATGTATATTTGATGAGTTAAAATTTATTAGAATGTCATTTGTACCCTGTTCAATAAGGGGATATATCTTCTGTTAGAGTATAGGGAGTGATCCTTGATGACTATTATGGAACGGTGAGTGATCCCAATTCACTATGATAGACTTGGATGTGATCCTTGACTACTATGGAAATAATTTTCTTTGTTTACTCACACAACAAAAAAATATGTAAAATGATAATGTTATTATTTTAAAACTAGTTTTCTCTGATTCCTTTATAATTATTGTATTATGAACTACCATGATTTCTTTCATGGATTAAGAATATAATATCTTATATTAATGTTCTTACTTTCAACTTCTATTATCATGTTCTTAGACACATATAATCATGTTTTTATGAAGTGATTATTTATATCTCCCATTATTACCTTTAAAAACTACCTGAAATCATCCATTCTTATGTTTCATTTCCCCATGATATGAAAAAAATGTGTTATGTCGTCACTGATTCATCTAAGCTATCAGACCCACACATGATACAGAACAAGCTATGTTGTTGGACCCACACAGGATACATGACCAACTACTCTAGAGTAATAGAGATGATCAGTTGTAGTTACTTATTCATCTAAGCTATCAGACCCACACATGATACAGGACCAGCTATTCTGTCGAACCCACATGGGATACAGGTACAGAAGTCAGAACTATCGAACACACACAAGATTCTGGTATAGTAGTCATTGTTGTCGAACCCATGGAGTATTCCAGTAATCTAGTCATCACAGCCAGCTCTAGGTTTCCCTCACACAGCATGCTCAATTCTAGGAGGGTCTTCTCCTCGAGTCAAGTGTCCATAAATATACTTCCATGAATTCATGAGTTGATGTATCTCGTAGTTACATCTTACCAAAAGGAACTAAACGCAACAGACGACGTGTCAATCAGTCGCTCGGTCAGAGTATTATTGGCATTTCTGTTCCTGGGGACCGGTTGGATTTACCCTCGATCCAAACACAATCGTTTTTTCACATTTGTCCAAACCTCATGTGGTGTATTCCAAAATAATCGTCTCGATTCAATAATTTCATCGCCATAGGTGGTATGTCAATCGAACACTCGTAGACCTAGATACATGCTAAATGGTGTAGACGACCATAGCGGGTCTGGGTCCTGTACGACCTAGTCTGACTGACCTAGCCTAACCCAGTCCAAACTGGGGTCTGACCCGGTCCACAGGTCCACCCCGGTTTGGGGAAGCAGCCAGTGCCGAGTGGGAGGCCCGACCCAAGGGGCGGCCTGGGCCGATGGCGCGGCCCGTCCCGGGAGGGCCCGCGGTGGCCATGCCGGTGGCGGCCTAGCCCGTGGGGGTTCGGCCAATGACGACATGGATGGCAGGCCAGCGTGGCCCGACTGGCCACCTGTTGGAGGTTGGCGGACCGCCAGCCGAAGCCGGCGGTGATCATGCGGGGGGTGGTCAGTTCCCCCCTCCCCCCGTCTCTATAACGGCCGATGTGTGGTGTCAGCCTGTTGACGGTGAGACCCGAGCTGTCCTACCTTTGAAGCAGCCTACGGTGGCCAGCTTAGCTCGCCTTCCTTCCCATCTGCCATGGAATTTGGCCGCGGGACCTCTCCAGCACAACGCGACGGCGCCATGTCATCTTCATTCTCCACGGGTCGCATGTCCACGACCTCTTTCCTCCAGCACGGTGCGACGACACCGCACCCCTCTGGCAGTGCTGCATCCCACCTAGCCATGGCCAGGTTATTTGCATGGCGCGATGGCCCTGCGCCCTTTTAGTGACCTGGTGGTCCTTGTACAGCCGGTTCCTCTCATTATCGGCCCGTCGCCAGCTGTCGATACTCTACCACAGTTCTCTCTTCCGGTGGCGCCGTTATACCTCTGTCATCGTCAACCAAAAAAGAACCAACGGAGGAACGTCAGGATGTGTTTGTTAGGATTGGGCCCTCCGCGTTAGGCGATAAAAAATTTACTTCAACAAACCCAATTCGACGACGAGGAACGAGGATATAATTCATACATTAAAAATAATCAATCCCCATACCTCGTTTGTCGTTCGTATACAAAGTCGTGGAAAAGTTGGCATTGATTCATCGACTATATTGAAAAGAAGGAATAATTCGCGAAAATAAGCGTTGACGGAATTTGGTGACGCTTCTCTTTCATTCCCCGACCAAATGAAAGAAGAAGACGATGTTTTTCACGTTCTTCGTGTTCTTCTCGTTTTTCGCGTTCTACGCGTTCTTCGCTGGAGAGTTCTCCAAAGTCTCCTCCTCTCCTTAATTCTCCCCAAACCCAGTTTATTCCTACCCCCACAATAATAATATACACATCTTATTATAGTTTTGGCATAATGAATTCAAAGGAATTAAAAAGGGTTTTAATTAATTAATTTTAGGAGCTAAATTAATTAATAAAGGGGAGTTGGCACTTTAATGAGGGAAGTCTAAAAGCCTTCCCCCACATAAAGAGAGTTACATGGGGGTTTAAGCTCGTGTGGTTTCCAACAAATAATATCCTCCCATGGGAGTTTATGTGCGGGTTGTCCCCACCTCCAACCTCCACTTGGAGGATTAAATTTCCACAAATAAAAATATGTTGAACATATTTTTATTTAATTTATTTTGAAAACCCCAAAAAAAATTAACTTCCACGCACGTCAGAACACGACTAGGGTAAAGGTATACTTAAGAGAATAATGACACTGCGAGTACAACAGTGCCTTCAGATTACAGTTCTGGGCAATGATTCAAAAGATATAAAATCCAAAACGTACGTTTACTGAACTTACACAAAAAAAATCAGAAAATTATTATCAGCCACATAGTCCCACTACGGTCAAGGGTAGGCTCTGGCTAGGTGAAAAACGGCCCAACGAACCCAATGGTACCCTTATATTTCCATTTCAAGTTACCATTTAAATGTTATTAATTTAACAAGAAAATAATTTTCATTTAATTATTTTATTTGTGCCCAAAAAAAAACTTTCTCTAATGGCCCTCGCCAACCCAAGTTAGTATCTTCTCAAAGAATTCAATCCCTCATGAGTTCAGCGGTGGCCGCAGATTTTTTATCTGAGTCACTATTTGTGAGTTATAAGAATTTTAAATATAAAATAACTTTATTTAATTATTTTATTTACGGTTATGTCATTTTAGGGTTTTCTCAATGGACACCCGCGCCGACTGAACTTAAGTCATGCCTAGGGTAAACCCACCATCTTGAGAGAAACGGTGGCCTCAGATTTTTTATCTGAGTAACCATTTAAGCGTAATTCCACTTTTTCAGGAAAATACATACGCGCAGTAATTTAAGCTTAAAAAACGTTGACAGATCATTCTAAGCACTTCGTGCCTCGGAATCGCATGCCGTCAGAAACTGCGGACTCAAAAAATTCAAAATAATTTATGAAATTAATTTCCTTGAAATTTCATGGTGTTTACATTTTAGTGATGTTATAAATCAATTTAATGAATAGAATATGTGTATACACTATAAATAAACATAAAAAACATAATATTAAAAATTCTTCACAAAAATAATCTTAATAACACATATGAATAATGTTGAAGGTTAACCCAGAAAATTTGTATCAGGTTAAGAATTATTTTACCTCGGGGTCGTCTAACATCTAACGAGTTTGGAAGTCATGTATAATTGTTAAAAGGGTGATATTTATTTTTTAAAGAAACATATTAATGTTTGTATCACCTTATATAATAATTTCATAACATAATTTCTTTATTTAATTTTTATTATTTTTTCCTTGAATTGTGTCTGGTGTGTTCTATACATGATTTCCAAAGCCGGTTTGTAATTGATTTTCTTTTTGTATGGAAAAGAAATTACAGAACATGAATGAAATTTTATTAATATTTTTCATGGATATTATATGACTCTATAAATTATTTTTGTTATATTTTATCTGGATGAGTCATTAGATAAATCAATAGTGATATATATTTATATCACTTTTTCGGTTCATTGATAATCCTGATTTTGTTTCACAACTTAACAAAATATTATGTATATATATGTTAACACTAAAACAATAAAAATGATAAATTATAAAAAATTAAAATTTGTTTCAACCATTAAAATGGTTATACAACATTTTTTGATGGAATTGCAGGCAATTGAAAACACATTGTCAATGATTTTGGTAAATCGGTGCATCACAGACAATGGTTTTATTTTTAGTATAAGAGGAAGATGAGAGGAATAATGATGATTAATTTTTCCATATTCATGATGAAAAGCTAGAATATTTAATATAATTTAGATTTCATTACTCTTGCATAAAGATAGGGTAAGAGAGTATTTGAAACGAAAATAAAATTAAATAAAAGAAAATGAAATTGAAATTGGATTCGTACCTATTTATTTATTCTCCTTGAGATCCTCCTTAAGGCCTTTGGTTTTGGCCATTTGGTAAGACCATAATTTCATTGACATGGGTAAAAGTCTATGTAAGGGGATAGGAAAAAACATATGATAAAATCAAGGATGTAGTGGTGTGAGAGAAAGATGGGGTGGAATGGTGGTATTTATAGTGATAAAGAGGAGGGGTTTTACATTAATTACATCATTAGTTTCATATTTTTTCTGAAGAATATAAATAGTACGGATCCATGTGACCTTAAACAACAATATGTCAATGTTATTTTTAACAAATGGCCATTTAGATCATCCTTGTCTCTAGGATTATGTAGAAATTCATTTATTTATTATATTTTTTAATTATAGAATTTCACAATTAAATAAAAAACCATTTATTACATAAAAATACCAATAATCCACCCATACAATTTTTGGACATTTAGAATATAAAAAGGCCTCTATTTTTTGAAAACTAATTCCTATATATGATTTTATTTATTTTTTAAATAAAATAATATTTTATTCTAAAAAAATAATTTTATAACTACAACTGCCATTATATAATGTTGAAAATTTAAAAAAGAACTCATTATATTATAACATTATGAAAATAAAATAATAATATGATTTACTATTCATAATGATCAAATTACTATTCAGGTGTGTGTTACTATTCATTAAATATTCATGTTTGTTCAATCAAACTCCAAATAACATACTAATCACAACTGTTAATGTCTGTATTCCAAAAATCAAATCACAGAATTAAGAAAATTATGTTTAATGGAATGTTCATAAAGGTCAACTATTATTTTTTAGTTCATTTGAGCCTGATGAGGAATTAGGTTTCCCTTTTTTTTAAAATAAGGATATTACATTCTCCCCACCATAAATGAATTATTCCATTGTAATTCATCAATTAAACTTATTTTGTTAAATTTTTGTGTTGATATTTAAAATAAGGTTTTTATTATTTTTACATAAATAACTAGAAATCCAAATGTAAAAACTATAGATAAATTTTTTATAAAAAAACAACATCCTCTAATATCCAACATTGTTTAGATTGATCCACTAATACCAATTTAATTGACCAGAACCTGAAACCCAGGTTCGACTATTCAAAATATTGAATGCTATTTTTTTTAAAAAGAAACACGAATAACGACACATCATTATATACAACAATGGACCTTTTCAATTCTATATTATATAGAATAATGAATTAAATTACATATATTGAATCATATATTACAAAAATTATTACTAAATAACCAGCTGGATTCATCTTCAATATCACCTTAACTGTCCATGATATTTTAAGGAATCCTATAAATTTGTTTTCAAAACAAGGGATGAGAATAAGAAGATTAGTAAGGGATATAAAAATAAGGAATGAAAATAGTGGTTTATGAATACTTATAAATGTTTCAAATCATTTTCAAAAAGACATACATGACACTGATATATAATAACATTGTGAAAAATGAGTTTTCCATGATATTTCAAAAAAAAACCTAAAGGAGAAAAATATAACCCTAAAGGTATCTTGGGAGAATTAGTAACATAATCTCTAAACCCTCTTGGAAAGCTTATGATTTGTAACCCTCACGATGGCCTTACAGTTTAACCATCCGAGATACCTTATTGTATAACCATCATAGTTGAACTTGGAGAAAATATTTTGGATGACCTACAACTTACACATACACAATTAATTGAGGGTGATATAATTCCAACCCTTCATCATAAAAAATTCCTTAAAATAATAATATAATAATAAATAATATATTATTTCATAAAATTTTTTTTTCTATTTCATAAATTTGAATTTTAATGGGGATTTATGAATGAATTTCTATTACATATATCATATAATTGATTTGAGAAATTAATATAAATAAAGGAATATGGGTATATACTATAAATAAACATTATACAACCTAATATAAACAAAATATCATCACCCAAATAATCATAATTCCATATAATGAATAATGAAGAAGTGTATATCATGTACTTTGAATTGGGTTATTAATTCCCTTAACTCGGGTTCGACTTTATTAAAATGTGTTTAAAACTATTGTACAATAGTAAAAAGAGTTATGTTAATTTTTTATAGAAAACTATCCATTTTTATATAAACTTATATAATTATTTCATATGATAATTTTTCATTTTAATTATTAGTATTTGGTTCCTTCTAATGGTTTAGGTGTGATCATTACATGATTTCCATGGCTGGTTTGTATTTGGTTTTTTTGATGTATTTTAATGAAAATTAAAAAGTGGAATGAAATTATATTCACATGTTTCCCAAATATTAAATGATTCTATTAACTAATTTTGGTTATATAGTGTTGGATTTTATCATTAGAAAAATCTTAAGTTATATATATTAAGATAATTTTGATTGTACATCAATAATCATGAAAGTATTTCTTTATATAAAATATATATATATATATATTCAGTCTATAATATTAAAGTGGATAAATAATTAAATTTATAATATGTTTCAAACATTACCATGTTTTTGTTACTAGTTTTGAATGAAGAAAAAAATATTGAAAACACATTGCCCATGATTTTGGTAAATCAAAAAATCACAAACGTTGTTTTAATTTATAAAATTAGACGATTAGAAGATGAAGAATGATGAAGGATTTTTCCATAATGATGCAAAAAATATTTTATATATGTAATACTTCATATTTCATTCCTCTTGGATAAGGGGAGGGGAATGTATATATGAAAGGAAAATTAATAGAGAAGAAAACATTACAAAATGAAATTGGATCCTTACCTCTTGATCTATTCTCCATGATATCACCATTAATCCCTTTGGTTTTGGCCTTTTAGTGAGAAAAAAATTATTTAATGTGGGGTAATTCCTTGGGATGGTATTTGATAGATCTTATACAAGGCTCAATGATTGAGTGGTGTGATAGGAAGAGAGTGGGTGATGGTGATATATATAGTGGGGAGATGACGGGTTTTACATTATTTTAAACATTATATTATAATTTTTTTCTCTGTACTAAGAATAGACTTGGTTAATGTTACCCAGAAAATTAATATTTGCTTGTCTGTTCAAACCGATATCGATTTACTGTATCCATGACTCATGCCTGATGTAGAAATTCATTTATTTGTCATATTTTGTAATTATCGAATTTCAGTATTCACCGAAAAATCTTGTATTTCATAAAAATTACAGAAAATCAACCCAACCATTTTTCTATGTGTAGAATTAAAAAAATGAACTCCATATTCTAAAAATAAAATTTTAAATATGAATAAAATATTTATTTAATAAAATCATATCTTATTCCAAAAATTTCAATATAAAAACTACAACTCACATTAAATAACCTTGAATAATTAATAATTATGTAATTATATTATACCCATATGAAATTAAAATAATAATATGATTCACTATTCATATGGGTCATATTACTACTCATTTGGGATTGTTACTGTTCACCAAAAAATAATGTCTGGTTAGTCAGACTACAAATAACCTACAGATGAAAACTATATATGTCCATTTTTCAAAATTAAAATAATAGAAGCCAAAAAATTTTTTAAATGTCTTGTATATAGAGATAAAAGAGTATTTATTATTTAATTTAAGTAGGACACAGAATTTCATTCCTATTTTTTGAAAAAAATCCAGTTGTTTCAGTATTGTTATCGTTCAAATTAAAATCTATCTAAAACAAAAAGAACATTGATATCATTTTCATTCTTTATGCTTTATCAGAAAATCGCCATAAAAACTATCTATTTGATCTTGGTGTTACAATAATCCCGATCCCATTTTCACTATTTCGATAATTGATATTTAGTGAGTTTCACCCCACTTTTTTTCTGTGTTTGAACTTTCTTTATTCACACACCATATATGAAGAGTATATGCATTTTTTGTTAGATATTTGATATTTTTTCATTCATTCAACATATTTTTTATACATGGAGTGTGACCAGGAGGTTAACATCATACTATATAGAAATTTCCAATCTAATTAAGTGTTCTATATGTATGATTTTTTGGTCCATTTATTAATTTCTATAGCGAGTAACAGGATGATTTTAAAATTTCAAACAATATTATAGAAGATACTTTTTGAAAAAAAACATCTCATATATTGAGCTGTTGAAAAAACATAACTCATCAAAACATTTATATGAATTTGAAAAAACCACGGTTATATAAATTACTCTATATGATGGATAAAACGTTCACATCCTTCTTTGAATACTTATGGGATTGAATAAAAATATTTTTTTTTAACTTATAAAAAATTTAGTGAAATTTATTCATATTATATATATATATATAATATTGAAAATTTTTATAGTGTTTAGGGAGGGTTGAAAAAATAATTTATTGAATTTTTGTAATAAATATAGTAATTTTTTTTGGAAACTCGTGAAAGTGAGTTGTTATCTTTGGACAACCATAATTTAAATTATTGAATGGGTTTTTTAATTAGAAAACATTCTTGTTAACAATATTAATTTAAAAAAACATGTTTAATATCAATTACCTCATAATCACAGTAATATTCCATCGAGTGGGGAGGCAGCCACTTTAAAACTAAAATCCCACTGAACACACTCAATACAATCATTCATATGTGAAAATTCACCATCTCTAATTATTGTCTCTACATGGATAACATAAAATCAAGAGTAAATTTACATTGGTGTTCTATATAAATTCCAAACATCAATTAAATTTTCCATATCTGACATGAACGATATTTTCCCTTCATTTGGTATATAGAGGATTTATACCTACCCATACCTCAAAAAACGAGTTTTGGGTCAATAAGGATTGAACCTAAGCATGAATACAATTATGGGAGATGTTATATTTATGTTGTCAGATTATGGTATTATCTCTACCATTATGGAATGTTATTAGGTCAATCCAATTTATGTATCCCCAAATAATGTATGAATTATTATAGTGACTGATGAAATGAATTAAAAAATATATGTTATGATAGAAAAAATAGTTAGTTATATAGACTATTAGAAGCTCAATTCTATAACTAGAATGTATCATTGTCCTATTCCATTTGTGGGACAAATTAATCATATGATTGATAAGATTGAGTAATTTTTAATATGGATATTATGGTTATAACTGGATACCCACAACCCTATATGATGAAGATAAAACCTCCTTATCATAACCATTTAGAATAATTTCATACCATAGAATTCTATTTTTTCTTGTGTGGTCCCCCATTCACCTTTCAAATACGGAACAGGTGTATAATATGATAAAAGATAGAGAGGACCATAGAGATGATTATTGATGATTCTGCCATTTTTTCTGGAATATTGTAAAAAAACTTAAATCTGTTATTTTATATTGAGATATTATTAGAGGTCAATTTAGTTGTAAAATAGGAGAAATGGTAGTTTTTCATCACATATGGGACAATACATAGCCATTATGTTCTTATGAGAAAACATAAAATATAAAACTATAGGATTGATGTAAATAAGTAATTTAACCCTCTATAAATTATAAATGGTTCTTGGATTATATTTTTGTATGTTTGTTTTGAAATGAGTTTTATCATATAAGTATATTAAATTCTATATCCCTAGTATTAATTTTTTTTTAATTATTCACACTTCCTGATGGATGAGTATTATTTAGAGTCCTTTAATTTAATTTGTGAAAAAAATCACTTCTTCAGAAATATTCATTTTACCTGACTGAAAATTTTTTATTTTAATTTTCTGTAATTCAAGGGATGCACTAGTTGGTGATTTTTTAGGGAAAAAGAGATATCAAATATTGAATATGGTTTATTATGCTTGTAGACTACTAGATGATGTTCAAAGGAACTACACCACTATTGCAATGATTTTTGTAGAATTTTTTGTTTCAATTTATATGTTAATGTTGTACTTATTAGTTTATAATTTCATATTCATTATTTTCAAAACTACATTGAAATATTTATTATCAAATAAGTAGGAAAACCATTGAACAATTATGAGGATACTTCGGTTATTTGAATTTTATTCTGATATAAGAGGTATACAATAGAATATTATTTTTTAGTGTATCATATATCTCTTTTGTATAATATTCAATATGAAGTACCTAGGGAGATGAATTATTAATTTCCTAATTAATTGTTACTCACATTATATTTAATATATCTTTATCAAGTGTAGTTTTTATTATTTTCATTGTAGCAAGATTCATGAAAACAAATTTCAAAAATTCTAAATTAGTAGTCCATTTAAATATTTATTGATATATATCTGATGGTCACTTTCTTTTTAAGAGTTTTATTGATTGTATTATTATGAGTTGTGTTCTAGAGGAAAAATAGTTCTTTTTATGGATACTTTTCATTCCAAAACCTAGGGAGGTTATCCCGGTGGAGAGACAACATCACAAAAATTAGTTCAAGCTATATTTTAATGGCCAAAATATTTTGATGTTTCTATGAGTTTTTATATGGGTTTTGATAGGATTTAGAGATTATGAAATGTGGGAAGGAAGAAAGAGTAGTATCGGAATTATATTTTATAGGATGAAAAATTTTATGTGTATGAATTTGATTTTGGGGGACCATTCCCATATTTAAATTATAAAAATTTAATTTTTTATTATAAACTATGTTTCCATGTATTATAATGTAATGGAACAACAAAACAATCAATCTTTAATAATGATTAAATTCATCAAAATAACATATTATCAAGATCTATAATGCTAAATTAATTTCTAATAAACAATGAAACAAATTTCTATATTTTATAATTCAATTAATTAATGAATGCATATTTTTAGGATCTTTTTATGTAAGTCATTTCATTTTTCTTTTGACTTACTACACAACTAATACTAGGATGTGAAGGCATTCTGTTTTTATTTTATGAATAATGGATAGAGAATAATGATTGTGATTGGTGATGTAAATTTGATTTGGATAGCCCCTAATAAAAATTATAATAGTTATATAGAGGGGTCTCAATTTTTTGGGAATTTATCATTCAAAATAGATAATTTAAATATGGTCATAAAATTATTTTCATTATTATTATCCTTTATTTCATTTCATGAAAATTAAAATGAAAGTGGTTTTATAGTGTATAAAAATAGATATGTTGAAATTGATGGAGAATATAACAGACCAATTATTTTTATTTTCAATGAATAAACAATATTATAATGGGAATCAATGAGAAATGGATTATATATTTAGGCTTGAAAAATATGTTTTCACTAATGTATCACTAAATATATTAAATTTTGTGCTTCCTATGTGTTAAAAAAGTCATATTTTTATATGTTTAAATTTTATTTTGTTATGAATAAAGTGGTGTTGTGATATTTAAATTTATATGTGTTCTTTACATTGATATAATTATTGGCTTCTTATCTCATTATAAAGAATGTTTCTATTGAGAAATTCAAAATAGAACTCATTTGATATCAATTATATAATAATGCACATGTTGGATCCCTACTTGATAATAATACCCTAAACACAACCTATGGTTTTTTATTTCTGTTCACATTTTGAAATATAATGCTTATCTATTAAATTGATATATACTGTAAGTATAATAACCATGGTATTTCTCTCAATTATAAGAGGGAATATATTTTCTAATATAAAATCAAAGTAAAGAAATTCACAAATGAATATACTTTTTGTTTTAATTTCATCATAACATTATAACTTTTTTATGTATTTTCATAAGGATTAATAGATAAAAATGAGATTCCTTTATTTTAAAGTAGATAATAGTATGAAATTATGTTTCATGTATTAATTCCTCTAGAAAGTATTATTTTGATGAAATTGAATATCTTTTTTGATGAATTAATATATTATATTCATGAATGTTTAAAATCAAATTGAAAAAAATAATTAATATTTTGGATTCCATTTTTATTGTGTACTTAATGATTAGATTTCTATTATTATGATGTTTATTGGAAACCATTGTATAATATTCTATATATAATTAATGTAATATTTTACACATTTTATAAAATAATTATTTTTGAAAAATGAGAATTGAAATATATCATGATCATTAATCATGTTATTGAACTATTTACTTGAAAATAGAATTTCATATCATATATTGAATTTTTTTTCCATTAAATTCAACAATGGGGAAAATTTGGGGTCTTAATTATGGGGGATGGGTCATAATTTGACCGAAAGTTTTCTTCACTATAAACCCATCAAAAACCACCTAAGGTGTCTAAATTAGTTGGCTACAAAGAATAAATATACATATTTAGGGGGTCAAAATTGTCTAAAATTATAATATTTTAATTTCCACCTTGAAGAGGTCAAATTTTATTACATCCATACAGATTTTATACATTTCTAAATATTATAATATGTAGAAAAATATTTTTTTGGTTATATTTATAGTGTTGTAGTTATAATTATCATTTATTTTGATCATTTTCCCAAAATTTTATAATTTTATGCTACACGTGGCAAAAAATACTAATCCAGACTATTCTTCACCTTCTTATCCTTTAATTATATTAGTCTTGAAGTTTTTAGATGAGTTATTTGTACATATTGTAATTATTAAACATGATCTTACAAATAAATTTTATCATTATTATTTATTCTATATATGTGTATCTATTATCCTGGAGGCAATGATAAAATTATAAATCCTTTTCAAAATATATGATATTTTTGGTTTAAATATTTAAAATATTACAATTTCAATAATATTTGAAAAATTAAAACCAACTGTAAAATAATAAACTTGTTTTTAGAAGATAACATCCTTTACAAATCAAAAAATAATATATATTGAAAAATACACTTAAAATCTAATTCTTAATGGATACTCACGTTTTCACTCATATGAATTATTTTCTTCCATGAACAAGTTAAAGTGGTTGCTTGATGATATTTAGTAATTAAGTAAGGTGAAATTGTTATTTCTTTTAGTTCCTATATTTTCTAATATAATTTTTCTTCTATTATTTATTTTATATAAAAATTAGTCTATAATAATTTATTTATAGTTTAATATTTATTATAAAGTGAAATTGGGAATTAATTCTAACTATGATAGTTATATCTATTTTTATGGTTTAATTATCCTTCTGTTATCTGTTACATTATTTATTTATTTAATTCTAATATTCTGTTTTTTAATATATAATTGTTTTATTTTTATTTTTATTTCTTTTTTAATATAAAATCTGTATTTAATTTTTTATAATGTAAATATATAAATTATTTTATTAATTTTTTTTCAATTTTTTTTTAATTTTTTTAGAAAATTTTGTTATTTTTTTGTTCCATTTTTAATTAACTAAATAAATTAGTATATAAAATTGGATTTTAATTTTTTTAAATATTTCATTTAAATATTTTCATTTAAATTGAATTTATCTTATTTCCTTTATTGTTGAATAATTTTTTATTTATTTTGTCATGTGAAGTTGATATGTCTGAATTATTTTGGAAAGGGAATGGATATGTCTTACCATATTATTTTTTGTGATAATACTATGTTTATGGATTGAAAACTAAAAATATAAAATAATAATGAACTGCATGTCTAGATGGATTGACCAAGAGTGTGAAATCAAAGAAATAAAGTAATAGATATTTACCATCCTATAAATGGAATTTTAGAAATGGAAATGTGTGATAAATAACATTTTAAAATTGGGGGCGCCTTATTCATTTTGACCACACTCCACCATATTCATTCAACTGCGTATTTCATATATATACACTATGTATAAACTCACTTAACAATATGAGTAATCTCATGAAACCATTTATTAATGAAATATTCATTACCTATGTGTCAACTCTAGGTCTGATTAAAGAACACTATAACCAATTATTATAAACATTTTTTTCAATTCTAGCAGTGCATTACTGAAATAAAAAGATTCACAAAGGAAGATTTAAATCCCAATTTGAGAATGAGGATCCCTGACCAGACTATGATTGATGATCAACATCCTAATTTGACTGAAGCATCGCCCCAATAATTAAAATGATTACCAATACCTCCCATGTAAAATAATATAAACGAGGATTCGTCTAACTTTTTATGACCATAGATCTCACAGAGGAAAAATTGTTAATGACTACATGCACCATTGTTTAATATTCCACCGATGTTAGATTTGAAGAATACCTAAACATCCCCATTCTAAGATAAATACATCTAAAAATGTATCCAATATCATTATTTGTATGATTAATATGATGTTAATAAAGATGGTTTATGATTTCCTTTCACCATTATACGGAGGAGGATTATGGGATTGAGATTATTACAAGCTATGTCATCAGTTACTGGTGAAGGGGAAGCTGATTTTGAATCTTCCATAGGAAAAATATCCAAATGACATTGTTGAATGTTAAATTTAATCAAACTACAATATAAATAATAATAATAAAAATATTGTAGTCAAAACCCAACTTCATTAGTTGAAGAATATTTGAATCTTGAGTGTATAAAATTGATGATTTTGGTGAGATATTGGATGCTTATAAATTTTTATGTTTATAGGAGTAAATTGACGAGGGTGAGGGCCTCATGATATAAAAATACATCATGAATGTGTTAATTTATAAGAACAAACAAAGATATTTTCAATATAAGGACATTAATATTTACACACAGTTTGGTTGTAGTAAAAAACAATAATGATGTCCTTCATGATGATTTTAGGATATTTTTCCATGGTATTAATGTTTTTTGGACAATTTTTTGGTGGATAAGGATTATTATAATGAAGCTGAATCTTGTTTACTCAATTATGGTTCATTAATTGAATTATTTGTTGAGATAAAAAAAGAATTTCATGATGAATGGATGAATCAAGATTATAATAAATATATATTCATATGTTACGGATCCCAAGTGGGTATGATATGTTTTTAAGAAAGGTTCATCTCAAAAAAATTATTCTTGACTTATTAATGAAACTTATTCCATCTGTAAAGTTATTATAAAAAATTATAAGAATATTTTGAACAAAGTGGTGGTGATTAACCTAAAAATATATGAATATAATATCTCAATGTATGAGAGAAAATAAAAAACACTTTTATCATCTAAATTTTTCTGTACTAGATATTGGTGTAGCGTGTGAAGAATGAAATACAGATTTCAATAGACTATTGAAATACATTTACCATGGAATATTTTTTCATAACATTTTATTTTTTTAGTTTTTTTTACCCTGTATTAAAAGGTTAATTCCTATTTTAATATTGTTCTACATATGTATTTCTAGTATTTTTTTATTGGGGAATTAATCTATGGGCCTGATAATGTATATTATTTTAGATACAATTCCATTAAAAATAATTTCACTAAATAATTTTCAAATAGACATAATCCTTCAATTAGATAAATTCTAATGATATTTCTACAAGCTACAATATAGATATATTATTCTTATAAGTGGAGTGTCCTAAAAATAATCCTTCATCAAGATTAATAAATTTCTTAAAAATGTCAATCTACTCTATATTGGATGATTCACATTGAAATATAATTTTTTAGAATGAAGAAAACATATTTAATATGAAAATTATAATTACCATTTATTAGGTATTATTTTATTATTTTTACCCTTAATTATCACTTATGGATTATTTTTCTTGTCCCATATTGATTCAAACCCACTATTTCATTATTCATTTTTATTAATAAAAATTATGGGAAAAATATTTATTCACTTTGTTTTTCATCATTTGGTTTTCAAAAAATATTAGTACTATCTTAATTTTCCTTCCAAATAGTTATGAAATGATGAAAATGTATTTACAATAATACATGGGAGTTAAAATAATCTAACTTTAATTTGTTAAATGATATAAATGTAAAAACTCATAATACTAGAACTTATTCACTGAATAGTTATTAATATTTTAAAGGGATGAATAAAAAATAAGTGTTATATCAAAATCTTTATAAGGGTTTTTTAATGAATCATATATGATGAGTAAAAATGGAATAATCAATAGGTAAAGGTAAATACTTGATAACACATACCATTTAAACAATAACATGGTCTCGATGACTAATATGTATGGAATATATTGTTACTAAAAAAATTTTTACATGTAATATCATGATCATGGAACTTATTAATTGATATCATAACTATAAAATTAGTCACACTGAAAATAATAAATAATTCCATAATGATGGAAGGCACACTTTTAGTCATTATTATACTTATTATTAAGGCCGCATTTCTTGAAATGATATATAAATGGGCAAGGCCTTAGCCAAATACCAAAACTACATTATGTCATGAGATCTACCAATGCATCAATATACTATGATGGTCCCACCCATTTCTTACTAATTATTGCACATTAATAAAATTATTAGGTTGATTAATAATTGAATACACCATAAACATAATCATTCCTATCATAAATAGAATAAAAATTGTGCATATTTCCCATAATTAAAATGATCATAATCCATCTATAAAATGATTATAAATTTTATCATTTTAACATATCCCTGGTATAGAAAATGTACCATAACGGTTTATTTAATTTGGAAAATATAAATACCATAAAATATCATTAAAAACATTGTGGAATGTATTATTTTTATTTTAATATAATGTTTTTAAAATTGATATTTTATATAATATTATGAAGGAATTTTTCTTTTAAAAGAAACATGAAGTGATGTTAAGGAAGATTCAAAAAATTAGTTATTTACAATAGTGGGAAAATCTATTCATGGAATATACATTAAGAAAATATTCTATTCATAATTTTTTGTATGTGTAAAAATATACCTCTTATGAACAATGATAGGAAGATTCCTTTATATCCATTTTGAAAAAATTTAAATCCTCAGTAAATGTTTTTAATAAAAATTTCTCAAATATTAAAAATATTTGTTACATTATTTTAATTAAAATATTGTGGGGAGGGAAAATATTTATGACCGAATATAAATGAAATGTTTGTTCTCCTTAAAAACATTATTTTAGTTTCTTAACTATATTAAGAGAGAAAAATTAAATTAATACAATAAATTTACTAAAATAAAATTTAGTATACCAATATATATTGGTTTTAATATATAATTATCAAATAATTCCTACAATAGTGACATAAACATAGAAAATCCCAAATTATGATGAAATTATGAAATAGACCATCACTAATTTGATAAAATTGCAATCATTACACCCAAGAAATAAATAAAATAATATAGATATTTGACTAACATGAATATAAATTGAGTATTGATATTTCATATTAAAGGGGTTGTATATAAGCAACATGAATGTAGAAAATGTTGAATATGTCAGATGTGTCCTGGGAGAAAGACTAAAAAAGTGGCATTTAAAAGTGCGCATATTGGTCATTATCTCTTCTAGAGAAGTGATAAATATAAGTGAAAGATTAAAATCCCACGTATTTTATCATTACCAAAAATGGATAAATGGGTCCTTTATCAGTTCCTTTAGAAGAACTTATAAAGAATTAATTTATCTATTAATTTATATATCACCAAATAATTTATCCTTTATCATTTCATAGAGAAACACTGATAAAAAACCCATTTATAAATTCTTTAATAGCTCTAATAAAGTAGCATACTGCAATGTTCTATACTAGATCAATACAGCACTAATGCTATGTGATGTAGTAGCACTCCAAAACTCCAGAAACAATACAAGATATGAATGAAATCTTTTACCAATATAAAATTTAAATGAAATGAAATTTATAACAAAAATCCTCTAAAAAAACAAGAAATTTTAGACATTTAAGCCATTAGTTTATACAATTACATAAGTAAATATTATTAAATTCATTAAAAAATATCAATATTCCTTTCTATATATATCCTGACCTTGAATCATGCTATTTCCATAAAATAACCCCTGAATGTGAAAAATGAATCCCCTATATAATAGAAAAATTGTTATGTTATTAGTAATATAGAGAAATAAATTAATTGAGATTGTATCATTCAATATAACCATTGAGTCATACGAGGAACACTATATATCATATTAATATATTGCTGATTCTCATATCTGACACCATTTCATGTTCATATTTAGTCATTCTATAATTTACAATTATCAAAATTTGTCTATGATAAATCCCGATGGACCTATCCTAGTGGTTGCATCCTATGTTGGAGTTTGGGAGGTCTCAGTTTTCATCTCCCCATGAGTGTTTAGGAATGAATTAATTTTTTAATCCCCCTCCCATGTCCTATATAATATAAATATGTATAAGATAAAAATAATTATAAAATGAATTAATTAATAAAATATATAATGATGAGTAAACTATAAAGGCTAGTTTTCTATATTTTCGAAATGTGATGCCCGATCAATATTAAAATTACACATAAAATTAAAAAAATGAACCTAGAGGTAATACTAGTCAAACCAGGCATCTGATTGAGGTGTGGATGAATCTAAAAAATCACAAATGAATAATGAATCATTTTTTATGTATGAAAGCAATATTAATGAGTACTGTAAATCTTTACTATGTCACATTTCTTTTGTAATAAAATGGAATTATAAAATGGAAAACACACAACTACTTACACTGGAAACATCATTTGTTAATTTGATTTCATTAAGATTCCTTCACATAATAAATGACTGAAGAATAATTTTTGAATATTATCCATACAATCAGATCTTTATTACGTAGTTTTTAGTGTGTGAAACTTTTCAAACTAAAATATAAATTAGGAATTGATAGTGGACACATTGTGTCATACAAGGTACATCTCAAATCAGGTTATGATATGGATAATTCCTAAAAATAAAAAATGATATATCCAACATTTTACAACTATATTAAAATGATATGAATATGATTCCTCGATTTTGAGTGGGTTTATTTTTCTTTATAGATGAATTGATTATAATTATAAATGAAAAGTCAAAATTGGAGACAAACCGGATAAAAATTATGTTCTATTTATATTAATATAATTATAGCACATATATTATGAATTGGGGATCATAAATAAAAATTATGGAAAAATATGATTTTTTTCATTTATTTGAATATTCCATTTTTCATTTTTACCAAATTTCAATTTAAACTAGAAATATAAACTTTGACTCATATCGGTTTCATGGGGTGTTTTTTAGTAGTGACCAATTTCTAAATGTCCCAAATAAAATATGAATCATTTTACTAAATTATAAATAAACTCCATGTGTATTTTATTAGTTTTCAATGAGAGGAATGTTTTGAATAAAAAAATGTCAATTTAAAACTGATAACGGGCCCTTTGAGCATATCAGGCACATCGTGTTTTATATAGAGGTGTGGTTGGTTAATATACATTAAAAAATGACATATGGATCATTTTTAAAAAGAATAAGAACAATAAATAAAATATTTCAGGGTTTAGAGTTGTTAATTATACCATTTTTCCTTAAATTGATGTCAAATTTAAATAAAATGTCTCCCTTTGAGTCATACAAGTCGCACCATGAGTCAGACTGGGGAGATAATGATACCAACATGTCTAAATTTCTTATATATGTATTTTTTAATGTATCAATGAAATGAGTTTTTTCTTCGTTTTGAGTACATATGTTTTCTTTTGTACTAAATATTCATTTTAAAATGGAAACACAAACTTGGAATCATAATGATCACATCAGGTATCAGTTTTATGTGATAATAATTCATATATGTCAAAAATGATATACAAATAATTTTACTAATTTATCATGATAATTAGCACATGTTTTCTCAATTTTCAATGAGTAAATAATTTTTTAATAGAATGTACTTTTTAAACTGGTACCAAACACATTAATTAATATTTGATGCATCGCTTATCAGATTGAGGTGTAGATAACTCCAACACAATTTTATGTAATTATGGATTATTTTACTAGTTATCAAAATAATTCTAATAAATGTTATTAGTTTTTGTTAGTTCAGTTGTTATTTTGAAAAAAAAAATAATGTCAGTTTTAAATAAACAGATGAATTTAGAGTCATACTAGTAAATGTGTGCATCAGATTGATGTTCATCTGAAACCAACACATCTAAAAATAAATATTTATCATTTTATTAAGTATCAAAATAATATGTATCTATTCTCTATGTTTTTATTACATCACTTTAATTTATTAGAAAATTTTCATTTCAAATATGAAACACCCACATTGTCTCATAATAGTCGCATGGCATGTTGGAATTATTTGAGATTAATTCATATTAATTAATAATGTATTTGGAATAATTTTCCTTAATTATCATGAAGATGTGAGTTTTTTTCATGGTTTTCAATGAGAGAAATATTTTAAACTAATAACAGAAAATATAAGTCATAAAAGGAACATCATGAATCATATTGAGGTTTGGATGATTCATACACATCAAAAATGACATATGGACCATTATTGTAAATTATCAATACATTACAAATGTGTTTTTATCAATTTTGAGTAGTCTCATTTTCCTTTTTACAGAAATAAATATCTATCTTCAATAAAACAACCCAATTTGTTTCATACCAATCACATCAAAATCATATTGTGGATCATATGATTTCAATTTTGAACTCATAACATACAATATGGGCCATACTATGCACATCATGTATTGGATTAAAAAAAGGACGATTACTAAATGTAGATAACATATTATGTACCATTTCAAAAAAAAGTATCAAATCCATCCATAGGATTTTTCTTAGTTTTAGAAGGACAGGTTTCCTTTTTACTAAAATTAATGTCAATTTAAAAAAAAAGACGCACTTGGAGCCCTTCTAGTCAAATCATACATCAGATTGAGGTTATACTGATACAATTATGTCCATAATAAAATATTTCAAATTTTACTGATGTATAAAAATAATAAAAATTTTTTTTCTTACTTTTGATTATGTCCCCTTTCATTGTAAAAAAATTTCATTTCAAACATAAAACAAGAACATAGAATTATAACTATCACATTATGTATCCATATTATATGATCCTAATTACAACACGTCATAAATGATATTTAAATCTATATCAACGATTCTAATGAAAATAGAAGCGATTTTTATTGGGTTCTTCTGAGTGGAACTTGTTGAACTCAATCGTCAATTTCAAACTGATAACCTACACATTGAGCCATATTTTACACAACATGAATTTTATTATGGTGTGGCTAATTACAGAACTTGAAGAATGAATAATGGAACGTTTTCCTAAAATATAAAAATAAAAAAAAAATTATTTTTGAGTATGTCAGTTTCCCTTTTAATAAAATTTATGAACATTTTGAATAACAAGACGCAATCGGAGTCATACTGGGGACATAGTGCATCAGATTTTTCTATAGCTAATACAACTTGTCCTAAATGATATATCAATAATTTTTATTATATATCAATACAATACAAAAGTTTTTTCTCAATTTTCAGTTTTTCACTTCTCTTTTTTACAAAAATGAAATTATAAACTAGAAACCCTCACTTTTACTCAAACTGATCACCCTGTGTATATTTTATACGAATTCATAAACATCACAACTAATTTATGAATCTATTTCCTAAAATATTAACAATGTATGATGAATAATTTTTTAATTTTGAATAACTCAAACATTTTTATTTTAAATTTTTATTTTAAATTGATAATGGAAATATTTTTTCATACCAGGTATATCTTGATTCAGATTTAATTCCATTTGATTCGTATAATGAAAAATTACTTATAGATATTTTCATATAATTATCAAATGAATATATAATGTTTTTGGGTTTTTAGTTTTGTAGTTGTATATTTTACTTAAATAATTACTGTTTTTAATAAAAAGAATTACATGCAGTTATACCAGTCTCACAGTGTATTTTATTGTGGGAGGCGGATTCTAACATTTCCCAACATCACAAAAAATCCTAACTAAAAATATTAGAAGAATATCCATTGTATATCTTTATTGAACAGTTGCAAAATATGTTGAATAATTTTTCATAGCCTAAAAACATATCTCGTTGTTGAAACCAATGAGAGTATAGGGAGATGTTTTTCCATTATGTTATTAGAAATTGAACAATTAAGAACATGAGAATCTCCTACACATATGGATTTTGACAACGAGAAATGTTTTTAATAGAAGAATATCAAATCAATATGTAGTAATGGATATTTGAAAATGATAGGAAATGAAATCATGGTAACATTGATAGAAGGATATATTTTATCCATTATTTTGGTGGTTTTCAATAGTTTAATGAAAAATATGGCTTTCAAAACTACTCATAGAAAGATCTAAACAATTATTAGATTAAAATTATTAGGATATTAATTTACAAATATTAGATAAAATGAGGTCAACATTATTTAAATATGTAGTATAATTTCACTATTTCATGATAGTTTTGTGCAGTATTGATGAATTTACATGTTTTCAATTTGTTAGTTGAAGGATCAATTACCAAGTTATCACAGTGATGATTAAAATAGAACAATCTACAAAACATAAAAAAAATAATATTCCTCTATATTTAAAAAATTATATTTTTAATACTATATAAAAATAAATTTATCCTAAATATGAAATAATAAATTAATTCTATGGGAAATGAAATTACTATAATAGCATCAAGATTACCTCTATGTAATATAATTGGAGGGTACATGAAGGAAACAAATATATTTAGAAACTGCAAAGGTGAACATTTATTGAGGGGGAAGAAGGCTATGCAATTTTTGGTCGAAATCCATGGGAGACGATCAAACCACCCCAAATCGAACAACATAATTCATCAATAAAATACCAAAAATATTATGTGATTAATAATAAAATAAATAATTTTAATAAAAATAATAATATATATATTAATTTTATGGATAATGATTTTACAATGAAAACACCAAGATTTACCTAATGATTGAATATAAGTAGAATTGTTGATATTCTTGAAATGGTAGCTGAGGGAACAAGAAAATTGTGATTAATGCAACACTAGAAGAGTTAAATTATTTTCTGGGGAATATTTACGTGGAATTTTTGGAGTAAAATCCATGAAATTATAATAAAAGTAATCTAGGATAAATGAACATTTTAATGAAAATTTAAAATTAAATAAATGTTTCATTGTATAATATTTTACTAAACTAACCAATTTATATAGTAACATTACATTTACATATTCATGAATTGTTTCCATCATTATAGTTTCTTCTTAAAAGTGATTGGTAACATCATTATGTGAAGAAGACATTATATTTATGAGTAGTCAAACATTTATTTTAGAATATATTATTATTGTTGATAATATATAATATTATGAGAAAAATATATTATATTAAAAAAAAAATTCAATTTTCATTTTATTATCGTTATTTTTTAATTGTTTTAGTGTTTTGGTTACTCTCTAGGGAATCAAAATAGCCTCATTTTGGTCCTCTCTTGTGTACAATACATTTTCTGTATTGGGACCATCGTGAATTGTTTTTGATCTCCTTATGAATGGGTAATCCTCAATTGAATTCTCATTTGAACGAACATTTGTTTTAGTATCTAGAAGGAAAATAATTCATTGGATTTTTTCTAGATCTAAGACATAAAATTCATTATCTACATTGGATTTTGTTATGTACAGATAATATATTTCCCCTTACACAATGAAATTCACCTTAATGAATCCCTTTTTTTAATCTAAAATTGCACTCATATTGCCAAACAATTTGAAATGGAAAATAGGAACCTGAAATCTTTAATAATAAAACTCATATAACTTTTTCATAATTCAAAAATTTGAATTTAATAAACAGTATTTCAATCTTTGGAGCCATATATGTTCATTGTTTCTACTATAAGTATAATCCCAATGTTTTTCATCATACATAAGTCATTATGTTGAATAGAATAAAATATAAAACCATTGATAATGAAATTAATGAATGCTATAACATTTAAATTTGATCTAAATTCTAGAAAATTATTTCATTCTACAATTAAATTTTTATTTTTAGATAAATTTTAATAATTATGATCTCAACCCAATCCTATATAACATTGATTATGTGTATTTGATATCCAACCTTTGTCCTTTGATGTATTCCATATCTAATAATTTCAATGTGGGATTTAATGTATGGATCAACATAATCCATATTATTTAAACCATAATGGTGTGATGTCTCCTAATCGGTCAAGGTATTTATAACAACATATCTTCTTGGAATAACTTCTCCCATAAGGCCTATTATGTGATGAGATTTTGGGGGACTGATACTATTAACATCATATATGTAATAGGTACAAAATTCAATAACTTCCGAAACAATATATTATTCTAAAATACAACCATATGGAGGAAATCTGTTATGGAAATACGATTACAAAATATTCACATACTATTCAAATAGATATATCCATATAAAATGTACTACAAAACACATTTAAACCTCTCAAAACATGATATCCATCATGTGGACCATTTTATCGAAGAATGATGGTGGGAAGAAAATTCCAATTTCACCTAATTTTATTGCAAGATCATTATTAATGGTTGGAAACTTTGTTGTGTCTAAAACAATGCTGCATAAGGATTTGAAAATCAAGAAGTGTTTGGTTAATTAATGTTTTACATTTCTAGGTAGAATGAAATAGAAAGAAACGTGCCTCAAATCATTCCTCAAAACAAGGAATTCATGTGATTTTAGTAATTTTAACATTAGAATAGTCATTTATTCTACGTTCATGATATTTTATGAACAACCCTCTATAAAATTTTCAATATTCTAGTAATGAAAAAAAGCAATTATTCCTATATGGATTGAGTAGAAGACCTTTGAGGATGAAAACACCTCCCTTTACCCTTCAATGGTTTCAACTATTCTGTTATCCCTATGTATATCATGTCAAACCTATCCTTGATTCCATCATTTATTTTTAGAAAAAATTTATTAACATGCCAATAAAAATATACAAAAAATTTCTTTATGAATAAAATCATTAAAATGTGTAATATAAAACAAATTCAAATGTGGTAATTCAAAAAAAATATTATCTATTACCCAACCAGATTTCGTAAGGTTTTTTGGAAATGGACTAAAAAAAATTCAATATATTTTACTTTAATAAATAGATAATCACCCACTATTGGAGATGGGGTTGTACCATTTTCGATATTCCCATAAAATGATTTTTTCTAGGATCGGTATTTTTTTCATCATGGGAAACATTTTGATGTCCAAAAAACATGTCTTTGTGGAATGTTTCCAATGAAAATATATTGTGTTCTTTTCCATTGGGGAACACCTTAATATTCATTTAAATTTTCATCTTAAAAAATATCAATAAGTGGTGACATCTTTTATCTTATTTACAACATAGTTGTAAATGTGACTTATTCATTTATATGAGAATTATGCAATATTACACATGTATCCCACATCAATTTCTGATCATCGATAAATTGATCCAAATAAACATCAATATCAATAACTAGCTACATTGGTCTAGATATATGAAGAGAAAAAATAATGTTTTTTTTCATCACACATAACCATTGTGTCATGTTATAATTTACAATCCTGATAGGCCATGTAATTTAAGTACAACTCGATACACAAAAAGGATTTATTCCCTCTGTAGATAATGCAAGTTGAAAAGTTTCTTGGATTATTTCTATATTCAGGATTCTCATAATGAATTTTATTACACTGAGTATAATCATTTAGATAATATATTATCCCATATTTAATTATTGTATCTTCATTCTATGTCAATTGTCTTCTAGTTTCGGAACATCCATATAGTCTTCTAAACTATGGAATGATAAGAATATAACATACATATTTAGAAGGACATGACTTATTTATCTTGTATTGGTCTATAATAAACATATATCATTTTATCAGTAATTAGTGATCCATATGAAATAATATGAAATCATTTGGACAAGCATGTGTTTTATTAGAAATCATGGACACTGAATATAGCATTATATTAGCATTAGATGTTCAACATGATAGATCATTTTAATCAGGTATTATATCATTTTGATGACCAAGTAGTAATGTAAGGACGTTTTCACTCCATAAGATTCCATATTCTAAATTATATAACTTGAATACATATTATAATGTTATGTATTTAATTCAACTTGTATTCAATGGTTAATTAGCATACCAATTTGACTACTCAGACAGATTTTTGAAATCCTTAAGGTCTCATTCAATTTTCATTTTCATTTATCCCTCGAAATATTCATAATCATCTACACAATTATTCATATAAAATGATCCATAATCTACTATATCATGCCAATTTGTGTGAAAATTTAGTTTTTAAATATTTAATGGTAACATTTATAAATCAAGTCAATTCCATGATAATTTAAATGTTCTTACAACTTTTCTATCCTAATATTTCTTTAATAAGAACAATGTAAACATATAAAAATGATTTGAAAAGGTTATTATGAATTCCCTATTATAAATTTGATATATTATTTAACTTAATATTTATATTCTTTTGTCAAATATTTAGTTTTGATCCATTTTCTTTTTATATCTACCATATAGGGATCATAAAATATTAATTTTGTACATTAAATAAATGAATGCACATAATATCTTCATTACCAAAATTTGAAGTTAAATATATTTCTAATCAAGTAAAATGAAAATTTGATTGATTCAAATATTTTTTGTATATTTTTTATAAAAAGTGTAATTAAGTTTAAGAAAATATTTATGCTAATATGTAGGTGTTATCATCTAAATTAATTTAATGTTGAAGGTTATAAAAATCATTCATCCTCATCAGCACATTTAATGAATATTTATCATTTCATTTTATTGATCAAAATAAATCCTCCATCTCTTGTAGATATTCACCTATGTTTATTTAATGTCAGTAATCATTACTCATCCACGGGGAGACTAATTCTCAGAGTAGTACAGAAAACTTAATATAGATGGGTGATGAGTCACATTAAAAAAATAATAATAACTATTCTATAGAATAGATTGATTAGGTTGATATTTGTATTACATTTTGTTATGTAAAAGTGGTAATTTCTACCATTTGTTATAATTAAATCACTAACACTAGATATTTACTCCTGTCCTATTGAAGGTGATATTTGGGGGGTATAAAAATTATTCTCTGCGAGTCAAGAGGTCTCGATGTGGGAATCTTAAGATATATGAACCTTTACTGTATTTATGAATTATATAATCATATGATAATCACACGTCTAATATAATATGTCCTCTTACTATGACTAGTCTCATTACTATTAAAATTGTCTATCATGTAATTCTCAAATACTCTACAGAAATGAAACTAAATTATTGGGAAAAAAGAAGAAATAAAAAACCAAAATATGATATACAGTAAAAAAAACCAATCATCGATCAACTAGACGATATAAACATATGTTGATAAAATATTCTAATAAATTTATATATTTAATATTCATGTTGGGTAATGATATATTCATTGGGATAGAACCAATAAATGCAGAACTAAAATGATGAATTCCTAAAATATAATTTCTAAACTTTTTCCAACATATATAAAATTTGATAACATTCAATTTGTATTTTGGAACATGAAATTTAACAACTAAAGAAATTATTACATTTTAATGTAATGGTATAAAAATAATTGAAAACATATATAATTTATGAAATCTATTAAAAATTGATAAGTAATTGAAAAATTAATTTTAGTTAAGGTAAAAACCTAATAACAATATAGGTATTAAAGATAACAAATATCTTTTTTGATAAATTAATTCATGCGTTATATCCAGAAATGATAAAATCATTAATTATTTTCAAGTAGACGAACAATATAAATTAAAATAAAATTTCATTTCCATGGAAATTATGGGTTTTATGGTGATATTGGGCACATGAATGCTGAATTATTGTAAATAGATATATTCTAAAAGGTCAGATGGTTATTATTTGTTTGTAAATTTTTTGAATCTTATTATAATTGTTTTTAATTTAAATTATGTAGGAAATAAAGAAAAAGTTTTAAATAATGATCAATTTATTGATGGATTAATGAAAAACCAACATACTATTTATTAGATGTTTGATGAAGTAAATGAAGTGATTCTGGAGAAGTATTACTGAGAATATTTTCATTTCATATAAAGATATCATTTTACAAAAATATAGATAACTATCTGAACAATATTTTATTTTGGGGTTGGTAAAAAATTAGGTTATTTTTTGTTTGAAAGTGGTAATGGAGTTAATGTAGTGAAATTATTATCATATTAGATATCAAGATATTTAAAAACATTCTTAAAAAGGTGATATGAAATGTTTTAATGATTTAATTACTTAATTTATAGATAATTTTTACTAATTAGAGTGGAAATATTATTTATAATTAAAAACAGAGATTTAAATGAATCAACCCTTGGGATATCCCTATTAAGACTACCTCTTGGATGTGCCCTATTTTTTGGATTTGTAAATTTCATGAAAATATTGATATTCAAATTAGATTTCTCCCTCATATTACCCACACGTTCTAATTATTATATATTGATGTGATATTGTATGCTTCGATGGAATATAGTCCTTCCCTAAAGTGAAACTTCTATTATATATTTTCATTTAACTTAACTAATACTATAATCTAAAATAATAATTGTTTTGTACCCTCAAAAAAAATGCAGAACATTTGACCTTAATTGAATGTGGAATCCAATGGGTGTCAATTAACTTCTCAACATTCTCCATCCAATCCTGCATCTCTTTATGATCAAATTGTATTGAAAATATGGAGGCTTATTGTGAAGCACTATTGTTCACGATCCTTATCTCTATAAAATGTTCAATTAACTAAAAATAAATTTGATATTAAAAATTAACTTCACCCTATTAATATAGATAATGATCATGGTATATGGCCTAACTCAAATGGAAGGGTAAAATAATCTGAAATTAAATTATTTCTCCTAAGATAACATGAATATTTCATAGAGGAGTCTAATAGTTTTGGATAAAAACACTTTCACACCTATTATTCAATATTCGACATCACAATCTCCTCTAAACCAAATATACATAATTATGTTTTCTGAATTCATATATATTTCAATGGTAAAGAAATAATGATGAAAAAAATGCAATCAGATATTACCAAAAAAGCAATCAAAGATCGGGGAGGTGGATAAAAAAATAAGATACCGTCGATAGAATCATTGAATCATCTGAGAGAATGTAGTGATATAAAAAATCGGAAAAATTGTTATCCTTGGATTCTTTCAACCCTTAAATTGTTCAATCCTCAGATTGGAGACATGGAATTGTTTGAGCTTTGATTCAAACATTGATTGGATCTTTGATTCACCGAAGAGGATCACCGACTGAGGTTTTCTTTGGTGAAAATATTTAAATTTCACAAAGAGTTCATGACTGGTTAGGATTATTTAAATATATTAAGATACAATTATCTAAAATTCCAAACATGTGATGGAAAGGATCAACATTATAACTTGTAAATTAATTATCACTGATAAATATTTCTTTTATTATTTCTTATTTCATAAACACTGATAAAGGATTTATAATTATAAATATAGAAGAATCTTTTGTAAAAATAATTATATAATTATATATATAATTATAATAAATGATAAAAAATGTAACTACAGTAAATATATTATTTTTTTAAATATATTTATTATAAATAGGTAATTACATAAATATATAATTATTAGTTTATAATTTAAAAAAAATTAAAAATTAATATTTATATCATTATATATGTTTATATATTTATAAATGTGTTAACATATTTAATTAATATAGTAAATTTATACATTATTTAAATTCTTTAATTATAATTTATTAATTATTTAAATATACATTTATAATTATATAAATACTTTCATGAAAAATTAAATATGTTTTATTTGTAATTATAAATATATAAACTTCTAAATATAGTAACTATACATTTATATATATTTCTATATAAAAAAACATTTTGATTAATATTTGTTAGTATTATTAATGATGATTTAGTCTTATGTGCATTCATGTTAAAAATGGGTGAAATTGAATAATAAAAATTCAGTTCACTTTAAGATATTGAAAAAATGGATATGATTAATTAATTAAATACTATTTATTTAAAAAATACAAATATATATTAAATTATAAATTTATACCTATTGAAAAGATTATGATATTGTAAATATATATATATAATAGAAATTTTCTAATTTCCTCAAAAATTATAAAATTAACAGTTAAAAAAATATGAAATATAAATAATAACTAAATCTAATAAAAGGAAAGAAATTAAAATTTATCATTATTAACTATATCTTTTTATAAAAAAAATTATTAAATAAATATTAAAATTTAATTTAATTAAATAAATATATAGTATTCGTGTTTTGATATAAGATTTCATTAATTACATAAATATTTGCGTGTCTCTATTTTATATAAATAATAATTACTTATGTATATGTGAAATCAATATTACTCAGGTTTGATCTATGTTGAATTTAAAAATAAAATGGGATTCAATTATGTCCACTAATCGACACAATTAGTTATTATTTTCACAAATATCAATGTATTTAATATATTCTTTTTATTAGTATATATAATTTATATATAGTATAACCAAATAATTCATTTTTATAATTAATTATTTATTTTTTTTAAAAAAATAAATTTTTTTGACAAAATCATTTTTATTTATATAATTATATTATATAATTTAAAACTTTGTGGACACTACAAAAAAAGTGATGATAAATGGAACCCTTTAAAAAAGCTAAAAAAATCACTCCAAAGGTTTTCGTTTAGCAATGCTAAAAAGAATTGACAAAGTGAATCTTTTTTAGTGATTGTTTTTATGATTATAAAGGGTACCATTATTTGTAATTTTTTCTATCATTGATAATGGTCGCTGCATTTAAAGGATTGTTTTATGGTAGTGAAATAAAAGTGTGATAAAAAATCCCTTACAAAGATCATATACTTGGAGTGACACTTTAATCAATGAAGTGATTCTATGATAATAATTTAAAACCATAAATAAAACATGTTTAATAATGGATAATAAATTCATTGGATATTTACACATAATCATATAACATGTGGACTGTGAAGTGTGTGTATTGCCCATTGAATAGAAGTCACATTTAGAAACCCCTCAACTCATGTATTACCTCCTTATCATGTGTTTTAACCTCCTATAAAAACATTAATTTATTATACATATATTATAGAACCATATTAAAATATTTCATCCCACATATGAATTAATTACTACATTTTCCCCCTATTTATTAATAATTTATAATAAAAATCATTGTTTCGAGGGATAACTACATAGTTTTTAATAGATTTTATATTTCTATAATTTTTGTACATATAAAATTATATAGGATACAAAATTTATATAATATTAATAGTTACATAAATATAATATATACTCACTATATATATATATATGTAATACTCTATAGAATATATATATATATATTAATTAAACCATTTACGGAGATAGAAGGATATATGTATATATAAGCATTGTTTTTATTTATCAAATGTTGGATTAAAGTAATGTAAAATAATGATTCATATTTCTAAAATAAATTTATTATTTAAATATATATTCATCAAATATATCATTATTAAACTTCAGGTAAATTGGATGTGAGAAATCAATCCCATCACTTCATGGAGATGGTAGTCCTCATGTATGCACGATTGATATTAACATTTACCAAATGATTTGATGGTATGAATGTAAGTATGATTTTATAATAACAGAAGAATTTTTTAATAAATATTATATATATTCATTTGTTTAATATTTATATTCATCCATGTATTGTGGAAATGAAAAACAAATTAGACTTTTTGGTTGAGCAGGTAAAATGTTGTTACTCCAGAGTGATGAGTTCACATTTCATTGGTTTGAAAAAAGCTGGAAACTGGTTTCCCTATTATAAAAAACCTCTAATTATGTTTACCACATAGAATTTATTATTTCATTATGTTTAAAATGAATTTATATGAATTATAAAAAGAAATATATTCGAAAAAGTGATTAAAAACTACTATTTCTTATATGCAAGAAATTATATATATTCTTTATTAATGTCCTTAGGAATTGTCATTTAACAAGGAACAAACTCTAATGTTTTCCAATAAATTTATTGAAAATAAATATTTAGGTTGTTTAAAGATATATGGATCGAGGGGGTGTAATTATTTTAGATAATTTGGGGACCATTTATAAGGATGTGTGGGTTAAACATGGAAATTATTTAATGATTAAAATATATTGAAATATTTATTTACAAAATTTCATCCAAATGGATATATATTCGATGATAAATTATGTTTATGTTTAAATACAAAAAAACAATAAAAAAATTTAGAGTTCAATGTTTTTTTCATAACGTATTGTTTTTTTCAATGCATTAGTTTACCTCTTTGAGACTTAATTGTAGTAATGGATTGTTCACAAAAATTGAGTTAAACATTTTATTATATGGTATTGATTTGGTCATTAATGGAAAAAGATGGACCGTAGGATTCTTTTGGACACCCTCTCTTGTATTAATAGTTTTAATAATCACAAATCCTATCAAATATTATTAATTATTTCAAATCATATCAATATTTTTATTTAAGATAAAATTTGTTTAATTGTGATTATATATGATCAAATAGTATTTTAATACATTTTATTAATATATAGGTTTCTTGATTATCTAAGAAGATGTCTTTATTCTATGTATAATAGACTGACACAGACAGAAGAGACGATACACTGATAGTTCAAAATACCTACCGACACAAGGACATACCGAGGCAAGGAACAACCGAGGCAATGGCCTACCGATGGAAGCATCTACCAATGAAGGGACATACCAACTGTCTAACCAATAGTTCAAAGGACCTAACGAGTCACGAAATTACCAGTGCATAGATAGACTGATAGAAGTAGACATTAATGGAATAAGTCACCTTGAGAAGGAGATGATGACAAAGGACACACTGATAGATTTCTTAAATTTAAATAATTTAATATTACATCTAACAGTCATATTTGAGTGTTTTAAGGCGACAGAATAATTTAATTCCTTTTTGTGGATAGCTAAAATGAGAATGTAAGAAGAACAAGGTACATTATTTACCATAGAATCATTCACATAGTTGGGATGAAATAAATACAGATATATACTAGTGCATGTTGGAGATTGAAACATACACAGAATGATACGAGTAGACACAGTAGCATAAACATGTGGGAAACATATTTAAATGAGTAACACACAGGGAACACTTCATTCCCGCATCTTGTGAACTAGAGGACTGCTATCCATAAATGTTACTTAATCTTTGCATCATTAAACTTATCATATTGAGAAGAATATCTCTACCACCTCTTAGATAGAACACAATGCTCCACAAAACTCTGTTTCTATGTCTTCTTATAGATGAGGTCTCATACTTATACTTGTACACATCAAGTAGTCCATAAAAGAACTGCATAACATTCCGAGCCTTATAAACCCTATCTAATTTTTATTAATCTATTGTGTACATTTTAATTATATTTTTGAGAGCTGTGTACATTTTTTTTAAACACACATTGTCTCTTACCATGAACTGGAGGATACTAGATATCCTAACACAATTATTTTTTGTTCAAAAATTTATACCAATATTAACTATATAAGTGGACCTGTGTGAACTTATTGCATTTTTTCCCATAAAAAATTGTGGTTGAGTTCTTGCGACTGGGATAGTCTATGTACTATTTTATAAAACCCAATTGATGGTGTGGATCAAAAATATTATCGATCTATTTCATTATGGTAGGTTATCACTAAGTGAAGAGGAATATGTCTCATATTGAGAATGATCCTCTTATTTTATATCTTTGGTTTTATATAATTTAGTTTTCTCTTATATTATTCTTACTTCAAAAAACTAAATTTCACTTTGATAGTAAGTATTTGATAGTGTTTAAAACTATTTTGGATTATTATATTAGTTTCAAAAGTTGTATCAATATATCATATTGTAACAACTATGAAATAATCAATTTTCTCAGAAACTAGATAACAAGTAAGACTATTATAATTTCACTACAATGATTAATTGGAATACTAATTTTTAAAATTTGGAGAATCTTTGAAATCATCATTTTTAGCAGAAAATTTTACAGGAACTCAACTAACATCCCACTTGAATGACCTACTCTGACCAATATTTGGTTTCTGATTATTTTTTAAAAACTATTTTCAATTTTTTCAAAGCATTGTCAACGCATTTCAACTGTGATTTTAGTTGTGTTTTAAATATCTCAAAACTTCTATTAATTTCAAAATTTCAGCTATTTATGAAAATTTTATTTACTGTGTATAGTATATTAGAGGGTACCGCTAGAAGCATACCTCCCAACATTAAATTAATAAACTATTCTTAGTGGATTATTTAGATGAATACAGACATAGAAATAATAGGGTATGATATATAGACATAATAGAAGAAAAATTCGAAATTTTTGAATTTCCAAGAACTAAATGGGATGAATCTAATAAACCTAATTATACAAACAATTTCATGGCTATGAATGATTTATTTTAGGCACAAGGTCAGGATAAATTTAATAGAATATCATCTTGTAAATCTACTTATGAAATTTGGGACACCTTAGATATATCACATGTGGGAACACCTAATGATGAAGAAATGATACAAAACACATATATTATTATGTATGATTATTTTATAATGAAACCTTATGAGACAATTTATGGCATAAATATATAGTTTAATGAAATTCTGAAGACCATAATCTCTTCGGTAAGAGCTGTTACATCCAAGAAGAAAATCATGAGAATACCCAGATGCTTACAAGATATATGGAGAGGGACTTTGGCATCAATTAGATAAGAATGTGACATTAACAATTTTCCATTAAATAATCTAATAGGAATATTGATGATGTGTTTGGAATAACTGAAATAAAACGAGGAAGATGAGGACGAACCCAAAGGAAAATAAGTTCCTTTCAAATCTACTGCATCCTAGATAAAGGAAAAGATAATGATGAAACTGAAAGTTAATGTGATAGAAAATCATTAATAGACCTTTATTAATAGATGGATTACAATCTAGAAGGTTTATGAAATTATATAGTAACATGTAATTATTCAAAAATCCAAACTACACACGAATGAATGATCATGAGGTACATTAAAGTAATGACTGTAAAAGGAATATGAAATCAAAAGAAATCATTAGTTATGAATGAATAAGAAAGGTACATGTAAAGGTTGATTGTCCCAATCTATTTTACCAGAAGAAGTATGATGATAATGACAGAAAGTATATAAATTTGATTAAGGAAAATGGAGTTCTTATGAGAACAACTGTACTGACTTCTAATAATCCCATGATTAAAATTAAAGTAAAGAATATTTTTTACATGACAAACACATTGGTGGTAATAAAAAACATTCATGAATATAATCATTACTATTCTAAATATGAATGTGATTATGAAAATATGGAAAATGTGGAAATGTTTCAATATTGAAAAATGATAGATTACAATTTTAATGATATAAATGATAAATACAAATATTTATTTAAATATCATGCTTTTACTATAACTGTTAAATCCAAACATTATATAGACAAATAGAAAAATTTACTACTACTTATTGAAAATATTTAACATAAATTATCAAATGAGGAATTTAAAAATGAATTAGAATTATTTAACAAAAGAAAATAAATATTATTACAAATTATTGGGAAACAAGTAGATCATCAGTATAATAATATCATAGGATAAGTAATATAAAATATCAATATGAAAAAATCTCATTTTGTATCAAAATCTGGAAATTTATTTTTATGGATAGTTTAGGAAATATTGGGCATATTCGGCCCACGAAAAATATTTTACTATTTCATGTTTTCAAGAAAAAGTAAATATTATTTTTCAAATATATTACACACTACTTATAGGAAATACATGATGAAAATTTGGGTTCCCCAATCTCTTATTACTAATGTTAATAGTCCCAAACAATGTTGGGAACCAACATATTTTATTACTAATTTGTTTCTATTGGAAAACTGTTTGATGAGATCCAGTAATAGCTTATAGTACTTGGACAGTGGATGTTTAATACACATGATAATATATCACACATTCTTCAATAATATGATAAATAATGATAGTGGGAATATCACTTTTGGGGACGATTCTAAAGGAATAATAATTGGCCTTGGATGGATGGGTGACTATATCTCATTTTTAATTTCTAATGTAAATTTTTTTGACAGATCAAAATATAACCTACTTATTATCTATAGGTTATGTGATGGATTTTGTGATGTTAATTTTTAAAATCACGCAATAAATGTTTTTAATTTTAAAAAAGTTGATATTTTACTTTTTTAAATGTGAAATTATTTATATTGTTGATCTAGATTCATTAATTTCAAAAAACGTTTCTTGTTTAAGTGCTTTTCATAAATATTCTTGGATTTGGAAAAAATTATTAGTATGCTAAAATATACACTCACATAGAAAACATACTTGAAATTTATTAATCAAGTATCAACCCAAACATGAGTCTCAAAATGAAAAAGTCTATAATACTTGTCAAAATGGTAAACATTACATTAACTCTTTCAAACCAAAGAAAGATGTTTCAAATTCTAAACCTCTCATTTTGATTCACATGGAATTCTTTTGACCGTCTAGAATTTCTTGTCTTAGTGGGAAGAACAATTTCAATTTTCATGAATATGACTACTCTATATTTACATCGACAATCTTCATAGCTCACACAAGTGAAGATTTCATTAATTTCAACAAGTATGATTGAATATTAGAAAATCATAGTTGTATTAGAATTAAAACCCTATAATGTAACCATGGAATTGACATTGATAATCAATATTTTTAATCCCTTTTATCGCAAAATGTCTATAGTCATAACATCTCATCCCCGAGGACACCCCTACAAAATGTAGTTTTAGAAAATAGAAATATAAACTTGCGTGAAACTTGTAAAACCATTCTTAGTGCGTATGACCTCCCTATATACATTTTGGGAAGAATATATAAATAAAACATGTTATATAATTAATAGATTTCTTATTCGTCTTATCCTTAACATAAATCCTTATGATTTGTGGAACAATAGAAAATCCAAGTTTAACTACTTTAGTGTTTTTGGTTGCAATGTCTATATTCTTAACATTAAGGATAATTAAGAAAAAAATTCCACCATGAGTGATTGTGGATTTTTCATTTTTTATTAAATTTCTAGTAAATCCTTTAGTGTCTTCAAAAATATAAAAAATGTGTGAAAGAATATGTAGAAGTCATATTTGTAGGAGTTCAAATTTATGAATATGATATTATGTTTATAAACTTGAAAAAAAATTGTGTTTATTTTTAAAAAATGATGCTATGTGAATTTGAAATGTGTTTAATGGGTAGACTCAAATTCATTATTGGATTTCAAATATTTTAAAAAATAGAGAATTGTTATGAATCAAAGTAAATATAATAATAATCCTTATTAATATTTGTCTTTGAAAGCACTAAGAGTAGTGACACTCAAAAGAATGTCATTTTTATGTTGGACCTTGATAATGATGGTAAATCTATTGATCAAACCACATACATAGGAATGATTAGGAGTTTACTCAACATAACTACTTTTATTCCATATATTAGGATTAGTGTGTGCATATGTAAATGTTTTAAAAAAAACTCCAAATAAATACCTTTAATTGTGGTCAAAAGGATATTTAAATACCTCAAAAATACATCCAATTTAGGAGTTTTCAATTCTAGAAGATAACCTTTTGATTTAGTGAGTTATTTAAATGTTGAATTGGGTGGATCTATGTTATATAGACAGTGAACCTCTGGCACATGTCACTTTTTCAGCATGTCTCTAGTTTCATTGTTTAGTAAGAAACAATATTTTATTGCATTATCAATAACCAAAACTGAATAAATAGTTTCTGGTTGTTTTGTGTACACATTTTGTGGATGAAAAACACATTAGAAGTCTATGGATATCAATTCATGCATGTGTCTGTAAATTATGATAAACTATGATATATTTATCTTTCTAAGAATCATGTTTCAGATTCATGGAAAAAACACATTGATGTTAGACATGAATTTTTGTGGTCCATTATCAAAATAGTGATATAACTCTAGAGTTCATTGCACGATACTGTAATTTGCTGACATTTTCACTATGTAATTGATCACTGAATGAATGAACTACCTCATAAATGAGTTAATAATGATTAATATATAGGACCATATTTTTTTAAACCATTTATATTTTTAACTAAGAATGTCATATCGACACATATAGTATGAAGATTAATTTGGAAAGTCGATACTAATGTCTTTATCATCCCAAAACTGATGATTTTTTCATTTCGAAAAAATTTTCATGCCGACACCAATGCCTTTTCATGCCAACACTATTAGTTCTCAAAAACTATATTTAATTCTAACACTGATGGCTCAATTTTTTTTTCTATTTACGTTTTTACAAAAATTACACTGTTACATTTGTTTTGTTGAAATGGGTTCACAATATAACGATATTGTTATGTTAAAATACCTAAATGATATAAGTTTGAGTTGATCCACCCTACCCCTTTAACTTTACACTCAATCAGTTGTTTCTCTCTCTACCCCTGAGTTTTCACCTTTCGAAAATAAAACAGATTTCTCGGAATTCATTGTCTGAGGATAGATCTTGATGATTGAGTGTCTTGTGCAGTAATGAAATCTATATGGGAATCGATTAGATCTTCTTGACATATGAATCCAGATCTAGAGAACCATGTAGTGACTAAAAAATGTTGTTCATTCCTAATGGATGTTGGAAATAATTTCTTTTCAACTCAGGGTGTTATAGGATCATGGATGGCTAGGGTGGTTCTCAGATAATGAATGACCCTTCTACCTGAAGCTATTTTTTTTAATTTTACCTTAATATGGAGTTCTTACTTGTATGAAGTGATGTTTCATGGATTATGTCTGTAGTTAATGAAAATAGAATTTATTTTTCATCAATAAAAATCGATGAATATCTAAAATTCCCTCATGATGGTGTGTTGGATGATTATCAAGGTGCCACTCTAGTGGATAGTGATTTTTTAGTCATTTAGATAGCTCTGAAATAGATTAATAATAATGATCAGCACAAGAGACCAATTTCTACATAGTTATATAGAGATTGTATAATTTTATTCAATATTATACAATATCAGATATATCCCTATAAATGGGACTCTTATTCTCTAATATATCAAGATGTATACTCGGTTAATCTATAAAGTGAATGGATTATGGTAAATCTGTGTATATACCTTGATGTGCACATAAATTAAATGACCAAGGATCATTAAAAAACTAATTAAATGTTTTATCCGATATTAATCATAGCAATGTTAAAAGAGAAGGGTTGTATTTTCGAAGGTGATGACGTTGTTTAGGAGTGCACAATGATATGCCTATGTAAAGAGATATATAAAAAAATGACGATCAACTTGAACAAATGGAAGAAATAATATGTTGAATATATTGACAATATCTATGATAAGTTAAATCTAGTAGACCATCAAACGTGGACAAATAATATGGATGATCCTGGTCTAGGAGTAGATGATAATGTTTTTTACTCATTAGAAAAAGAACTGGAGTCTACCATACATGTCAGGGATCAATGGTGACTTATCAATGATAGTAATTATCCAGACACCACTGATTCTCACAAACATTTTTATTTTGGAACTCATTGTCCTCCTCTTTTCATACCATATTATATGACCACACTTGAAGACAATGTAGATGAGTAGATAGAAGTACTAGGAACTATGTAATATGTTAGTAAATCTATTGGATATAATGGGAAATAAGAAGATAGTGATTAAGATCAATGTGGAAGTGGAATTTGAAATAAAGAGGAAAAAGGTGAAGAAAATTATAACGGAAATTTTAGTGAAGAGCATGTATCTAGTCATGATAAAGGTAGTGATAAAGGTAGTGAATGTGATGGTGAACATCATAAGGATGATCCAGGTAGGTATGTAGAGATAGTTGACGTTTTGGTTTTGGAACACTAGGATGAACCTCTTTATCTTATTGTTGAAGAAATAGAAAATGATGAAGTTCATAATAAAGTGGATGTTAATGTGATTCCTACACCTCAGTATGTTTATGAAATTATGAGACAATATGATGAAGGTGATAAACCTGTGTAGAGAGCACAAATTGAGGGGGATCCATAAGAAATGATAGATCAAGTTAATGGAGAGAATCATCCTATAAGAGTAATACTTGACACTCTCAATCATTTTTATGATGATATTATGATTGAATGGGAATGAAATAATATGTATGTAGAACTGGTTTTCAATTAAAAATACTCATATGATGATGTATTTTTACATGTGTCCAATGAATCCTTATTTTAGACCCTTCCTAGAGACTGTTTCACTAAATAATACATTTAAAGGTTTAAGGAAGTTGTTTTTTCGGCTGTAGGACTATCAGTTCAATCTCATATGGTCTATTAGATTCAACTATCTAGAAGGGAAAAAATAGAGATGAGTGATGAATTACACACTCTATGACCATCAATTGTAAAAATGAAACAGTTTGGGAAAACTATTTCTATACCAAGTCCAATACTGGGTGTGAGTGAGGATGAAACAAATAATGTTTAAAATAAAGGGATAGATTTGATTTAACCCAACGTAACATAAACTACTGATAAAATTGTTGCAATTACATCCATGTTGAGAAAAGAAATGACAGGGCTTGTAACTGCAATAAATTAATTGACCTCAAAGCATAAAGGAAGTGTGGAGACTATTATTATATTTTTAATGACTCATACCATAGATATTAAAGATGTTTCTTCTAACACTCGTAACCAATCTCAATCCATAGAAATTAAGGATGTGAGAAATTTTATTACAATAGAGATCCATTATCTATATGATTATTTTGGTTTCGTTAGCGTAAAAAAGATTGAAAATAATATTGACCATGTTTATGATAAGGTCTTACTATATTCCAAGAGTGATGAGGTTGGAAATTCTCATATCATATAAAATGTGGAATACTATTCCAATAAGATCATTACCAAACATCAGTTAACCAATCATTTATTGTATTTGATAGAGAATCTGTAATTTCCTCAAATGAACTGATCCTTGAATGTTAATGTACAGTAGTAGAAGTTCTTCACCCTTATTTTGGAAAAATTCATGGATAATAAGGATTATTTTGAGAAATCTATGAATTATTGTGGTGAAATAATTAAGGATTTAATCAATATGTATAACCCATGCCTTTATGTTAAAAGTAATGAAATTGTGGTGCCTGCTACTGCCCCTACGTGACCTGATAGATCATCCTCCAGTGTTGCCACACCACAAACCCAACATTGTACCTAATGTTCTAGAGGATTGATTTTAGCTCCTTTTAAAAATTCGTTTGACCATCCATAATCTAGTACTCCACCTATTGGAACCTCTATTGAACCCTCTATGAAAGGGAATAACCCACTTAATCTAGAGCATTAGTGTGGATAACTCTTTAATATGGTTGTTTGGTTTCATTGTTGTCCTTTTTGGTAGATTTGTAATACATAATACTTCATTGATTAATGAAATATATTGTTCTTGGATTGCATGTATTTTTTTTCTATTCCTCTAAAATATTTCTTTTTTTTTCTTCCTATTCAATGATGAATTTATTTTCTGATAACCTTTTCACGTTTTGATAATCCCAAATGGGAGTGAACAGTTAGGAATTATCCTTATTTACATTACCATGGATATCAATCTTATATATTTAATTTTCCCTATGGTATCATCACTTTTTATATTTTACCTCTGAGCCTTATCTATATATTGATAAAATTAATTAATAATTCTAGATGATATGTAAAATGATTATATTTCTTATCAAATGATTGTACTAACAAGTTACATGATTTGTGATCATGGGATGGATTGTTAGACAATAAGAGATTGTTGGGAACCCTCCCTAGTATAATGGTCTTAATAATAAACAATAATTTTAAATATTATTAATTATGTCTAATTTCGTCAATTATGATTATTTAATTTTAAATATGTGCAGTTGTCATTATCTATGATCACATATATGTTTAACAATTTATTTTAATGATTATTGTGTAAGATAGTCAATGAAAACGTATTTTTTTTATAATGTCAAACTGGAGGTGACAGAAGAGATGAAACAATGATATTTCAAAAGACCTACCAGCAAAAGGTCCTCACAATTCAAGGATCTACCAATGTAAGGTAGTAATGATGCAAGGATAGACCGACTAACTCACAAGTTGTTCAAGGGACCTACCGACGAAAGGAATTACAGATGCATAGATAGACTGAAAAAATGAGAAATTTATTGAACGTGTCCCAAATAGAAAGTGATATAGACAGAGGAATCACTAATAGACTACATAAAATTTATTTATTAAATATTAATAATAACAGTTTTATTTTGACTGTTTTAATGCAAGTAATTAATGTAATTCATTTTCCGGAGACATCTTAAAATGGGGATGTTAGAAGTAAAAGGCACATCATCTACCTTAAAAACATGCACACTGTCTATCTGATGGAATATATATATACATATAAGCACATAAAGTGGATTGACGCATAAATAAGATGATATTACTAAAAATAGTAGTAGACCAATCAGAGAAACATAACGAATGGAAGAACACATGAGGAACTCATCATTCACGCTTGTTGTCAACTAGAGGACTATTGTCCCTCAAAGTTCCATCATCATTGAATCATTCAACTGAACCTAAGTATAAAGAACATCCCACCCTCCTAGAAGACAGAAAAAATTTCTCCAGAACAAGGTGTTTTAGTGTCAACTTCTAGAAGAGGACTCCACCTCATCTCTGATACATCAAAGAGTTGAATGTAGAACCGTGTAACACTCATAACCTTGTAAACCCTATATAATCATAATTTTTCTGTTATGTACCTTTTAATTACATTTTTGACTATGGTGTGAATATTTCTATAAACAACACATTGTTTAGAGCACTGAATTTAATTATACTATATATCCTCAAAAAATCATCATTTTACACTTATTTATCCCACAATGAACTATGGAAGGGTTCCTATGTGACCTGGTTGTATTTTGTTCCCACAAAGAACTATGGTAGAGATCTTGTGACTTCGAAAATCTGTGTACTATTGTGTAATACTCGATCTAGGTTATGGATCAAAACCTTTATCTATAGATTCCATTGAGGTAGTTGGTCACCATGTGTAGAGGACAATGTCTTGTATTTGGACCAAACCTCTTGTTTTATATCCTCTTTATTTTCAAATTTAGTTTCCTATGTTTTTACATGTTTTTAAGAATACTATATTTCACTTTGATAGTTAGTATTAGATAGTGTTTATAACAATTTTTTCTAATTATATTAGTTTCAAAAGGTTTATCACATATCTTGTTTTACCAAATGAGAAATAATCAATCTTCTGAGAAACTCATTTACAAGTCCGACTATTATAAATTTTCAAATTTTATTCAGAAGTTTGTTATGTTTTAAATTTTGGGGAATCATTTATATCATTCTTTATTATATAAATTTGTATTGGAACTCAATTCATCCCCCTCATGAGTTTCCTACTTTGTCCAACTGAAAATATATGACCATATAGACCATTTCTCCTCATACACATCCCCTTTCAAGATTTTATTTATTTAAATATTTAACTAAAATAATATTTAACCTAAAATATCTATAATTTCATTTTAATCCTATTAATATTATTTGAAACTAAAAACATGAAGAAAATGACATTTAAATTTAATATATTTTGCTCACACATCCTTAATATTTTACATTTATCTACAAAACATTTTGAGTCAAAATAAATATAAAAATAACCATTACTTTTAACAGTTTTATATAAATATATTTTAAATTTATATTTATTTAATAAATACTAGCTCCATTTTCCACAAGAATTTAGGGTAATTATTCAAACTCTAAAAGAATTTACTATGATAAATAAAATGGGTTTTTTAAAATAAGTTCTTATAACCTAACCAAACTTCTTCATATTCATATTATAAAAATATATATATATTAAAGTCAACAGTGTTACATTGTGTATTTATTCATGTATAAAATTAATAAAAAATCCATAGTTAATGAAATATTTCACCATGTAGCCATGTATTATAAAATTTTAAAATAAAATATGAGGTATACCCATAAAATTTTTAAATGACTTGTTATATCAAAATTAAATGGATTATACCAATGCTTTAACCCTATTATTCCTATTTTAACATTATCAAGGAGGAAAATATTTATCAAGGTTCATATTAATAATGTGTATAAATAAATGGGTCTTATTTAGAAAAATTAAACATCATAATTTCCAATATGGAATTAATTTATCAATATTAAATTTATTCATGTGTTCTGAAAAAATTGACTTAAAAAACAAAAAATGAAAAGAAACTTTTTTTCTAAAATATTCATTTTATGTATAATTTTCATACAATATTTAATAATAAAATTTATTATGAAAATATAAATTATATTATTAATAATACATTATAAATAATATTTCATTGAAAACCTTTTGAAACAGAATGGAACATTTTAAAATCTTGAAACAAATAACATTTCTCAATTAAAATTAATTATTTTTTTCTATTCAAAAAAACCATATTCACTAAATATTCAATATTACGAATGAAATGAAAAAAATTCAATGTCTGTAAATTGTTTTCTATTTATTATAAAAAATATTATATTCAAAAAATATAATTTATGAATTTTATAAATATTAATTAAAATATTCCCTCGTAATAATAAAAAGATCGCATTTTTGTTAATAAGGTATTTTGATAAAAAAAATTATTTTGATAAAAGTTAATATATTATTTACATGGAATAAATAAATAAATTTTCATTTACAATTTATATATATATATATATCATAATACTATTAGTTCTATTCATACAATCCAATTTAAAAACTATTATGTAATTGTCAATTTTAAATAGTAATATTTCATGGTCCATTTATCATTGATGTTCTGTATTGTATAAGGTATTGAATAAAGTGTTATTTTAAAATATTAGGGTATTAAATTCTCCATCGAAAAATATAATCAATACTCAAAATTTTATATTGTACCCTATAATCAAGGTTTTGATAATGGTAAAATCTTCTTGGGAAAAAAAACATCATGAAAAGGATTGACAAAACCTCCTATTAAAATATTTTAAGGGAAATAAAATGGTAATATGAAATATCATATAAATAAGATTCATAATAGGATAAAATTAATTTTATGTAAGAAAATGTATATTGAGGTGAATGATAATGGCCATGAACTAATAAATATTGATAGTGAACATGTTCTGTATAATGTCAACTATAATAAAACCATAATATTTTATTGGAGATAAGTACATCAATTCATTGGAAAATATTGTAACAATAAATGTGTAATTATTTTGAGATCCTTTTCTATGATTTTTTTGATTCCTTCACTTTATAGATAAATAAAAACAATTAATAGACCTCATTTATAATTATGATTTATCCTTTAATAAATTCCAACCAATTGTTATTATTTATCAAAAATTTGAGTTTTTAAGTTGAATTTATAATGCCCAAAGAACCCAAATAATTTTTTAATTCATTATATAATACCCCAAAGGATAAAAATATATTTATTCACCATATTAAATTTTTTCAAAACATAAATGGTTTAAACTGGTTATTATAATTTACAAATTGTTTTATACAATATAGAAAGAAAAAATACATTTTACATTCAAATTTCAAAACTAACAGCAAGTGTTCAAAATAGAATATTCTAAAAATAAATATCCCCATATTCCAATCATCCAAAATAACCACCAAATTAATTAATTTTTCCGCCATAATCTCAATATTCGGCCATTAAATTTACATTCCCAAAATTTTATTTCATTATTTCCAAAAATATTACTTTAGGTTAAACCACATGTTAAACATAATGGTTTCATATAATTAATCAAAGATAAGAATCCAAAAAATATCATTAATAACAATGATCAATCAATATATATCATCATGACCCTAATTTTGAAACAAACTTGATATATAATCCATAGCATGACCCAAGACAACATTGAAATTAGCACCTATTCATAGAATTATTTTTAAACAATAAACACTAACTATATATCACTATCCAATCTACCACAATTTTCCTAAAATAAATCATATACTAACCCAGTGGTTTATTAAATCAATAATAATTTATTATTCAAAAATCATAATTAATTTTAAAAATCTCTTCAAAATACCATAACTTAAAACCTCAAATGTTTTATTTATTCCTTTCAACACACAACAACATTTTACATAAAAATCCATGATAGAATCCATAAATATTATGTAAACCTAACATTAAATCATACATGCTTCAAAACAATTTAATAATTAATCACCCAAAAAATCATAGTCTATTTCCATAAACCCACAAATTCAATAGACATAATCAAATATAACCTAAATCACATTTTCATTAAATCACATTCACATTTTAATGTTCTAGAGTACTAACCTATTTACTTAATTAATTTATAAAATCACATTATCCAAAATAAAATTAATCTTATTTGTACTAAATTAATTGTTGTATTTTTTAAAAAATCAACATAGTTTTTCATTTTATTAATGAAAAACTTTTGTGGAATAATCCTTAGAAGTTTCATGATTCCTACATATATGACATAAATGATAAAACACTTTATAGTTCAATAATAATGTTATATAACTACTTTAATCCTTACATTTTTAGAATTTGAATAGTATAGGTCCTTATTTTTTCCATGAGTTACCCCTTGTACTATATAATTGGAATGAATAATGTACATACTCCTACAACATTATACAATTAACTATTAAAGGTGCCTTAGTATTAAATTAATATCCCTCCCTCAAAAAATTTATTTTCCCTAAAAAATAATTATATATAATACTCTTTTCCATGCATAAAATATTTTCCCACTCGATGAAGATATTCTCTTGGCTTTCTCTCTACATATTTAAGAAATGTCACAAATTGAGCACTCTTTCCACTATAGGATCTATCCTGAAATATATCTTTAAGCAATATTCTCTCTTTTTTTGGTGATTTTGAGAGTTTGTTAAGGTATAAGATGTTAATATTATTTTATTATAATAGATTATGAAAACATGAAATATACTTCACTCTAATCAGTGCCAAATTGTTCTTCTCATAATAATCATGTCTTCCATTACATTAATTGTTAACATGATTCCTCCTAGTTCTAGGTAATGAATAAAACCAAGAAGTATATAACGAGAAATAAAATAATATTTTGTAACGAAATAATGATGAAATTCATTTATAAGTTGTTTATATAATGACACCACCATATTAATCTAAGACAACATAGGTTAATCCTAGGGAATTCATGGTAATAATCGATTCAAATAATTTATATTGTTTCACATGTGTACTCTAAATTAACCCATTCATACACTTATGAGGGTCCAACTAGGTGCGTAATAAGGGTACACTCACGATGTAACAACATGATGGTTGAGATATACACGGACAACTCCTTTCATGGTTCTTACTCCTTAATGAATTTTCTTCAATTAAATATCTTATTCTAGTAAACATACCAAGAATTATGTATAGGAGAACCAATTATTTTCAACCATATTAAAACATTAATATTTTATCCTTTGTTTATACTCATTCAAAATTTATTCATTGGGTTATGGTTCCTAATCATTGTAATCCAAAATCAACTTCCCAAGGTTTTTACAGAAACCCCTCTAATATAATATTTAATGAACCTATATGTAGTGGTCTAGATGTATATTTTACTTTATTTAATTTGTAAAAGATAAATTTTATTTAATCCCAAAATATTGAATATTTTATAATTCATGATTGACATTATACATACATGATTGTAATTTCATATTTGAAATAATATATTAAAAATGAACAATTAAATATTATTCATCCTTGAAATCATTAAAATTATCGTTTATCATATCCAATATAATGGATTAATATAAGTGTGAGGTCATTTACTTAATAATAGTAACCTACATTGAAAGTACACCTGAGTAAGTAATGACAAATCCATAAAAAAAAGTTATCTAACTAAAAATTCATCAAATGAATTGAATTACTCATCCACACTGAGTATTATAGATGGAATAAATGATTATTAAATAAAAAAATTTAATAATCACATGATTTTGAAACATATACATGGTGTCATGACCCGACCCAAGCCAATGCATGGGTTGCAACTACCCCAATCCCACCTCTATTTGACAGGGGATGATGACAGGCGCCGAACGTGTAACAAACTCAGGGATTCCATTGACTATGTAACATTACACATCCACACAATGAAAACTCAATGAAAAAGTAAAGAGTGAAAAATAATTCTGATGATGAACACACAAGAGGATCTCCCGCTCCCTGAAAACTTGAATGATTCCCTATTATCACAAAATGAGAACCAAAGGAATGGATTGTTATTTTATAGTCTACCCCAACTAGTGAATTGTGAAGAATCATGAATGTATCTCCTCAACTGAAACATTTTGGTGGCATCATGTTCCCTCACCAGCTATTGGGGAAGGGGAAGGTGATATGAAACATTTCCATCTATTTTGACAGGCCTGAATTGGCTAAGAAACATTGTGAATAATTTGCCTCCTCATCCAAACCCTCACATCCCACGTCTTAACTGGAATTACTATGTGTACCTAGAATTACTTATCGTGATTCCCTCTACCAGGATATCCATCTTGTGAAATAATCAAGTATATCTGCTCATGCATGATCTCATAGTTTATACATCTCAACAGAGACTCTTTTACAAGATCAGAAAGCTAACGAGACATCTCCATCGACTGAAGAAAACTGTACCATCCTACTCAATCATGGCCAGCTATAGGGATGCTAACAACGCTGAAACATCGAGCACAAGGTGAGCACATGACATATTTCATATGAAATATACTAAAATATTTTTTTCTCTTGAAGTATATGATATCTCTATGTTGTATTCCTATATATACTTCTACCAGTTTTGCAATCCTAGGTTCATGTCTCTCTGGGTGATGTTATACCAGAGACTCTCATGGTCTGAACAAACAACCAAATTCACTCTGATAAAAATATAATATTCACATTCTCATGTGGAAGACTACCACTAGAAGCCACAAATACTGAGTCACGTCATTCTATTCATGATATCTCCATCACCTCATCATTTAATTATTATCTGTAGTATCAAGTCTTAATGTTGAGATTGTAAGGTATCAATGTATAGGGAATGTTAGTAAAATCTTCTGAACGCAAGAGGCTAGACACGAAAATCACATAGCATAACACAAATGTGTTTTCCCCTGTGGGAAGGACATTAATTCCCACAAAAGGAACACTACTACACATTCTAGTAGCATTCCCAAAAAAATTGTCAAGAAGAAATACTCTTTTTTCCATTATAGGAATAGCTCTAAAACTCTATCACACAAGTATGCCAGGAATGAATAATACATAGGGTCTAATACACCACACCTAGTTTCAATCATCATTTGGGGTCACTAAATATCCTTTAATATTTTTTTATCACATCACAAAAAATTTTCTCGATGGGTTAAATAACCCTCCTTATCATGAATTTGTAGGTACATTAAATAACACCTAAATTGGGTTCCGTTGACGCCTCGTGTCACCCAAGTAAAACCTTAAACATGTACTTGAGAGTAAAGAGTACATCTTGTTGAGTCAAAAAAGTTCCCATGAAAAAAAGTTGAAAAGGAATAGGGTGTACCTCTTATCATCTCATTCTCTTTATGATTATATACATCCAATGAATTTTTCTAACCATGGTCCTAGCTGTTAGCATTCTATACCAGAAGTGGGCCACCTGGTGGGAGTGGAAATACAACATAAAGCCTTCCCCAACCTCTAAAATCTCTTACTAAACTTCTATCACCACATCCCTAGGACCACATTAATCACTTCATATTAATCTACCTTGAGGATCTATCTAATGCCTACTAGGTATTCTCAGCACGTTTGGTCGGATGTCCTTATACCTTGTACCCTCATCCATAATTAGAATGACATAAGCCCTACCCATGATTTCATAATGCTCTATACTGTCTAATTCCCATTTAACTACATACTTGAGACTAATTATCGGGATGCCTCTAACATCATGATCTTATTTACTGGGATCTGCACGTAGTAGCAGACTTCCTTACTCTATTGAACTCACTTCCATAGCCACTTGGGTAGAATTTCAAGAATCTCTCTGTCATGAGTTCTTACTCTTGAACCTCATTATGGTTGGTGATTCAGAAGGGTACTAATATAGCTTAGATCTCTTGACAGAGTCACCTTTCAAACCAATGTGCTCAGAAGTAGCCATCACAGATCATTTCTAGAGAGTAGAATGTAAGGTCTATGAACCAATTTGAATAATCAATCACCATATCACCTCCCTGCTGAAACATATGGAGGTTCTAAAGATGAACAGGGCACAAGGAAGAGGGTAAGTACTCCTCACAAAACAACTTCTAATATCCATCCCACGAGAGTGCCGAATCATTGTGCATCTAAGTAACTATGCTCCACCAACATCTATCAACACAATTGAAAATGTTTCCTTCCAAATCTACCATTTGATCTTCTAGTTCCCTCATAACCCTGAATAGGAGGTCCAGTAACTCCTGCTAAACCTCTTCTACATAAGGGTCTGTCTAGCTATGGAACTTTAGTAGTCAATATTGAGCAAACACGTGAAGTGAGAACAACCTACCCACCTCATAATCCTACACTACTGGTGATGTATACTACCTAATAAGTTAAGGTAATTATACCTCCCATCCTAGAGGAATGAGATCACATAATGGTTGTCGAACTAAGGCATCATTTCTCACAAGGTTGTTGTCACCAATAAGAGCTAGTATCATAGCCGGTTATCCTCTCAAAGACATCTTGAATTTTATCATGGAGTACTGTTATCAGATGAGAATATATATATATATATATCAAATATAATTGGGATATGAATAAAAAAGATAGTCAAATACTCGATCCTATATGATATATGTACAGTTATTCCCCACAACAAGTGTCTCCCAGTGATGAGTTGACAAGAGGGTAATCATTACCATGATGAATTGCCACGTCAACCACCCATACCATCACTATGATCTTGAATTTGAGATCCACTCTTGAAACACTTCAACACTGATTCCCTAAACCAATCCAAGAACATTTTAGGGAAATATCTGAACAATATCCAAAGGGTCACACCACCTCTAATTCCAAATTTTAATGACACGACCCAAGTCGAGGCTCAATCCACGACATCCCCAATCCTACATCAATAGTCCATGGGCTGGAGACAATCACTGATGGAATAAAAAACTCGTGGAGGAATTTTATTATGTACCTGAAAACAAACACGAAGCCATCTAAATGCAAAGGTGCATAGGTAAAGATACAAAAGATATAAAACTACTATAAAAAGTGGACCAAACATATATAAAAAGACCTCTAAAAATAATTACTCTAGAAATGTAAAAATAAATGAGAAATGAGGAAAAATACACACCCAACATAAAAAGTTCCACAACCCACAAAAATTAGAAAAGTTAAAATAGCTGAGATATCCCCACTCTGGTATTACAATCTACAACCACCAGACGTGGTCTAGGAACATAATATCCCTAAAATCCTCAGATATCATGATCCACCAATCCATTATCTTCAAAGGCCCACCATGTAAGGGAAAAGCCAAATTTGGGGAGAGAATAAAAATATCTAGTAATATGCCACGAGGCTCTAGGGAAAAGCATAAGATGTACTGAAGAAGGGAGTAATAGAGAGAAAATGTTATAGTAAAATAAGTGCAGCTCAACCCAAAAAGAGTGTGATGTATTATCATCTAAACAAATTGGTATATAAAGGGTGAGAATATATTATTTTTGTCAATTATTTTCTTATTATACTAGGGTAGAAGACTCATCCAACCATGAAAAACAATACATGGAAAGCATGGGGCATAAACTCACCATCCACACCTATTTAGGAAGGAGAGTAGCAAAAACCCATGGATTGGGTACCAAATCAATATATATATTTATATATTATAAGAAAAAAAACCCAAATAATAGAGTAATGTGATATCCATAAAACAAACTTATCATAGAGAAATAGTTTCTAATAGTATTAGAAGTAACCACCATCGATGTGTAGCATCCCACTTGTCTGCTCTGAACTGCACGTGAAAGGGAATCAATAACCACAACAAAAAACTATCCAAATTGGGTTTTTATGTCTCGCCCTCATGGTTTTAGGTCATGTCACAAGGATGTGTCTTGGTGGTAAATGAATCCCTTTTCCTTGATCATTAAATGATTTTTAAAAGTCATATTGTCACCGTGCTGCAGTGATGGCGGATCAAAAACATATAGTATTGTACCCACACTCTAGTGTGAAATGGGGATTCCACTCTGATAATATGTATTGAGAAACCCCACCCAAGTGTGTTTAGAGGATTTCACTCTAATTGTTGACGCAGACCAACCTCCTCGACCAGCTAGAGGGTGTTTCCCGAAATGAGTCATCGATGAGACCCACAACCCTACCCAGCTATAGGGAACACTGAAACATCTATCTGGGACACCATCCTTACCCAGTTGGAGGTAGAAAAAAAACTGCCATAGGGGACCACTTCACTTTCCCGCAGGAGGTAAACCCAGAACTGCTCTGGCCATCATTACTGGATAGAACCGATCATAAAGATGTTGAGGAAAATTGGACATCCCAGATGGATGGTACCTCTTATAAATCCACCAAGTAACACTAGTTATCCCTATTGTATGGATTCTCTCAGGATGAATGCCTCTACAATCATCTGGTGTTTCCCTGGATATGCATCCCCCCATGAAGATCTCGTTTCACATTGGTAAATCCAATATTGATGGAAACATCATGTTCAACACAAAACAAAAAAGTAAGGATAAGATACTCACATTCCAAAACATGATTCCAATAGAATGATATACGATGGACAGAATAATTTTTAAAGGAGTGCACGACGTGTGCCATCATACATGTCATGTGGCACTGCCTTGTATCCTGGTCATGTACATATTCATTCATGGGTATTATACTATGAAAAAGTTACCCTAGGAATTCCAAGGTACTCGAAGAGTACACAAGACATATTATCAGAGGTAAGATGATAATATGACACTCATCATTAGTATATCGGGTCAAAAAGTGTATCTTCGCTAACAAATATCCGAAACAGGAGAGAAAATTTCACCGCATGTCTTAAAATATATTATCCACTCTCATAAGATTCAAAGATGACCCATGCCATGTGTTCTCTTCAATAATATGAGAATAATATTAATCTAATTTTCCTTTAAAGTTTACATAATTAATGATATCATGAACAATGCTTTGCACATCCAAAAAGATCACCCTAATGAGATCCTTCTAGAAAACTACACAATATCAAGAACTCATTCTCCCCAAATGCACATCTGATAGAAAATTTGTAAATCACCGCACTAATAATGATTGAAATCATGTGGGTCCCACACGTTGATTCGAATTAAAAATATGTGGATCACGTCACTGAGATCCTCTTGGGGCAACACATGATATTGAATACTAATTCCTCCAAAATGGATAACCGCTGAAAAAGTTGTATTTCACTGCTACATATGTGAACCGGCCCTTTTGGGCCTTGCACCATATTTTAGTTTTAAAACTTGATTGTCATCTTCATAATTCCATACAATGGCATGGTTTATTCCACCACTAATGGTGCGTTAAATGAACATTTCATTTAGTAAATAGATCCACTGCAGTATTTCTTATTAACAATAATAATAATATCATTATATACACACATGAGTCAAGTTAACTGAGCCCTAAAATTAAGACATAAGTTTCCTAAATTGATCGTTATAATGATAGGTATACAACACCACTAACACCATATCAATAAGGCACCGAACGATTGGGTAATGGGGTTTATTGATTTAATAAAAATATAAAATCTAACATATCACATGCATTTCTTGGGCCTAGGTTATAGGATATGGTAAAATCCTCGAAATGGAATTTGAATGAACATATTGTAAATAGAGTTATTCCCGAATAGATAGTGCATTGATCGGATGGAAGATATAGGAAATACAAACAAAATAAGGAAACACGTATAAAGAAAATTAAAATTATTATTCATATAGAGTGTATTACATGTCACTTACCTTCTATCATGAAATTTAAAATTCAAAAAACCACCTCAAATGGTCTGCCTCAACTCAAGGATCATATTTCCTTATTTTTAACACAAATATGTTGCCAATACCAAATGTAATGGGGATTCGAATTACCCAGGCCCAATCTGGACTATATAGGCGGGACTACCCCGGTTCGTCCAATCCTCCCTTCCTGGACTCTCCCTCACCGTTCGAGTGTATCCCTCCACATGGATCATGACCTGCCTACTAACACCGACTGGTTTAGTGCCCAATATTCCTCCCTACAACTGAGTCGTCATAGTGAAGTCATGTCATGTGGGTCTCCTCCCCCTGGTTGATATCTCGTTGCGCTTCATCAGCACCCTCTTACCCCAACATTCTTTCTCACCTCAACACCCCAGCTTTCCAATCTCACCTTCCCACCTAGCCACACACCCGACCACCTCCTCCTTCCATGGTCACCACATTGAAGCAATCCTGGATGCTGTCACATTCCCAACCACACTGGCACTAGACCCTGCTCTGATATTGCCTCTATGGCCACTACGTCGTGCCATCCTCTAAAGCCTTTATGGACTGCCTCTGCTGGCCACTGCCAGCCAGATTTTCTCTGGTGGCCCTTCAGTGTGCCACCGAAAAATGAGTAATCACACAAAAAAATTATGAGAACTGTTTCAAAACCACAGGAAAGGATCTTCACTGTTCCAGCCTCTGATCGAAGATTATTTGGTGATTTGATGGGTCGAATAAAATTTATGCAAACTCAATTAGGAAAGACAAAGAACTCACAAAGTAAACTGGATTCAGGTATGGATCAATGGTCTTCTTAGTGCATCCATTGAATACTATAATCCATGTGATGAAACAAATAATCAATAAATATATTTTCAATTAAAACATCAATCAGATGTTTCAAGGAATTAAATCCTAACTCAAAATGATCTGATCGAAAACCCCAAAGTGTTCCCCTCCCTTATATTGTGATCCAACTATGAACTTTTCCTGAATAATAGAATAATGGATGACATAAAAAAGGAAACAAATTACATATTTGAGAGTGATACTCAAATAAAGTTTTTCCATAATTCTAATTCCCTGAACATCTATTTATATAATTCCCACTCGGTGTAGACTCTGAAATTTCTATGCCCCTTCTTTTTATGGCATGCATCGGAATAACATCCCATTTTGAACTCAAAGTAGGACTCAAATTTATATTTTGAGCCACTGATCAAAGTTTTTTTACTCCCTGTTAGAGAATAAATAAATAAATATAAATATTTTACTTATGATTTTCCCATTAGTGACATTTCTAACAGATGTCTCTTGCCAAAAATGTCTCTCCCCTCCAAGGGTAAATGCCATATTCTAGACTCAACCGTGGCCTAGGATTTTTGATCTAAGACACTTTTTAAGAGATATCCCATTTCCATCATGTTTACAGTAAAAAAATATTCTAAATATTTTGTATACATTTCTCGGGGCCAAAGAACTACACGTCGTGTCAGTTCCTAGTTTTGAAAATATTCCTAGGAATATTTGAATGTATTACATGGAAACAACATGTTATCTACATAATGATATAAAAAATATTCAAATAATAACTTGAACATGGAAACCAAAATTAATAATGATGGAATTTATAATTTCTAACATTCCTAAAATTTTCATTGAGGCCTCATGACATGGATTATTTTATAATTGTGTAAGGCCTCCAAATTCCCAAACTAGTTTTCATTATGAGGCATAATAATGCATCAATGGGGTATATCACTATTTATTACTTTATAAAACAATAAGTGTTGATATTTAATTAATATAAACTCTATATAAATTTCAATAAATTGTAATTGAGGATAACCATTTTTTATATTTTAAAAAAACTTATGAAAACATAAAATTTATCGAATATGATGAAAAATATTTTATTTCAAATTTAAAATGGAAACATGGAAATGATGTTTTAAAGAATATATTGGTAATTACGGTGGTATATTATATTTATGGAATATATTATAAAATTATTATTTTTAATATTTTCAGTTGATGTATAAAATAAATAATTCACCAAATGAAAAAAATTTCATCTAACAAAATTGTAAAAAATCCAATATTGCTAACATTATAATAAATAATTCGTTGATAAATTATATAAAATTATTTAAAACATTTTAGAGAAAATATGGTCTTGATAGAGAATTTTTCTTTCAATGTATAAAATAAATTTTTTTTCATTAAAAATTTATTTCTATATATTGAGTACATAATGTGTGTAAATAATTATGAAAGTATGTCATTTCATAAAATAACATGACTATATGACTATATGTAGGTTTTAGGATAGAAATATTAGATAATTACTTGATAAATGACATAAATATAAACAATGCTGAATAATATTTAGATTGTGATATAAAAACATACCACTTTGGTTAAATTTAAATCATGATACACATGAATGGAAAAATATAAAATTAATATTTAAATACAATGAATATGAAGGACATAATGAAATATAAAAAAATGACTAATTATATACATCACATGAAATAATTACATAGTGAAAATGGTATAGGTCTCTAAGAAAAAAATATGAGCCTATAAATCTATTACAATGATCATACCATAGGTATTAGAGTTTAATAAATCAATTGATTATATGAAATGAATGTAAATATATAAAAAAAGATTTAAATATAACATAATAAAATTATATTCTACTTCATACATAATCATTACATAACATATTCATTAAAGTATAAGTATAACCCATTGAATTTAAATGGAGATAAGACACTCTTGCCTAAGGTTAAAATTCTATTATATGTGTACATAAATCCTATATAATAATTGTTTATTTATTATAAAAAGATTATATAAAAAAATTACTATATTTCAAACAATATATTATTGTCTAATAACCTTTTACCAAGAGTTTATTAACAATTCTATATTAAAATCATTTTTCTTGGTGACATATGTTTTTTTTCATGTATGTTTTGATTTGGTTATTTGAGTCTTTAAACAATGATCATGGTTGAATTATTTGTAAAATATTAACAATGATATAAATATAATTTATATTTATTATATAGAATTATAATCTTCCCAAAAAGGATATTCTAGAAAAAGAATTCTACTATTCAATGAGATTCAACGTCGTACCTCTAAAAGAACAATTTGTTCACTTATGGTGGAATGGAATGAAATAAGGGTAAATAATATATCAAATTTAGAAAATCATCTTTAAATCATATATTTCAATGATAATATTATTAAAATTAATTTAAAGATGAAATGGAAAATTAATTACATCAATTTATGGAGCTGGTAGTCCACACATACGCACCAGCGACATTAGCATTTTCCAATAGAATTGTAAAGGTGGAAAGTATATATGATATTAGAATTATAGATTTATGACTAAGATATAAATATATTATATTTATAAATCGTTAAATTATATATTTATAATCATCCATTTAATGTTGAGATGAATGAAAAATAACACATCTATGTAGAGATTTTAAGACATACGTACTCACTGTCGTAATTTTTTATTATAATATGATTAAATGAGATGTAAAATGGTTTTATCATATTAATAATAACACATTATTATATTTATGAAACATAAGATATTTTTTTATGAAAGATACAACTAATTTTGAGGTATTAGAAAAAGAAATAAATTAGCAAGTGTCGATAATGAAAATTATATCTTCCTTAGAAGAAAGCCTTTATATTTCTTCTCCAGGACCCTTTGATTTATAAATTAAAAATTCCATAACTTCGAATTAGTGGAAAAATATGTTTAATAGAAAACATTATTAATATTTAGTAAATTTAGATAGATCAATGTGGTGTGAATAATGATGAGAAATAGGTTTACTTTTATAAGGGATGAGAGGGACATTCCTGAAATTTATTAAAATATCATAATATAATGAATTAATTATCTTTTATGATTCATACATATTTAAATATATTAGAATATTTCGTTGGTTCATTTATATACCATCAATCTGTAAAAAAAATTAAAGAATTATGTGTTGTTTTATACCTTATATTTTAGTTTGACCCATTGGATAAATGACTTTAATATTAATCATGGTAATATTTTTTTCCCATTAAAGGGTTATAATTTTACTTATAATGTACCAATTTAACCATAAATGGACTAATAAGTAAATTGTGGACCATTTATAATCGTAACATTTCTATTTAATTTTTTTTATAAATTTAAAAATCGTTTATGAATTACTATTTATCATAAAATTTAATTAATTCTATTTTTTATATTATTTATGTAATTTGACATTATATATACTAATGAAAAAGGAAAATGTCAATATAATATACAAAATCATCCAAAAATCTCAATATTTGTTTAATAAATTGTGAAACTAAATAATTTAGTAAAATTTCATTACATTTGACATTTATGAAATCTTTTATTTTATTTTCATGTTTATATAATAAATAATATGTCGACACTACCTAAGAATTTCAGGAAATCAAGACATCACTAAAATTAAAATTAAATTTTATAATAAAAAATTAATTTATATTACCAATTATAATTCATAACTAAACCATAAATACTTATACCCAAATGATAAAATAATATAGTTATTAAATTCAAGTGTGTAACAATATAATTATTTTCAATTTGTAAATAAATATAAATGTCATAATCAATGAAAAATTTACCATTGTGGCCATAATTTTGATACATAGATGTAAATGGCCACACTGAATTCCTAAAATATGATAAATACATGTTTAAAAGAAATTCAAAATCCTTTTCCAAAATTTTGAACCATATTTTACTTGTTTTACCATTACTATGGTGGATTTTTTTCCAAGGTTAATAACCATAATGAGATACAACATGATGGACCAACGAACCTAATTATAAACCCCCTAATTTCAGATATGGAATCATTTTTGAAATATTTAATTTTAATAATTTCAATAAATTAATATACGATTAAAAATAAAATACGCAATGAAAAAAAAATTTTAAGAAAAAAAGATTTTTCATGTATGTAAATGTTAATATAAAAAATTCAAATATAAAATTTATTGTACATAACATAATTAGATTATTAATAATATAAGAGATATATATTTTTACATTGAATCTATTTTCATATTTTTTAAAATTGTTAAAAATATTCAAACAAAAAAACAATTTTTAATAATATAATGTACTTTTCCCTATTCACTAGAAATTATATTTTATGAGAAAAATATCAAAAAAAATTCTTATAAATAAATTATACTAATTTATAAAATTATATTAATTATATTTAATAAAACAAATTATGAAAAATATCTATAATATTAACTGATATGAAAAATTGAAAACTATTTTTGATGAAAATAATCTTCAATAATGAAATATATTTAAAAAAAATATTGTTTATTTCATATTAATAAATAAATATATTTATATTCATTAATTAATATATGTATATATAATAATTTGGTTAATTCTATCCATACCAGCAAATTCAATGTTGAGTTTATAATAATATTAATTAAATAGTAATATATATTGGTTTGATTAAACTCAGTGTTGTGTGTTGAATAAACAATGAAACATTGTTTTTATTTAGAATATCATGGTGTTAAAATTATTAATTTTTGTATATTATAATAATGATAGAAAATTTTTGTTTTATAGTCTTACATATGGAAGTGTAGTTTATATCTTTAGAAAAATTAATTATTTTTAATCATAAATATTTACATTATTATGAGATATTTATCGATCATATTCTTTTATAATCTAAATGTTTAGTCATTATGTAGAAAACATAAATATTATTCTTAAGTAGTTTTTATTTAATGTTTTGCAAACATAAATTAATTCATATTAATCACCTTAAACATTTAATTCATGGAATGGTTATATTTTTTTGGGATCAATATAGAAGAACATATGTATGAGGTATAAATTACTCATAGGATTCATGTATACATGATGTTTAGATAATAAAGGAAAGGTTTATTTTGATGAATTATGGTTTATATTATTTTTAACCATGGGATTGATAATAGATTTATGATGTATATTTTTTAATTTAATAACGTTTTTAGGATTAAGATATATAATTAGTTGTGTATGACCTTATGACCAAGTAGTTAATAATATTTGATGGTAAATTATAGAGATAATTTCTTATAGGAATATAAAACATTGATATTGATTATTTACATGGTAATTTATATTGTTCTCGGAATGTTATTTTACGGATAATATTTGATTCTGAGGTATAATTTCTTCATCATATGTTTTTATGAATGTAAGAATTTGATTGAAGAATGTTATGTAACATGATATAGCCTAAGATGTTATTGTAGAGGTATAAATATAGGTTTAGCATAAATTATTTATATGATAATAATACACTTACCAACATTCTTCAATGAATAATAATTCATATTAAAATGATCTAATTTATTTCATGGGGGGAAGTAATATCCCAAGATCATAATATAATATAACATTTAAATAATTCAACGTGTAGAATTTCTGGTACTACATAAAAAAATGATATTAAATGAAAGAACAATATATTTATATAAAATATAATTATTTATGAATGTGTTTTAGAAATTATCCAAAAAACATTTTTAATTCTTTGGAGTCCTTATATTATGAAAAATAAATATGTATATAATAATTAATTATTTTATATTGAATATAATTAAATTAGTATATCTAAAAAGCATAATATCTTGTTTTTTGGGATTAGAAATTATTTTTCTAAAAATTTGTTTTCATTTAAATAATGAAGTATATTTTTATTTAATAATAATAAAATATACTCATAAGATGAATAATAGATTACAAATAAAATAGTAAGTAGTTTGTTAGAATTGAGAATAATGAATAATTAAAATTTAAAATGATAGTCTTCTGATATATATACTTTTTTCAGAATGTTTTGGGCTTTTATAAAAAAAATTAATTTTGATTTTTTTTGAATTTTTATTCGGAAAAATTAACATCATCTTCAGAATAATAATAATAATGTAATAGTAAAATATATTTTATTTTATTTTTCAAAAAAACCTTAAAATTTATTTTTGACAAACAAAATGAATTTTACGACATAATTAGAATATAAGAATGAATTTAAAACTCATACAAATAATTTGTAACACCAAATAAGTATTTCATATTTTAATTTTAATTTTTTTAAAAAATACTAATTAACAAACTGTAATTCAATAATACTAAACATATTAAATATTTTCTGAGAAAAAATAAATAAATAAAACAATTATATTCTAGAATGCACTATTATCAAATTATAAATTGAATTAAATAAAGCGAATTTAAAATTTTGAATTAGTTGGTAAGAATAATATTATAAGGGAATCTTTATTTATTGAATAAATATTATATTTCCCTTTCCAAAAAAAAGTTTCAACTATTTAATATAATATTTTAAATGTTAACAATAATCTGGTAAAGGGAAAAATGATTAGAACATGTGTATAAATTATTGCATGTTGTGGGAATCGACCTTATATATTCTAACTTATATGAATTATCAATTATGGATGCACGTTTCATGGTTATAAGGTTCTCCATTTATATTAATTGATATTTTACAAAATTATAATTCTCACAACTTATAAAATCATAATCTAACATACCAAAAAAGGCATTCCTATAATTTTGTTTTTCATTTAAACCCTTCCCTATTCCTTCACCCATAGTACAATTTCACTCTATTGTACAATTCATCCAAGGATATTATCCTATTCTATCCATTAACATGTTATTTACCAATTAAATCATAAAGTTATCAACCGGAGTGATCATTTGTACTTAAAATCAATATTTACTATTTTTGTTGATAATTCTAATCATAAAATCCATATATAATTAAATAATTTTTGTTTAGGTATATAATTTTACTATTCTAAGGTAATAATCATTTATCAAAATTTAAATATTATATCACTTGATGTTCTAAGGATAAAATAACGACTGAGGGGGGGGGTTGAATTAGTTGTTCACATTTTAGTACATTCAGAACATTTATACAAAAAACCCTAGAATTTGTTATGATTAATTTCATTAACTAACATTAACAAATAATTATTAATGCAATAATATTAAATAAATTTAAGAATATATTATTTATATGGTTTCCATCGATGTGAGAACATAGGTCATTTACATAACCACTCCAATTTGTTTATATTAAACTTTTATAATGAAGAAGTGAATACAACTTATGTCGACCCCCCGTTTGATACCTTCTATCTCTCTATAGTAATGATTATACTTTCCCCAATTTATTTACAATGTATTCCTATAAAATAATTAATAAAAACAATAGAATAAAAAAACTTTTGAATCACTTCTACAAATGATCATTCTGAATCATCATTCTGATTTGGCTATGTCAGATATTCATTGTAAAGTAATGATGATTCTAGTTTTTTCTTACTCAAACACTCAATAAAATTTTCTTTAATATCATGTGAAAATTACACTTTTAATTCAATAGAGCTCATCAATTTTCACCTATATTAAGAGTTCAATTGAACAAATGATCAGAAAAAATATTTATAAGAAACTGAAAAATAAAAAATGATATTACTTAAAAATATCCCCCCTTACACAAATTTTAAAATCACCAAAAATATTCCACATTAGACAATAAAATTTGACAAAAACATTCCTCTTTAAATTTCTCTAATATTTACGCATAATTGAATTTTTTTTTACTTCATGAACTATTAATTAATTATTATAATGCTAGATCGTAGTTATTATTTTTATGAAAATATGCTCAAAAACAAGGTAAATGTTTTCTCACAAATAAAGTCATAAAAGTTGTTTAGTTTTCTTCAAAAATATGCTAAAAAAGAGGATTGGTTTTTCCCAGAATCATGCTCAGAAAAGTGGTTCCGTTTTCCTCAGAAACATGCTCATAAATGTGGTTTAGTTTTTCTGTTAAACATTCTCAAAAAAGGTATTTATTTGTTCTCAGAAACATGCTATGATATGTTGTTCAGATTTCATAAAAAAATTGGATTTGTTTTTTTATAAAAAATATTTTCATCTCCTTAGGATTCAGGTTCCAATTTTATTTGAATTCAGGTTCTTATTTTCTCAGAAATCAGGTTCTAATTTTCAAAATATTCACAATTCTATTTTATCAATATATAGGTTCCAATTTGTGTATAATTCAGGTTCTGATTTGTGAAAACATTATATTTCTATTTGGGTAGATTTTAGATTTGGAATTGTGCAATTAAAATTCTCCAAAATTCTATTCTTATTTCTTCACAGATCTCCCCCATTTCATTAGTAATTTTTCAAGAATGTTTTAATGACCTATTAGAACATCTTAATTAGAAAATAACCATCTATTTTTTAGAATGTTTGAGTAACATTATAAATTGTGGCTTTTCTTTCTTTAATAACATCATATTTCAATATTTATTAGCAAAAAATGTCTTATTCATTTAGAAACATCTTTCAAGCATATAAACTTATTTCATGATAAAAGTTTTTATTTGTAACTAATTATGAAAAAGAAAAACATCCACCAAAAAACAACTTCATTTTTCTATATATATATATAAAATTCTTAATCTAAAAGGGTAGATGTCATCTAATATAAGACTTTTTAAAACCAAACACCACAAAGGATCTTAAATGACCCCCTTTGTATTTGATAATGACATTTATTAACAGATTTTAAAACTGTCATAATTTTTTACAACTCATCTTTTATAAAAAATCTCATTTTTTTAAATTTATCAAAACATAGACTATCACAAGATAGAGTATCCTAAAACCACACTACCATATAAAGTAATTTGTTTGAAATAATTATATCCCATGATGAAAAAATAAATTTTTCTACCATGTATAGACAACTCCCCGCAATTTCTTTCTCGCAATATTATCATTTTATTCTCACATTCCTTTTCTCTCCCACATTATATGATAACAAAAACATCATATTCTAAAAAAAATTAAGACAAATAAAATTACTAACAAATTAAATGATGTTACATTCTCTACCCTATGTCAACAGAATCAAAATCATGTTGAGAGTATTTTTAGGATTAAAAAAATAGGTGGAGGCTGATAAAAAAATTTATCGCTAATTCAACAAACCATTTCCATAGACATTTCTTTTTTAATGATATTTGTAATATGATTATTCCCTGACATATATTCCTGCAAAAATCTCAATCTGGAACGTTCTATTTTACAAATTGAAACATTATATAAATGTCTTTTGATCTAGAATGTTGGAAAGTTATCTTAGAATGATAAATTTCACCATGATTAACACTGTGTATCATAAATGTTTTAAAAAACATTTATTTTCCAATCTTCTAATTGAGAATTCGTCAACATCATTTGAGTACAATCTTGAGTGTCTGCAATATATTCATATTCATATATTTTCAATGTTACTAAACATTGTTTATTATTATTCCATCTTCTAGAACATTCACCGAGAAAAAAATGTTCCTCATTTGTTTGAAATTCTATAATTAAAATCTCCAACCCAATAATCATCAGTATAACCAAGACACATAATCTCAATATTTCTTTTGTATAACAACCCATGTGAAGTTTTTCCTTTGTCATATATCAATATCCTCTTGGAATACTATATTCCTGATTCTTTCATATTACATTGATACCTAGCACATAAAGTCACACCATAAACAATATCAGGAATTAAATCACTAAGGTAAATAAAACTTCCTATCAAATACAAAAATTCATTTTGGTTCACACTTATTCTAGATTCATCATAACTCAATATAGTACTCATTGAAATTGGAGTTCAAACATCTTTGGATTCAACCATCCCAATCATTATTAACAACTTCCTATGATACATTTTTTGAGATAAGAATATATATATATATATATATGATTATATATTGATATTATATGAAACGGAAGAATGTTAATACTACCAACATTGGAAATTCAAAATTTGTCTTTATCTCATCAGTAAACTCTTCAAAAATGATTATTCTTCCCCAAAAAAATTATATCATCCACATAAATAATTAAAATTAATGATATGGAGTAATCATCCTTCACATAAAAGTTGGTATCAATATTTCTATTTGAAAATTTCATCATTACAAAACAATTTTTGATCTTCGAGTACAAATCATGTAGTGCTCGTTTCATCTCATAAAAATTCTTCATAACATTAAAGTCATTATTTTTATACTCATTAATAAAATAATCCACAATATTGTTCAATGTTAACTTTTTCCTCAATATTATCATTTTTTAAAGATGAGTATACTTCCATATAATAAAAATTTAAATTACGATGAGCATCAACTACAAAAAACAGTCAAATATTTAATATCCTTCCAACAGGGGAAAATGTTTCATCAAAATACACACTAAAAACTAGTACACATCCTTTAAAAAAGCCTTTCTTTATTTCATGAATATTCTCTATGCTAATTCAATTTATTTATATAAACCCAATTGGTTCTGATTGCATTTTTATTTTCTTGATGTGGATGAAATTTCCATGATTTATTATTCTCGATATGATAAAACGATTTATGTATATTATTTACTAATTTTTTATGTTCAATAAGCTCTAAAATAGATTCTGGCTCAACTTTTGAGAAAATTGATGTCTGATTTTCTAATATCAACTTACATTTTAACCAAACTAAAGCATTATGATTCCCAATAATATTTTTATATTCAACATGTTATTGTATGGTAGAAAATCCCATGGTTTCTTTCCCAGCTTCACTTTCTTCAACATGTGACTCACCTTAGTTACATTCACCTTTGTGAGGATTATCTAATTTATCCTCCTCTATATTCTCATAAAAATATAGGAATGAACATTGGTTTTCATTTATCATTACATTATATAAGTCTACTATCATTTTTAAACTTTTTTTCCAACATTTTGAACTTCTTCCATTTGGTGAATAACTCATGAATCTTATTTCCTCAAATTTCTCATCAAACATTCGCATAACAAGATTTTCTATATTAAGAAAATATGGAATTCAAAAAAACATGATGTATTTAAAAGAATGTTTTTTGTTATACCCATTTTAATAAGGATTCATTTTGGTTTTTTGTATTTACAATCATCTATTTTGAACATATACAACATTACAAACTGCTTCTCCCCAAAATAATTTTTAATGCTTGTATTTTATGAACACACTTCTTTTCATTTCCACCAATATTATGTTCCTCATTTATGATAATCCATTTTTTGTGGATTATATGTTGAATGATATAGTTATTTGATACCATTCATTCTCCGATAGGTTTCAAAAAAAAATTGAAATTTTTACCACAAACCATTCTCTGGTTCATTGTAAAAACACCTATTTATTTCTCAATATCTTCTTTGATGAATTTAAACATTTCAATAAAATTTGAATTATGCTTCATGAATATGATGTTTTTCATCCATGAGAAATCATTACTATAATTGGAAAAGTTCCATATACTTTTATTGATCGATGTCTCATTAGCCCAAATAGATTAGAATGAATAAGCTTAAGTGGTCAGTAATATTGAATCCCAACTATTATATGACATATGTTATTCTTATCTCTTCATGAAATGTAATGAATAAATTTTCATCTCTTCATTATTGATCTTGTAGGTTAAAAATGGCATCAACATTTTAAATTTTGTCCAAATATTTCAAACCAGGGTTTCTATGTATTCAGTTTTATAGTTTGTTTTCATCTTCCATACTCAAGTGAAATGAGTTATTTAGTTCTCCAATTTTTATGAAATTCCCACTAGTTCCTGATCCTTTTGTAATAACTTTTATTTAATTCACACATTTAATGATTAAAAAATCATTTTTTAAGATCACCTTTTTCCATCATTACATAGTTGACTTACACTATGTAAATATTGTTTTACCCCATATACAAATAGAACTTATTTGGATCTTAATGATTCTTCTTAAATCTCTACCATTCTGAATTCTATGATTTTTATGTAGCCATAATTATCAAAAGTAAATTCTCCCCCATCATGAAATTCTACAAGATTCAATATTTTTATATCTCTTGTCATATGTGATGAACAAACACTATCAAGTATCCATGGTTTTTTCCTTTTTCTTGATTTCAGTCAGTCTCATCAAAAAAATCCCATACCACATCCTTCTAAATTTTAACATTATTTTCATTCCCATCATCTGAAAATTGTTACATAATTAGTGTCAAACATCTCTCTATATGATGAACATATTTATCACATCTTCCATGAACAATATCAAGTGATTCAAATTGACTCTTTGAAATAATGTTTCTGATATCTTAAGAATTCACTATTTCACCTTTATGTGAGTTAGGATAGTTACTAATTCATCATTCACTATTTCTTCCACATTTTACAAGCATATTTTGTTGTGGAGATAAATTGCACCATAAATTATAAGCTCTATGACCATTGATTCTTCAGTACCTTCAATGGACTTCATATCTCTATTTTCTATTCTTGAATGATATTTATCTATAGAAACATTGTAGGGAATTATAACTTTGTTTCGATATAACATACTCAGGATTTGGGCCATATTTTTATTTGAGTGAGTTCTCATATATTGTAGATTTGATTGGTTTATCACAATCTATCTCCACCCAGGAAATACCAACACTTTTTTAGAACTTTAAATGATATATGAATCAGACGAAACATTGTTTTTGGCAATAAAAGATTTTTTTTCTGATTCTTGTAATGAGGCTTCTCACAAATATTATAAGTCATAGTTATTACTTATGAAGATTTGTTGATGTTTTTATTAATCATCTTCTTGTAATTTTTAGACTAAATAAGTTTTGATTACAACTTGTGGACCACATCATCCTTAGCATTCGTAGTCTTTTTTTGATATTAAATCATCATTTTCATTTCATAAATTATATGCTTATAAATTAAAATCGCTTAAATGTATTCATCCTCTAACCTGATGAAATATTTTCATTCACTAGAAAATTATGCATGATATTTCATCATTACTCCAATTCCTTTCTTGAGATATTTTTTTCCATAACACATTCAAGAAGTTTAGTTATCAATTGATACACTCTATAAGATTCTTTACAAAGTTTTTCACTCTTTGAGGAGTGTTTTTTTTCTCAAAATATGTAAGGAAATATCTGAATTGTTAAAAAATTTCATCCTTATAAGAATAATTGTCAGCTGATTATTATGTCACATTCTTACTCATCAAAATTATTTTCTTTTTGGCAAACATCTTCTTGATTTTTTTGGAAGACTCCTATTCATTATAATTGTTTCCACTACATTGATTACGGAATGTCATCGGAATCATCTCTATATTCTACAAAAATCTTGTTGGGATAATTCATAGTAGAGTGTCTGATTTCACAACAGTCAAAACATTTGAGAGGAAGTTATCTTCTGTACATTATTCTTCCTCTTTGATATTTCATGGATATGAGAGAAATGATTTTTTTCATTCATCTCATCATCCTCATTATATTCAGACTCACAAGGATCTATTTCATCAACATATTGTATTTTCATCTTTCACATATCTTCAAAATCAAATCCATATTCCATCTTCACCGTAAATATTGGGTCTTCCATATATCATATGAAACAAAATTGTACAATTCATCTACAGATAAATCATCCAAATCTTCTAAAATAGAAATTTTACAATCATTCATCTCAACAAAGTTCCTCATCTATTTTTTAGAATTCTATAATCTTCCATGAAAAATCTTATTCCTCTTATTTTGAAAACAAATTCATTTATTCTAGTGAATTATTGATCAATTGTTTCATCATCTACCATTATTATGTCTTCAAACATAATATGGTAGATTTTTATCTTTGATTTATTGAATTTAGTTTTCCAGTCGATAACACATTCCAACTAGTCCCAAATACTTTTTGATGATTTATTACCCATTAACATCTGATATGTATTCTCTGATTTGTTCATATGGATTTCATTTCCTTACATTATATCAACTTCAATGTTTCATTTATCCAAAAAAATTCAATAGATTATATTTCATAATAAGAGGAGAACCACTAGTAGTAGCCTAAATAACATCAATTCCATGAGATAGAAGATAATAATCATCCTATTTATCCATCAATATTAATTATTTACATAGAATTTATGAATTCATATAATACTGAATGAATTGATATTATCCATTATAAGGAATCAACACCTGTACATCCCTTTGATACCAATTTATGTTCCATGGATGAAATAACAAACTAAAAAACTGTAGTCGAATTAGTTTTTCCTTTATATATGTTTCAAGAACATTAAGAAACTTCACCACTATAACCGTTTCAGAATGATTTTCTTTATCAAAAATTATAAAATAATTATTTTCACATTAATAGTAAATAAAGTAAGGCAAACACGATCAAAAAGGTTCATCCTCCATGTGATAACCAACATCCATGCCAAAGACACACCTGTGGGTCTAGGGAAATCGACTATAATGAAGAATTGAATATATCTTTTGGGAAATCCATTATAAACCCTCTATCTATTGATAGGAAATAATATAATAACTTTTGTAAATTTACATGATGCTTATAGGAAAATTGATACCAAAAATAGAATAAAAACATTGTTTAATCTACTCTAAAAATTCCCAGTCTAAATCCTCAGTCTAATTTAGATTGGTCAGATCTTCTCAATACGGTACAGATGGTTATAATTATTCCATATTGAAACACTCTAAAAATCCTTCTTCAATCTAGTCGGATATTTTCACTTTGAATTCTCTTGAGCTTAGCCTTTTCTTCATATATCAATGTAGAAAATAAATAAAAGATCTGAGAAATTATTTATAGGTATCTCATATATCAAAAAAAGTTATCATGAAAAACATTCTCCCTTCCTCAAATCTCAAAAACTCAAAAAATACAACGCATTGAAACTAAAAAATTTTATTTTTAAAACCTCTATAAATTTCATAGATATTTAATCAAAATTGATATTTATGTTTGAATACATGAACCCTTCAATTTGTTTTATAATACTGAATAATGGATACAATTCTTCTAGAACGATGCTCTAAAATTTTGTTCACTTCTTCTGGAAAAATTCTAAAAAATGTGGTTTAGATGTCCTCATTAACATGATCACTGAAGTGGTTCCGTTTTTCAAGAAACATTCTCAGAAAATTGGTTCAGTTTCCTTAGAAACATAATCAAAATAGTGGATCATATTTTATCAAAAATGTGCTCATAAAAGTGGTTCATTTTTTTCTAAAAAACATCCAATAAATGTGTTTTAGTTATCTTTAGGTAACAAGATCCAATTTTTTCATTATACATGTTTTGATTTATCCAGAAATCAGATTCTGATTAGTTCAGAATTTAGGTTCCCTATTTATACGAAATCATGTTTTGATTTTCCTAAAATTACGGTTTCGATTTTCTAAAAAGTCATGTTCTTATTTTGGTGGAATTCAGTCTCCAATTTTTTTAAAAATCATATTCTAATTTCTATAGAATTAAGGTTTTGTTTTATCCAAGAAACATGTTTTGAAATTGTATTCTAATTTCTTCATAACTCTCAACCACTATTTCAAAAGATTTTATCATGAATTTTTTCCTAATATTTTAGAAAATCCTGATCAAAAAATCATTGTTTATTTTTCCTTACAAATATTGAGAAACATTCAAACTTATTCAATTTATATCTTCACCAACATTCTATTTAAAAACTCTTCAGCAACCAAAGGACTTCTTAATTCACAAAAATCTTTCAAACATAACATTTTTTTATAACGATTTTTTTTCTTTCTAATTTCTACGACAAAGACAAACATCCAAAAACGAACATCGCCATCTTTCTATATAAAAAAATATTTTTCAACAAAAAATTATGTTTTCACCAATTAGAAGACTTGGTTAAAACAATACTCCATTATAGTTCTTCATCATCTAATGTAAAATAACAATTCTTACATTAGGTTGACTACTATAGAAATGAAATAATGTATAACATTTTCCTTCACCGCCAAACAAGGTATGTGTAAATGTATAATTTTATAATTATTTAAGATATGTATATCATTTTAATGACTCTAAATAAGTAAGACATATCAAATATTCTATAACCCTCACTCTTTTATATGGTTATAAAAACAAAATAATTACATTTATGGAACTGATATCAATAAATGAATACAAATTTATCCATCCAAAACATAAAAAAATAAATAGAAATATTGGATCATGTACATAACGAAAGAGGTTTTAATTTTTTGGTTTTGTATAGTTAAGACATACTCTTAAATAAAAATAATCATATCTTGAAGTGAGTTTTTTTACTCTTTTCCATTCCTTGCATGTTTATAATTATGTATTCAACGTGCCCCATAAAATTATTCACAAATAAAACCTTTCTTGAAATAATTCATTTAAAATCAATCATTGCGACATTATGACATAGAAAACAAATGAATGGTGAGATTAAATCCACAGTAATGGTAAAAAAATAATTAAAAAATGATTCGTTATATTTATATGAGAATATGGTTATTATATTATAATAAAATTTCAAGTCCATAACATAATTTAATTCATACACAAATAATCTAGATCAAAAATCAGGATACATCGCCCAAAACATTAACATAATAAAATTGTCATATAAGTCACCAATCCTAATCTTTGTTAAAACAATCATTGAGCAATTGACATATTAAATTCTCATAGTTACACTAATAAAATAATACTAGTATGTTAAAAATAATTATTATATCACTCTTGAAGTAACTCATTAAAATATAATAACATACAAAAATAATTATAATATTGTGTTAGGATAATATTAATACTTGTTAACTCCACATATTTAAACATTTCATTTTAGGGATACAATTCCCGCAACCAATATTGGTCTAAGTAAAACAACCCCTAAATTCTACATAAAATTTCCAAGTATCATATAATGTTAAAACAAATTATAACCATTCAATTTTCAATATAATAATAAGCACTACACATTCATTGAATGAATTTCCCATATAAATGAAATAGTATCCATGAAAATATAGTTGACACCATCATAATCCCAATAGATAATGAGTAATTATGAAATCATTATTTTACATTCTAATTGTTTCATAACAATCATTAATGGTTCAATACATTTAAGAATATAAATAGAATTAAAATTATTTAAAAATATTATAGACAAAAATATATTTTCCACTTTGAAAATTACTTTTAATATACATAAAAAATATTTAATATTTAAATTTTTTTTTGAAAAAAATAGAAATTTTGAATTTATAATTCAAACAATAAAATCTCATGATATTGTAAATGATGGTTAATATATTTTTTTAAAAATAAAACATTCCTTTCACACATTGGTAATAAATGATAAATGTTAAAAATTATAAAAAAACCTTTTTAAAAAATATATTTAAATAAATTCAATGATAAATAAAAATTTTTTTGATTAATAAATATGTAATTTCTAGAATTATTTTACAAATATCATATCAGATTTGAAATATTATTTGTCAAAAATAAGACAAAAGATTGGTACCACATACTAAGAAACTCATGATGTTTCTATAATAACTATGGGGGAAATATTAATTAATCATTTCATATATATTTATAACTATTGTATAACAAAATATATTTTTAGTTATAAAATCATAGCATAATATCCCTCCCAGAGAGACTTTTAAATTAAAAAATACTGAAATAAGTTGATATTGTATCATAACAATTCATTCTATTTTCTTAACTATTTAATCTTTTGCACGTGAATAAATGTCATCAAATAATGAATTAAATAAAATTAATTTATGTAAATTAATGACATATAATTTATATTGGTCTTTTAGAAAAATCATAAATTAATATTGGTTAATTAAAAAACATCAATCTTCAAAAAAGGTAAATTTTAGATAAATAACACATAAAAACATCGTTTAATCAAATTTAGAATTAATCAATGGAGAGATTTTGTGAAACAAAATCAAATCTAAAAAAATAACCAAATATATATCAAATTAATGAACTTTATGTTCATGTATAATATTTTAATAACATTATCAACGAGTAAGTGATATACCATATGGAGGGAAAATTGTGTTTTGAAACCTTATACCTCAAATATAGACTTGCTAAGTAGGTCTATTAACTCCAGTATAATTAATATATTATATTTATTTACATATTTATGAAAATATTATTGGATTAAAAAAATATTTAATCCAATTAATTTTTTAAAATTAAATACTAAATTTGTTTTTTAGATAAGTCTACAATTTCTGTTTTGAGGATGTTCGGTTCATTGTTTCAAAAAGACATCATTATGTTGACCATGGTCAAAAAGAATTTTTTTTGAAAAATAAATAAAATAATAACCATTAAATAATTATCATTTATATATATATAAGTTTATAATCATCCAAGAAGAAAGGATTTAATCCAAACATGTCAATTTATGGAGGTGGTATTCCACATGTACACATGAGTGATGTTACCATATTTTAATAGGTGTAAGGGTAAGAAGTATGTAACATATCATAGGTATATAATCCCAATTATACATGAATATCATATATATTTATTAAATCCATCGAAATATATATCCCTCAAAGGTGGTGATGAAAATGAAACACATCTCTTCGAGGATATAATAATACACAGCAATGCACGAATAATGATTTCATTCCCCAAGGGACGGTAAATGATATGAATATGTTTTCTAACATTTACATAAAAAATTTATATATATATGATAAAATAATTTTAATATATCATTATTTTTAAGAATATTTTAAGTAATTAGTATAATAAGTAAATTCAAAATATAAAATTTAGATTTATACATCTTCTTCAAAAAACCACCTTGGATGTAAGACATAAGTTTTCTATCATGGTATTTACATGAAACCATAGCCTCTAGATTATTTTGAGGAATGTTTGAAATAAATTTTTAGAGGGATTAGATATATTTTGATCCTAAAATGATTAAGGATGATAGGATAGGTGGCTCCCTTTTATATTTTAATCGAGGGGATCTATTGGTATTAATGAATGTATTAAAATAAAATAATTTTTTTTTTCCGGAAATCCCGGTATTTCCTTGAGTGGGAACCACACATATATTCATACAACAAATTACATCCACCATATAAAATTAAAAAAAAATCAACCATGCATAACTATAATCTACCCACATAACTTTCATAATTCAAAAACAAATTACACACGATACCAAAATACAAGACCCATAAATCGGAAATCCCTATCATGAAAGACCATTCCATCAACAATCAAACCAATGATTTAGTGTAGATTAATAGAAATCCCATCTTCATTAACAAGAATAACAAAAAAAATGGCCACTATAGATTACCACCATTAGAACCTCAATGTGGGAGACTCCTGAAGAACTAAAACCACTCCAACATAACCTCCCAAAACATTTATGAGGACCACCACACCAGACCAATATGGATTTTAGGAAAAAGAACATGGAATCTAGAGTTGATTTTGGAGTGGAAATAGCCACGACTATGAGTGGTAATGATCATCTGGACCATCATCCCCACTAACCGAACCACATCAAAAAATATTGAATAACTTCAAAATAAATGCAAGATACATTTCAGATCCCAAATGAATCATCATCGAACTGAAATCACCAAAACATAAGAGAATCTAATTCAAAATTCAAATCCACGAGAAAATCAAAATTCTATCAAAAGCTGATAATATTTCATAAATAGAGAACACTCAAAAACATGAAACTAAAAAAACCATTAATAAAGCATTGTATAGAATATATGAACCTACATTTTTTATATAGGGGGAGAATGAGTTCCTCATAGACTCCACTAGGAATAGGAGGATGGATAGATTCCACTCTAGGTTGCGTGTAATGAATCCAACACAAATAGGGACCCCAAGGATGGGTAATGGGATGATATTGCATGAGAGAACATCCTAGACCTGGTACTTGAACTTAATTAAAAAAAGAGAACCAGAGTTGAGTAGTGCACAATATATCACCTATCATATAGAAGAGGGGAAAATGAGGGTACCAAAGGGAAAATCCAAATAAATAAGTTTAACCAGATGAAATAAATCCACAAAAAACAATGATGTGAAAGGGGGAAACAATCATAGAAAAATGGTACATCAATGGGAGGAGGCAATAACAAAGAATAAATAAAGGGAAAGAGTTGATGAATCATCATCAGAGGAAGAGAACCCCACTTCGAGTTATTTCCTAGAGAGAAAACTATAACAAATCCAAGAATAATTTAACGTACATAATTTAATTATTAACAAAATTTGGTAAAATTTTATAACAAATCAAGACTGAGGTAATTGGTTTTCATCACAAATTAATCAATTTGAGACATGTTTTTTTGTTATGATCCTAATTTCTTTTATTTGGTTTATATACCTAATCATTTAGATTTTATATCATGAATTATATTTTAATCATGGTATTTTATATTTATTTTCATTCCTATAATTATAGGGGTTTTTTCTAAAGTGTTATAGAAGCCTCCAAAGTTATCTTAGTCTCATTTAAGATTATATGAGACTTATTATATGTTATAAACCATGTTTAATTTATATAGTTTTTTTTAGATTTACTATAAAATTAATGTTCTCCACAATTTTTTGTTGTAATTAATCAATTAATCCACACCGAATCAGGTTTTTCTTAAATCATTTTTGACGAATTTATTTATCATATTTTAATATTTTTTGGTAACTCAATTATCATACTTTTAGTTTGATCGTTCAACTGAACATATTTTCATATAATATGGGTACAATATACCCTTTTATTTTACTTTGTTTTATTCAATCATTATTTAAATTTTTACCACATATACCCCTTTTTAAATATTTTATGCATCATATACTATGATTTTATTAAGAGATGGTCCTCACAAAAACCTCCAATCATTGAGTTATAATGATTCTACATGAACTTTTAATTTTCCATTATTATAATCCTCCACTATAATATTTCACTATACGGAATATTTTATCACAAAATTCAATGTTATGTTTTAATAAAAATGTGTTTTATGACACAATTATGGTATTTCTTGTTTTGAAGAAAAAATTTATAAAATAATAAAATGTGTTTTTGATTTCACTTTCATATGTATTTTCTTCTACTCATCATATTTATTAATTCTTATTTTTTATAGATAAATTATTTTCAAAATAAATTAAATCAAAATTTAAAATGATTCCATTAAAAGGGACAAGATGTTTTTTATTTTGTGTCATTTTTAGAATTGTTTAAAAAAAATATATTATAAGTCATCTATTGATTTTTTAATTATCATTTTTAACTGGATTTATCATAATGAGGTTTATGATTCATGATTTTTCCTCTAATATATATATATATGTATATATATTAAATTTATATATCTCATGGTGTCAAGAAATTGTAATCGAGATCTGTTAATTTGTGATACGAAATGAATCATTCTTCTATACGGATGTTTTTCACTAATCTCAACACCCTTATGTTTTTATTGTTTTTTGTTGGTTGTTTTCTTTTAGATCATATAAATTATTCCTATATACATCTTATGATCATTATATACTTTTGATGGCTTAGTTTGTCACTCTTTTTTTATTGGTTGGGGCCAAATCCTCATTTATTATTATAGAAAAACAAATTCCTCTTTAACTGGGGTGAGGGAGACCTATTATGTAGCCCGAAGGCCCAGTGGTCATTTAGTTTCGCAATAATTTATCTATATAGTGTCAATATCTCATTTTACATATTTCAAATTGGATAATTTTCTTCATGAAATAGTGTTGTTCTTATAAAAAAGGGGAAAATATAAAAAATTTAATACATAAGATTGTTTGAAATTTGACTATCTATTATTTGGATATACAACGTATTTATATGGATTTGTTATGAGCATGTTATCCCTTTTATTACCATGGGGAAAATTAATGATTTTCATAATGACTACTTACTGTTAACACATGTCGATTATGTATTAACATTACATATATTTCATAATATAGAGAGACGTGTTTCATTCAAATAGAGACACCTTATGTAATAGTATGAAAAATCATGTTGGCTCTTATCTTGAATGAATTAGACATAAGAAGGTGTTGTTTGGGGGATATAAGTTGTATATCCCATCAATGCATTGAATAGTCTCATAAGACATTGTGTGTCTGGTTTTGGTATATTCTTCTTCCCATAACATTTAAAGGTCTTGAAAATAGTCCTTGATAGAATTTTTTTTTTATTTTTTTAATTATGAATTTGATCAGTAGGTGATAAATATTGTTTATATCCATGTTACATTTGTTATCATTAATTTAAAATTAGCTCAGTTTTAGTTGATCATGTGTTTAAGATGTATGCATATGTTTTTATAAATATTAATTACATGATTAACATAGTTGCATATTTTGTCATACTGAGTATTTGAGCTCACCCTATATTAGGTTGTTTTGACTCAGATGAGGAAGAAAATTAGTACATGTGACATGTTTAAATAGTTATAACATATGAATGAATTTTTCAGATATATTTATGACACATCATTTATTAAGATGATTCATATATAATTTATTAAAAAATAAATATTCCATTCAAAGAGCATATTTTTTTATGTTTTTTGAAAAATCATTTATTCTATGACAAAAAACATTTAATGCAATATATGTAATAATAATTTTCTATTTTTTAGTTAATTATTATTATATCAATAAATATAACAATTGTATCAATGTCAGTATGAATTTTATATATATATATATATATATATATATATGCTCTCTAGATTATGTATTTTTAGTCTATGATATCTAAACCATATAAAATAAAATCCAAAAAAATAAAATTTGTAAAAAATTTGTTGCATGATTAATTAATAATAACATCCAATGATGTCAATATTTTGATGGTAAATTGGTTTATTTTGGTGATATCATTAATGAGTTTTTAGATAGTGATTTACGATTGAAAAAAGAAAAAGATAATGAAATATTGAAAATCCATTTATTAAAATGGAAATTTAAAACATTTAGAAATTCCATAATTTTTGAAACATAATCTTCCTATAATAGACCATTAAAAAATTTATTTTTTTAAAAATGATTTTTTGTAAAAACAGTAAATATATATCTATTAACAATAATCTTGATGTACAGATCCATGAAAATGGAACAATGGTTCTAAATGTATAAGTGAAATAATATTGAAAAATTTTTATTTTAAAAAAATTTCTCCAATAATAAATCATTGAAAAGATTTAAAGGTTATCAATATTTATTTTTAATGCGTGATATATCATTTTATTTTTAAAGGTTAGAAATCCTTTGGAATATTTGGATATAAATTAGTCAAAATCATACATTATGACATATTAACTGAGACATACATTATTTAATAATTGAATTAAGGTGAATAGAAGGATAATATGGGATGAGAAAAATTTTAGTTTATAATAGGTAATGTGGATATTATAATGAAATAAAAAATGGATATAGGGAAAAAATTAATTAGATGCCATTAAAATTATTCTAAAATTAATAATATATACTTTAATGAAACATAACTCATTCTGAAAAATGATTTTCCTAAAACATAAGATTATAATCCTACACAACATCATCACATTGTATGATAATTAAATATTGAATTATTATAATCTTAGTGGATTGATCATGACTATGGAAAAATATTGGATTCAATAAACCCCCTAACAACTTCATGGACATTTAAATAAAAAACTATTTAACAAGATATAATAAAGTTGACTTCAATTGCATCAAATTAAATTAATTTCAAGATATAATATCTCCATTATGAAGTAAAAGAACTGCATTAACATGATTACTTTTAGAATGAAAAACATCTATCACAGAGAGTAATTGTTTTAAGAAAACCCTTAATGTGGTACTAATTCATTTTTCACATGAAATAAAAATTATGAATAATTTAATTATGTTTATTAATTGAAAAAAATATATATATTCCTAAATATAACCATCAATACTCCACAGTTGTAATCACTACATTAATATATATATATATATATATTAAATAGGTTTTACCTATTTCCCTACATTATGTGTGTATATCATTGAATGTTTATAATAGTATCATAGAAGTAATGTTTGTATTTTTTTATTCCAAATTACATAATCAAAAAGATAAATATAGATTATATAAGGGGTGAATTATAATTATCTTTTTTATTTCATCTTTATTTCATTATTGATTAATTATTTATCTATGAAGATGAAATTAATAATCCCCTTATTTCGATGGATCATATATAATAAATGTTTTTTATTAATTAAAAATATAATGTTTATTTTACCTTTAAAAAAAATAACCTTTCATGTTATATTATACATGTAATTATGTTATCATATTCATCCATGATATAAATTTGTGGCATTTTTCTTGTATTTGTTCAACCTGACACCAACATGAACACACCATGCTTAAATAGATGATTATAAGGATGTATATTAAAAATATCTTCACTCAAGGAGAATAATGATAGAATTTCGTCTTTATTAGTGGGGTATATCATAATTTTAATTATAATAAGTAATGGATATGAAAATATTACATAATTGGAATAAAAAATTATCCTCATAGTGTGTTTTTTTAATAAATGAATTAATGATGATAGTTTATCGATCATATTTATAATATGTTCTCCAATATGAAATACCATAAGAAAAATTATATCAAAAATATTATATATATTTATTAAAAACATTCTTATAAACATCCATCTAAGGACACGATGATAAAAAAAATAGAAATCAAACATTCCATTGAGGTGGTTTTCTTCATGTATACATAGATGATTATTTTATCTCCCATGGATCAAGAGAAAGGTTCAATTGGGTTTATGAATTCTAGGTCCTGAAACATGTAATAATAATCATACTAATATATTTAATTCATTAATAATGCACACACACTAATTCCATTTTCACTTGGTCATGTATAATGATACATGGCACTTTATAGAGGTGGGAGTCTACATAGACACACACTAATTCCATTTTCTCTTTTCATCAGGGTGAAAGGCAAAATATGATAAATAATTTTTACCATAAAAATATTCTATTTCTGTAGAAACATAAAGTAATATAAATTAAATTTACAATAAAATAATTATTTCATATTGGATAAATCAAATAAAATCACTTATAAATAAAAATACAAACATTATAAATATAGAATGAATGAAATAAGAATTATTTATAAAAATTTTGGAACCTAAATGAATGGAATAGTAACATGATTGTTAGTATAAGAATATTCCCATTAAAAATAGTAAAATAAACAATAGAATAGTATCCTCACCTATGAATGTGTAATTAAAATTTAGGCATTTTATGAATTCAAATATGATATATTTAGGTCATAGAATAAGTAAACAACAGTTTCTAAAATAATGAATTAAGTATTGGTATTTTTGGGGATGATAAAGATTTATTTTGAATTCTATAATTTTTAAAATTATTGAAAAGAAAAATAATTATCATAAATTTGATTCATAAAATATAATTTTCTACCTTATCATTATTGGATAATTTTATGAGACCTTAATTGATTATTTGATGTGTAATCAAATGAGATATAATTTAAAACATAGTAAATTTTGAATAAAATATTAAATATTAAAAAAAACATTAAAATATTTAATTAATTATTTTCATAAAATTTAGTCCATTATTTATTTATACCAGTAAAAAATATTTCTGGTGAAATTTTTTTATTTTTATAAATTAATTTAATTATTTGTTGAATATTCAAATACGATAATTAGATGTAAAAGTTAAATACATGAAATATCGGGTCATGGATGATTTAGGGATGATTTAAGAACCATTGGTTCAAACTCAAATTCCATATTTATTGTATATAGTTAAAATTAAAAACATTATTGATAGTCTTGAGAAAAAATAACAATCAAATGTATAAAATAATATAGAAACACCCCTCAATTCCACTATATTGATCACCATAACCACCTCTTCACCTCACACCTAAAAAGCCATTAAAGATTATCAAAATTCATCCCAATAATCTTCCTAGGACTCTCCCATATATTCAAGAACCAATGGTCTTAATAAAATAGAAAACTCACGTGTCTCCAAGAGGTTCTCAAGGATAAAAATTAAATAATAACAACCACATTATATTACAATTAATTTTTCCAATTAATTTTTTCTTCCTATAATTACCTACCAATATCTCTATGACAAAATAAATAAAATATATAATTTTTTTTCTATTGGAACATGACATAATAAAATAATTCCCCTCAGAAGTTTTTTTCTAAATATGAAAACATCTGATGTGATGTGTTAATTTATCACATTAAAGGATATTGAGATTTCTATTTCAATTACCGACATCAAGGATGGTCAAAAAACAGATTTTATTCTAAATATATTCTATAATATATGTATTAACACTTATTTGGTGTTCTGGATCATGTATACATACATCATATTAATTAAGAAAAATAAATCTAAATCATGATTATTGAAAAATGGGAAAAAATTATAAAATGTTGTCATTAATGTTTTTTCAAATTATCTGTCATCACATCTAAAATATTAATTTTATATATCGCAATTAAATATTCTATAATTTCTAAAATAACATTTAATATGAATTTTAGAAAACTATACCCAATTTACAGGATCCTTTATTCATGTTTATAATAGAACTCATCAAGAAAACCAAGGAAATGAGCACTGTCAAACTATGATATTTATTATTATAAGTCATCAAAAATTCAATAAGATAAAATAATATAATTATAATAAACAAAAAAACATCGTTCAGAGGTTTATAATTAATTATTAACGAATCTAATTTAATTATCCATGAAATTATGTACATTGGAATTGCATTTTTTGATATAAAGTGATGGTTTCTTTTAAAATAACTATATTGTCTTTATTGTAATGATATATCTCTCTTTACACAAATAAAATACATATTTCTATTTATATAATTCATCCCTATTCAGAATATATTTTACAAAAACATTTATCTATATCATTTCATCTTTCTATTATGGGGAAATACATGTTTCAAATAGATTCCCAACTTAAGGGGGATTAAGGGATGAAGTGTGTATTATAGAGGAAGAGAATGTGATTCATGTGCTTTCCTCATTTCAAATAATTCCACCCATTATAGAAAACTCTTCATGGCCTCTACCACTCCCTTCGGTTCTAGTGGTGTCTCCCCCAACTCTTATCTCGCAAATCCGCGTCAGTTGTTCCTTAGTCGTTACAGGATCTAGGATCCTTGGTATGTTCCCCCTCTGGTCCGACCTCTATCCCAATATATCCCGGACCACCTCAATCGCAATCTAAAATTGGTGTATCCTTTAGATATACATTATATGGTGCCTCTAAATATTCCCTTCTATATTTCTCGATGGATCTCAGGAAGATGTCACAATCATCATGAGAGGGTAAGCACATTCACCTGGACATCCTGGTGGATTCCTTTGAGGATGAAATGGCCTTCCTAAAATAGTCCTCGGTCGCCGGGTTTGGGTATCTATGTTTCCATATACATTCTTCCAACTCTATTTTAGGTAATGGTGTATTCATCAACAAGAATTTTCCTAGATGATTCATAGAATCCACATCTGCCTTATTTTGGCATTGTAGGATGTCTTCATTCATCCATGGTGTAAGGACCCCTAATTTTGGGGTGATGAAGCATCAACCTTGGTAGGCTATCTACGGATGTCCATAAAGACATGGAGAGTTCAACAGATGTAGTGTGGCTACTCATTCATAGTCTTTCATTACCATTCTAGAATAAGGGCATTCTCCATGTGATCATAGACTCGCTTGGGGGATATCTATGATCATACAAGGGTACTAGATGTTGTTCATCTACCTCAGGGTCTCAAATCTATGTGGAACTGAAACTCTCCATAATCTTACCAGATTGAATTTAGATTTAGATTCAGGGTTTTCTAACTTTTTTTTGGATATATCCTTCCGAGTCCTCCCCATATTCTACTCTCACCTTCTCCTATAGGGTCATTCATCACCGGTTTGTTTTAGACCAAGGAAGAATGAATATTATTGGCATCTCTCTGTGAATTGGGGTCGGGGTGGATTGGGTGGTTCCTCACATGCATGCTCTGATGGAGTAGATATGAGTGGTGGATCAGGCCACCATTTTTATCCCTCCTCTACCCTTTCTGGTGAAGGATTTTTATGTTTCTACAAGGTAAATTTTAGAGATCCCTCCCATCACTCATAAGTATTTTCATTCTTCCCGTCAGGACCATGTTCCCTTTGTTCCATATTGGCTCCTTCCTCTATTGTTTATCCCTCATTTTTCTTCATTACTTCATTTCTTGCTGACTTTTTTAGAGGGGAAGCTGGTGATGATTCATGGACTGACCACCTCAAGATCTAGTGCCTTGTAACCACCTTTCTAGGTCCCTCCATTTAACTCTAAATATGCTAAGGAGTGGGATATTGAAGAGGTTCCCTAGTCATTGTATTTTCTATCAGGAGATCTCTCCATATCCTCTAAATCATCACTCTTGTGGACTATTGGAGGCTCTCCTTCTCGGATGGTAGGATTTCCTTATCACTAACCTTGTTTCCATGGAAAGGAGAGTATATTATCTCTTATTTTCACCTCTTCCACCGTAATGTTCCAGTATAAGAATACTGGTGTGTGCACAAGATTTAGATCCATTCCCCAAGAGGTGAATCATTCCTCCCACTACTAGAATAGATTTAGTTCTAGAGCCAATCCCAGGACATTCTTCCCTCAATGATTCATTATCTAATTTGAAATGCTGGGGTCAATGGAACCAAGGTCAAGACAGACTTTCTTTTATTTGAAATATCCAAACACGGGGATGTAGTGGTGGACCTTGATTTAATATAAACAACATGATAATAGTATTGGTTATTTCCCTAGAATTCTCAAAATGCATTCGTACATGCACACAACAAATTATAACTACCGTATTTGGATTTTTCTACAGAGAGTGCAATACGGTTACGGAGAAAGAAGGATATCAGTTCCTTACATCTAAGGTGAATCAATTCATTAATTATGTATTCATTTCCTTTGCCTATAGTAGATGTGACATGCACCAATGAGAGTCTCTATGGAAGGAGTTCATTCGGTTTGTTCCAAGACTAGTTTTGTTTATTGATGGGGGAAATTTCAATGTGGTTTTTGATCTAGTTGAGAGGAAGGAAAGAGGACCTTTTATGAGGAAATCATACCTCGATTTTATCCATTTTAATGAATCCAACGGTCTCATAGACCTGAAATTCATGGGTGTCCATTTTAAATTGTATAACAATCAACCAGGAAATCATCGCTCATGGGGGTGATTGGATTGTGGTCTTCATAACTTAAAATCCCTATCCTCCTATTCCAATTCAATGTTTAACCATCTTGTAGGCATGATATCTGATCAAACCTCCCTTCTAGTCTCTATATCTCTTCTACATATGATGTCCAGAAATGGATTACATATAGCTAGATTTTGGCTTATTTATCACGTAACCATGATCTCTTCAAAAAATTCTGGGGTGAGCCCTCCTAGGGAACTATGTTCTTTACTCTTCATAATAACATGGGTCATCAGAAGATAAAGCATCAATCAGGGTCTACATATATGCCACCAACTGATGGGGCCCTAATATTCACCAAGAAAGATGTTTAATTTCTTGAGTGTCCTCTGAAGGATAGATGGGACTGCTAGGTTTTTTAGGAACTATCAAGGAAAAAATGTTCTTCTAGAGGACTTTTTACTGAAGCCAAAATTCATAAATTGGTAGAGGGTATAGATCAAATCGATCAAATAGGGATGTAGAAACAATGTATACTTATATGCATTTATAAATGATATAAATATGCTAGTTAAGATGAATTTTATTCTATATTGTGTTTCAATCATGGAAAATAGGGATGTGGTTAGCTACATGGCCAACTCCTACTTCATTAAGATTCTTATTGGTCCCAACACCGATTCTAAAATGTGTACCCCTAGTATAACAACAATATCATTGGTGTAATTTTCATCCTCTCTCCTGACTCGGATAATAAACGATTGGGTTTTGTGTCAGATGAGTAGCAGAATTTGGACACTATGTTTCACCTAAAACCATATAGCATACTAGGTCTGGATGGCTTCCCAAGTTCGTTTTATAGAACGTTCACTGATATCGGTAAGTAATAGTTGATTTCTTCAATAAAAGACATCTTAGGTGGTGGTATATTAACACATGTTTCATGTGGCAATACATTAGTTCTCCTCCCTAAACAACACTTTTATTATTCATTAATATCTAGTGAGTATGTGAAATTTCCCCTATAAAATTCTAGAAAGCATTATTAATTCAAGTTTGGATACTAGTCTCCCTTGGTGGGTCTTATTGGGACCACATGGATTTGTTAAGGGCCCATCAATTCAATATTCAATTTCTTTCGATCAAAAAATGAATGGGGAAATAAATTTAAAAACCAATTATACTCATGTGGCCATAAAGATCAATATGAATAAATATTTTGTTCAGTTTGAATGAAGGTGCATAAACATAGTGCTTACTTGTATGGTTCATTACTCTCAAAAAGTTGATATTACTATTCAATGATTTATTTATGCATGGAACTCGATGACATTCATGGGGAAAGGCTACATCTTCTTTAAATCCACCCACATCATAAGACAGGGTACTCAATCTATTAGAGACTTTTTATACTTGTCTAAGAGTTTTTGAGCCATCTAATTCAGCATATGATTATCAATGGTGAAATATTTCATTTTAAGAGGAAGAAAACTCAATGTGTGTCCCAACTCAGGTTTCCAGAGTATACCATTTTTTCATGAAATAATTACGAAGTTCCTTATGTTTCTTGAAAAATGTGTTGGAGGAATATGGTCACGGGAGTTAGCATCTTACCAACTACTACAAGAGTAACTTCTGTCTCTATAGCAGGTGAAACTCCCAGCTGCTCTCGAAAGTGAGAACCATTTTGGGTATGCAGGTTAGGAACATTCTTATGGATTACATGGTTGCCACCATATATTTAGGAAGGCTATATATATGTGACATGGACCCCTACCTTATAAGGATTAATGATCAGGTTCATAACAGGAAGAACCACTATATGCATTTCAGTGGCTGGATCATGCTAGTAAATTGTTTCCTTTTACCTAATCCAGTGCACCCCATCTCGGGACATATTGTTCGTAAATAATTCATCAAAAACATTTATTATATTCTTGATTTATTAATCTATAACATGAATTATGATGGAAAAAAACACTGGTTCTCTTGGAACATGATGGTATGTCTGGTTAGTGAAGGATGTGTTAATTTATGTAATCTTGAGGATTCCATTTTCTATATGAATTCCTCTATTTCATGGAGTGTCATGGAACATTGTACCATATAGGGGACTTCCATGCACAATTATTTATGGAACCTAGATGTAGTGATAAGTTATACATCCCCGTTGCGGTTGACCATCTGTCCTCGGGATTCCATTTCTGGCTGCACTCCCACTAGATGGTTTGGAATTGAGATCTCTCATTATTGCATCAAAATTGGTGCATAGATATTCAAGGTTTTTATTGGTTTCTAGAAACCCACGTCTCCTTTATAGAAGCATGTTTTCTCCTCCTTTCATTAATGCAGTTCTAAACATGGAGTAAATGGACCAGTTCAATCTCATTGGGATGAAATCGGAGTTTAATAGATGCTTTTTAACCCTCCTCAATTTGGATACTTCTCCTAGATGAATTATTGACACATAAATAACATGCAGATTCATGATGAATAATGGGATTAGTTTCTCTAGTTAAATTTATTCCATCCAAATTTAGTTTTATTACCTGTAGGATTAGGAAAGTGGGTGTTCCAAAGGAGGAGAATATCAAATGTAGTGGGATCAACACTGTACCCAGGTGTGTGTGTGTGTGTGTGTGTTGTAAGGTCCATATTAAGGTATGTTTGGGTCACATGTTCATTCAAAGTGAGTGGGAACACGAGGAGTGTAATTCTTTGTGGATTTTACTAATGCATGTACATCCATCATGGCTGAACTCCCCTTATAGAAAAGGCGGAACCATGGATCGAGTGAAGGTTGTTCAGAAAAAATTGGCCCAAACAATGGTGTTTCATGTCTGTAGCTGGTGTCTCTAGAATAAGAGGAATAAAGATTTTCATGAAGGGGGGTCAAAATATATTGTAGATTTCATTTATGGGATGAGAAATCTTCTTATCGAATTGGAATGGGAATTTCACAACTAGGGGAAGCTCATTCTCTTGTTTCAATATCAAGTCAGTGGTTATGCCATTCATTTGTCCAACAGCAGCATTAGGAATAATTGGGTTCAGTTGAACCCTCCATTGAAGGGTTTGATGCAGAATACGGATGGCTCATCTACCCTGTGTGTTATTATTAGACGGGGAGTGGTGTGAGATTTTAGTGGGTCGGTCTACCTATCATTCACTTTTAGACTGGGTCAAGGGACTTCTCCTTAGGCGGAGGCTATGGAAAAGTTCATATCTCTTAGCCTACTCTATGATTGGTGTTTGGACATGTTTGATATTGAAACTAATTAAATGTTAGTGAAAAAATCCCTTCATGAATATAGAGTCTCCCCTTTGTCGATCAATTACATAATTATAAAGTGTCTGAGTAGCTTCCACAACACCACTATGTGGAGGAAACTTGTTGGGAGGGAAACAATGTATCATATCAAATGGCCTCATTGGATGTATATGGTTCTTAGGATATTCACATTCATATGATGGAGAACATGAATACTACGGGGGTCAATATTATTAAAGGGGATTCCCTTGGACTTCATTATTAATGGCCTCTATAGTTCAGACTCTTCGAACAGATGGTTCTGAGGTTATTTCCTCTCTCTTGAATCTTCTTTTACTCAAATTAAAATTTACATATATTGATGATTATTATTATGATCCTTTCTAAATTTTTTTTCTATTACAAATAATTATTGAGGTGATTCCTTAAATTTCTTACCCATTTCAAGTACCATTTGAAATTTTTCTTAATTCCAATTTATTCATTTAAAAAAATCTTTTTAAAATGGTAATATATGTTATTTCATTTCAGGTTTTATATAAAATAATATGTCTTTTAATTTTTAATTTATCGTTATTATTTTCATTAAACCACAAAAAAATGATTCATTTCCATTATTTCATAAACACTATATTTAAATAATTTCACTTTAGTTTGGCATCTCATATCACGATCAATACCTATTTTCGAAAACTAATTTCCATGTATGGTTTAAATCTATTTTTTTCATGGACACCATTATGATATTCCATTTTTATGCATTATGACATGATTATGATAACCAATAAAATCAATTCATAGCCCTTATTTTTATTTATCATGTATGATTATTCACGTGGAGAACATATTCATGAAAATGTTATGATTGGTGTACCTATATAGCGGTCCAATTCGTTGGATAATTTTTTGACTCACAAGATGTAATGTTGGGGTAGAGAGTGCACCAAAATACTTTATTGGAAAATTTACACCATGTGCAATGGTTCTAGTAGTGAGACTTGACTTATGATCCTCTATGTGAAATAGACTATGATTTTATCCTTTAATCATGCTTATTTCTTGTTTTAGGTTTCATAAACATTCTAATGATAACATGATTATATGGTCTCATGATATACACGTTCTGATTCCTTATGTTTATTTAAGTTCCATGCATTTTTTTTCATCATGTTAGGATTTATAACCCTTATTCTATGATTTATTTATATGTTTATATGCTTACTTGTATTTTTATATCTCACATTTTTTCAAGAACTCATCATGTATTCAATAATAATGTAAGAGTTTAGTGGAATTTTGGAGGTCATTATGGAGATTAAAGAGAAAGGTTTTTTTTTCAGGTTTCGAAATTATGTACCTAATATTCATAAGGCAGTAGAATATATGATCTTCTATTGAATTTGATGGTTAGTTATACTTAAAATATTGTAATAGTACTTTTAAATAGATAGTTCTATTATTTTTGTATTTAGAGGATGATATAGTTATTCATGGATATTATTACTAGAAAAATTTAGTAAGAACCATAAAGATAATTCTATCAAATTGTATATCGAAAATTGAATCATTGGGAATCAAAATTTATGATATTTTTTGAATTTAATAGTTTATCCATCTGTTTTAAATGATTTCATTTTTATATGATACATAGATAAGGATTCATTCCCATATGATTGTAATTTATTTTACTTCATAAAGGTTGTACATAAGAGAATGTTTACCAATAATAAATGTGACATGCAGTGTGACGATTTCCCTAATGAAATTCCAAATATGATGGAAAAAGGTACTTAAAACATCATTAGAGTACATAATCAATAAGATGATGTTATAAATTATAACATGAATGGCATGTAATTACCTCATTCTAGTATTAATGTGAAATGTTTGGTCTAATACCTCATTCATAAAAGGCTACTTATCATTAGTGGGACCCTTGATCACCTCATCACAAAAAAATGGATTGAATGTAGTGAGAAGAAACACTTTGTCCTCATGTGATCAGATGAAGATAAAGTTGTGCATATTGTATATCAATTAATGTGGAATCCATCTAGTGGTGGACACTGACCAAGAATAAAAATTCCTAGGAAAAAACATATTCCATGCATTCGAAGGAATTTATGAAAATTTTTTCAATAAATATTTTCCCCAAACCCCCCATTTCATGGTGAAGATAGAGATCCTCAGACTAAAGTAAAAGGAGGATGAGTCGATCAATGGATACATGGAAAACATTAAAATGATTTCAAGATATGGATTTATATTGGTCACAAAAATCGAAAGAAATTTAGATCAATTATTTTGTAGACTAAATCCATGACTATAAAATGAATTGTATGTTTACGAAACTGATAGATATGAGGTGATTGTCTATAATTCCATTAATGTGTAAATAGATACTGGATAATCTCATTGGTCTCATGGGTTTGGAGATAAAGATAAAAATGGAGTTTAGTATTGGAAGATCAATAAATAAATCCCATGATGGAATGAAAACCCACCATCCCTTGAGTTAAAATTAGAGGAACAAAAACACTAGGTACTGTATAAGGGGAATCAAGAGATACTCTAAATGTGGAAGAATAGGAAATTTGGATAATAATATAAAAAGGTATAGGAATAATACACCTAATTTTGAACAATATTAGAAGGTTTAGTTTACACTTAGCCTGAAGTGAAGTGTTTCAACTTCAAGAAAAATGGGAATTATGTGAGCCATACCTCTAAGACAAGGGTTGTTGGAGGTAATAAACAAAAAGCACCTACCAAAAAGAAATTAAGGGAATATTATATCTGAATTGATAATGTGGAGCCCCAAAATGATTTGGTGATAGGCACATTGGTTATTCATTCATGATTTCAAAACGTTCAATTTGATTATGTTCATTTGTATTCATTGATATCTTGTATATTTTTTAGAACTACTCAAACAACACCTCAAAATATTGAGGTTGAGTTATGTGTGTGAACAGAAAATGGTGAAATTATTGCATATAAGGTATATAAATCCTACATAGTTAATTTTTTTAGACTAAAAATCTAATTAAATATTATAATATTTCATTCCATAGATTTCCATTCTATAACGTGAATTGATTATCTTATGTTTATATATATCCTACATCAACTATCATGAAAGAGAGACAATATTCACATCCTGAAGAATCCTAAAATTATATTTGATGAATAAAAAGGGAGATTATTCTACATCCAAATAATCATCATAATCATTGATATTATTTCATTAAAATGAATAATATATAGCACAAAATATGGAGGCAAAGGAGAGAATCATTCACGAATACATTCTCATTGTGAGGGACTGCATCAATGCATTGCCTATGAAATTTCTAATAATTCCTCTTGAACAATAAGTTGACATACCAATTGAACTTATTCATTAATCTATTACTATATTAAATAATCCTTATATAATAGAAAAAATTTTATTGGAATAACTAAATATAATGTTATAGGTGAATATGGACAAGGGTCTTACTACAATTCTTCATTGTGGGGGAAGCAATCACTTTTGTCAAGAATAAGGAATGATCAATGTACCTATTTATCGAATATTGGCAGATCAATAAGATCCTGATTATAGAGACCCACGATTGACATACGTGGACATTACATTTCGTTTGTGTAATACTTAATACATGACATAAAATAAGTCCCAAATACTTTTTAGTTTAGTGTATATGGAAACTCAGAACATAATCTTCTAATCATGGTGAAAGATCTTCCACATCTCCCATAAATATCTTCCCCATTTGTTTTTACACCTTAAACAATTCCTTCAATCATGGGGAAACGAAAACATAAAAAGGGTGACCTCAAATTCTAAATAAGGGTAATCCTGGTGAAAATAAAACAGACCATATACATTTGAATATATAAACATGATCATAATGTTTAATCCTCAAAATGTTTTGTCATGAAATAAATCCTTGAAATTCATAGGGAATATATCATACAAAATCATTATCCATAAAATGGAATCATCATAAAACATTGGTATGTTGAAAATAAATAAGCATATAATATGATTTCCGTAGTAGACAAAGCAATAATAACAAGACCATCATATTGGACAATGTCCATTACTCAACTGAGTCCACTCCTTGTTCAAGCCCAATATTACTGATCCAGATTTACTTTCTATTCCATCTAGGTCTATATCATGAGATGTAAATCATTACCCAATGCATTGGAGGGAGATATATGTCTCACTCATATCATAATGAAATAATCCTTACATGTGTCATAAAAACATAAACCATTCATCATATCATAATACAATAAATAAAATGGATTCCTAAACATTATTCCATCATAAAATAATCCTTATAAATATCATTTTATCATTAACATATTCAAATCATAGTAGTGATAAAAAAATAACACTATTTAATGTGTGTCATCATTGAAGGAAAATAATTTTGATAAAACACCTGAACTTATTTCTTGAGGAAAATATCATTTCTTCTCCAAAAACTTTATCATTTATCAATATGTCATGAAATTTAGAAGAAAAAGTTATTAGTTGAAAATAAATATGAAAACGTTTAATGTAAAATTCATGTAAATAATTATTTATGAAAATTTAAAATCCAATCATGCCTAATAAATTAAAAAAACATTATCCTTGTACATTTTCTTGAAAAGTCCAAAAGTACCTCGTATAGTAAATAAAAGAATTATTCCTACCAAAACATGTAGTAAAAGTAAAATTGGTTAAATATAACTTAAAACATAAATAGAATAATAATAAGGATTTTTAAAAAAAATTATAAGACCTGAACATGGATGATAAATATAAACCCTATTAGATACTTACGAATAAACAATCTCGAATAAACGAGATTGGAAAATGCATCACTTACTGTAGTTCTAATTTCTTCTACATGTGTCTAAAACTCATCTATAGTTGGTTTATAAAAATTAATAACCTGTAAAAAAACCATAATAATATTTATTATATCATATATTATTCATTAATGACATTATATTACCAGATTATTTGTCAATTCGATGTTAATGCAATGTTTTGGGTTATAATCATTTCATGCCTCATACATGTTTGGAAATTTTGTTCTTGATATTATTATCTTATCATGATTTTATTATTTTTTATTGTAAAATATGATTTATATATCAAATATATTCAATATATATATATATATTATAGATAGAAAAATTAAAAAAAAAATACATTGTTCATTGAGACAGAAGGTCGTACGTACGCATGAATGCTGTTTTTCATTCATTATAAAATTAAATGGAATTATATAAATGATATATATATATATATATATATATTTATATTTACAGTAGAATTATTATGACTTATATTTCATTATTATTTATTTCCAATTCTTTACAATCAATCTTGAATGGTAAACATGGATATGGAATCTCATCGCGTCATGGGGATGGAAAGTTTTGCGTACGCACAAGCGACGATATCAATCTCATAACTGATAAATGTTATTAGAGTGGATGATAGAATATATCATATTTAGAATCATTTTATAATAATCAAATATAGTTATTATTTCCACCATTATACTAATCTATGTAAGGTGGTAGTGAATAATATATTACACCATGGCGTGGAGACGGTAAGTCGTACGTACGCATGTGCGGTGATTTCTTTTTTTGGAGGATGGATATAATGTAAAATAGGGTTTTTTCATATTTATAATAAAATATCAGTATGTTATTGATACAGATGTTTTTACATTATAAGGAAAATATAATTAATAGGAAGTAGAAGGAAAAATAAATTTGAATGAATCGGTAGAAGATATTATCTCTTCCTTGAAGTGCCTCCTTAAAATTTCCCCATTAGGAGATAGAGATTGTATTTTGAGAATACCATAACCTATATAATGTTACAAGGGATGTAGAAAAGAGAAATGATCAGTTATTGAATGAACTTGAAGGCTTAAAAAGGGGTTAAGAGGAGAGGGAGTATGATCCATTTTATAATAGAGCCGAGGGTACTAAAGGAATTTTCAATAATAATAAGTAATTATAAATTCAATTTTGAATTAAAATTGTAAAAACCATATATAATTCATTCTTAAGATAATTCTGGTTCTAATACCCTTTATAATATAATTTTTATGATAGTTTTTTATTATTGTTGAATCCTTATTGTTTTTGGTTTACCCTTATTTTACCCTTTTTAATATTACCGTGATATAATGTTATTTACACATTGTTGGTAAAAATAATTACCATATCCTATAAAACGACCAAAAAAAGATATTTATGACATATTCAGACATTTATTATCCATTTGTTTGAGTTATATATTTTTAGGAATTTAATATCATTTAATAAACTATTTTATGTTTTATGTTATGAATTGTGTTAATTTTGAACACTATTCATACATGATATTTTTCAAAATTCATAACAACCATATTACTTCGAAACAAAGGAATAAACACATACCTAATATATAAATTTCATCCATTAAATTAGTGTATTACATCAAAAATAATAAAAATAAATATATTTTTATAATTATAAATTCATTTATTTGGATCATTCTTTAATGAGTAAATCACTACATCATAATTTTTTCATAAATATATTTATTATTTTATGAAAAAAAAATATAAAAATAATTATAATTAATTAGGGAATATTTTTATATTTTTAGGAATATTTATATAGATGGGTTTCTATTATATAAAACCATATTAACATCGATTACGTAAAATGTTTATGTTTAGTTTATAATTATATTTACATTAAATTAATTCTTATACAATGTTATATTCACATCCTTGTTAATTCATGGTGTCCCAAAATATTCCCATGGATTCCCATGGTCGGAAATATCTCATCAAATAGTAATAGGGAATCTTTAAGGGTATTTTAATATTATTATCATAATATTTTATTACCCTTATTTAGCTGATTTATCCTCTAACCATGGTAAATAAAATAATTACTAAAGTTACAATTCCTAATGTTAAAAAATAAAAAGTACATATTTACACAATTTTAACCAACAAATTCAAAATATGTAATCAATTTTTCCAAATTCAAAACACAGAACATGCTGTAATTAAATTATAACTGATTACATTGTCGTAAAAATGGGATTTGGTTTAGAACATTATAAAATATTGAAATGTTTTTACAGATGAATTCAATGAAAAATTAATGCTGATGACATAAATTAAGATAAATTGTAAAGATATATTATATTTATAATTTAAAAACATTCAATATTATAATTTAAACAAGTAAAATATGTCATTGAAAAAAGTTATTTTTAATTAAAATTTAGCGTATTTATCCTATTCATCAAAAAAGGAAAGTTAACAGAAAAATAACTACTAATTATCCAAAGTGAATTTTTTGTCCTGATTATGAAGAATATGTTAATTATTTTAAATTTATATTATAAATGTGAATACAACTAAATTTAAAATGGGTGTTCCAACAAAAGGATCCAATAATGCATTTTTTGAAAAATACTTATTTTTTACAAAAACAATTATTTTGATCTCATACAATGTTATCGAAAATGTGTAATATGGAATATAATGTTATAAATTTAAAAATATGTTTAATAATATTCATAACCGAAAGTTCATATTCCATTCAAAATAATATTTTTATAATATTTCATTTTTTAATGATACTATGTATCACATACAATGCATGAAATCGAGGAAGGTTGCTCTTGTGTGTAACGCAAGAAAAATCCGTGATGTGTAAAAATTAATCTATCAAGTGATCATAATATTGTGTGAAATAAAATAAAATAATAGTGTTACATATTGTAAAAGTTATTACGGTGTTGTATATAGTTCATGTGAATCTTGGTTTGCTGAACATCATAAGATATCAATGAAATTAAAAAGAATCTATCTCAAAAAAAATTGGGTGTTACATTCGACCCCCCTTAAAATGAATTTCACGCTGGAAATTTTTCAGGGGTATAAATTTTTTTCTACACGATAGTTTCATACATGGAATCCCACATCATAAAAAGCGATACGATGACAACATTTTAAAAATGAAGGTTAGAAATGTAACATTTACCAAAAGTAACCCATCACTGGGTTTCCACATAGGAGAAGATAGGTTGGAAGTTGAAACCTAGATATGGAAGGGAAATCTAACCATCATGTTCCGATAGAGAGTGGTAGGGAACATGTTAAATAAAAAATTAAACTATCACAAAGCTATAAATTTGAGATGATATGAGGTACAATCAGATTCATTGAATATGAAGGCACTTGGATTACATTTTTTCAAGACCCTTTCCCATAAATTTAAGAATTATTGCATGAGAATAAATAATTACATGATTTTGTAACAATCCTACAGTTGGTCATTCCATGAAACAATGTTAGATAATCTATTTAGGAAATGAAGTTTAATTTTTCATTCGTGATGTGTTAACATATCACACGATAGAATGATATGTCATTCCATTTATCTACTAAAATTTTAGAACGGGTTATAAAATAAGAATAATTCAACATATATTGATATAATACAATAATATAACAAACAAAAAATGTAAAATTACATATATTATTCTTAAATGGATAACATTACAATCCTTCCAAAAAATTAAAAATATAAATCATTACAAAGTGATGACCTAAAACGTCTTTACATTTTACTCCCGTATCTCATTTAGATTTTCTTGGTAGTCACATTCTAAACATGAGAATACCTCATTCTTGTATTCTCTTAAAACATGGTATTGACATGAATTTCCCTAAAACATTATTAAAAACATACACTCTTTTAAAATTAACTATTTCCACATACCAAAAATTATATATACTAAATCAATTATATCAGTTTGTCCTTATATTAGTTATGATCTCATTAATACAATCAAACATCTCATTACCTCATTATCCCGTCATTATGGGCATATCATGGGCTTTCAAAATTTATTTTGATCAATTTTTATGGTTACCGGTGCCATATAATTTTTGAAAACCATATTAAACCAATACATAGATATTCCAATATTCCATAATTCTATAAACAAGATTTCACATCACTATATTTTAATCCCATTACATAAACACATAATCATTCCAGAACTTCTTTTTCAAACTCTACATCACATATAGTGATCACATCTGACTACCCTTTTCCTGTTTTTTGTAAGAGGATTATGATGTTGATCATCATTAACCCTTGGATTAGGGGATTTGTTAGCATAATTCTCCATTACCTTGAACTTATATCATTGTTGTGTTGATGGTGAGTTCTCTATAGTCTTTTATCCATTCACATCAATAGAAACAATTTTCCCATTACATCAGCACCGAACTATACAATTTCCATATTTTCCACACTTGAATCATTTTTCTAGTCCCTTTATGACAATCTCCACTGTGATTCTTTCCAAAATTTGAGCATAAGGAAGCGTTTTTCATCATTTCACCATTGTTTTAATAGTTTTGCTTGAACCTAATCTTTCATTTCATGTCAAAACCATAAGATAGATATGTAACACCAAATTCTAGTTCTACCATTACTGCACAACGCACAAACTTTCCATACCTATTGATGTCTCTTATAGCTAAATCCCATCAATGACCTTTTTTAAGCAATTAAAGAATCGATCAACTTTACATTCTTGTTGGATGATAAATCCAAATGAATACCATGAATTTCTTTTCAAAATTTCCTCATATGTACCTATAGATTCATCACCCTTTTTCTTAAGCTCAGGGAAGGCCTAAATATAATTTTAATCCCTTCTCTGCTCATTTGGGAGTCTAGAATGATTCATAGCTTGTGGAAGTATAGAAATAAGATTTTCCATTACATCACCCATAACATTTTTTCATGAGAACAATCATCGCATTGGCCTATCCACTATTCATTACCACAGTTCGTTCATGTTCCATCCTTCTTCTAAAACCCAAAATGAAAAGTGTGAGATGAAAAAATCATAGTAGGAAAACAACATAATCAAGGGGGAATACTTTATATCTTTAAAATATTAGGATTAATCCTAGGATATTCATGATCGTTACCATAATTCTTGTACTATAACCAATAATTATACATAACCTTAGGGACATCCCGAGTCATTCCTTAGAAATATATTAGGGATCCCACAAAGGATTCCACATCAATGTTTGCAATGGTTAACTAAACATTCACTCTGATGCCAACTATAGAGACATAAGCTTAACGTACATGTATATTACATTTATTTTTAAAAACATGTAATACCGAACACAAAAACACACCAAAAGACCATAATAGTTTAGTGTATTTGGAATCTCAGAACATAATCTTCTAATCATGGGGAACGATCTTCAACATCTCCCATAAAGATCATCCCTTTTTTTCCTACCGAAAACTAATATTTTATATGTTAGGGAAAAGAAAACATAAAAATGGTGACATAAAATGCTCAGTATGGGTAAACATGGATATAATAAAACAAACCATATACATTAGAATGTCTACAGATGAACATAAACTTTAAACATCAAAGTCTTGAGTCATGAAATAAATCATGGAATTTTATAAGTATAGATCATAAAAAAACAATAACCATATAAGTCAGTTGGAAATTTTATTTGTGGAATATAAATATTAACGTAATATGATTTCCATACTATCCATGGAATTGCTACAAAGACCCTCATAGTGGACAATTTCCATTACTGAACCTTGTTATGTCATCATTCTTGTTCTGTATTACTGAACCATATTTACTTGTTGTTCCATCCATGTCAATATCATGAGATAAAATATTTACCCAATGCATTGGATATAGATATAGGTCCCACCAATCTTATAATGAAATCATTCTTTCATGTGCCACAAAAACATAAATTAGTCATCATAGGATAACTCTGAAAATAAAATGGATTCCATGAACATTATTCCATCATAACATAATCCATATGAAATATTATTCCATAATTATCATAATAAAATCATAATAACAATAGGTATATAAACCTAAATATATTTAAAGAGAATAACCATAGATGGAAAATAATTTAGAAAAAACACTATAACTTAGTTCTTGAGTAAAATATACTTTCGCCGTAAATTTTTTTAATTTTATCAATATTGTGTGAAATTATAAAAGAAAATAAGTTAATTTAAAATAAACACGAAAACTTGTAAAGGAATGTTCATGGAAATAATTATTTATGAAAGTGTAAAAATCCATTTGTGACATCTAATTTGAAAAACATCCACCACATTCTATTGCTGGAAATGTCAAAAAGTAATTTATATGGTAAACAAAAAAAATATTCCTTGCAAAACATGAGGTTAATGTAAAAATTGGTAAAAATGAATTTAAAAATACATATAAGAATTGGAAAAATATTATGAATATTTTTGTATAATACATGATCATGGATGATAAATATACCTTAGTGGATACTTACAAATAATCAATATCGAATAAAACAAGATTTGAAAAGTTATCCCTTACAATTGGTCTCATTTATCAATATGAGTCCAAAAATCTTGTGTAGTGGGTTTAAAAATATTAATAACTTTTAACATAACCATAAAATGATTTATTATATCATATATTATTCACTCGCAACTTTGTATTACTCATTCATTCAACAATAACATGTTAAATCAATACAATGGATAACAATTGCTTCATGTATCATAAGTGTTTGGACTTGGTGTTCTTGATATTATTACTTTTATCATGATCAAATTACATCCAAAATGTTAAACATGATTTATATATCATATATATTCCATATATATACATATAAACAATAGATAGATAAATTAAATGAAATACACTGTTCCTGGAGATGATAAGTCGTTAGTACGCATGAACAATGATTTCATTTCCTTATTGAATTGAATAGAATTAATTAAATTACACAGACACACATATTGATATATACATACATAAATATAGTAGGACTATTATGTCATATATTTTAGGATTATTTATTATATATACTTTATATTCATTCTTTAATGGTTAACATGGAGAGGTAATCTTTTCACGTTGTGGGGACAAGAAGCCACACGTATGCACGAGCGACGATATAATTCCATTAATTGATGAATGGTATCGAAGGGGATGATATAATATATCTGTATTAGTACCATGTTATAATAATCATATATAGTATTATTTATACCATTATACCCATCCATATAATGTGGTGGTGGAAAACAGATTACACCACAGCTTGGAGACAATATGTTGTACATACGCACAGAGGGTTATTTCCTTATTCAGTGGATTGACAGAAGGTTAAATAGAGTTGTTTCATATTTATAAAAACATATCACTATATTAGTGATATTGATGTTATTACTTCAAAATGAAACAACAAAATATGTTGATGCTGAAGAAGAAATAAATTTGAAAAAATCGGTAGAAGAGATTACCACTTCCTTGACATGCCTCCTTTAAATTTCTTATTTAGGAACTGGAGATTGTCATTAGAGAAGAGCCGAACCCCAATAATGTTACTAATGACGTTTATAAGATAAATTTTCAAGGTTTTTCTGATAATTAATTCTTAAAATGGGGTGAAGATGAGAGGGAGGAGGATCCCTTTTAAAAGAGAGAGGGGGATTTTTGGAATGTTCCAAAGTATTAATTTTTTATAAATTCAATTTAGATTTAAAATAGTCAAAAAATTATTTAATTATAATATAAGATGATTTTTTTTCAAATAAAAATCATCCAATAATTTTTTTATAAGTTTTGAATATTTTTTTTATCGTTATCATTTTTATTTTACTCTTATTTTACCCTTTTTAATCTTATCAGGATATCTTATTATTTACAAAATGTAGGTTCATGTAATTATCATATCAGGTAAAATTACCAAAAAATACTTATTTATGAAATATTTGGACTTATATTAATCATTTTGATGAATATAATATTTTTATGAATTTAATATCATTTAATAAACAATTTAATGTTTTATGTTAGGAATTATTTCATTTTTGAACACTATTCATACTTGACGTTTTTAAAAATTCATAAAATTTTATTTAGTAGAATACACGTCAATTACCCATCCCTAATATGTCAAATATATCCAAAAAATTTGTGGATGACATATATATATTCAAATTAAATTTATTTTAAAATTTATAAATTCATATATTTGAATCATTCATTAACGAGTTAATCACTACATCAGAAATTTGTCACAAATATATTAATTTTTATTATTTTAAAAATAATAAATAAAATTCCATGATGTAGGAAATCTTTTTATCTTAAATATTATAATAATATTATATTTTAACCCTTATTTACCAGATTTACTCTTTAACCATTGTAAATAAAATAATTACAGAAGTTACTATTCATAATGTACATAAATAAAAAATATATATTTACCCAATTTTATCCTTCCAATTGCAAATATGGAATCTATTTTTCCAAATTCAATAAACAGAATATGTTGTAGTTAATTTAAAATTAATCCCATTGTCAAAAAAATGGATTTTTGTTTAAAACAGAGAAAAGGATTGATAGGTTTTTAATATGAATTCATGGTAAAATTAATGCAATGACATGCATTATATTAAATTTTAAAAATTTATTCTATTTAAAAATTAAATATATTCAATATTATAATTTAACCATATAAATTATCTCAGTGGAAACAGTTGTTCTTAATTAAAATTTATCATAATTTTAATATTCATCATAATAAAAAAGTTATCACAAAAATATTTAAATATTATCCAAAAACAATTTTTATGTTCCGATTCTAAAGAAAAATTTTTATTTCAAAATTAACTTATAAATGTTTAAAACCCATATCTATAATGGTTGATCCATCGAAAGGAGGAAAAACATTATTTTTTTGAAAAATACTTATTTTATCGAAAAAAATAATTTTGTTGCCATACCATGATCTAGATACATGTAAGATGAATGATAATGTTATAAATTAAATAATAAAAAAATATTCCTAATGGATTGTATATATCACATTAAATAAAAATATTTTATTAATATATCCTTGTTTAGTGTAACTCGGTATCGCATACAATGTATGTTATTGTGGAAGGTTGCTCTTGTATATAACAAAAACCATGTTAGTGTTTCGCTAAATTAATTACATGAATAGAACATAAAATAGTGTGGAATAAAAACCAACAATATTTTTGCATATACTGCATGTTTTTACGATGTTATGTATATTGAAAATTAATCATGGATTAGTTTACAAAACAAGAAATCAACAAAATTAAAAAGATTCCATCCAAAAAATAGTGTGTTATAATGATAAATAACTTGTATCCCCTCTCATGGATTGATGTATTATTTGATAAAACATATGTGTCTATTTATTTATATATGTTTGTACATCAGTCAGGAATTCACAAATTAATGGAAAGGAAGGAGGATATTACTAGGAATACATTTCGAAGGAGGTATGGACACTATGACTTCATAGTGATTCCATTAATACTCAATCAAACACAATAAATTTTCTTGGAAATAATGAATAGAGTCTATATATATTACCCCAACATTTTTTAAGGTACTCTTTATTGGTGATATTCTGATATACTATATGAGAATGGATGAAAACAAGGATCAGTTGAACACTATACTAAATACCTTGAATAAAGGAGAAATTATATTCAATGTACAGTAAGTGTGAGTTATTGATGGAGTAAATTTCATTCTAGGTGCATGTTATCACCAAAAAAGTAATATGTGCAGACACATCAAATATAAAGGCATAAGAGGAGTGTCTCTTTCCAATATCAGTAATAGAGATCCATAGTTTCCATGCACGAGCTAGGTTCTCAAAACAAGGATAAATTTGATGGGAGTGATGTTTCTCAAAACTAGTGTATATAAATACTACTTCAAGTATTTTATAAAGTTGCTTATCACTACACCAGTACTCACACTACTGGCTTGTGGGGAACACTTCATGGAGTACATAAATTCCTCAAAAAAGTAATCAGGATATGGAAAATATAAAAAATGAATCAGTAATACAATTATCCTCAAGAATGTTTAGAATTATTGAGAAAAATTGTCCCATGCTTGATCTAGATTTAGCGGCTTTGAGTTAAAAAACATGTGGAATTATCTCTATTTGGATAAGTGTGAGATATAAATATATATAATATATGATAAATACACACACATATATATATATATAAACATATAAAGATCTTAATATAGTATAGAGAATATTTTTCAATCAAATCAAGGATTATGATTGATCAATCCACTACAATCTTGGTAAACCAAATTGGGTGATAATTTTCCTAAATAGAAATGATACATAATCATTATCTATAATGGGAATTGAGATAAATCAATTCTATATAGACATAATAACTATTGAAATGGGAATAATTAAGGAATATTCATAATAAATCATTTCTCCAATGATTTCTCTACTACATGTTATTAATTAAATAAATAATGCTCAATGAAATGATGTAGAAATTCGAGAAAACATGGAAGCTATAAGAAATGTGAAACACCCAGAGTTCAAAGTGAATAAGTAGTCGTAAAATTCAGGTGATGAGTTTGTGTACCATCCATTACATAGATAAAAAATGATATCCTGATTGATGCACATATCTCAAACTTCTCTCTTCCCCTAGAGTTCACAATGAGGAATCAAGAACTCTGAGAGAACTATTAGTGTGACAATATGAACAAGGAGGTCAGTAAATATATATCAATTTGAAAAGTGTGTCAATAAGTGACGGTCTAAAAAAATGGCATAGGGGATGATGAAACCATTACCACACCTATAGAGAAAGGTGAAAACCTCACTATTGACCATGTCACTAGACATTTAAATACATCCAATTTAAACCATGAAATATCAGTTTTTCTGGATCGTCTTTTAAAGATATCTCTCTTTATAATATTTCGATATGTAATATCAATGGACCATCTAGCAAAAATATACATTATATATGTGGTAATACTAAATGGAATACTAATATTTATTGTATCTATTTGAGAATCAAGATTAAACTCCATGTTTTGGAAAATATTCCAATGTTCTCTTAACACTACGCTAATCATTAGTCTGGCTTATCAACGTGAAATTGATGAATGAAATCAATAGACTATTAAGACACTAGAACAAATGTTTAGATCATGTTATATAGACATTTAAGGATCATGGGACCATCAGAAACCTCTTGTTTTGTTCTCCTATAATATGATACAACCATCGAGAATCCAAATGGATCCAAATTATTCCCTTTAATGGACAACAAACATAACACCAATCTATTGGGATGAAGTTAGAGAAGGTAAGATACTAATACCAAATGTGGATGAAGAAAAGCTCTAAAAGGAAAATCCATTCAAAAATCAAATCAGGGAATACCAATTTTGAAAAAAGATAATTTTAGTCAATCATCAACAAGACCTTGTATTTATGTTTGGAGACATTGTATTCCTCTGCATATCTACATGGAATAGGATCAAAACATTGTGGGAAAATGGAGATTTAAGTCCCATGTATGTTGGACACATATATATTCTTGATATAGATGGATATTTGGGTTACCGACTATAACTTCATCCAACACTGTCTCATGTAGACAATGTATTCCATGTGTCACTCATGAGTTAGTACATAAAACATTCCTCATATGTACTGAATTCAGTGGAGGTACAATTGTAAAATGTTCTCTATTATGAGGAGATGCCGATGATAATCTTGGATGATATAGATAATATTATATGAAATAAGAATAATCACCTACATGAAGTACTATGGTGAAACCATAAGTATGAAGGGGAACCATGGGAACATGTGGAAGTAATGAAAGAGAAGTACCCTCACCTTCTTCCCCTTGTAAAACATACTTTTGAGGATGAAATTTCATATGAGAAAAAATGTAATGAACCAGAATTGTACTAATGAAATTTCATATCTTATAAATATGTTATATTTTATAAATCACATAAAATATCTCACGGAACACAAAAAAACCATATGAATGAATAATGAATTAAATAAAAATTGTTTATAGAAAATAATGAACCAAAACAAATTTAATAATAACATGACCATTCGAATAGTAATGCTACCATTAAAAAATGTAAACCGTATAACTTAATATTTCCCTCACATATGAAATTATCAATAAAATTTAGTAATAATAAAAATTATTATAGGATATATTTATAAGTTTAAATAAGTAATTAATTTTTTAAAAAATAACAAGTTGAACATTGATATTTTTGTGAAACAGACATGTTTATTTAGAATTTTATACTTTATATAATTATATAATTATTTTTCATAATATAGAATCATAAATTAATTTTTTTACCTTATTATTATAATATAATTATATGAAAACATAATTAATTTTATAATGTGTTATAAAATATGTTTTAATTATATAATATTTATTTTTGTGAAAAAATAATTTTTTAAAATTTAAATTAAATGCCTGAAATTTAGAATATTATTTTTAAATAACATAGTCCATTATATAACATTTCACATAACAAACTAGTTTGGGAAATTATTTTGAATTTTATTATTAAATAGTTTAATTTTTGGAGAATAGAGATATATGGTATTTTATGGTATTATCTAAATACATGAATTATTTGACATGGTTGATATATTCATTATTTAAGAACCATTAGTTCAATATCACATATTCTAGTTACTTTATTTAGTCCCATGAATCAACACTATTTATATTCCTGAGATAATATAATATGAAATGAATAAAATAACAAAAACACCCCTCTCCAATACTATAAATACCACCCTCACCAACACTTATAATCACATCTAAAAAGACATGATTTGTTCTAAATTCTTATAAATACACTTCCCAAGTCTCTTCCCATGTTGAGGAGCCATTTCTCTCAATATATGAAAAAATAAAGTGCTTAATGGTGTATCAAAAGGATATTAAATCAGGTTGTAAAACCGCTTTATTTTTCTTTTTATTTATTTTGATTTATATTCAACTCCTCGCCACTTATTATAATAGTGACATTATAAGTACAGTATATTTTATATACTGGATTGTTAAAGTTTTTAGGTAACAATGAATCATAAAATCTTTCACATCCAATTTTCCTTAAAATAAAAACATTCACTGTGAATTGTAAATTTATCACATTTAATGACGATATGTTTTCAGTTTTCTTTTACTACCTTCATGGATTTCCATGAAGCCAATTTTATTGTTAAAATCAATTATAACATATTTATTATTTATTATGAAATCGTTTATTATAGGTTTATATGCATAATTTTAGTTAATAGTACACACCAAGTTTGTGATAGTGAATAAAATTCCAAATTAATGAAAATAGGTATCATTAAAATTTTATCTAATAAATCATCTTTATATCTTAATGATAAATGATATATAAGACCAGTTAAATTTATATAATTTCATTAATAACCTATAATCTCAATTATAGAAAATGATTTCCATATTATTTGATCTTTTATACGGGTATACAAGTGTACCGTTCTGGAAACCAAGGAAACAAATACCCATGAATAATAAAATTTAATCTCATAACTTATAAAATGGCAATAAAAAACATATTAAAATTATAATAGTCCAAATAAATTATTAAGATGTTTTGAATTAAATTATTAATGAATCTATTTTCATTATCAAATACATTTAAGAAAACCATAGTATACTATCATAAATTGGGTTAGGGATTCTTTTCAACCATCAATTTTATGTTCGGGTTAGGATATATCGTTATTTACCCCAATATAATACAAATTTATTTTATATATTTATTTTAAATTTTATTTAAATTCTCAAATCTCATGTATCCATATAATTTCATCACTTTTATAGGGGGAATACAAGTTTCATATAGGTTCCCTTCTCAATTATTCCAGATAACCTAGCTCGATTAATGTGATACAACCTCTTTCACAATCATATCATGTACCGTAAATAATATATTTATAATCCCCCATTATTCATCAAAAATAATTTATATTATCATGAAAATATATCTTGGTTCATTTTTTTATAAAATAGTATACCTTTTATTGTAACACCTCGGTTAAATAAAGAATATAACATCATTATATTTATCCATATTTGTGAATCGAATATTAATATTACTTTAAAGGGGATGAAATGCTCGATGGCGTACCCAATACGCAACAATGAGTTTCTTGGGAGTCTTACGTTGCACACTAGTAATAAAATAATATTATTTTAAATGTTAGTTAACAAGTAGTCGTTGTACTGGAGGGAATGGATAGAAATAACTAAAATATGATTATATATATTTTTAAATGTTTTTACATTTATCCAATAAAAGATAAAGGCTTAAAATACGAAAAGAATACAATTTTAGGCTTATATACTCTAATTTTCACGAAAGGTCCACTTATCACCTTTTGACGGCGAACTATCATTAAATATAGTTTTGATCACTCTTATACATTCTTTTGGACCAAATAAATCTCTTCTTTATAATTGGGACATCATATTTTACTTTGTGTAAATTTTTGGTATTTTTCCGATAAAGTTTATTTTTTAATGAATAGTGTAAAATGATGTATTTTAATTCAAAACCTCTTTTTAATCTAATTTATTTATATGATAAGATTACCATTTCAATTGGTTTTAAAGTGAAATTAGAAAATATTTTTACCATTAAATCTAATAGTGGTCGTTGGATTTAATTTCACTTTGAAATCGGACTTAAACTAGTGTCAATCTTTTGATACTTATTGTTTCATAAAAACACGCTATTTTCTCTGACAGCGGAAATTAATTATTAAATTAATTAATGTGACTTAAATGTTTTGAATTTTGAAAAATAGACTTCATTTTTGAATTTGGAATATCAAATATATCTTAGGGTGAATTTTTGGGATTTTTCTGAAAAACTTCAATTTTTAATGAATAGTGAAACCACTAAGTGGTACTTATAAAAACTGATTTTCCGTTTAAATAAAAATTTTCCATATTTGTGTTTTGAATTTCAAAAATCCGACATACATGGTTGTCATTAAGAAATAAAATGTGGTTCAATGGGATAAAAATAATTTTTTGGTGAATAGTAACTTTTTTTCATTAATCGCGATTAGAGGTAATTAGTGTAATTTAAGGTAAGAATGATATTATAAAAATGTGAAAACACCATGACAGTTGTCCTACCCCTATTGGATGAGTCATGGCCAATCAAGAAAACCCATGGGTCGATTTATGGGACCCCATGGAGCAACTTGGGTGAGATAATGACTTTAATGCTTTTTTTTAAAATAAAGGTAAAAATGACACTAACATAAATTGTTTTACTAAACCAATTTTCAGAAGGGGTTATACTAATCATATTTCTGACTATAAATATTCATTAGAAATCTAAAAATATTTCCTACATCGTAGTATTTTTTTTATAATTTTTAGACATTAAATAAGTTAAAGTATTTATGACATCATGATGATGCAGTGATGACCTCGTTATTTAACGATTTAATTAAAATGGAAAGATAATGTAAAATCTAAGAACTAAACTTGTCCAAAAACTATTGGATGGGAATATTTAGAAGCCTTATCATCTTATCTTAGAAATATATCAATTTGGGACCTTAGAAATTCGAAACACTTTTGAAAATAAAATAATAGTTTCATGATTTCCAAAAGAGCCCCTCCTCTCCTCTTATAAAAGGCCCCCACCTCTACCTCATTTCACACACTCCTAAAGCCTTTGGCTCGGAAATCCCCTGCCCATTTACTCTCTCCACATTCCTCTCCTCATCCTAGAGGATTCAATTTGGGCATAATCCTTTCGAAGGAAGCCTTTTGGCTCAAATCAAAAGGAGTTACACTTTTAAAGGTAATTCATTCTCTAATGTTCATTTGTTTTATTTTGCTTATCCAACCCCCTAAACTCTTTTTATTTACTTATTTTGTAACCACACCAGTATCTTCAATATACTAGGATGTTTTTATATGATTTATTCTAACTACACTCTCACACAACTACATCAAATGGTTAATGAACATATGGTTTCCGTGGATGGCGTAATTCTGCCTCCCGAAACGATGATTGTTCAATACTCATTTAACACCTTCAAAGGTGGCCATTAAGATGTCACTATATTTATATATGATATATAATATTTTTATGTTTTACTTAATCTTATGTATTTTTCATTTGTGGCTTACCTTTATGGCTTCCATTATGGGTATACGCGATATCTTCATTTAAGGAAGTGCGGACTACCGCCCCCTCAATGTGATGCGATTCGTTAATGCCATACGTGGGACGTATAAAGGATGGATTTAATGTTATTATATATGATGTTATACAGGAATTATTATATACCTCTATATCATTATTGTTTCTTTCCATTAAAGTATGAGATAGAAATGAAAGTAGCGTTCATGTGTACGTACGGCTTACCGTCTCCATGAACGGTGCATTTCATTTCTTATCCCCAAATGTAATGTACTATTATAAGTAAATGTATATAATTGATATATATGATGAATGATACATCTAAATTATTAATATAATTCTGGAATTAAAATATGCATACCTCTCATTTAGTTTTAATTTCATTATTATGACAAAGAAATGAACGTAGCGTTCATGCGTATGTACGGCTTACCGTCTCCATGAACGGTGCATTTAATTTCTTACTTCTAAATTATTATGTAATATTATAAATACATGTATATGCTGGCTATATATGATATATATTCTATCCAAATCAGGAATTTAATTCTGGATATAAAGAACCTTTGACCACACGAACAACATGTAATTGTAAGAGGTCCACTTTCGACTTAAGAACCAAATATCGACAAAACAAACATTATTAACTTAAATGGTTACATAATGTTTATAACATGGAAATAAGTGATATAAAAGGAATAATGAACTTTAAAAAGGTTCTTAATCATATTGAAATTAACTCAAGTTTTTATTCAGGACGTTAAAGAATGATCGAGTCAAGTCGGACCCGAGGTAAGGGATCCTACTCCACTCTTTCTTTTTAAGTACTCTCTTTTATGTCATTCCTTTTAAAGCTCATTTTTCTTGTTATTGGGAAGTTATTTTATATTAATATTACAGTAATTTTTATGTTCATGTGATGAGAGATACTATTCTCTATCATCAATCAATTTTGGATGTTTTGAATGGCGTCGTTAGGCTGCCGAATTTTCGTAAGAGATCTAACCTATCTCTTTCTTTTTAACTACTCTCCTTTATGTAACTTCTTTTATGCTCATCTTTGTTATGTTGGGGGATGTTCTTTTATATTCCTCTTTCTATAAACTTTATGTTAATATGGCGAGATACCCTATTTGATCTCATCAATCGATTTTTGTAAGTTTTCTGTGGCGCCGTTAGGCTGCCGAGTTTTCGCAAGGGGTTTTTCATCTCACTTTTATTCCCATGAGATTTATGCTACATTTGCCAGAATTTCCTTTGGGTGGTGTATGTACTGCCCATTATTTTACTCATTGTGTAATATTCTTTCATTTATTAGTATTTACATCAATGTTTTATTGTCCTTCCTTCACGGGGCGTATGTTTTGAAGGATACCCATGTCGGTAAGGGAACCTTTCACCCTCCTCTTTTTAAAAGACTTATTTTGTTGGGTCTTTTAATTTACATAGAGAACTTCTTAACCCAATTTCGATTTCTTTGGGTTCAACATGTAGTTATTGAATATGTAATCCTTTGAATATGTGTGAATGACCTTTGATTATTTTACACTTAATATCCACTTATATTTGGTGTATTCATTTGTCACACATAATTTTGTAATTGAATTATCCTTAAACCAAGGATACCGTCTTTGTAAGGGACTTCATCTCAATCTCCTTTCATTGAGGCATATTTCGTTTTATACACAACTTTCTTTTGTAACGGTGTATAAACCCCTATGACTTTTACTTTTATACAAAATGAATCTTTTTCTACGAGGCGTTTTACAAAACGACAAAAATGAATGTTTCTTTTAACGTACGTGGTGACAACGACCTTTTCCGCTTCCACGAGTATTATTTGGTCTTTTCCTAACTCAACAAGCCGTAATGTTTTTAAAATAAAATAAATACCATATACTCTTTTATGTATTTTGGTATTGAAAATGGTTTTGATAAAGGATTCTATTATGTCAATATATTTATGATATATTGTGATTGAAATGTGGAAATGTTATCATTCCTTTATATTGGTTTTATGTTTTATGATTTTATATTGGTACTTAGACATTTTAATGGGTGGTTACGTTATAAACAATATGAAGGGTGGTGCCGTGAATACCAGGATGGGTGCTTACGTTATAACCTCCAATGCATTGGGTATGGAAGTCGGCCGTATGGCTATTCCATTAAGTATTTATGGAAATTGGCCGTATGGCTATTCCATTAAGTGATATGTGTGGGAGTCGACCTTATGGTTATTCCACTTAAGTATGTTTATGTCCCAAGTTACCTTTATATATGTTATGTGTTCTTTATATGGGTTTTATGGTAATCCTTTGGTTACAAAAAGGTAAGTAATGATATTTTATTCAGTGAATAGTTTTTACTACTTCATAAAGTTGAAAAGTATTACCTTGATAAAGTATACATGGTTTACTTTTTTTTTGATAAACTAACAGTTTTTATTCTTTGTGTATCCCTTACTGAGTTTTTATGCTCATCCCATGTTTTTGAAATGTTTTTCACAGGACTTAGAGTGGAATAGGGTCAAGGATGGGATCAAGGGAAAGTCATGCTACCTAAAACATGAAACTAGACATGTTTCTTTTTAAGAGTTTTTATTTTATGGAAATTTAGTATAAGAGACTACTTTGTAATCTTTTGAGATGTAATAGATATGTCCTAATTCTCTAAAACTTTAAGCCTGAAAAGATCCTCAATGTGAATTATTCATTTAATTTAATTTTAAGAAAGGTTTAAGGCTGGGGCCTTATAGTTGGTATCAAAGGTCGGTTTGGATATCTTTAGAGGTTAGGGTATTCTCTAAGAATAAGTGACATTACCATAATGGTTAGGATTTTAGAAAGAGTCCGAGTTTTAGATAAAGTGAATGAGTAAGTATATCTTAGTGTTTACCGTCCTCATTAGTACATGATGGTTTTGTTTATATACTCACACTGACATTTCTGTTTTTAGTGAATAGATGGATCTAGCAGGCACCAAAGAGACAACAAGTTTGAAGGAAACTGTGGTGGTTCTCTGATTAAGATACTAGATAAAATGGGGGATTCAATGAGGAAACTCATGGTTGTTCTAAACCAAATATCAAGGAGTCATGATCAACAACATGAACCTTGGTATGTTCTGTAATGCATCGTGTATGAGATGACCAATCTATGTGGATGTTCAGGTAATAATTATAAAGGTAACCATTACAGTTTTTATGATCCTTACTTTGGAGGTAATTATGGGTTATTATATGATATGATGGAAAATGAAGGGCATGAGATAAACTTGAGGTTAAAATCTGTTATGATTATTTTTGAAGATTTTATCTCGTTTTGGGGAATTTTTTAATAATTATATAGTTTTGTAAAAGGACAACATGCAGACCGTGTGACAACCCGTCACGTCGGACAAAGCTGCGGGAATCGAACCCCCAACCAAAGTGCGACTGGTATTTATCGCCTACCACTGGACTACGTGAATTCCCTGGTTAGATTGACTGATTCTTTTTAGTTATATGATTTTATGAATTAAGAGTAAGTTTATTTTGGGTTATTTTTGAAAATGATTAACCTATCATGGAGGATATGTGATTAGGTTAATTACTTTTCAATACGAGACATTAAGAGCAACTGATGTTGTTTGGAGATAAATGTTATGATTTAACATGTAAGACTATGTGACTAAATCCTTCAAATATTTGGGTTTCAATATTAGTTTGGTTTAATTTGAAGAATTTTATGGACAAATTGTTTATCGAATGGTCCTCTTTGAAATTTGGGTTTTGTTGGACAAAATTTGGAGATTAAGAATAGATTTTCTTTTTATAAAGTGTTATTCGTTTCTGAATTCTATGATCTTGTACTAACCTTTTTGGTTTTGGTTTTGGTTAAAGTATAATGAAATGGGATGTATATAGTTATCTTTGGTGGATTAGGTGATTCTCTAGAAGTTGATTATAGTACTCTTAATGTGAACAAGTCTTCCTAAATACTCGTCTTTTGGAGAAAATATGAGTTTGTGTAAGGAATCTAGTAAAAGTTGAAAGTAAACATGATAAGTGATTTTGTTTCCTTATGAATAAATTACTCAATAAAAAGTAACTTAAAAAAAATGTTGTCTATTAACTTTTCCTACTGGGGAATCGAATACCGTTTAACCCATCACAAGTTTGTGATTTTCTCATGGTTAACTTTCTCCTAAACATGTTTTCTATCACTCTCCATCAGAACATGACCCTATGTTTTCTCATCCATGTCCATGTTTTCACACTTGGAATCCTGGTATGGGTTAACTCGGGTGACCTTTGTACTTATCTTTCTTTATTTTTAAAGTGATTGTTTTACCGACTCTTCCTCCGATGTGGGACTTTCAAGGATATTTCCAAGCCCAATTTTAAAATTGCGAGGACGCAATTCCCAAAAAGGGGGAAAGATATAACACCCCAGGTAAATAAAGAATATAACATCTTTATATTTATCCATATTTTTGAATAAAATATTAATATTACTTTAAAGGGGATGCATTGCTCGATGGCGTACCCAATACGCAACAACGAGTTTCTTGGGAGTCTTACATTGCACACTAGTAATAAAATAATATTATTTTAAATGTTAGTTAACACGTAGCCATTGTACTGGAGGGAATGGATAGAAATAACTAAAATATGATTATATATGTTTTTAAATGTTTTTACATTTATCCAATAAAAGATAAAGGCTTAAAATACGAAAAGAATTCAATTTTAGGCTTTTATACTCTAATTTTCACGAAAGGTCCACTTATCACCTTTTGACGGCGAACTGTCATTAAATATAGTTTTGATCACTCTTTTACATTATTTTGGACCAAATAAAACTCTTCTTTAGAATCGGGACATCAAATTTTACTTTGTGTAATTTTTTGGTATTTTTTCGATAAAGTTCATTTTTTAATGAATAGTGTAAAATGTTGTATTTTAATTCAAAACCTATTTTTAATCTAATTTATTTATATTATTAGATTATCATTTCAATTGGTTTTAAAGTGAAATTAGAAAGTATTTTTACAATTAAATATAATAGTGGTCGTTGGAATTAATTTCACTTTGAAATCGGACATAAACTACTGTCAATCTTTTGATACTTATTCTGTCATAAAAGCACGCTATTTGCTCTGATAGCGGGAATTTATTATTAAATTAATTAATGTGACTTATATGTTTTTAATTTTTTAAAATAGACTTCATTTTTGAATTCGGAATATCAAATATAGCTTAGGGTGAATTTTTGGGATTTTTCTGAAAAACTTCAATTTTTGATGAATAGTGAAACCACTAAGTGGTACTTATAAAAACTGATTTTCCGTTTAAATAAAATTTTTCCACCTTTGTGTTTTGAATTTCAAAAATCCGACATATATGGTTGTCATTAAGAAGTAAAATGTGGTTCAATGGGAAAAAAATAATTTTTTTGTGAATAGTAACTTCTTTTCATTAATCGCGATTAGAGGTAATTAGTGTAATTTAAGGTAAAAATGATATTATAAAAATTTGAAAACACCATGACACTTGTCCTACCCCTATTGGACGAGTCATGTCTAATCAATACAACCCATGGGTCGATTTAGGGGACCCCATGGAGCAACTTGCGTGAGATAATGACATTAATGCATTTTTTTAAAATAAAGGTAAAAATGACACTAACATAAATTGTTTTAATAAAACAATTTTTAGAAGGGGTTATACTAATAATATTTCTGACTATAAATATTAATTGTAAATATAAAAAAAATTCCTACATCATAGTATTTTTTTTATAATTTTTAGACATTAAATAAGTTAATGTATTTATGACATCATGATGATGCAGCGATGACCTCGTTATTTAACGATTTAATTAAAATGGAATGATAATGTAAAATATAAGACCTAAACTTGTCCAAAAACTATTGTATGGGAATATTTAGAAGCCTTATCATATTATCTTAGAAATATATCAATGTGGGACCTTATAAATTCGAAACACTTTTGAAAATAAAATAATAGTTTCATGATTTCCAAAAGTTCCGCTCCTCTCCTCTTATAAAAGGCCCCCACCTCTACCTCATTTCACACACTCCTCAAGCCTTTTTCTCGGCTATCCCCTGCCCATTAACTCTCTCCACATCCCTCTCCTAATCCTAGATGATTCCCTTTTGGCATAATTATTTCAAAGGAAACCTTTAGGCTCAAATCAAAAGAAGTTACACTTTTAAAGGTAATTAATTCTCTCATGTTCATTTGTTTTATTTTGCTTCTCCAACCCCCTAAACTCATTTCATTTACTTATTTTGTAACAAAAACATTATCTTCAATATACTAGGATGTTTTTATAAGATTTATTAGAGCTATACTCTCACACAACTACATCAAATGGTTAAAGAAAATACGGTTTCCGTGGATGGCGAAATTCTGGCTCCCAAAACGATGATTGTTCAATACTCATTTAACACCTTCAAAGGTGGCCATTAAGATGTAACTATATTTATATATGATATATAATATGTTTATGTTTTACTTAATCTTCTTTATTTTTTATTTGTGTCTTAACTTTATGGATTCCATTATGGGTATACGCGATATCTTCATTTAAGGAAGTGCGGACTACCGCCCCCTCAAAGCGATGTGATTCGTTAATGCCATACGTGGGACGTATAAAAGATGGATTTAATGTTATTATATATGATGTTATACTGGAATTATTATATACCTCTATATCATTGTTGTTTCTTTCCATTAAAGTATGAGATAGAAATGAAATTAGCAGTCATGCGTACGTACGACTTACCGTCTCCATGAACGGTGCATTTCATTTCTTATCCCCAAATGTATTGTACTATTATAAGTACATGTATATAATTGATATATATGATGAATGATACATATAAATACTGAATATAATTCTGGAATTAAAATATACATACCTCTCATTTAGTTTTAATTCCATTAATATGACAAAGAAATGAAAGTAGCGTTCATGCGTACGTACGGCTTACCGTCTCCATGAACAGTGCATTTCATTTGTTACCTCTAAATTATTAGGTAATATTATAAATACATGTATATGCTAGATATATATGATATATATTCTATCCAAATCAGGAATGTCATTATTGATATAAATAACCTTTGACCACATGAACAACATGTAATTGTAAGAGGTCCACTTTCGACTTAAGAACAAAATATCGACAAAACAAACATTATTAACATAAATGGTTACATAATGTTTATAACATGGAAATAAGTGATATAAAGGAATAATGAACTTTAAAAAAATTCTTAATCAATTTTAAATTAACTCAAGTTTATTATTTTGGATGTTAAAGAACGATCAAGTCAAGTCGGACCCGAGGTAAGGGATCCTACTCCACTCATTCTTTTTAAGTACACTCTTTTATGTCATTACTTTTAAAGCTCATTTTTCATGTTATTGGGATGTTATTTTATATTAATCTTACTGTAATTTTTATGTTCCATTGATGAGAGATCCTATTCTCTCTCATCAATCCATTTTGGATGTTTTGAGTGGCGCCGTTAGGCTGCCGAATTTTCGTAAGAGATCTAACCTCTCTCTTTCTTTTACTCTCCTTTATGTCACTTCTTTTAAGCTCCTCTTTGTTATGTGGGGGTATGTTCTTTTGTATTCCTCTTTCTATAAACATTATGTTAATATGATGAGATACCCTATTTGATCTCATCAATCGATTTTTTTAAGTTTTCTATGGCGCCATTAGGCTGCCGTGTTTTCACAAGGGATTTTTCATCTCACTTTTATTCCCATGAGATTTATTCTACATTTGCCACAATTTCCTTTGAGTGGTGTATGTACTACCCATTATTTTACTCATTGTGTAATATTATTTCATTTCTGAGTATTTACATCAATGTTTTATTGTCCTTCCTTCACGGGGCGTATGTTTTGAAAGATACCCATGTTGGTAAGGGAACCATTAACCCTCCTCATTTTAAAAGACATCTTTTGTTGGGTCTTTTAATTTACATAGAGAACTTCTTAACCAAATTTCGATTTCTTTGGGTTCAACATGTAGTTATTGAATATGTAATCCTTTGAATATGTGTGATGACCTTTGATTATTTTACACTTAATATCCACTTATATTTGGTGTATTCATTTGTCAAACATAATTATGTAATTGAATTATCCTTAAACCAAGGATACCGTCTTTGTAAGGGACTTCATCTCAATCTCCTTTCATTGAGGCATATTTCGTTTTATACACAACTTTCTTTTGTAACGGTGTATAAACCCCTTTTACTTTTACTTTTATACAAAAGGAATCTTTTTCTATGAAGCGTTTTACAAAACGACAAAAAGGAATGTTTCTTTTAACGTACGCGGTGACAACGACCTTTTCCGCCGCCACGAGTATTATTTGGTCTTTTCCTTCCTCAACAAGCCGTAATGTTTTTAAAATAAAATAAATACCATATACTCTTTTATGTATGTTGGTATTGAAAATGGTTTTGATAATGGATTCTATTATGTCAATATATTTATGATATATTGTGATTGAAATGTGGAAATGTTATCATTCCTTTATATTGGATTTATGTTTTATGATTTTATATTGATAGTTGGAAATTTTAACGGGTGGTTACGTTATAAACCATTTGACAGGTGGTGCCGTGAATACCAGGATGGGTGGTTACGTTATAACCTCCAATGCATTGGGTATGGAATTCGGTCGTATGGCTATTCCAATATGTATGTATGGAAATTGGCCATATGGCTATTCCATTAAGTGATATGTGTGGGAGTCGACCGTATGGTTATTCCACTTAAGAATGTTTATGTCCCAAGTTACCTTTATATATGTTATGTGTTCTTTATATGGGTTTTATGGTAATCCTTTGGTTACAAAAAGGTAAGTAATGATATTTTATTCAGTGAAGATTTTTTACTACTTCATAAAGGTGAAATGTATTACCTTGATAAAGTATACATGGTTTACTTTTTGTTTGATAAACTGGCAGTTTTTATTCTTTGTGTATCCCTTACTGAGTTTTTATACTCATCCCATGTTTTTGAAATGTTTTTCACAGGACTTAGCATGGAATAGGGTTAAGGATAGGATCAAGGGAAAGTCATGCTACCTAAAACATGAAACTAGACATGTTTCTTTTTAAGAGTTTTTATTTTATGGAAATTTAGTAGAAGAGACTACTTTGTAATCTTTTGAGATGTAATAGTTATGTCCTAATTCTCTAAAACTCTAAACCTGAAAAGATCCTCAATGTGAATTATTCATTTAATTCAATTTTAAGTAAGGTTTAAGGCTGGGGCCTTATATTTATACTTGAATTTTGTTTAATTTTTTCCTTCAACCGCCCAAAAATGATTCATTTTAAATCATTAAAACACATTATTTTGACAGATTTTCACAAAATTATGACATAACTTATCAGTATATAAATTTATTTTTCTGTATAAATGTCCATGTAAGATTTAAATCCATTATTTCATATACATAATTAGGATATTCAATTTTGTCACTACATATGTAATGACTATGATACCCGATACATTACATGGGCAACCCTTTTATTTATTCCTCATGTATGATTTTTATGTGGAACATTTATACTTGAAAAAGATATAATGTGTGTACCTTGATAGTGATCCAGTGAATATGGTAAGGTTTAGTCTAAAAAAGGCATCATGTAGGAATAGAGAGTGAACATGAATCAATTGTTGGATTTTTTTTCGTCTATGTGTAATGGTTATGATCTGTAGCCTTGAATCGTGATCCTCCATGTGAAATGGTCTTGGATTTTAGCCTTGAATCTTGCTTATATCATGTTCTATGTTATTTTAAAATTATTATGATACCATGATATAATGATCCCATGTTATACATGTAGTGATTCATCATGTTTATTGATCTTCCATACCTTTTTATATCATCAGGTTATTTTATCTAACCCTTATGCTAGGATTTATTTCTATGTTTATACCCTTAAAGGGATTTTTAGCCTATCTGTATGTTCATGTATTCCATTTATTATCTAATGAAAATGTAATATACAAGTGGAATATTGGATAACATTATAAATATTAAATAAAATATTTTGTTATATTTTTTTTCATATTTTACAAATATATACCAAATCATCCAAACAAACTAGACTTTATTACCATTTGTGTATCCCATGTCTACTTATTCAAAAAATAATGTAATAATATATTTAAAAGGATAGAGACGTTATATTATATAACAAATATAAATTTCATTATATAGGTGTTTAAAATTTATAGTTAGAAAATAATGATAGAACATATAGATGATGAGTAAAAATGATTAATCGAAATAAACACATTATTATTTACATGGATGATCCATTGGAAATACATATAATAACATAATATAATGGGAATATATGATAAATGTGTTTAAATTAAAGTACAGGGAATTCTAAAATTGAAGGTTTTCTAGAGTAAACATAATTTTTAGGAGATCCTTGAAGTGGTGGTGAGAGGTATGATTTATAAGATGTGAGAATTTCTATTATATAAATATTTTCGTTTAATAAAAAGGCGTAAAAAGTTAAAAAAATCATAAAAATAAATGAATAGATTTTAATTGAGCGTATAGTGATCTTATGTCTATAATCTTATAAATAATCAATAGGAATCATTTTTTTCACAAATTTTGAGACCTTAATAACTTGAATTATTAAAATTATTCCTTAGGATTTCACCAAGGTAAATAGTTATCATTTCAGGTAACTAAATATTAATGCATAAAAAATATGTTGGACATAGTAGATATGTTATCACAATGATTCCAAATTTTAAATCCACATTTTTAGAAAAATTTATAATATTTTAGAAAATTAATTTTAATTAAAAAACATTATAATATACTCAACAAAAACATATTTGTAATTTCGTACATGAGTCCTAAATGAAAAATCATATGTCTTTAAATGATTATAAATATTATAAAATGTATACTATCAATTTTAAAATATTCCTGATCTCAATGTGATGTTTTAAAAATTTCAATTATTTAAATGTATACAAATAATAAAACAAATGTTGTGGTATTAGAAAAAATGGTATAACATTATTCCGTTAAAAATATTTTTTTTAAGAATAATTCAAAACCTTTACTATGCAAATATTTTTATACTCAATAAATATATAGATATTATTTTTATTCAAATTATCATTCTAAAATATATACATTAAAATTTTAAATAATATAAGAAAACATAGTGAAAAACAAATTTTTTAGAAAATAAAATTATGATAGAGTAAAATTTTATTTTTAGTTTATATATAATTATAATAAAGAAAGAATTAAAAAATAACTATTAATTTTTTAAACATAGTCCTTTAAAAATAATATCCTTACTTTTAATTAAAAAAATTATGATGATTAAAAATATTGATTATGGAAAATAATAATGAATTCTGTAAATTCATATAAAATATGATTTATATAAATATTATTGTTATTATAAATAATAATTCAGTTATATTTATTCATACATTCTACTTCAACATCTTGGATTTATGGTTTTGAAAATATCATATATTCATTTAGTATGGTGTTTCCTATCAGGAGAGTTAACCATCATATTTTACTAAATTTGGGGAACACGTATATTAACATCATGGGTTCTTAAATTCTTTCCATGTTAAATATATTTTATGTTCAAGATTATTAATTAACACTTAAAAATTAAAATACATATGATTATCCCAATAAATAATTCCTTGAGAGATGTCAACCATTAAATATTTGGAAACAAATATTTTTCCATTTAATAAGTTAATTGAAAACATGGTTTCAACCATTTTAAATATATGCCTTTAAATATTCCATATATAGTCCAATATTATATAATTTAAAATTAAACGGTATTAATAATGATCTTTTCATTGATATAATATAGTAGTTTGACATGTTGTTTTGTCTCATTATTCTGAATAACTCTACTCTATGTAGAGAGAACAAATCCTTTAATAAAGTCAAATTAAATTTATCAATGGAAAAAAATATGATTTTCAAGAAACACATTTTCAATCGAATTGACATGGGATACAATATTTATACAAATGGATGTTTTCTTCATTATTTTAATTATTAGTGGTGGTGATTTTATATTATTATAAAAATTGTTTGCATTAATATTTTTTCTAGAACATATTTTAATACCCAAAAATATTATGTTGATATTGGTTTTACATTTATCCATTAAATTCATGACGTAAATTTAGTGGAAGAGTTATTACGTGGGAGAAGGAGTTTGTTAATGATCCATATCCTTGGTAGTCAAGGGTTAGGGAGTCAATTTTCATAATGCCCAAATCCCATGAATTTGAACCATTGATGTGTGAATGTGTTTTTTTTGTACTTTTATACCATATACATTATAATTCATCCACTTAAACTATGTTTTAAAATCCAAAGATCAGTGGAATATTATTTTACAATTAATTCATATTATATTTTCATTTAAATAATCCCCTCGATGCATAGTCCATCACTTTTTTAAATAAAAGAAATTAAATATATTTTCCTCTATCATCATCATAACTTAAACCAAAATGGGCATCTATGAGTTTATTATTTGGTTTTTTGGTACTTTTATAACGTTCAAATGGATTATAATATTTCTTGTTAATTGACATAGTTTAATCACAAGGTTTATTAATATACCACCAATTTTGATTTGTTTTGATTGGGTAATTTCATTAGTATCCCTTACACCCATTGTTCCATCTAATTTCAACTCCTAATAAAACCAAAAGGGTTTATGTCAAAGATTAATGATTAATAATACCGGTGAATTATAAAATTCAATAACATAAAATGAGTTTATCCTTAGAGTATTTAAATCTTATTATTAAATTTTATTTTGATTCCTATTAGTTTACCTATATCAACCATAGTTTTACTGAGGTTACAGTATGTTTTATTCATGTACTTACCAAATTAATGCATCAATTTAAATATTAAATAAATAATTAACATTGGGATTTTAAGGAAATGTGTTCAACCAAAGTATATCCCTAGGGATTGTCTAGAATGGTGAATAGTTTTATTCCCACTCATTGTACATCAGGGCGATGATTGAGTTAATCATAAGCCACCCTTTTGGAGTTATTATAAAAAATGGTATTTATGAAACACATAAATCCTATTTATAGTATCAATATATAAATGTTATTATATGAAAACCATATATTTTATCTTTACTAGTATTAGATGATATCATCCTGTACATAGATTATTCTCAAGGGTTTTCACTATAGTTAATTAACCATAACACAAAAGGTAACTTAACTAATCTATGATAACAACTAATAATTTTCCCATGATAACAATGATATAAAACCTATATAAACATATTTAAATATTACATTGATTCATGGATTAATTAATACATTAATAAACGTTCACAACTCCCATGGATGAAAATTTATTAATCTTGGAGACTAGGCACATAGAAATATTATTTTATAAAAAATGTGAATATTTATCCATATTTAAACAACACTAAATCCACTTCAAGATATCCTCTAGCACATACTATTATTTATAACATGGGGAAAGAATACATGAGAATCTTGTGTGATAAAATTATCAGTATGATATGACATTTGAACATATTATCGGGTGATAGATCAAAAAAAAAGATAAAACATGCGATGTGGAGGAATATATTATTAAAATAAAATACAACAATAATAGTTTTCAACCATTATATATAAAAGGTTATGAAATCTCCCATAAATAACATATTACATAGAGAAATAGTGTGATGTTAAGAGATAATAAATTTGAGGCATGGAGTATAATCATAGGCATATGGCTTGGAAATACTACATGCCCTTGAAATTTATAATAATGAAATAAATTGTAACAATCATAAGCGTGGGGAAATTATTTCATTATGAAAAAAATATGTAGTTTTTATATTTTGAGATAAACAAATACGAAATCAATTTTTTTGTAGAAATATTCCAACACATTCTGTTGTGAAAAAATGAATCTATCGTATTTTTATTGTGACTAAAAGAAAATTTTCTAAATAATTGTAGTGAAAAAAATGTCCACACTTAACATCCTTTTCTTATGAGATATAATTCCATATCAATACTTTAATTTGATATATATTAACCCACCTATCATCATATATATATATATATATGAGTACTAGAAGAAATAAATCCTTAAACATATCATAAAAGGCTATATGTAATTAAAATGATGAAATTAAACACATCAAAAGGAACTCTCCCAAATAAAAAAAATTATAACACTTCATTATTACCTAAAAAATTGATATCAGCCACATAAACCGTTGTTACAGTAAACTCAATCACCTGAAGAGATAAATTCATATAATAAATTAGTGGTTTATTCATGTTGAATAACTTCTAATAATGTTATAATATTTGTTAAAAATATTAAAATTTTATTGAAATCGTAAGTTAGATTATTAAAAAAATATCTTTCAATTTATTAATAAACATATGATTATAATGAAACATCTATTTTCAAAATGTGAAGAGAATTTTTTTAAAATATATTTAAATTTTAAAATAATGATCTTATAATAGTGTATCAAAAAAATATGTAATGATTTCAAATTGGTGACGTGAAAACAATTTGAAAGATTTTAGTATTAAAAAAAATTCAATAATGAATCCATAAAAATTAATGGAAGGATTCAAATGGTGAAGTAAAAATATGAGAAAAATATTTTCTTAAAAAACTAATATTTAATAATATTTCTTTAAAATTAAATAATTTTTATCAAAAGGGGATTTCGATAGGAAGAAAAATCAAATGATTTTGAGTAGGTGGAAATCCTTATAAACATTTTGTAAAATATTTATTAAACTCCCACTTTGGAAACGAGTAAAAAATTTATTTTTTATAAAATTAATAATCATAAATATAAGTATATATAGAGAAAAAAATCATTTTTACTAGGGAAAATGAAAAATTATCAGGATGTAAAAACATGAATATGGTGAAAATTAATTAAAAATGTGAAATATAATTTCCAAAAAAGGATTTATAATGTAAAAATAATTTAGAGGTAAATATTATTTCAATAGAAAAAAAGATGTTATTAATATATAACATCATCATATAGTAGTATAATTCAGTCCTTAATCATTATAATCATTGTGTAGTTATTAGGCCCCAAGAAAAATATTTGAGTAAATAAAGCACCATAAAAGTTGATGAAAATTTGAGTAAAATAAAATTCAATGAGTGATACATAAATTAATCATAATTTTATATTATTAAAATTTATTTATTGGTATAATATTTCTTTTTGTGATTGTATACTCCAAAAAATTTTAATTTAGTTCATAAACTAAAACACGTCTCCATGAAATTAATTTTTGATATAACCCTTTACTCAGTCCTAATACATTGGAAACATTGACCAAATTCAATAAAAAAATTGAATTATATTAATTAGAAACATAAAATAAATCCTTATTCAAAACTATATCTATTTATTCACCACATTTATAATTATTTCATTCTAATATATTAGTAATTATTAACACATTTTCCCAGATATAATGTCTGTAATGTTATTGGTTTATACTTGTTTTCTTTGGATATGTGTTTATATTAGTTATTATGATAAATTTTATAATTAAAATAAGACTAATGACAATATAATTTATTAAATCTAATTATATTTTAATTTTTAATTTCATTTTATATGTTATTCAAACATTACAGTTGAATATGAAATTGATATTAATCTTATTCCAGTGACACTTAACCACAGAATGCTGTCTTCATAATTAATGAGATAATTGTTAAAATAACCATAATTACCCAAAATAGAATCATTTCAATGTTATTAATACGAAATTATACTGAAAATTATGTTCTCATATTCATCCATGTTATGAATTCATAACATTGTTCCTGTAGGTGGTCAATCTCACCAAAACATGAACATGCCATACATAACATATCATTATGAGGAGTTTTTGTTATATTATCATTACACTTAAATAATATTGACATAATAAATTGTTTATTATTGTGATATATATAAATATTATAAATAAAATAAAATAATAAATAATATATATGAAAAATTCTGAAAATTTGGATTAAAAGATTTGCATCATGGTTTGCTAGTTTTAGTTGACGAAATTATCAATGATCATTTATTGATCGTATCACTAATAGGTTCTAATATATATTATAAATGAAAATTAATTATATCATTGACACCATATTTAAAAACTGAATCCTTTCATAGACCTATATTTTTTTGGTGGTGAGTAATTGAAAAACATTAATTAATCTTTCAAAAATAGTAGTAGAATGCATGCACGTATGGTTGCTTATTTAATTTCCAATTAAATAATATCTACTTGTAATATGTTTTAATTTTTTTATAATCTAAAAACATAATAAATTTAATACTTCTATATTAAATTCCTTATAATGATAAAACATTTTTAGATGCTATAGAAAACAAAACATCACACTCTAGGAAGGCTGCTGACATCACACACACACTAATATAATTTTCACTTTATATAAGGGGGACATGGAAAATTAGATTCATGATCATAAAAATAATTAAAATCTATAATTATATATTAAATAAATATTTTATTTCATAGTTATTTTACATCTATAATTTGACAATAAATGAAATGAAATCATTTAAGTAAAAATGAATACTCACATTTAGCACATTGAGATATCATAGGAAGATACCATAGGAATTGATCAAATATGTAAATAAAATATTACTATAATATCAAAAACGTGGATGAGGGTTATATATTAATTGAATATTTTATGGTTTCATGAGGAAAAAAATAGCAGTTGCTTGAAGAGGTGGTTATATGTCCCTTTTATATGTGGTGAGAATGGAATTTTTTGTTAATATATCAACATAATATAACAGGATCACATGTGAAAAATAAATGTGGTGCAAAAATTATAATATAATTTTACTAAGGGTTAGATAAGAATAATTTTATTTAAATAAATTAACTATAAATATGTTTTTAACATGTTTCAAGTACATTATCCCTTGAATTATTACTTTTTTTCACTATAGTTTTTTCTATTGTAACTTGTTTTTCCTAAGGTAAAAAAATAAATCTATATAAAAAAGAAGAATTTTTTAGTTAATTTATAAAAACAGTATCATTTCTTTTAATTCAATTTTTTAGTTTATTTCCTAAAAATTTTTAAACATATTTTTATTTTAAAAAATTATTATGTAATAAAATAATTACTCATAATCACTTTACAAGAGTTCTAAAATATCAATCCATTGTTTTTATAATATAAAAAATGTTTCAAAATATATAATTTCACGATAAAATTTATTTTTATGAAATTGGATTATTTTGTTTTTATGGCATCGTTGTATACTAATAATCCTAGAGAAGGCGCAATATTTTAAAAAATGGTATATTTCATTATTCACATAATAATCATCATTATAGAATGATATATAAATATTACGATTTTATAATATTTATATCACAAATAATAAATTATTTTTATTTCAATATATTCTTCATATCATATTATATAAATTTATCTTTTATACACAATTATAAAATAGATAGGAAAAAATTACAGGAAAATAACTTTTCAAAAAACAAGTGGGTTTTTTCTCAATTTCTAGAATAAATTAATAAATATATAATTAATAAATAAATTTTATTATTTTATTATATTAATCATTATTCAATAATATACTCATTTTTAAGGATAAAAAATATACTTTTTAAAAAGAATGATTCCTGATAACAGAAAATAATTATGTAAATATTTATAACATTACCAATATATAAATATTCATTTTAAAAAATTTAATAGTTTGGATACTTATATTGATGATTACTAATTCAGTGATCATGTTTTAATTATTGAAACATATCATAGATTTTTTTTAGTTTACTATTTCATGTTTATTAAGCGATCTGACATATTTAATATAAATAATGGAAAAAATTAAAATATCAGGTCATTACAACAAGATATAGTGAAGGCCTCAAGATGACTACGGTGTTAGGTTTCTAGTTTTACAATATGGAGAAGAATACAAATAGTGTTATAATTTATCATGAGGATATTAAAATGTGGGGAATTCCTCTATATCCTGTCTGAGAAAATAAACTATGAATATGTAATTGGGATAGTTGAGATATAATGCATGATCATGTTTTTTCTATGAGGTATGAATCCTTTAATTTATGTTTAAAATCCATTTTTTAGTCTATATAATTGTTTTTAATGGAATAAGAAAGGGTTCTTGGTGTCAGGTAATTATTCTAATTTTGGATCTCTATATTTAAGAGATATATGAAGATGCACAAGTTTGGTGAATAGTTATGAGTAAATGGGAAGATCAACCATTAAGATCAACAGTGTAGTAATGTGATTAGTTTAACCATATGAAGAAGGTAATATATCCAAGAAATGCTACAATATATTACATATTATTTTATATTAGCTGCAAAAAATTTATTTTAACTATATTCCTTATCGTATAATGTGGTCAAGGTGATAGTTAGTGAGGATTCACAAGATGTTTATGATTTTAAAAACTATGGTCCTAGTTGTGTGAGGGGAGTCTACATTAGGAATTGGTTGTAAACTGTTGATGCATGTTATAGAAATCTTGGTCTAAAATTTTTATTCCCTTAAAATGAATTGAAATATTCATATTTTCCCACCTTACTATTAAATAAATATCCTATTCTCCATTAAACGTTGTCCAACATCCCCCACCACTTGATCTCCCTTATTGTAAAGACCCGTAAAATTCAAGGAAAATTTTTTCTTAATTTTCTTTAGAATTTTACAAGAGCGCGGTTTCAGACGGCACCTGATTCCGAGGCCCGGAGTGCCCGGAATTAATTTCCGAAGTTTGGCTCGGGTACGTTCAGTGAACGAACGAGCGGAAATTCCTAACTTTTGATCCGGTGCTCGGAATTGAAATCCGAGGGCACCGATGAACTCGCAGCGCCGATATTCGCTTAAAGAGTCCTTTTCGGGAGTTGCGTTTGTTGCGGGTTGAGAGTTTCGTTTTGGGGTTTTTAGTTTGAGTTAAATAAAATTGTGTAGATCAATTTTATTTTTAACTTGACAAAACCTATCTAAGGTGGTTGGAAGTGGGACCCACACCCACTTAACCTCCCTTGGGAGGATTAAGTGTGGTGGGGCCCACACGAACCCCCACCTTTTCAACTCCCCACTCTCCCTCTTAATGGCTTGACAAGTTAACTTATATTTAATTATACAATTCATGTATATTAAATAAGTGTGTTAATTTTGGAGTTATTAATTTTGAATTTCAAACTTTTGAAATTCTTCTAATGTGTTTTGTATTAATAAAATAAGAAGTGGTCTTATTTTATTTTGGGTTGATCGTTTGTCTTCTTGAGAGGTGGAGAGCTCCTCTTCTTCTTCTTCAACCTCAACGAAGAACGCGAAGAACGTCGTTCTTCAACGAAGAACTTCTCCGCCGAAGAACACGATCCATCCGCGACGCCGTATCCGCGACGCGACGTTCTTCTTCCGCGTCATCCCTTCCGCGACGGTTTTCCGCGACGAACGCCTTCGACGACGACTCTTCCTCCGACGTCAAAGGAATCGACACCGATATTCCACGACTCCGTCACGTGCGACTATCGAGAACGCCGCAACTCCTTTCCTCGTTCACTGTGACAACGAAGGGGACGCCATCTCTTCTTCGGACAACCTTCGTCGGCAAACGAAGATCCGCCAACGTCGTGTCTCTTCGGGTATAGCACTTCGTCAACGGATTTGACGAACGACGACCGCGACACCCGACCTCCGCGACGCCGTCTTCCGCGGAGCGTAGCAGAACCTTTGAATCCTAAACCCGAGGTAGGGGTTGTTGGTTCATTATTTCTTTATTTTTTTCCTTGAACGTGGATCTCGCATTTCTAACTTGATGCTTGATTGTTTAAGTTGCGTTATTAATTTAACGAGAGGGGGCCGGACCGCACGAACACGGCCGAACCCCCCTCCAACGTTTATGTTGATTTTATCTTGCGGAAGGAAGCAAGTGGTGTGGTGCCGTCGCACCACGCGGATGAAAGTGCAATTATCTTCGCGATGCCGCCGCACGCACCATGGTAGAAACAACAGAAACGCGACGCCGTCGCGCCGCGTTGGATGATTATCAAAGCACGGCAAAGGGGCGCGGTGCCGTCGCACCGCGCCGGATGACGAACGTCGCGGCCGGTTCCGGGCCGCGGCGGGACGAGGAGACCGCGGCCGGTTCCGGGCCGCGACGGAAGAAAAGACCGGCGGCCGGGCCGCCGGCGTCGGAAGCCGAAGAGGGGACCGGAAATTCCGGTCCCGTTGGAGAAAACCGGCCGGCCAGCTGGCCGGCCGGATGCCGTTGAACCGGGGAATTAATTCCCCGGCCAGCCCTAAAACCCCCCCTCTTTAAGAGGGGGGGGGGGCGGTCCATGAAAGGGGGGCAGCAGCCCCCCGGTTTGATCCTCCAAAACCGGCCCCCACGTGGGGCCGATTTGATACCCAGGCGCGGCACTAAGGCCGCGCCACCATGTACAAGCAGGGGGGGCTTTGCCCCCCGTTCCCTTTCAATCAAGCCCCCCACGTGGGGGGGGGGGGTGGTTTGTAAAAATAAAAGGGCGCGGCTATATGCCGCGCCGACACCCAGGAACCGCGGGGCATAGCCCCGCGTGCGCAGCCCGTGCGGCGCCCCCCGCCGCCAGCGCGGCCCGCTGCCGCCGCCCGCGCGGCCCGCCGCCGCCGGCCGCCGCGCCGCCCAGGGGGGGGTCGGGCCGGGTCGGCCCGGACCCGGACCCCCCGTTTCGAACCTGTTTTGGTTTTTGGCTCATAACTTGAGCCTCGGACCTCCGAATGACGAACCGTCTGCGGAAACGCGATCCTTGGATCGAGACGGTCGTTTCGATATATCGCACTCAAGGTTTCGGGTTTCTTTGAGTTCGGCCGGGTTGGTTCGTTCACGAAACCAACCGGGCCTTCGGAGCGGAAACGCTCATAACTTGAGCTACGAACGTCCGATTGACGCGCCGTCAGTCGCGTTGTGTTCCTCTTAGTGAATCGGATCTTTTGGCATACTCCGCCCGAGGTTCGGACGCAGGTGGAGTACGGTCGGGTTGGTTTTTCCTTAAAAACCAACCGGGCCCCGGAGACGAAAATGCCAATAACTCACAGACCGGGCGTCCGATTGACGCGCCGTCTGTTTCGTTGACTTCCTCTTGACGATACGAAACTTTTGGCACCCTCCGCCCGAGTTTTGGATGCAGTTGGATAGTGGCCGGGTTGGATCGCACCGAAATCCAACCGGGCCCCTGGAACGGGAAAAGCTGTTATCTTTCAGACAGGACGTCCGTCTGACGAACCGTCAGCGGCGTTGATGATCACGATGAGAAACGGTCCCTATGAGTTTACCCTATGGGAGTTCGGGGTGCAGTTGAGATACGGCCGGGATTGGTTTCGCTCACGAAACCAACCGGGCCCCTGGGACGAAAAGGCTAATAACTCACAGACCGGGCGTCCGATCGACGCGCCGTCTGTTGCGTTGAGACCCCTGTGACGAGACGGACTTTTGAGACACTTCTTCGTGGGACCTTGTGATACTTGGAGTATCGGCCAGTAGCTCGTGGAGCGGACCCTCCCGGAGACGAGCGTGCAGAGTACGGAGACCGTGTAGCCGGCTGAGACCTGACGACTGCTTGACCGACACGACTTGGAGTGAGTCGACTAGCCCAGTGGACGGAGCACTACTTTCTGAGGTGCAGACCCATGGCGGACGGAGTACGTGTGTGACAGTGCAGACCCGCGGTACTCGTCCGGAGAGTACCTCAGCAGGCTAACTGGGTAGCGCCCGGTATTTGGCGACAGACCCTCAGCGGACGGAGCGCCAGGTAGTTGGCCGCAAACCCGCAGTACTCGACAGGAGGAGTACCTCAGCAGTCTTAGGTTAGTGAGCAGTACCTCGGAGTCGTGACAGGACTACTGCACACTTCAGAGACGGGGCTCTTCAGCAGTTACGGTTTCGATAATGAAAATCCTGGTTTGAGCTGAGACTTTTGACCTTGTGTTTACTTCATGATTGAGATGGGTCACTTGCTAACTTTGGTATATGTATGGGCATATACCCGGGTAGTGGTTATCCGTCGATTTCACAATCCTTGTGTTTCCTCATGATTGAGATGGGTTACTTAATAACATAGGTATATGTATGGGCATATACCTAAGTAGGGTTTATTTGTTGAGATCTTGTTGTGTTTATCCTTGTTGGTTTTAGTGAGACCTTGAGGGTCTCGGGGTCCCTACTGAGTATCGTTATACTCACCCCTGCACGGGCAATGCCCGCACCTCGTTGTGTTGGTTGCAGACGACGGACAGAGCTGACAGAGGCCGAGTGTTCGAGGACTGGACGGTACCTGGAGGTGGACTATACGACGAGGCAGTACCCAGAGGCAGACCACTGGGCGGGTCATACTTGGAGCAGACGGCGGGACCCGAGGAGAAGAAGAGCTATCTGTACCCACCCTTCAGGTGGGATTTCCAGTGGACATCTCAGCGTAGCAGCTTTACTTTTCAGTCGCTGTTTTCCCTTTCGAGTTGTACTTTACAGTTGGGCTTGTATTTCCGGCCCCTTTTACTTTTCAGCTCTTCTTTTTGTACTTAGTGTTTTACTTCCGCTTGTTTACTCTGTGGTGTGTGTTTACTTTTCAAAGGCAATGCCTTCCCTTTTTATGGGATTTACGCCTTGGTGCTAGTCGCCAGCCCCTGGCCTATGGAAGGCGGGCTTGGGGTAGTCACGGCTCGGACCCCGAGGGCGGGTCGTGACAAATTGGTATCAGAGGAGTTCGGTTCTACCGCAGAACTTATAACTCTGATCTTTCTTTCTGTGAAGCAATAGTGTTGAGAGTACCGAGTGTGGTTTTCAGTTCAGGGAGTCCAGTGTTGGTGCGGGCGGCCGACGTATCCATACACCAGGACCCTGACAACTGATTTCCGCTTTGTGCACGAAAACACTGATTGCGTGTGTGTTTTTAAAGGTTTTTCCCCTTAAAACAGCTCAAACCAGGTCAGCTCACCAGGTATAATCGTTTGATCGCGTTACGTTGTTTCTTTCAGGATGGCCCCACGACGACAGCCAGCTAGGGTTCCGAGAATCGAGCGTGACGACGGCCCACCGAGCGACGAGGCCTCGGTGCAGGGCCCTTTGTCAGCAGTGGCACCGGCGGTAGCTCTACCCGCCGAGCCCCCGATGCTTCCAGCAGCAGCCGCTGACGATGCACGTCGCCTCAGCGCACTGCATGAGTTTCAGCGCCAGCGACCGCCCAGGTTTCGCGGGGAGACGGATCCCCAGGCTGCAGAGGACTGGCTGGAGGTAGTGGTACGAGTGTTTAGGCTAGTGAGGACACCAGCAGACCTCATGGTGATCCTCGCTGCGAGCCTACTACACGCAGCATCAGGTAGGTGGTGGAGCCACTTGTTTCAGTTTTGCGATGAGATGAACTTCACATGGGAAGACTTCGAGACCTTGTTCAGGGTGGAGTTTGTGCCAGTATCTCTACACCCCGAGCGTGTACAGGAGATTCTGCCTTTGCCGCGTGTTTTTCGATCAGAAGCCGAGTCATCTGTGGGCAGTAGACAGATGATGCAGAGGTCCAGGAGGACCAGACCAGCAGTTGGGCGATCTCGGGTTTTAGGACCGGTGGTGCAGGGCACCCGGAGTGGGAACAGAGCTAGCCGTGCAAGGAGCAGGTTGTGTTACTCATGCCGAGGAAAGGGACATCTGGCACGTGACTGTCCGACTCCCGATCCGCAGGCTTTGGGAGAGCCACCGAGATAGAGGCAGCGACAAATGCTTGAGCAACAGTAAAGCAGGTGGACAGGGGAGGAACTAGTGGATACGTCTTTTGTACTTCTAGTTCCATGTTGATGTAGCTTTTGTGTAGCGTCTTGTATTATGAGCTGCAATAATAAAAAGACGCATTCTTTTGTGATGTTTTCATTCCTGTCCTCTTTTATGATGTTACTAAGAGGTTCCAGTTGACTGTTGACTTGACCCTCACTTGTGAGACATCTACTGGAGGAGACCAGTTACCACACACTGATGCCGACAGTGTGACTCAACCCTTGGAGGCGAGAGTAACGGTTGGATCTCTTAGTAGTAGTGTCGAGGCCTTACGACGTCATCCTTGGTATGGATTAGTATCAACCATGTTAGGATTGACTGTTTTAGGCAAAGAATGTGGTTCATCCAGGGGATGAGACCAGGTTTCTCTTATCGGCAAAGAAGAAATCTCACAGCTCTTGTGAGACCAGAGATGGTCCGGGCCACGTCAGAAGAGGTCCATGTCATCCAGGAGCGGGTCCTACATGGGCGATCGATTCCTCTTGTGCGCAACAGATGGCGGCACGAGAATCTCCAGGAGAGCACATGGGAGCGGGAGGCTCAGATGCGTGCTCAGTACCCTCTTTTGTTTCCCTAGTTTTTGATGTAGCTTTACGGGGACGTAAATCCCTGAGGTGGGAGTAATGTAAAGACCCGTAAAATTCAAGGAAATTTTTTTCTTAATTTTCTTTAGAATTTTACAAGAGCGCGGTTTCAGACGGCACCTGATTCTGAGGCCCGGAGTGCCCGGAATTAATTTCCGAAGTTTGGCTCGGGTACGTTCAGTGAACGAACGAGCGGGAATTCCTAACTTTTGATCCGGTGCTCGGAATTGAAATCCGAGGGCACCGATGAACTCGCAGCGCCGATATTCGCTTAAAGAGTCCTTTTCGGGAGTTGCGTTTGTTGCGGGTTGAGAGTTTCGTTTTGGGGTTTTTAGTTTGAGTTAAATAAAATTGTGTAGATCAATTTTATTTTTAACTTGTTAAAACCTATCTAAGGTGGTTGGAAGTGGGACCCACACCCACTTAACCTCCCTTGGGAGGATTAAGTGTGGTGGGGCCCACACGAACCCCCACCATTTCAACTCCCCACTCTCCCTCTTAATGGCTTGACATGTTAACTTATATTTAATTATACAATTCATGTATATTAAATAAGTGAGTTAATTTTGGAGTTATTAATTTTGAATTTCAAACTTTTGAAATTCTTCTAATGTGTTTTGTATTAATAAAATAAGAAGTGGTCTTATTTTATTTTGGGTTGATCGTTTGTCTTCTTGAGAGGTAGAGAGCTCCTCTTCTTCTTCTTCAACCTCAACGAAGAACGCGAAGAACGTCGTTCTTCAACGAAGAACTTCTCCGCCGAAGAACACGATCCATCCGCGACGCCGTATCCGCGACGCGACGTTCTTCTTCCGCGTCATCCCTTCCGCGACGGTTTTCCGCGACGAACACCTTCGACGACGACTCTTCCTCCGACGTCAAAGGAATCGACACCGATATTCCACGACTCCGTCACGTGCGACTATCGAGAACGCCGCAACTCCTTTCCTCGTTCACTGTGACAACGAAGGGGACGCCATCTCTTCTTCGGACAACCTTCGTCGGCAAACGAAGATCCGCCAACGTCGTGTCTCTTCGGGTATAGCACTTCGTCAACGGATTTGACGAACGACGACCGCGACACCCGACCTCCGCGACGCCGTCTTCCGCGGAGCGTAGCAGAACCTTTGAATCCTAAACCCGAGGTAGGGGTTGTTGGTTCATTATTTCTTTATTCTTTTCCTTGAACGTGGATCTCGCATTTCTAACTTGATGCTTGATTGTTTAAGTTGCGTTATTAATTTAACGAGAGGGGGCCGGACCGCACGAACACGGCCGAACCCCCCTCCAACGTTTATGTTGATTTTATCTTGCGGAAGGAAGCAAGTGGCGTGGTGCCGTCGCACCACGCGGATGAAAGTGCAATTATCTTCGCGATGCCGCCGCACGCACCATGGTAGAAACAACAGAAACGCGACGCCGTCGCGCCGCGTTGGATGATTATCAAAGCACGGCAAAGGGGCGCGGTGCCGTCGCACCGCGCCGGATGACGAACGTCGCGGCCGGTTCCGGGCCGCGGCGGGACGAGGAGACCGCGGCCGGTTCCGGGCCGCGACGGAAGAAAAGACCGGCGGCCGGGCCGCCGGCGTCGGAAGCCGAAGAGGGGACCGGAAATTCCGGTCCCGTTGGAGAAAACCGGCCGGCCAGCTGGCCGGCCGGATGCCGTTGAACCGGGGAATTAATTCCCCGGCCAGCCCTAAAACCCCCCCTCTTTAAGAGGGGGGGGCGGTCCATGAAAGGGGGGCAGCAGCCCCCCGGTTTGATCCTCCAAAACCGGCCCCCACGTGGGGCCGATTTGATACCCAGGCGCGGCACTGAGGCCGCGCCACCATGTACAAGCAGGGGGGGCTTTGCCCCCCGTTCCCTTTCAATCAAGCCCCCCACGTGGGGGGGGGGGGGGGGGCGGTTTGTAAAAATAAAAGGGCGCGGCTATATGCCGCGCCGACACCCAGGAACCGCGGGGCATAGCCCCGCGTGCGCAGCCCGTGCGGCGCACCCCGCCGCCAGCGCGGCCCGCTGCCGCCGCCAGCGCGGCCCGCCGCCGCCGGCCCCCGCGCCGCCGTCGGCCCCCGCGCCGCCCAGGGGGGGGTCGGGCCGGGTCGGCCCGGACCCGGACCCCCCGTTTCGAACCTGTTTTGGTTTTTGGCTCATAACTTGAGCCTCGGACCTCCGAATGACGAACCGTCTGCGGCAACGCGATCCTTGGATCGAGACGGTCGTTTCGATATATCGCACTCAAGGTTTCGGGTTTCTTTGAGTTCGGCCGGGTTGGTTCGTTCACGAAACCAACCGGGCCTTCGGAGCGGAAACGCTCATAACTTGAGCTACGAACGTCCGATTGACGCGCCGTCAGTCGCGTTGTGTTCCTCTTAGTGAATCGGATCTTTTGGCATACTCCGCCCGAGGTTCGGACGCAGGTGGAGTACGGTCGGGTTGGTTTTTCCTTAAAAACCAACCGGGCCCCGGAGACGAAAATGCCAATAACTCACAGACCGGGCGTCCGATTGACGCGCCGTCTGTTTCGTTGACTTCCTCTTGACGATACGAAACTTTTGGCACCCTCCGCCCGAGTTTTGGATGCAGTTGGATAGTGGCCGGGTTGGATCGCACCGAAATCCAACCGGGCCCCTGGAACGGGAAAAGCTGTTATCTTTCAGACAGGACGTCCGTCTGACGAACCGTCAGCGGCGTTGATGATCACGATGAGAAACGGTCCCTATGAGTTTACCCTATGGGAGTTCGGGGTGCAGTTGAGATACGGCCGGGATTGGTTTCGCTCACGAAACCAACCGGGCCCCTGGGACGAAAAGGCTAATAACTCACAGACCGGGCGTCCGATCGACGCGCCGTCTGTTGCGTTGAGACCCCTGTGACGAGACGGACTTTTGAGACACTTCTTCGTGGGACCTTGTGATACTTGGAGTATCGGCCAGTAGCTCGTGGAGCGGACCCTCCCGGAGACGAGCGTGCAGAGTACGGAGACCGTGTAGCCGGCTGAGACCTGACAACTGCTTGACCGACACGACTTGGAGTGAGTCGACTAGCCCAGTGGACGGAGCACTACTTTCTGAGGTGCAGACCCATGGCGGACGGAGTACGTGTGTGACAGTGCAGACCCGCGGTACTCGTCCGGAGAGTACCTCAGCAGGCTAACTGGGTAGCGCCCGGTATTTGGCGACAGACCCTCAGCGGACGGAGCGCTAGGTAGTTGGCCGCAAACCCGCAGTACTCGACAGGAGGAGTACCTCAGCAGTCTTAGGTTAGTGAGCAGTACCTCGGAGTCGTGACAGGACTACTGCACACATCAGAGACGGGGCTCTTCAGCAGTTACGGTTTCGATAATGAAAATCCTGGTTTGAGCTGAGACTTTTGACCTTGTGTTTACTTCATGATTGAGATGGGTCACTTGCTAACTTTGGTATATGTATGGGCATATACCCGGGTAGTGGTTATCCGTCGATTTCACAATCCTTGTGTTTCCTCATGATTGAGATGGGTTACTTAATAACTTAGGTATATGTATGGGCATATACCTAAGTAGGGTTTATTTGTTGAGATCTTCTTGTGTTTATCCTTGTTGGTTTTAGTGAGACCTTGAGGGTCTCGGGGTCCCTACTGAGTATCGTTATACTCACCCCTGCACGGGCAATGCCCGCACCTCGTTGTGTTGGTTGCAGACGACAGACAGAGCTGACAGAGGCCGAGTGTTCGAGGACTGGACGGTACCTGGAGGTGGACTATACGACGAGGCGGTACCCAGAGGCAGACCACTGGGCGGGTCATACTTGGAGCAGACGGCGGGACCCGAGGAGCAGAAGAGCTATCTGTACCCACCCTTCAGGTGGGATTTCCAGTGGACATCTCAGCGTAGCAGCTTTACTTTTCAGTCGCTGTTTTCCCTTTCGAGTTGTACTTTACAGTTGGGCTTGTATTTCCGACCCCTTTTACTTTTCAGCTCTTCTTTTTGTACTTAGTGTTTTACTTCCGCTTGTTTACTCTGTGGTGTGTGTTTACTTTTCAAAGGCAATGCCTTCCCTTTTTACGGGATTTACGCCTTGGTGCTAGTCGCCAGCCCCTGGCCTATGGAAGGCGGGCTTGGGGTAGTCACGGCTCGGACCCCGAGGGCGGGTCGTGACACTTATGCATCAAGATATGATTTAGACTCATGCCCCATTCGATGTTTGATTAAATATTTAATAACCATATTAGTTTACCCTTTTAAATACATAGAATATATTAATTTCCTTTCACTTTTTACCTCACACTATTCTATGTCATATTCATGAATGAAATATTCCCAACATTCTGGGAATTTCCTTCTTCAAATATCTCCCCATCAAGAGTGAATCTGAATTTGATAACAAATAAAGATTAATATACTAGTATTTATTAGGTGGGCTATAAAATTTCCCATAATTGTATTCATATTTACATTATGAACTATTGTACCACATGTCATACATTTTGTGATATTCCATTTAAAAGTAAAATTAAGTTATTAAATTGTTAGCATCTTGTTTAGGTCGGGCAGTGAAACCAAATTTCACCATTAGTAAATGATTTATTCAATGTGAGAAACCCTTTAGGATGTGTTGCTTTATATTTCTATAAATGGAATACCTTTTTAAAAAAAATTTACCACCCATGTAGTGCATTAAATTGTATTTATAAAGGGAATGTCATCATAGACATTCAAGCATATGATAAAGAAGGTTGTATTAAAAAGTATATCATGAAGAACTTGGAATGACATGGTTTATAGGTAAGGAGAAAAGGAACAACCCAACTATGTGCACAAGATATTATATTTTAGGATGGAGTATATGTATAGAGGGTTGATCCTGTTCTTATTATTCCATTAGATATTTATTTTCCTCTTTTTTTTCAATGCATGTCTTGTATATGAATCCTCTCTACTTCCACTTGTATTAAACATTTTTTATAGCATCATCCTAAATAGCCTGAAGGCCTTCATTTTTATTGATTTTTTGATAACCCCCTTATCAAGGCATGTGGGTGAACCCTTAAAAGGACCATAGGCTTATAGATTACATGGCTCATAGGCGTAGGATATTTCATGACCCAACTATCTTTGGGAATTCTAATAGACTATCTACAAGGAACTTCCCTTGCCCAGCATCTTCATCCCGATAATAGCTCTCCACCTTCACATGGCCACCAGGAAAGGCTTCCCATGCATGCACGGGCTGGTCCCAATGGCATATCCACACCCTCTCATTCAAAAAATCCATTTGGCTCTTCTCGGGTGAGTGTACATGCTCTAAATCTTCTTTTAGGGATTCTCCATTATTGTAAAGTATGTCTGTGGCAACTACATGTTGCACGAATTCCTTGAGGTGGCTCGAAGGCCTTAAAGGTGTAATGAAAGCCCTACATACCCGAATTCCTGGGTGGCCCAAAAAAGGCAAGGACTCAAATCCAAAACTAGTGGCCCAAGGTGAATATTTCCAGCTGCTATAATACCGAACAATAAATGCTATAGTAATTGTTATAGTGCCTGCTACAGTACCCGCACAGTGTATAGTTCTGCTATAGTTCCTTCTACAATACTGCTATTGTACCCTCTGAAAATATACCTCTACATGGTTTTGATCCTAGGTCTCATGTATTAACTTAAGGATCCCTCACCAATAGGTTTAAGGCTCCGATGCATTTACAGCATCATGACATCATTATTTTATTGATGATTATATTTATAATTTATAATTGTCTATTTATTTTATCTGGATAATTTACAATCAATTGTTCCTGACCATATATGTTTCTTTTATTTATTCATTTATTATACCATTATTCACAACTTTGAATTTGAGGTTATAGTCTCCCCACCATACCATTATATTCCATCAACAATAGTCTAAAGCTTCTAGTGTATAGGGAGGCCCCCTTTATCAATGTGGATCTCAGGTTTTTTATTCATTACTGAACTATATATTATACTTCACAATGTGTTATAAAAACCATTTTCCTTTATCTTAATATTTTGGGATGGAATACACGGTACTTGGTTGTGTCATAATTTGGTAATGATCCTATACCTATGAGTAGCTCACCAATTTATATAGAAAATGATAAAGTACCTTTGATGTAAATTGTTTCTATGGATTATGGATATTACAATTGTACAAATTTCAATATTAGTAGATGCATGAGGTTTGTGAAATTTATTTTTATTGTTTATTTTATTCTACAATTGTCCTGAATAGAAGAGAAGCATTGTTTATCTATGGTCATAGTAACAGGAATATTCACATTTCATTCATATGCCATGTCATATTTATTTCATTGTTTGTACATCCTTAAACATGTTGTATTTCCTTGATTGTTATATCTATAAATTGTTCTAACATTTAATATATGAAATGGAAAATATTTTTTCATTTAATGTGTATACATAAAACTATATCGATTTTTTGAATTTCATGGTTAGGATACCTATACATTCCTCTTATGGCATCTTTGATCCCTGTCTCCTATACAGGGTACGTAGGAAGCCTCCCTGAGGTCCAAGCCCACCACCTGGTCGTCCCGGTCATATTTACGTCGGTTCGTCCATCAGTGGACCCCTCCAGGGTTCACGCTTGCGTTGATTCACCTATGAATCCGCCCCTGTGGAAGACTGCCCGTGTGTATCTCCACGGTGCCTCCCCACAGCCCCCCTTTTCCATTTCCCCTTTTATCGTCCAGCATGACGTGAAACTGTGATCCACCCGGCCGTTCCATCCCCCTCCGTGCGAGGTGGTTCGGTTCAATCCTCCGCCCGGCGGCCTCGACCTCTTCGTGAGTCGGCTTGCCGACGTCCAGCATGACGTTAAACTGTATGCCCGAACTACGTTGACTTTGATCCGTGTTAACGCGCGGTACGTAGGAAGCCCCTCTGGGGTCCAAGCTCTTTACTCCATCATCCACCCTGATCCTTACCCGGGCCGCCACATCCCGGTGGGGTCATGCCACTTCACTTCACTCCACGTTACTTGGGAAGCCGCCCATGTGCTGGCCCCAGCATCGGAGGTTCCCCGCAAGGGGTTCTGTCATCTGATCCACTTTTCGTGTTGATCGGTCCGATGCCGTCCCCGCTGGACGTTAAACTCGCGGCATACCCCGTGTTAAACACGGGAAGCTGAGGAAAACCTCAGGTGACACAGTTCCCCGCACCTAGTACGGGATGCCTCAGGCCATCGTGCCTTCGAGAAGCCCTATTAGGGACGGAAGACAGACGTGCAGAGCCGCAGTGTTACAACACGCCCCCAGCACCCAGAGCCACCCGGCCTTCTCACCGCAGGTTGCTGCCCCGCCCAGACTCCTTGGAACGTTCGGGCGGAAGCAGCGTAATTAACCGGTGTCCATGAAGATATGGCGCCGGGAACGAGATTCACGAACATTCTTAAGTCTATGAGGGAGACCCGGATTAGGCGACAAGTTCCGAGGAGACGTCCAAGGAAGGAGAAGCCGACATCCCATCATCCCGGTTTCGATCAAGGAGCAGACGCCCCTGAATAAGGGACGGATGCCGCCCGCCCTTGGAAAGCGGGACTGCGGGACCACAAGCCGCGCGCCCATCCCCTCGGGTTGACGGGTGCACGCGCGAACGCGTCCTGGCGGAACAGCGTAACCCGACGCACATCCGCACCGAAACAGAAAAATGGTGAACCCGACGTGAATCTCTTCTCCTCGATACGAAGACCGATGGCTTTCAGAGGTGTTGGAAGACCGGCGTGTTGCCCGGCCAAGCATTCAGTCTTACCCGCCAGGGGCTGGGGAAGGGACATCGGGCACTCCGTCTCGCAACGTCGAGGGCCTGGGTTCCCCCCACGGAAGGCGTCGTGGCGCTAATGGTTGGTTGTCGATTCCTTTTTCCTGTCAGTATTAATGGGTCATTCTCCCTGCTTTCAGAAATCAGGTCGCCCGATCTAGTGCCCGAACGCCACCCGCCCACTGGCGCAGGGACAGGGGAAACACCGACGCGGCTGCTCCGCGCGGTCCCGCCCGTTCCGCAGCCGTCCCAGCAGCCGCAATTGCGGGACGACCACGCCCTCTCTCCCCCTCGGAGGTCATCCAGAGAAGGGTGATCAACACCCTGGTGCGGAGATACGAGGAAGAGGGAGTCATCCCCACTAGGGACATGGCTCGCCTAGACCTTGAGGAGGCTGCGCCTCGCCACCACCGCCGCCCCCGAGGGCCGCGCAGGGAGGCACCACTGCCTACCTCAACGTCCAATCGCTTCGGGAGTTTATCCCCGGAGCGCTCTGACAGTTCCCTTCCCTATGCGGATGAAGTGGAAGATGCCCAGGATCACCCTATCCGAGGTCCGCTCCAGGGATCCACGATAAGGGCTCCCGCCAGGCCACGGCGACATCGCCGCCAGGCCCCTCAAGTCGAGGAACAGGCTCTCCACCTGCCCGCGCCGCTCATCCCGGCTCGTCTGTCTCGACGCCAACGTCGGGCACGAGCGGAAGAGGATGCCCACCTTGGGGCTCTAGCAACAGCGACCGCATTGGCCCAAGCCACTGCTGGCTCCAGTCGCCAGGCCTCTGTGCATCCTGAGCGGGGGAACTCCTATGCCCGACCCGGATCGAGGCCCCGACCGCCCCAAAGGCAGGTTGGGTTGACTCTCCCGGTTGCTGGCACTGGCAGTAGCCACCGCGGACCACCTCGCGGCAGCGCTATTCACCGGCAGGATCTACTCTGTGTGGCCGATCCAGGAGGCGTGGGTCATCCCACCTTCCGATCCCGACCCGGAGGCCTGCCCGGAATCATCTCTCCCCGCGTCCCCTTTGATATCTGTCCCGGTGCCCCTCGCACCTTGGTTCCCAGTCCTCTCGGCCCCAGCACCAGTGCGGCCGGAGGACGCCAGGACAGAGATCAGCCCTGCCCCGAAGAACCACCCAGGGGCAGGAAGGCAAGGCGTCGACGCCGAGGGAAGAATGTTGCGGAGTTCCGGACAGAGATCCGACCGGTTTGCTTCTCTGACTCAGAGGCAGAGTACGATTCGGCGACAGAGCCCCTTCCCCAATCCCGCCAGTCAAGGGCAGGGGTAGGAATGCGGCACGTCAGCCTCGTGCTCCCCGAGAGCGAGATCGATGTGATCCCCGCGTCTCTCCGAAGGTATATCCGGAGTAACGAGGGCCTGGTAGACCCCCAAGGATCAAACTTGCGGTTGGTACCGGCCCCTCCGGAAGTGCCTTCCGTCTCGATCAGAGAAGCCGGAGACTTTTTCTGGGGACCGACGGTCGAACCACGATCTGGTGCGCCCTCGGCGAGCACCGATGCTACGGCAGGATGTTCGCTCGCCGGCCCGTCCTATCGTGATGTGGTAGCTGGGGCACCGCCACCCTCAGGGGGAGGCCCGGGATATGGAGGCCAATCGGCCTGCTCGCCGTATTCACCGCCGGCCAGCCCGTTGGCCCGACGGCCCGCCTCGGCACCACTACCAGTTCCCCGTCCGTTCCCAGCCATGGAAGAGGACCGAGGAGATCTGGGTCCCGAGTTTGAGTCGTGGAGCTTCTGGACCGTCCTTGCAGAGGGCCACTTCCCTGAGAAGTTTTGGCCAGTCGCAGGACCGGGCTTTGATGCACCCGAATCGCTCACCCCGGATGAGTTCGAGTGCTTCCGCCGAACTCTCCGGGAGACTCACTCCCGTCTTCACTGCCTACAAATGCCATACCCCGGGAGTCAACTACACCTGGAGGATATTGGTGAGCAGTGCCGTCAAATTGACCTGGCCATGCTCCCCGCGGTTCGGCACCCCGGGTCATTTGGGCACCACGAGGCCCTCCAACAACGATGCGTTGAGTGCTTTCAAGTACTCCGCAAAGTTATCGAGGAAGCCACTCCCCACGTGTATATCCGTGGATGGGGGCAGCACGCTGCCCTACGCTTCAGTGTGATTCGCCGACAGCCCGATTCGTTGGGTGGCCCTGAGGGTATATCCCCAGGGACAGGAACAGTCAATATGGCTGACCTGTCGGGAGAGGGGAACGACTTGGAACTTCTCGACGGGGGCTTCCCCCCCGAAGACAAGCCGTCGTCAGACCCATCAGTGAGAGTTACTCGTCATCAGAGGAACCTCCTGGGGCTCCCCGCACCCACTGAAGCACTGACGTTGAGCCGAAACGTCAGCAAAGGAAAAGAGCACAGCGAGGCTATAAGGCCCTCCGACCCATCTGCCTCCATGCGGAAGGCAGAGGAGGATCCCGAGAAGGCTACGCTACGTCAGCAGCTCGCCGAACAGAAGAGGCTGGTTGACCAGCTCCTCGCCGAGCGCGCTGCAGAACGGCGGCCTGACTACGGTGATCCCAGGCCAGGGCAGCAGGGACCGGAACAACCACCCCTCGATGAGACTCTCCCGGGCAACCGTGATTACGCCGTGTTCGCCGACAGGAGAGAGGCCATTGCCTACGGCAAGAGGGCGCGGTATGTTTCGCCACACCCTCCCGAGCAGCGCGACTACCCGAGAGATCCCGCTCGGATTCCTCCCGCTGCCCCAAGGGCCGCTCCGCCAGCCATCCCACGAGCTGCCGAGTTCGACGATCCGGTCGACGACCCGATTGAAGGGCCATGCAATGCGCTCGTGGTTAGAGATCCTCGCCAGGACTGGAACCCATGTCCGGACGATCCGATGGCGGCACTCATTGCCCGCTTGGAAGCCTTGGAGACTCGGCAGGTGGCGATCCCACCGGACGGCAAGCCATACCCAGCATGGGTGGATGACATGCCGGCGCCTCCGGGATTCGGGAATCCCACTTTCGCCCCCTTCAACGGGACCGGAGATCCGCCACAACATTTGGCCCATTTCAACTCGAGGTGCGGGCCTATGTTGGGGACTCCGGCGCAGCAAGAGGCCGCTAAGCTTCGCTGCTTTGTCCAGACACTGGAAGGGCCAGCATTTGTCTGGTACAGCCAGCTCCCCGTCGGGTCGGTAACCAGCTGGGAGGACCTCCGTAGACAGTTCCTCTACCAGTTCAGTTCCACGACCCGGAAGACGAGTATCGCAGACCTCTTCAAGTGCAAGCAGAGGCCTGATGAGCGAGTCGCGGACTTCGTCGCCCGATGGAAGGGTCTCACGTATTCCCTTGACATGCCATTGACTCAGGAGCAGTTGCTGACAATGTGCGTCGGGAACGTCAAGACCGAGCTGGTCCCTTCCCTGATCACTCAGAATTACCCCGGAGGGTTCAGGGACTTCTCAGACAAAGCTCAACGTCTTGAGGAAGCCCTGCAACAGGCCAGCCAGGCACACCCGCTGCCTCCTATGATTCCTGCAAGGAGAGTCAGCAGGGCTGAGCCCGCTGCTGTGGCCCAGATAGAGGCTCCCAGGCCGTTGGAGCTGCTGCCGGTGAGGCCAGCTCCGCAGCCTCACAGGAATCCGCCTCCACGGGCTCAGTTTCCGGCCCAGCAACGGCAGCCTCAGAACCGGCCGGCCCCTCCGCGTAATGTACCGCCACAACCCAGGCGAGATAATCAGGGTCCACCTCCTCGGCAGGCCCCTCCAGCCCCTCGTCAAGACCGCGCTCCCAGGGGCCCGCGACACCTGACGTACTCATTCCATGAGGATCAGGTCCCCGGTTATTTCCGGAGCGCCCTGGAGCAGAGGATTGTGCGATTGCCTGAGTGCTGGAGGCCAGAGGAGGCACATCTCACGGATAACCCCCGCTACTGCCCCTACCATCGGGCCCTGGGGCACACCATCCAGCGGTGCTATGTGTTTAAGGACTGGCTCCAAGACCAGATTAACAACAATGTAATCAGGTTGGGCCCAGCTCCAGCACAGGTAGCGGGTGTGTTCGTGGGATCAGATGAAGATAGTGGCAACGAGGACGAATGGCAGCTGGTCTCCGACCGCGGGTCCCAGAAGTATAATAACTGGATGGCCCGCAAGACGACCATTCGCGCCCAGGGAATCATCCGTGCGCGCTTGAATCAGCCTGAGCCCCCAGAACCTGCGGGTGCTGCTTCGGCATCGTCGTCCCAGTCTGCCTCCTCCAAGAGGAGCAAACGGCGGCAGCGCAAGAAGGAAGAGCGCGCCCCGCCAGTTCCGCCACTATCCCGTACTCTCGGCGATTTCATGCCCCCGGGGATGGGGGTCCCTCCTCGGATCCGCCCGGTAATGGATGATTCGTCCGATGACGGTATTGGGTACGCTTCGGTTAACACCGTCGAGCTGGTAAATCCCTTTTCGGTTCCCGACGTTGAAGAACACCAGGTGGACCTCCCTAGTGTCCCCGGTCGTCGCCACCGTCGGAAGAACCGCAGCAGCAGGAGTCGCCGGGGCACAGCCGTCGGTACCTCCGGCCAGGCCGTGCACGCCACTGAGACTAGGCGGCAGGCTCAAGATCGAGCTCAACGTGCGCAGGCTCCCCATCCGGGGATGACGGATTCGCCTCCGCCACTGTTTGTGGTATGGGACCGGGCAGAACCGCCTCAGCCGCGTCGCGACCAGCTTCGCCCTGCCACAAGTCCATCCCGGCCTCCTGACTCCAGTACGGTGACCATTTCCCGGACTGCGACCAGTGAACAGCGAGATGCGCCAAGTACCAGTCGGCCGACGATCCAACCGGTAAGGCCCGTAATGCCACCAACCGCAGAGCAATCTCCTGCAACCAGGAGCTCGCGCTTGGCCAAAAAGTATGATGTCCTGAAGCACTTGGCCGACATCCCAGCAAGGCTCTCCATCCTTGAGGCTCTGCGCATGTCATCTGAGATGCGCGAGGCACTCGCTGAAGCCCTGAAGAGCCCCCTCCAGTTCGAGACAGAGGTTGCGGCTGCAGAGGCCTTCCACGCCGAAACGATCGAGGACGCCGAATGTCAGGCAGTTATCTCGTTCTCTGGTAAGGATGAGGACCCTCCTATACAGGGACACATCCGTCCGCTGTATGTCACTGGCCAGTTCAATGGCCTTGAAGTCCGGCGTTGTCTTGTCGACACGGGGTCTGGGATTAATCTGATTCCAACTCGGACGCTCCGGAGATTGGGGTTGTCTGAGGATGACTTGATTCCCTCCGACCTCAGGATCCAGGGGTACGACCGCACCGAGCAAACCCCGGTCGGCAAGATACGTTTGAAGACCCAGTTCGGTGACTTGGTTGCCAACACCGAATTCATGGTAGTCTCTCAGGACACTGCGTATAACGCATTGATGGGCAGGCCATGGCTTCACCTTCATGCGGCGGTTCCCTCGTCATACCACCAATGCCTCAAATACTCCCTTAATGGTCGGGTAGGCGTGCTTCAAGGAGATGCCTCTCCTTTTGCCTCATGTGAAGCCCGCTATCTGGACGCGGACTATTACAAGAGCAAGGATAAGCAGATCCTGGCAGGTGAGGTTGAGCCTGTCGCTGTTGCAAGCAATCCCTGGGCAAGTCTGGATGACGCTTACGTCCTCCCGATTCACCGGTTGGACGTCGCCATGGTCTTGACGGTCCGCGAGTCTCCTGATGAGACGGCCGCGACCGCCCGCGCCAGCACCAGTGGCCCAGCAGGATCTGGTAGCCCCAATGCAGTTTCCAACGCAGTCTCTCCCGTGGATGATCCCTCCCCGAGTGGAGAGGGTATGGAAGACGCACCCCCAGCCTTTGAGGAGGGCGTCCCCGCCACGGTCGATGAGTTAATACAGGTGAACCTTGGAACCGAGGCCGATCCAAGACCCACGTTGGTTAGTGCCGCCATGCCCTCTGAGGAGCGGCAGCAGTACGTGGACTTTCTCAGGCAGCACCGTGATGTGTTCGCTTGGGGCTATGACGAGATGCCGGGGCTAGATCCTCAGGTAGCCGTCCACCGCCTTGGTCTCCCGGCGAACCATCGCGGGTTCAAGCAGCCTCCCAGGAAAATGCACCCATCCCATGGTGCCATGGTTGAGGCCGAAGTTGACAAGCTTATCAAAGCCAACTTCGTGAGGGAAGTTCAGTACCCCAAATGGCTGTCCAACATTGTGCCGGTCAGGAAGAAGAACGGGCAGATTAGAGTCTGCATCGACTTCCGCGATCTCAACCGCCACTGTCCGAAGGATGATTTTCCCCTTCCAGCGACAGAGCTGTTGATTGATGCCACAGCAGGGTTCCAAGCCCTCTCCTTCATGGATGGATACTCCGGATACAACCAAATTCGGATGGCCCCTGAGGATGAGGAGTTCACTGCCTTCAGGGCCCCCCAAGGTACCTTTTGCTACCGGGTCATGCCCTTCGGCCTGAAGAATGCAGGTGCCACCTACCAACGGGCGATGCACCGCATATTCAAGCCAATCCTCGGCACACTGGTGGAATGCTACGTCGACGACTTGGTTGTCAACTCGCGCCAGCGTCAGGACCATCTCAAAGATCTTGAGAAAGTGTTCAGCTTCCTCCGGTCTCGCTGCCTGAAGATGAACCCGTTGAAGTGTGCCTTTGGGGTCACCTCCGGAAAGTTCCTTGGATTTGTGGTAAGATACCGGGGTATTGAGATCGACCCAGAGAAAATCAGGGCGATTAGCCAGATGCCTCCCCCGGGTACCGTCCGGGAACTCCAAGGGTTCCAAGGCCACTTAGCCTATATACGCCGATTCATCGCGAATCTGGCCGGCAAGTGTAAGCCCTTTTCTCGGCTTATGAAGAAGGGTGCCACCTATGTATGGGATAAAGAGTTTCAGACCGCTTTTGAGGAAATCAAGCAGTACCTGCTTCAACCTCCGGTCCTGATGCCGCCTGTATCCGGAAAGCCGCTGGTCCTTTATGTGACCGCCCTGGAACGGTCCCTGGGTGCCCTTCTCGCCCAGAAGAACAACGAGGGAACAGAGAATAGCCTCTATTACCTCAGTCGCATGCTCCTCGATGCGGAGGTTAGGTATTCCCCCATCGAGAAGAGCTGCCTGGCGCTCGTATTTTCCGTACAGAAATTACGGCACTACTTGCAGCACCATGAGGTACAGTTGGTTTCTCGGGTAGACCCGTTGAAATATATCCTGAGCCGACCTATGTTGACTGGCCGTCTAGCGCGGTGGGCTGTGATTCTCCAGCAGTTCGACATCAGGTATGTGTCTCAGAAGGCCATCAAAGGGCAAGCGTTGGCAGACTTTCTGGCCGCTCACCCGACCTCCGCGGATCAGCCGCTGGATCTGGGCTTTCCTGATGAGACCATTCTCTCGGTTGATCGAGCCGATCCATGCTGGCAGATGCACTTTGACGGTGCCTCCCGGAGCCCCACCGGTAGAAGACTCGATAATCCTAAGCTCAATAGAGTGGGCTTGGGCATCGTCTTCATTACCCCGGAGCGAGCCGTGCTGCCATACTCTTTCCTGTTGTCAGAGGGCTGTACCAACAATGAGGCGGAATACCATGCCCTCATCACCGGCCTCGAGTTAGCTCTCGAGATCGACGTGCCCCGTCTGTGCGTGAAAGGGGACTCCGAGCTGGTCGTTAAGCAGATCAATGGCGACTACGTTGTCAGGAAGCCGGAACTTGTGCCATTGTTGGAGTGCACCCTCCTTCTGATGGCCCGGTTCCCTTCTCGGCCAGAAATTGTCCATATTCCCCGGTCGCAGAACGGTCGAGCAGATGCTTTGGCCAGCCTGGCTGCGTCACTTGCGGAACCTGAACAGGACAACCTGATCGTCCGCGTGACGCGCCGCAGGCTCATCGCTCCCGTTATCCCGGAAGAAGATCGCGGCCCGTTGGTAAGTAATCTCACCACGGTTGCCCCTATGCCCGGAGCCCCGAGTACCCCGGATATAGCAGTCGGATCAGCCCCTGATTGGAGGGCGCCTTTGGTTGAGTACCTCCAACATGGCATTCTTCCGTCAGATCGGGCCGAGCGCGAGCGAGTTCGACGCCGCGCATCGCAGTTCGTCCTCCAGAGCAGTCCCGGCCTGGAGCAGATCCTCTACAAACGCGGATTTGATGGTGTTCTCCTCCGTTGCCTTCAGGGAGTTGAGATCCCACGAGTCATGCAAGAGGTTCATGCTGGTTCATGCGGCGCCCACCAAACTGGGCCGAAGCTGTCCCACCAGATTCGGAGGTTGGGATACTTCTGGCCCTCTATGATCCATGACTGCATCGAGTACGCCAGAAGGTGCCATGCGTGCCAGGTTCATGCGAACTTTGTGCATCAGCCGCCGGAGCCTCTCCATACCACAAGGTATTCCTGGCCCTTTGCAGTCTGGGGACTGGACGTTGTGGGACCATACCCGCCGGCGACAGCTCGCCAGTGCCGGTTCATTCTGACCGCCACGGACTTCTTCTCCAAATGGGCAGAAGCGATTCCGCTCAGAGAGGTCAAATCCTGTTCGATCGCTGACTTCGTGACCTCCAACATCATCTATCGATTTGGAGTGCCTCACGCTATCCTCACGGATAACGGAACCAATTTCCGAGCAGCCGAGTTGAAGAAGTTGTACGCCAAGTATAACATCCGCTCGAACCATACATCTCGCTATCATGCGCAGGCGAATGGACAGATCGAGGCGTTTAACAAAACCCTCTCTAACATTCTGCAAAAGATGGTTGGTCAGAACAAGAAGAGTTGGCCGGACAAGCTCCCCAACGCCCTCTGGGCTTATCGGACGACGACTCGCAATTCCACCCAGATGACCCCTTATTCCCTGGTGTATGGAGCTGAGGCCGTCCTGCCCATCGAGATCCAGTTACCGTCCTTGCGCACTGCGGTCTACGACCAGCAAGCGCCGGGCAGAGTTGCTGAAGCCCGTCTAGTCGAGTTGGAAGCACTGGATGAGAATAGACTTCGCGCTTTGCACAACTTGGAGAGGCATCAAAGCAGGATGGCTCGAGCTTTCAATAAGAAGGTTCGCCTCCGCTCCTTCCTGCAGGGTGATCTAGTGCTAGCCCTAAGAGCACCGATGATCCCCGGCAGGAAGCCGCCCAAGTTGGAGCCCAAGTGGGAGGGACCTTTTGTTGTCCACAAGGTCTATCCCAATGGCGCGTACTCCCTAGCGACTATGGATGGTGAGCGTGTCACTCCTCCCACCAACGCTAGGTTCCTCAAGCAATACTTTGCCTGAGTGTCACCACGTCCTGCACGACGTTAAACTGCATTCGTCCAGGCTACAAGACATTAAACTGTTCAGCATTCGTCCGCGCTGCAAGACGTTAAACTGCCAAGTGCTTCGTCCCGCATGACGCTAAACTGCACTACGTCCGAGCTACAAGACGTTAAACTGTTCAGCATTCGTCCTGCATGACGTTAAACTGCCTCCCCAGAACTACGTATGGCTTGATTCCCATCCTTATGGGATACGTAGGACCGCCTGAACCCTCGTGTTTCAGGCCCAGCCCCATCCTTCGGGAATTTCCATCCCATCTCGGGCCCTTGGCCCAGTTTCCCCGGGGTGTGCGGCGTATGGTGTGAGTGTGGGGCTATGCCCTCATTCACGTCGGTTTGCTCGTCACGCTGTACGCCCCCCTCCACGTTTGGGGATGCCTTCTGCTCCCCCCTTCTTTTTTTCCTCATCGTCCTGCATGACGTTAAACTGCACTTCAAGAACTACGTATGGCTTGATTCCCATCCTTATGGGATACGTAGGACCGCCTGGACATCATGTTTCAGGACCAGCCCCATTTCCCGGGAATCCCTATCCCGCGTTGGGCCTCTGGCCCCAATTCCCCTCCTTTTTGTGCGAGGCGTATCGCGTGAGCGGGGGATTATGTCCTCATTCGCGTCGGTCTACTGGCCGCGCCGTACGCCTCCCCCGTGTGTGGGACTACCTCACACCCCTCATCGTCCTGCATGACGTTAAACTGCCTTTCCAGAACTACGTATGGCTTGATTCCCATCCTTATGGGATACGTAGGACCGCCTGGACGCTTGTGTCTCAGGTCCAGCCCCGTCTCTTGGTTGATCACGGGGATCTGCCCCCTTTGGTTGCTCTCAGGGTGAGTCCTCCGACCCTTTCCGGAGATCTGTTAACATGTTTTGGGTGCTTCGGTCTATGACTCGTAGTGTCAGATTCAATCCCGACAAGTCCTGTGTTGCTTGTCAGGCCTCGCGCTTCCTCTTGTTCGAGCCTTCACTCAAAGGGATCCTCGTTAGCGGTTTGGGTACGATGCCTCAGTGCTCTCCCACCGCTCCGGGTCGATTTACCGGTGGGTCTTGGGCCGCAAATCGATATGAATCCTGCGATTGAGCGGTTGATGCTCGTTTGCTTGCCCCGTCTTAGGCTGACGCGATCGGATGTTGTGTTGCGAATGCGTCAGCAACGTCCTTGATCGCCATGTCAGCTCTCTCGGGCTCTGAACATTGGTTGCGCAGTCCTCATCACACTCCGCCTTTGTGCGTTGTAGTGGGATCTTGACACTCTCTTCATACCGACCTCCGGTACGCCTCTACACGTTAGGCAGACCAACCAGGGTAATGATGTCGTTCGAGGCTCCCATGATCTGAGCGCCAAGGATATATGCGGATGTTCTCCCCAAGGGCCATGCGTAGCTGGACCCTCGTCCCCATAAGGAGGAGGGAGTCGCCCGAACAATTGCGTTCTGGGCCCAGTATACCTGGAGGCTAGCATCTCTGCCCCTCGGGTGATGGACATACGCAGACCCCCATCCCAAGACTCTTCTCCTGGAATCGTGCGTGACCGCAGGGCTGGGTATGCTCCCACCTCCGCCGTGTCCGCCGTACCGCGGTAAGCGGATTCCTCCATGGTCCGAACCACACGACCTTAAACTGTGTTGTCTGGTCCTACCACACGACCGTAAACTGTGATCGTCTTGGCCGCCCGACGAGAAACGGCACTGCATCGTGATGTCCTCCTCAGGGGACACTCATGTTGGGCGCTGGTTAATGACCACGCCATTCATCAATGCCTTCCATGGCTTGATTATTGTGGCGACGCCAGAGATTTCTCAATCACGGGCATGTCGCCGCACAAAGAAAAACCATTCATCTTTAAGGACAAACAAGAAATATCAAATGCCGCTCCTTTTGAGTGCGAGGGTCAGACCCGCACTCTTCCCCGCACTGGTGCCCGATTGTGTTGCACCGCGCTTCAAGAACTACGTGCGGCTTGATTCCCATCCTTATGGGATACGTAGGAACGCCCGGATGTTTGAAACTTCGGGTCCAGCCCCCCACCTCTTAGAGATTCCCCCTTCTCTGGGGAATCCGCCGCCTTCAGGTCACCCTCAAGGCGTGTTCCCCGACCCCTTGCCGTGGTCCACCGGTGTCAAGAGTACTCTGGTTTATTGCCAGGAGGGTCAGGATCCGCTTGGTCAGGTTTCCTCCACTTTTCAGGCTTCGTGCTCCCTTTCATTCGGACCCATCGTCTACGCCCTGGGTGGAGCCCCCGTGAACGGTTCGGACACAATGCCTCAGTGCTCTCCCACCGACTCGGGCCGGTACCCCCAATGGCCTCGGGCAGCAAATCGATATAAATCCTGCGATTGAGCGGTCGATGCTCGTTTGCTGCCTCATTCCACCAACGGTTGGTGCGATGTTGATGCTGCTTTTCCGCCACGGTCGGCAGTATTCTCATATCGTCACGCCGGTGCTCCCGGTCCTCGAGTGAATGGCCGCATGATTCACATTTTCCACCTCCCATTCTGACCAGGCGAAACCTCGACACTCTTGACACTATCCCTCAGTGCATCTTCGCATATCCAGGGGATATGACCACGATGTGGCGTGCTTTGAGCCTTTATGGTCCGAGCTCTAAGACCTTAAACTAAGATCTCCCCTTCTGGTCCGAGCTCTAAGACCTTAAACTAAGATCTAGCCCTTATGGTCCGAGCTCTAAGACCTTAAACTAAGATCCCCCCTTTATGGTCCGAGCTCTAAGACCTTAAACTAAGATCTCCCCTTCTGGTCCGAGCTCTAAGACCTTAAACTAAGATCTAGCCCTTATGGTCCGAGCTCTAAGACCTTAAACTAAGATCCTCTAGCCCTTATGGTCCGAGCTCTAAGACCTTAAACTAAGATCCTCTAGCCCTATGGTCCGAGCTCTAAGACCTTAAACTAAGATCCTCCACCTTTATGGTCCGAGCTCTAAGACCTTAAACTAAGATCCAGCCCTTATGGTCCGAGCTCTAAGACCTTAAACTAAGATCTACCCCAAATGGGGTCCTACGTCCTGCATGACGTTAAACTGCACTCACAGAACTACGTGTGGCTTGATCTCCAGCCTGATGGAGTACGTAGGAACGCCCGGACATTTCGACTCGGGTCCAGCCTCAGGGATCGATAAGTCCCGCCCCTCCTCGTCGCCGGCCGTCTGGCCTGACTTCGGGTAGAGTGGTGCAGTTGTGATATTCTCCCCGATTCAGCTCGGGATGCCCCATCGCAATGATGGGAAGCGACAGTTTCCTCGTCAGAGAGGTGCTGTCTGAGAATTGAGGTGACTCACGGCCAGATTAGTGCATCCGCCCAATACGCTTTCCCCACGGTGGCGCAATTTTGAGAGCGTTGGATTCTGTCCGAACAAATCGTCACTTCGCCCCACGCTTCGCATGCCCTGTTGATCTGGATTTTCCACCCTTGTGTCTGAAGGAACCCCAAAGCGGTATTCATGATGACATGTTGTCCGCCTCCTGCAATATGAATGATGGCCTTTTTCGGTCCGTCTATTGCAGTTGTTATGGTCGATCCACTGTCCGCCTACCGTCTTGGGCATTTCCTGGAAGGCCGATCGTTGTGGATGTCTGGATTCGGGACACGCGATTCACCTTTTCTCATTTCCCTATGTTCGGATAAAATCTCAATGCCCCTAGCGTTGTCCCGCTCGTGTGTTGGAACAAGTTGGGGGATGATACATTGGTTAGGTCTGAGGTCTCCTTTCCTAGGAATGACCTCCCTCTTTTCTCCAGAAACCCAGCGCCCCTATTTATAGGCGAGGCCGGGCCCGCGCTGCGCGGAAAGCGCTTTGCGCGACCGCAGCGGCGAATTTCGCGACCGGCGCCCCTGTTTGCGCGCCTAAGTCCCGCGCCGCCCAGGACTTCGGCATTCCGGCGTCTCCCTCGGAACCCGATCGTTGCGACCTCTCGCCGATCAGATTCCGAGGGGGGGCTTTTGTAGACGCCGGAAAAGTCCGTTGGTCCCAAACGAAGCTCCGGATGCGGAAAGTGACGTGATATTTGGAGTCGGAAGAACGTTTCGGAGGGCCCGGAGGCCTTGCGCGGAATTTCAGAGGCCCGCGCGCAAAGGGGATGTTCCGCGCGCAAACCCCCCGGGATGCGCGCAATGCGCCGGTCCGGCGCGCAATTTTGCGCGCCGCGGGTCCGCGCGACTCCCTTGCGCGCCGCGCCCGATTCCGCGCCCGCGGGGGGAATTTCGCGCTCGCATCCTGGATTCCGCGCCCGGGGTTGCCTATAAATACAAGGCGACCCCCAACGTTTCAATGGTTGCTGGAAGTCGAAACGTCTCCCGTGCGCGCAATTCAACCCCTTCCGCGCGCAATGACGAACTTCAGGTAACCTCCTTTCTTTCGCGCAAGAAAGCCTCGGGGTCCGCCTTCGCGCACAATCCCCGCTGGCTCCTTTCATTTGAATAAAAACTCACCCTAAGGCCTTTGCGCGCAAAAGAACCCGCTTGCGCGCAATTGCCCCCGGGGTGCGCGCAATCCGGCCTGATTGCGCGCACCCCCCCTTCTTTCAAGTGGCCATTCGTTAAAGAATGAGCCGTTGCCCCCGCGCGCTATCCGAAGCCCGGTGTGAGCAATCTCAAGCATCCGCGCGCAAGGCGCTGGCCCAATTGCGCGCCAGCCGCCCCGATTGCGCGCCGGCCCGCAGTATTGCGCGCAAAGCTTCCTTTTTGCGCGCAATCTGCCAGGGTCGTCCCCGTTGACCTCCTAAGGGTACCCGCCTGTGTGGCACCCGATGATTCTCATCCCGGGTGCCCGCACCGTGCGTTGTCTTCCCGTGCGGCCCTCCAGGCTTGCGCGAAGTGACACACACCTATGTCCAGCATGACGTTAAACTGCATACTCGTCCAGCATGACGTTAAACTGCATATACGTCCTGCACGACGTTAAACTGTACATCGTCCGCGCTGCAAGACGTTAAACTGCCAAGTGCTTCGTCCGGCAACCTATGCCCAGCATGACGTTAAACTGCACACCCGTCCAAGCTGCACGACATTAAACTGCCTAGCCCCCATCGTCCGTGCTGCAAGACGTTAAACTGCCAAGTGCCTCGTCCTCAACACATGACGTTAAACTGTACTTCGTCCGGCAAGACGTTAAACCGTCCGCTTCGTCCTCAACACATGACGTTAAACTGTACTTCGTCTGGCAAGACGCTAAACCGTCCGCAACCTGATCCCGTGCTCCGCACGCAGGGTCTCCCCCGGTTTGGACGTGGCCCCCACCCGCTCGTCTCTGCAGGGATGCCGGGATTGTCCCCCTTTTGGGACGATTTAATGGGAGTGGCTTTTCCCTACGGGGGCAGGGTATTACAAACCCCTAGTTTCTCGTGGGAGGCTGCACATGTGTATCTCCATTGCACCTCCCCACTGCCGAAGCCAGTAGAGGGTCTGACTGGGATCGAGGTGTCTTTTGCTTTCGGTCCAAGTCCCTTCCAACTGAGTTTTGCAGTATCCGGGCTGCCCCAAGTGCGTAAGTCCTGACAGAATGAACTACGTGGACTTTGATCCCTGTCTCCTATACAGGGTACGTAGGAAGCCTCCCTGGGGTCCAAGCCCACCACCTGGTCGTCCCGGTCGTATTTACGTCGGTTCGTCCATCAGTGGACCCCTCCAGGGTTCACGCTTGCGTTGATTCACCTATGAATCCGCCCCTGTGGAAGACTGCCCGTGTGTATCTCCACGGTGCCTCCCCACAGCCCCCCTTTTCCATTTCCCCTTTTATCGTCCAGCATGACGTGAAACTGTGATCCACCCGGCCGTTCCATCCCCCTCCGTGCGAGGTGGTTCGGTTCAATCCTCCGCCCGGCGGCCTCGACCTCTTCGTGAGTCGGCTTGCCGACGTCCAGCATGACGTTAAACTGTATGCCCGAACTACGTTGACTTTGATCCGTGTTAACGCGCGGTACGTAGGAAGCCCCTCTGGGGTCCAAGCTCTTTACTCCATCATCCACCCTGATCCTTACCCGGGCCGCCACATCCCGGTGGGGTCATGCCACTTCACTTCACTCCACGTTACTTGGGAAGCCGCCCATGTGCTGGCCCCAGCGTCGGAGGTTCCCCGCAAGGGGTTCTGTCATCTGATCCACTTTTCGTGTTGATCGGTCCGATGTCGTCCCCGCTGGACGTTAAACTCGCGGCATACCCCGTGTTAAACACGGGAAGCTGAGGAAAACCTCAGGTGACACAGTTCCCCGCACCTAGTACGGGATGCCTCAGGCCATCGTGCCTTCGAGAAGCCCTATTAGGGACGGAAGACAGACGTGCAGAGCCGCAGTGTTACAACACGCCCCCAGCACCCAGAGCCACCCGGCCTTCTCACCGCAGGTTGCTGCCCCGCCCAGACTCCTTGGAACGTTCGGGCGGAAGCAGCGTAATTAACCGGTGTCCATGAAGATATGGCGCCGGGAACGAGATTCACGAACATTCTTAAGTCTATGAGGGAGACCCGGATTAGGCGACAAGTTCCGAGGAGACGTCCAAGGAAGGAGAAGCCGACATCCCATCATCCCGGTTTCGATCAAGGAGCAGACGCCCCTGAATAAGGGACGGATGCCGCCCGCCCTTGGAAAGCGGGACTGCGGGACCACAAGCCGCGCGCCCATCCCCTCGGGTTGACGGGTGCACGCGCGAACGCGTCCTGGCGGAACAGCGTAACCCGACGCACATCCGCACCGAAACAGAAAAATGGTGAACCCGACGTGAATCTCTTCTCCTCGATACGAAGACCGATGGCTTTCAGAGGTGTTGGAAGACCGGCGTGTTGCCCGGCCAAGCATTCAGTCTTACCCGCCAGGGGCTGGGGAAGGGACATCGGGCACTCCGTCTCGCAACGTCGAGGGCCTGGGTTCCCCCCACGGAAGGCGTCGTGGCGCTAATGGTTGGTTGTCGATTCCTTTTTCCTGTCAGTATTAATGGGTCATTCTCCCTGCTTTCAGAAATCAGGTCGCCCGATCTAGTGCCCGAACGCCACCCGCCCACTGGCGCAGGGACAGGGGAAACACCGACGCGGCTGCTCCGCGCGGTCCCGCCCGTTCCGCAGCCGTCCCAGCAGCCGCAATTGCGGGACGACCACGCCCTCTCTCCCCCTCGGAGGTCATCCAGAGAAGGGTGATCAACACCCTGGTGCGGAGATACGAGGAAGAGGGAGTCATCCCCACTAGGGACATGGCTCGCCTAGACCTTGAGGAGGCTGCGCCTCGCCACCACCGCCGCCCCCGAGGGCCGCGCAGGGAGGCACCACTGCCTACCTCAACGTCCAATCGCTTCGGGAGTTTATCCCCGGAGCGCTCTGACAGTTCCCTTCCCTATGCGGATGAAGTGGAAGATGCCCAGGATCACCCTATCCGAGGTCCGCTCCAGGGATCCACGATAAGGGCTCCCGCCAGGCCACGGCGACATCGCCGCCAGGCCCCTCAAGTCGAGGAACAGGCTCTCCACCTGCCCGCGCCGCTCATCCCGGCTCGTCTGTCTCGACGCCAACGTCGGGCACGAGCGGAAGAGGATGCCCACCTTGGGGCTCTAGCAACAGCGGCCGCATTGGCCCAAGCCACTGCTGGCTCCAGTCGCCAGGCCTCTGTGCATCCTGAGCGGGGGAACTCCTATGCCCGACCCGGATCGAGGCCCCGACCGCCCCAAAGGCAGGTTGGGTTGACTCTCCCGGTTGCTGGCACTGGCAGTAGCCACCGCGGACCACCTCGCGGCAGCGCTATTCACCGGCAGGATCTACTCTGTGTGGCCGATCCAGGAGGCGTGGGTCATCCCACCTTCCGATCCCGACCCGGAGGCCTGCCCGGAATCATCTCTCCCCGCGTCCCCTTTGATATCTATCCCGGTGCCCCTCGCACCTTGGTTCCCAGTCCTCTCGGCCCCAGCACCAGTGCACGCGCGAACGCGTCCTGGCGGAACAGCGTAACCCGACGCACATCCGCACCGAAACAGTGATGCTTCAATGAAAGGACTTGGTTGTCTTCTTATACAGAATGATATGGTTATTGGCTATGCATTACAATACCTAAAAATTCATGAGAAAAACTATCATAGTCATGATCATGAGTTAGCAGCTATAATCTTTTTTGATGATATGGAGACAATATCTCTATGGTGAAAAATGTGAGTTATATACCGATCACTGGAGTTTGATATATATTTTCTCAAATAAAGAACTCAACATGAGGTAAAGGCATTGGCTTGAACTACTAAAGGATTATGATTTCACAATACACTACCACTCGGGGATGGCTAATAAGGTGGAATATTCTTTGAGTAGAAATGATCATGGTGTTTCGAACAAGATTAGATTTGAAAAGTATACTATATATATGGATCTAGTAAATATGGATATGGGAATACACATGGATGGTGAAACATCAATACTTTTTCAAATGGTTTGCAAACAATTTTACTAGAAAGGATAAAGAGATCTCAGACTGGTGATGATGAGTTTCAAAAGATGATTAATGTTGTGATTTATTTTAGATTGAGTGACTTTTTGTATGAAGATGAAATTTTGAAATTTGGGAAGAGGCTTGGTGTTCCTGATATACTAGATCTAAAATGATAATTTTTGGATGATGCTCATAGCTCCAATTTCTCTATACACCATGGGAGCACCAAAATGTATAGATATTTGAAAAAACATTTTTGGTTGGATAATATGAAGAGGTAGATTGCTGATTTTGTGTCTAGATGTATGGTTTGCCAACAAGTGAATGCTGGAAGGCAACAACCTAGAGGAGTCATGCAACCTCTTCCCATAACGGAGTGGAAATGAGATAATATTACGATGGACCTTGTCATGGGACTACCAAAGACTCTTATAAGGAACAATGCAATATTGGTCAGTGTTGATTGTTTTACCATGTCAACACATTTTTATGATAAAAGAGAAGATTTACCACTTGAACAATTGGAAAGGCTATATATTAATAAAGTTGTAAGACTTCATGGAGTACAACTATCGATTGTTTCTGATCGTTATCAGCTTTTTACATCAAGATTATGGAAAAGTCTTCAAAATTCCCTGGATACTGAACATCGTTTGCGAACTGCCTACCACCCTCAAACTGATGGACAATCAAAACGGACTATTCAAAACATAGGAGACATGATGAGATCATGATCACATGACTTTCAATGTATGTGGGGTCAATACTTACCTCTGGTAGATTTTGATATTCTATTAAATTTTGTTATGATAATACCCGTTCGTATCCAATTACTAGGGAAACCAAGAATTTATTTTCATCTACGGGAAAAAAAATCATTTTTATATTGGGATCATACCAATAAATGGGCTACCTACATATCCTTATTAAAGGAATCAAAACTAGGGTAGTTTGGAGCCTCTTAATGGCTTACATCATACCTTTTAAGGTAGTGTGATATGGACCTATCCATGAGGTTTATCATCATGTGGTAAGAACAGAATGATAGAAATGGAATAATCAATTTACATTGTAGAAAATTTACTGAATAATCCCAAAGAACTAGGAAAAGGATATGATTTTCCATGTTGGATTAGACCATGTTTGGAATATGGCCTAGGAAGAAGTGGTTTTTTGTAGTGTCGGGTTTGAACCTCAGATAGGCTTCCTACATATCCCATTCATATTAGAATCTCTGTATATGTAGTTCAGTAAATCTCATATTGGTGTATGATACATTGAGGGAAATATATTTGGACTTACTCCTAAGGATAGTTCCCTGATTAAATGAGTTAGGATTGGATTCCGAATGAAGATATCCATTGAGTAGGGGCCCTGGTAAAGGCATCCTACGTATTGAAATATTCACAGGAATTAGAGTTCCGATAGTTTATTATATTTATGGGGGTTTTAATTTACATTTTCATCCAAAGGAGGATGTCCATATTAAGATATTTGAGGATGAATTCTTGAAGAAGATTTACAATGATCTCAGACCCTAGTAAAGGATTCATACATATCCCAATTATGGGAGGAAATATTGTTCTCATAGTTCAAGACAGGTGGATTGATTGGATTTCAAGATCATCAAAATTCATTAAGACCACATGATTCATTCTCGGTTTGAGAAACAAGGGAATTTGAATTATTTAGAAAACCAAAAACACTCTCTTCTATGAATGGAAGAGAGAGTTCCTTCAGTGACAGAACCTAGGGATATTGTGGAAGATCTGCGGGTGATAGTGGAGAAGGTCATAGAAACAAATCATCACTCTCTTAAAATTATATTATAAGTGGTTCCAATTTATGGAAGGAGATATGGTAATGAATCAATAGAGGAGAAATAATGCAACCACAAACATGGAAGGCTTGGGGTGACACTAGAATGTATGCCCTAAAATTTGTCCTGGTAGGGGTGGGATACATTTTTTTTGTTCAAAGGGAAATGTAGGTGTGAACTGTAACTTTTATATAAGGGACCTGAGGCTCCAGGTTTTAGAGATGATATAAAACATGCATTTCTCGAACAATAATCCTCTAAAATAGGAACTCCCCAACATTGTTATTAGTAGAAATTTCCATGTGACTGAAGATGTAGAAATATTCAAAAACACCATTAATACAAACCCCATTATAAAAATTTGGAAAAAATTTTACTATGGATATAAAAACACGAATGGGAGACACACATTTTTGAAAATCAAAATTTTTTGGAAATTCATGTGGTTATGGCGGAGGTTTTATAAAAATCTATTTCAGAAAAGGATAGCAAAGAAGATGAATCATTACAATGAATTACATAAAATAAAGCATGATGAAAGGCTTGTATAAGCTAAATGGATAAGTTGAATCATAGAGGGGAACCAATGTTAGTATCTGGAATGTAGGAATTGTCGCATTGGTAGGCTTGGGTGACCTGATATTTACAATGGTGATGAATGAAATGAATCATAATACATTTCTAAAACGTGACTCAATCCTTCACGAGTATTCATAGGTACTACCGGAAGAGGGGCACCCATGTTCCATTTAAAGGAAAGGGTGGTGTGAAAGTCTTTCAGATTTTGAGAGGTTGGGAACAATCAGCGCACAAGTGTTATGCATTTCAAACACTGATGGGACTTATGTTCGATGATCCTCTCCAAATACATCAACCATAAGAGATAAAGAACAACCTTGAGGGTTTCTGATGACCTGGACGAAGCACTAGGGATACTAGAGAAATAATTGAGATATAGGAAAAATCATCCATACAGTTGAATACACTAAGGGTCCATTTATAATGAAGTAAGTGACACTAGTTTAATTGTTATAGGGTTCACAAGTAGAATGAGTGCCATAAATTTGGATCACAAGTACCTTGTGCATTGATGATTTCATGGCTTGACTGGACCGATATAAATTTCATACCATTTCAAATATGGATTTTATTCATGTATTTTCTCCTACTTTTTCTAAGACATTTCCCTTTCTCACTTTTTCAACATAGTGATTGAAAGGTGTAACACCCCAAGCTTCCACGATACGCTTCTCTTTGAATAATGTAGTAGAATGTGTTGTGCGCAACTTTGAGCTCTAACACACCACAACTAATCAAACTCGCCGTTATGAATAGTAATACCAACATTTTGAAATTTTATAAATTTTATATTTCAAAATGGACTTCATTTTTGGATTAATAATATCGAATATAGCTTAGGGTAATTTTTTGGTATTTTTCTGAAATCTTACAATTTTTGATAAATAGTAAAAACATTGAGTTATAGTTTAAAACCGAATTTTTATTTAAATAATAATTTATTTTATTTAAATTAATTTTGGGTCAAATAGATATATAATACCTATATAAGTTCAATGTACTTCATTGGATTCAGTTTCTAATAATTCAAGATATAAAAAAATTTTATTGAACTTTTCACTGTGTTTTACCCACCTCCTAGAAGAATTTGCAAATTCACATAAAACATAATTTTACTGCTTTTGTGAGTGGAATTTCAAAAATACAACAGAAATGGTTGATATCAATAATAAAAATTTTGTTTAATAAGATGAAAATAATTTTTGGTAAATAGTAACATTTTTTCTTTTTTTTACCACGGTTAAAAGTAAAAAGGGTATTTACGGGTAAAAATTATTTTATTATTACCATAAAACATGTCTTATTTCTACTGGATATGTATCATTTGACCAAAAACAACCATAGGAATAAAATATGAAGCTTTTGGGTCTACTTGGATTAGATTTGGACATTTATTATTATTTAATTCAAAGAACTGTTAAAAGAGTTAAAATCAAAGTTTAATAACTAAAACATTTTTAATATAGGGTTATACATAAGATAACCTCAACTATAAATATTCATTAGAAAGCTAAAAGAATTTCTACATAATGGTATTTTATTTATATTTTAGACATCAAATAATTTAATTTTTTTAGGACACAATGATGATGCGGTAATTAACTAATTAATGAAATATTAAAATAATTGATATTATAAATATCCAAATAAATGAAATTTTATACTTTTTATGAATTACACTAATTTTATAGGTTAATATTAAATGATTAGGTTGGTTATACGAGTTTTTTTCTAAGTAATAAAGTTGTTATTACTTTAGTAAAAACAAAATACCAAATAGTGTCAAAATTTACATTAAAGATTTTAATACAAATATTATATTATTAATTGATATTCTACACTTAAAAATATAAGGTTCATGAAAAGATATTATATAATTATATGTGAATCATTACTAAAACACTTGGGGTTCTCTTGGAAGTATATAGACTGTTTATTAACCATATTATATAAAAATACAAAGAGACATGGTAAATGTCAAACTATTTAACTAAGAGTTAAATCAAAAGGATAAATTTAATATAGTGACACAAACCTGTCTAAAACCAAATGGTTGAGTTTTTTTAGACCAATACCCACCTTAGTCTTTAAATAATACATTTTGGATCCATTATAAACCGAAAATGATTTTATTATAAAATAATACGTCTATCTTTTCCTAAGTTGCCCCTCACCGCTCTTATAAAAGGGAACTCTCCCTTATCTATAATTCACACCGTCATAGCCATTTTTCTTGGAAAAAAACATCCCAAATACCTTCTCAATTGTCCTTCCGTAATCCAAGAGACCTTCCTTTAGTCAGAAATCCAACCTATAGAGCCCTTTTGATAAAATAAAAAGGAAGAAGCTAAAGAAGAGATAAATATTTTATCACATCTTTCAAGTTCCTTTTTTCTTCCATGTACCTTTTCTTTGTTGTTTCCATTATAAAATAATAAATCCAGTATATTCAAAATAATGTTAATTTTTTTATAAATATTGTACAACAATATTCAATATTCTATCCATCCTTTGAATGATATGTCACGATACGAGTGCACGTACAGCTTACCGTCTCCACTTCATGGTGTAATTTTTATTCAATACATTATTATTTGGATAGGTATAATAATGATGTGTAATTGATGTAAATAATATAAATAGTAGGATTATTATAAATATATATATATATGATATAACATCCAATTATATATTATTTTAATATCAAAAGAATGATATTGTTGCTCGTGCATATGTACAGATTACCGTCTCCACAAACACAATGAGATTTATTCCCCATCATATCCATTCAAGACTAATTTTCATTAGATGATTAAAAATACTGTTTCAAGACTTGATAACATTCTAGATATGAAAAATATACATCCCATCAATAACAAATATGACTCACATAACAAATAATATAAAGGATAACGAATCCGTTAACACATGAAACAACGATAATACTAAGATATTATTAACAAATAAATGTTAAAATATCATATATGATATCATATTAATGTATATGATTCTTGTATAATTTAATAAAAATTATTTCACCATTATACGGGAGGTTAATCTACCCTCAAGTAAGGAAATGTACAATATAAGGGTTAATTCTACAATCCCTTCATTATATGAGGTTTTTTATACGTAATTATCTACTGGGATATCATTATCATCCACATCCATGTTTCTTAAAAATGTATTTTGAAAGATTCTTACTATTTTATAGACTATGGGTTAAATTCATTTATACCCTTCTTTGAATTTTATAAGATGTTTATAAAGTAATATTTCTGTCGTTTTCCAAACAAGGTACTTTTTTACCATTACATCAAATCTACGCTAAGAATTTTTTTTTACTTATACGGAGGGTGCGACTATTTTCTACCATTATATCATCGTCGAAGTTTAAATTACAATATTATAAGAATATTTTCAAATATAAATGTTTTATTTTATAATTACATGAATTTTAAATGATTTCAAAATAGAATGAGATATTTCTCTAAAAAAGTTTTGATTTCATCTATGTCAACATCCTTTGATGGATTTTATGTTTATATGATGTTGATTTATTATGATACGAAACATCAATATTGTATTGAAGGTTTTGTGATTTTTTTGACTGTGGATGTGTTATTTTTACATCATTCATTATTCGTTTATAATGTATTGATATTTCTTTTGCTAGATCTAATATGAATGTTTATGTTATGTTTAATCCTTTTCTTATAAGGAATGAATTGGACTTAGAAAGTGATGGTTGGAGCCCACTATAGATCCTCGATGCATCAGTATGTCTCATGAGACAAACTAGTGTCATGGAACAAGGCCTTGAAAAAATCTCCTTTGTTGTCTTGGCACAAGACCTTGACTATGTGGGTATGAATGTCTGGCATTGTACATTCCATCATTATGAAAGTGGCTATGGATAGTGCATGTGATTATTCGACTAGTAGAATATCCATATTAGAAAATAAATGGAATTATTTGATTTTATATTTTCCAGATTATGCTGAATTTGAAGCTAAAAATATATTTTTTATTCTTCTACATTGCCTTAAATGCTTTTGCTTATTTATGAATGTTTCCACTATATTGTTATCCTTAATGAGCATCTGAGCTCACCCCGTTCTATGTTTTTTTCCCAAGTCGCTAAATGTATATTATGACTGACTTGCAGGGATAGTCTGAGGGGATATGTGTTTGATCTATGGAAACAATGTTGTTGTAGTTTCTCATTTTATGATTTAATGTAACCCTTACGAATGTATCCAGTACTTCCAAGGCTACGAAACTAATCAGTCATTCAAGACATGAACTTTTTTTATGTTTCCAATGATCTGTTTAAATTCACTAACTCTAGGAAACCGGGGTCGCGGCATTACAGTAGGTATCAGAAGAAGTTTAATACAAATCTATGAATCTAGATTTAGATAAAATCAGATTAGAGCACATTACCATAATATTGACTTTGAGGATTAGTATAGAATAACTTCCTAGAATATTGGCATTATAGAGATTCTTTTAGTTTTCCAAGTAATACATCTCTATCTGGATTCGAATAGGTAGAGCCAGCTTTGGAAGAGATGTACATAGGGGTAAAACCTGAAAAAACAGCTTTGAGCTAGACTCGAACGGGAACTGGTGCATGACAACGAGACTTGTTGCACTCTTAGTTATGACACTCATGAGGGATATGCTAAGGATAATCCTAATTTTCTTTAAAAACATTATGATGGGTTTATGAGTATATTATTCCTCAAAGAAAACATTTTTTATGATTATGGATTATATCCATAAACTGTTCAGTTTATGTTAAGTGTTTTACAAGTTTGGAATTATGTATTTTGATTCATAAACTAATGTAGATTGTTCATTTGTTTATAGAAGACACATTGTGGAAGGAATAAAAATTGTATCAATGCACGTACTCCATGTATGGATTTCCCTCCTTCTCAAGATAATTATAGTGGAGCTGGTGATGCAACCAGTGTTGATCAGCTAATCACCATACTGGGACAACTCACTTAGGTTATGTATAATAACGTTACCCGTATGGAGCACCATGATCCACAGCCTGGAGGATCTATGATATATTGCTTCATGATTCAAAGACCACGATCATTTAATGGGGTTAAAAATCCACTAGTACCTTAGAAATGGATAAATTCATAGAGAAAATATTCCACGCCTTGGGGAGTTGATAAAGGGAAAAAGTTGTCATGGATGTTTACCACCTCACTAGAGATGCTGATCAAGGGTGGTCATTGATTCAAAACACAAATGAAGATGATGAAGTATAAAATATGGAATGGAAGGAGTTTGAAGACATTTTTTTAGAAAAATACTTTCCTTTTAACCATCAAGAAGATATAAAATGGAAATTTCTAAATATGAGGCAAAAGGAGGATGAGAATGTTGCAAAGTATGAAGATGTATATACAAGGTTAGCGAGGCATAAAGCAGATTATATATGTAACCCAAGATGTAAGATTGATTTTTTTGTTTGATGGGTTAATACCATTTCTCTGTCGAGAATTAGTCTCACAATCCTTCTTTTCATACGAAGATATTGTCTTATGTGCAATCAAGACCAAAAAAGAATTCTCTAAGTCTTACGATGTTAAATCAAAGAAATTGAAGAGGAGATTAGATGAGCAATTATTAAATGGAAATATGAGAAAGGAGGGAAAAGTTGAATATCCATCCTTTAGTAAATGTGGGAAGAAACACCCTGGTACTTGCCTAAAGGGAATGGGTTCTATTACAAGTGTAGTGGAAAAAGCCACCAAGCTCGTGATTGAAAGGGGAAGAAAAAAGTTTTCGATGTTGAATGCTAAAATTGTAGAGAAAGGGGGAATTATTCAATTGAAATTCATAAGCATTAGGGGAAATTAACTTAGAAAATGTGAAGGGATAAAGTCCATGCTTATACTATCACTACTGCTGAGGTTGAAGATCTGAAATACGGTGTGGCGGGTAATATTATAGTTTCCTCTAGATTAGTGAATGCATTATTTGATTCTGGATCATCGCATTGTTTCATATCTTCCCATATTTCTATGAAAATTAGATATTTCCAATTTGATTTAACAAGGGAGTTGTCAGTCAAAACTCCTAAGGGAAGTATCATTGCAATAATGTTTTGTGAATTAGTTCCCATTAGAGCTTATAAATGTTCTATATCTGCTAATCTCATCATCATACCCATGATTTAATTTGAAATAATCCTTGGTATGGATTGGCTTTCTGACCATTATGTGAAAATTGATTGGAAGAAGAAAGAGGTTATAATTTTTTATGATGATGATAAAGAACACCTTATCTTTAGAGCAGAATCATCACTACCTAATTCTTATCTAGATCCACCCCCAGTAGATTAACTAAATTCAAATATTGGGGAAAAAGAGAATGAAATAAATGTTGGTGGGGAATGGAATAATCAAATAGATGACATACCTATTGTTAAAGAATATATTGATGTGTTTCCAGAAGATTTACTTGGACATCCTCTAGAATAAGAAATTGAGTTTTCTATTGATTTAATTCCTGGTTCATGGACAATATCGAATTCCCCTTAAAGAATGGAAACTGTGGAATTAGTGGAAATAAAGAAAAAACTAGAGTAATTGAGTAATAAGGGATTTAATCTCCCTAGTGTTTCTCCATGGTGATCCCCTATCCTTTTTGTTTAGAATAAAGATGGATCTATGAGGTTGTGCATCGACTACAGGGAGATCAATTCAATAATTATAATGAACAATTATTCCCTACCTCACATTGATGATTTATTTGGCCAACTGCATGGAGTTCAACACTTTCCAAAGATTTACCATTGATCTAGATACCATCAGTTGTGTGTGAAGAAGGAATTCATTTCAAAGACAGCATTTTGAACCATGTATAGGCATTACGAGTTCATATTAATTCCTTTTGGATTGACTAATGCACCCTATATCTTGATTGATTTAATGAATAGAGTTTTCAATGAATATCTTGATGATTTTTTAGTGGTATTTATTATTGATATCATAGTATACTCCAAAAGCTACGAAGATCAATAAAATCACTTGCGCATTATCCTAAAAACTCTTAGAAGACATTAATTATATGGAATGATTATTGAGTGTGAATTCTGGATTCAAGATATTTATTTTCTAGGCCATACTATCTCTAAGGAGTCAATCTCTATTGATACTTCAAATTAAAAGGAAATCCATGAATGGCCATCACCGACGAGTATAACTGAGTTACACAGTTTTATTGGTTTAGTAGGTTTTTATTAGTGTTTCGTCCATAATTATTCCAGATTGGCTAACCCATTATCAAATCTCACAGGAATGGGGATAAACTTGTTTAGACTAAAGTGTGTGAAGAATGCTTTGAATAACTGATGAGAAGATAGTCAATTCTCATATATCAAATCAACCATTGGGGACTGATGGGTTTGTTATTTATAGTGATGCTTCAATGAAAGGACTTGGTTGTCTTCTTATACAGAATGATAGGGTTATTGGCTATGCATTACAATACCTAAAAATTCATGAGAAAAACTATCATAGTCATGATCATGAGTTAGCAGCTATAATCTTTTTTGATGATATGGATACACTATCTCTATGGTGAAAAATGTGAGTTATATACCGATCACTGGAGTTTGATATATATTTTCTCAAATAAAGAACTCAACATGAGGTAATGGCATTGGCTTGAACTACTAAAGGATTATGATTTCAAAATACACTACCACTCGGGGATGGCTAATAAGGTGGAATATTATTTGAGTAGAAAGGATCATGGTGTTTCGAACAAGATGAGAGTTGAAAAGTATACTATATATATGGATCTAGAAAATATGGATATGGGAATAGACATAGATGGTGAAACATCAATACTTTTTCAAATGGTTTGCAAACAATTTTACTAGAAAGGATAAAGAGATCTCAGACTGGTGATGATTAGTTTCAAAAGAGGATTAATGTTGTGAATTATTTTAGATCGAGTGACTTTGTGTATGAAGATGAAATTTTGAAATTTGGGAAGAGGCTTGGTGTTCCTGATATACTAGATCTAAAAAAATAATTTTTGGATGATGCTCATAGCTCCAATTTCTCTATACACCATGGGAGCACCAAAATGTATAGATATTTGAAAAAACATTTTTGGTTGGATAATATGAAGAGGTAGATTGCTGATTTTGTGTCTAGATGTATGGTTTTCCAACAAGTGAATGCTGGAAGGCAACAACCTAGAAGAGTCATGCAACCTCTTCCCATAACAGAGTGGAAATGAGATAATATTACGATGGACCATTTCATGGGACTACCAAAGACTCTTATAAGGAACAATGCAATATTGGTAAGTGTTGATTGTTTTACCATGTCAACACATTTTTATGATAAAAGAGAAGATTTACCACTTGAGCAACTGGAGAGGCTTTATATTAATAAAGTTGTAAGACATCATGGAGTACAACTATCGATTGTTTCTGATCGTGATCAACTTTTTACATCAAGATTATGGAAAATTCTTCAAAATTCCCTGGATACTGAACATCGTTTGCGAACTGCCTACCACCCTCAAACTGATGGACAATCAAAACGGACTATTCAAAACATAGGAGACATGATGAGATCATGATCACATGACTTTCAATGTATGTGGGGTCAATACTTACCTCTGGTAGATTTTTTCTATCACAATTTATTCCATTCATTTATTTAGATGGAACCATATAAAGCATTATATGGAAAGAGATGTCACACACCAACCAATTGGGATGATGTTGGTGAAAAAAACTCGTAGGCCCAAAACTGGTGGGGGAAACGATGGAAAATGTAAAGGTAATCCAAAACAACATCAAAGTAGCTCAAAGTAGACAGAAGAGCTATGCTGATAACCGAAGGAAGGATTTGGAATTTTAGGTAGAGGATCATGTTTTCATGAAGGTATTTACATAGAAGGGTGTTATACATTTCAGTAACATGTGTAAATTGAGTCACAGATACATCGGACCTTTTGAAATTCTAGAACGAATTGGGGTTGTAGCTTACCATTTGGCAATGCCGCTGAGTCTCTACAATGATCTTGATATGTTCCACATATCACTGTTGAGAAAATACATGTCTGACCCAATGCATGTACATACCTAGGAGAAATTAGAACTGGAACACAATCTATCTTATTGAGAAGAGCATGTCCAGGTTCTTGATGCAAGAGAACAAGTGCTGAGAAACCAGACGACTCACATGGTAAAGGTTTTATGGAGAAACCATAAGATGGAAGAAGCATCATGGGAACCCGAGGAACGTATGATGAAGATCCACCCGAGTCTTTTTATGCAGTAATATTTTATAAATATCTAGGACTAAATTATTTTAATGATGAGAGAATATAACACCCCATGCATCCACAGTACGCTTCTCTTTGAATAATACAGTAGCGTGTGTTGTACGCAACTTCAAGTTCTAACACACCACAACCAATCAAACTAACTGTCCTGAATATTAATACCCACTTTTTGAAATTTTATAAATTTTATCATTCATATCTGACTCTCTATTTAGATTTGGAATATCAAAATTATATTAGGGTGAATTTCTGGTATTTTTCAGAAAACTATAAATTTTTTAAGAATAGTGAAAAACACATAGTTATAGTATAAAATTGAATTTTTATTTTAAATATTATTTATTTCATTTAAATTTATTTTGGGCCAAAATTGATATATAATACATATATATGTTCAATTTAATTCATTGGAGTTAGATTATGATCATATTATATAAATATATTTTTATGAACTTTTCGTCGTCTTTTACCCACCTCCTGTAAGAATGTGAAAATTCAAATAAAACATAATATTACCACATATATGTGTGGAATTTTAAAAATCGGAGAGACATGATTGATATCATAATTGAAAATGTGGTTCAATAAGATTAAAAATACTTTTTTGTGAATAGTAACTTTTTACTATTATTTACGACGATTAAAAGTGATTATTGTATTTTTAGGATAAATATGATATTATTATGACCCTAACACATGTCCTAATTTTATTGGATAAGTATAATTCGGTCAAAAAATCAATTGGAATAAAAAATGAACCTCTTTGGTCCACATGGATTTGATTTGGACAATAATTATTAATTAATTTAAAGACGAGTTAAAAGAGTTAAAATCAAAGTTTAATAACTAAAAAATTTTTAATATAGGGCTATACATCAGATATATTAGACTATAAATATTCATTAAAAAGATACAAATTTTTCCTACATAATGGTACTTTATATATATTTCAGACATTAAAGAATTTAATTTATTTATGACAGAATGATGATGCAGTTATTACATAATTAATGAAATATTAAAATAATTGATATTATAAATATCCAAATAAATGTAATTTGATACTTTTTATGAATTCAAATAATTGTATTGCTCAATATGACATATTTGGGTTGGTTTGATGAATTTTTTTCAATTAATAATGCTGTTATAAATTTATAAAATCAAAATACCAAATTGTGTCAAAATTTTCATAAAAGTGTTTTTAAAACAAATATTATATTATTAATTGAAATTCTATTCCTAAAAATATAAGGTTCGGCCAGAGGAATTATAAAATTATATCTGCTTCATTAATGAACCACATGGTGTTCTATTGGAAGTATATAGTAAGTTTATTAACCATATAATTTAAAAATACAAAGAGACGTGTTAAATGTGAAACTATTTAAGTAAGAGTTAAATCTAATGGATAAAGCTAATATAGTTACCCAAACATGTCTAAATCCAATTGGTTGAGTGGTTCCTTACCCCTCCCCACCTTATCCTTTAAACAACACATTTTGGAGCCATTAAAACCAAAAATGCTTTTATTATAAAAAAATATTTCTAGCTTTTCCTAAGGTGCCCCTCACCCCTCTTATAAAAGGGAAGTCCCTCTTCTCCCTAATTCACACCTTCAAAGCCATTTGGCTCCACCATCCCCTACCCAAATACCCTCTAAACTGTCCAAACATCATCCTAGAGGCCTTCCTTTAGTCATAAAGACAACCTAAATAGCCTTTTTGAACAAATCAAAAGGAAGAACCCGAATAAGAGATAATTATTTATCATCTTTTTCAAGTTCCTTTGTTCTTCCACTTCATTTTTCTTTGTTGTTTCCATTATAAAATAATAACTCCATTATATTATATATATTTTGATGTTATTATAAATATTCCATAACCAAAATCATTATTCTATCCATCATTTGAATGACATGTCACGATAAGTGCGTAAATACAGCTTACGGTCTCCACATCATGGTGTAATTGTTATTTAATACATTATTATTTGGATGGGTATAATAATGATGAGTAATTGATGTAAATAATAAATATAACATGATAATGATTTTTTATATATGATATACCATAAAATTATTTATTATTTTAATATCAAAAGAATGATATTGTCGCTGATGCAGACATACGGATTATCGCCTCCATGAACGCGATGAGATTCATTCCCCATCGTATCCATTCAAGACTAATTTTTATTATATGATTGAAAATAATGTTTAAAGATTTGATATCATTCTATTTATGAATAAGATACATTCCATCCATTAAAATATGACTCACATAACATATAATATAAAGGAAAACTAATCCTTTAACACCCGAAACAACGACAATACTAAGATATATATTTTCTATACTAAACTAGGCTTCTCAATGCTTATGTGTCAGCATCCCATGCCTCCATGTCTCCCTAATTTCTCTATTCCACCCTCCAAATTCTGAAAATTCACCAGATTTCCATCTCCCAATCGGGGTTTTCCTCCGTCTCGCGCTCCCCTCCCCAAAACCCTTCCATGGATCCCCTCTCCACTCTCCCCACTCTCCCGTTCCCATTCCCTGCACCAAATCCCCTGGGATTCTTCTCCCCTCCCTGATTCATGTCTCCTACCCCTTCCCAATTATCCACTCCTGTCTGCACTGCTACCCTCCCTGATTCCCCTCATATTCTACCTCTAATACTAAATGCATCTCTACGTGATACCTCGAATCATCACTCCATGTTAGGGTTTTGGTTCCTCCGTCTCCTCCATCCCATTCGCAGTCATCTCACCGCGCTACCTCGATCGTGAAATACCTCCAATTTTCTAGGTATCTCCTCCTTGAGTACCCTATCCCGCTCCCTTCTCTAATCTCTTCTCCAGTCGACTAATTTGCCACTGCGAAATACGACTCTGCTTGCACCGCCATCAGTTCCTCTGTCTTCAGCTCCCCTATCTTCGGCTCCTCCATCTTAATCTCTGCCATCTTCGGCTCCTCCATTTTAGGCCCCTCTTCCTGTGTCTCCTCCACAACTGGTAACTAAACCTTCCGTTCTATAACATCTGGGTCCTCCACTCCACCTAGGGTTCATGTGTCCTCGAGCATATAATGAGAAACCCATTACAAGGATTTAATATCCTTTGCGGAAATTATTTTTGGGACAAAACATAGCTGGCATCATTGGTGCATTGAGCCGAGGATGTATCCACATAGAGGTGTCACTGTAAAGAGGTTCATTATATTCTCTTTGATCAGTGCTCTCTTCTTCTTGGTGTATTTGTCAAGCTTTGACCCTCGATTTATTTTCTGAGGAAAACCCACGAATCGCATGGATTTGAAAATTTTAATCCAAGACATTTTAATTATTCACAATTGATGTTTTTTTATTGTAGGGAATTGAATATTATGTGATATTATTTCATTGGTCAATAGATAATTTTATCATAGAAGGTATTTGTTTATATTTAGTGTTGATATTCATTTTAAGTTATCTGATTTGACTCATGCTAGATCTGGTTGAGTACTATATTCATAATAATCATGTTGGTATAATTTTTATTTTTATGTAATTACTCCTTCATGGTTTAATTTTCTATCTTCTTTACATGTCTTGACACTGTTTTCTCCTTGATCATGTTTTTGGTCATCCTCTTCAACCTTTTACTATGATGCATGGTTTTTTGGTTTTTTGGTCATGTATAATGGAAATGAATCATTTTTTGTTGAAGAATTTCTTAGAGGTGCGGGTTATGGAACAATAGACGTTGTTTTATGGTATTTGAGACTTCTACAATGTGACAACACATGGTTTTTAGATGAAAAATCTATTTGGGCTTTGTGGTTCTTCATGTTATCCTCTCGGTGGTTCTTGCATTTGATGGAAATCATTTGTTTATTTTATTCTTCAGGATTGTCTCTTTTTTGAAATCATTATGTTTTTAAGGAGGTGCGACATCGACAATGAGTAAATATCATGGCTAAAGGATTTGAAATCTTCTCAAATGTGCGGTTGAATCGTTCAAAAATACTTGATTGGAAAACATTCATTATGTTTTCATTTCCTTGATAGACTTATTTTAAAAGGATATGTATGCTCGTGTTTTCAAGAATTCTATTTTTTGTTTTTAAACCCGTTTAGAGAGATGTAAATTTTTACATGATATTGTCCATTATTGATATTTTTGGAAGCAATTCATTATTTATATATTTTTTTCAAATCTTCTAATTGATTACTGATTATGTCCATTGAACTCAAAAATAATAAATGGTGATATGTTATCCCTAATTATCTGTCTCCTTGACCTATTATTTGTATTTTGGATTCCATGAAGCTAGATACTTGAAAGTCATTTGTTCTGATCAACCACACTGGACTAACTAGAACAACACACTCTTGAGTTTAATGTAATCGAGTTGGTGTACACCTCCATTTGTATAAGACATATATCACTCTACTAGACTAAGCTTTAATTCAATTGGTATTGTAGAAATCATATCTATTAACCATTATTATATCATTAAATATAACTGTGGTCTGACTATATTTTCCCATGCCAATTCCCAGGAAGAAGGTAAAATAGATAAATGAGGGAGGGGATCTTTTGAGCACGATCCCTGCCACTTTAAGTAGCTAGAAAAATTCCTTGACAGCAGATTGAGTGATTTAATTGAGAATAAGGTAGACACTTCAGTCGCTACCTATCCATTTCTATTTCATTATTTATTTTAACTTTCTATCAGGTTATGAATCTTTGATTTATTTTTTTATTTAGTTATTGTTCTTAATCATATGGGAGTCTATTATGTAATGTCCCCTAACACTAACACTATACCAATTCATTCATCACAGTCGCCCATAGGATATGTACGTTGTAAACATTAAAAAACTAAATCGATTTAATGTTTCATATGGTTTATCTTGTGTGTTTGGTTCTAAGATCCCATCACCTATGGATGTCTTAGATAGTGCTCTCTCTGGCTTCATCCTTTCCATCTTCTTCATTCCAAATGCCTCATTCATCCCTGGTAAGTGCACTGCAGTTGTTTTCACTTTCATAAAGCTTCCTCTATTTGTGGGGAACTTCTGGTTTAAAATTTTCATTTGATTTCATGTTCATAATCGACGAGTTGATTATTGACTTTTCTATTTTCTTTTAATGAATTTTTTCATAGTCTGTTTGTACTACAAGTGAAAAAAAAGCTATTGACATATCCTAACTCTTTTCTTAGTTTGGATTCAAATTTATTCCAACTTTATTTATTGAGATAAATAGTCGAACTCTCATCTACCCTTCATTCAGTTTATATATCATTGCATTTTCTTAAGGTTTCTATTTAAAATAATTTTCATTATTGATCTATCCCATTCTAGGAATATCAATTCAAATTATTATTATTTTAAACACCAGATGTTGATTTGGTTCCTTTGAACAGAAGTATATGCAGGTTGGCAGCTCCTTTTTTAGTTCTATTATAATGAATAAAACATTTCCATGACCTTGAAGCATGTATAAATTGTTATGTTTTATTATGATGTAATTTTATTATAGTTGTGTCATCCATGATTCATGATTACTCAGTTTAATAAAACTTATTGACATATATTCGTTGATCATCCAAGGCTACATTTCATTCCAAGAAATATTTTCAAATTAATATCATTAATTTTTTGTTATTTCTCAAGTGTATTGGTGGATATGATGAAAATGAAAACTATATGTGGCCTAAATTAAAAAAGTGAAACCACTGTATGTGTCTTAAATTATTCGAGCAGTGGATAATTATATTACATCAACTAAAAATGAATTGACATTTTTTTGGAGTAGTGGGTTATTTAATTATATTTTATTTCAATTAGTTTCTTTTGGGAACTAGATCATGTATTACATATTGATGTTATATTAGATTAAATGGTGTCACATATGTATTTGTCTTGACATATTTTTATTATGTGGCATTACATGGTATGGAACTTGATACCATGACATGGTACGAAATTAAAATCACCACAACATTGTATGGAATTAAAAGCACGGTAACACTTTCTATCATAGACATCATTAATAACAAACGAACATATGATATTTTATTTTGTTTTGGAAACATGCTAAAGGTATGTGATCTATGTGAAAAAATCGTGACAATAAAACATATTAAACATATGGTAATTAGAAGTAATTTTATTCTCTTAAAATTTGATGTAACAATTGCATGAAAATATTAATTTTTTTAATGTAATATCACAAAAATTTTAATACTTTTAGTCACTTTTTTTTCATGCCATCATTTTTCAATTTTCATTTTATAACATAATTTTTTCTATATTTTTAGGAAATTTTGGATCATTGGTTCATGCCTCATAATCAGTATGTATGATATTTTCTTCTATTATCATCATGATTTAAATGAATGTATAATTTATAGGGGAATAAAGTTATTATTTCAGGTTATTGTAGCCCATAAAATAGATGAAATAGTTATTGGGTGCTATGTGTAATATACATCTAATTTTCAATAGGTCATCATAATCAATGCCTTGTAGGTAAATTTTATATATGTATTCCTATTGTAATATTTTATTATGTAGTTTATATTTGGATTGAATTTTAATAGACTCGATTCCCAAGTACTAAATTCTATGAAATTGTAATTTGTAATATTTTATTTTCTCTTCAATTTTGATCAATCATTAAGGGATCGAATAGTTTTTGTAGAAAGAGGTCAATAACCGGTTTTTATTGAATGAATTGTTTCCAATTGACATTCCTTGGGAGTAAGATCATGGGATTTATTTTTTTCACCCACAAATCCTTTCTTGTTTTTATTATTGTCTGGACAACATTGGACTTATCTTCGGGAGGGGACTCACAATTCATGCTCGGGTCTATGGTTGGTTCATCCACATGCACCATGAAAGATAAGTTCTATACTGACGAAATACTACCACGAATCCAAGATATAAGGTCTCTTAAAAAGGTACCTACTTGAATCATTGATTAGAAGATTTCTTCACAATAATATGTAAGTGATGAAGGAGATGTGCTATACTTTGAAATGGATCCTAAACAATTCAAAAGAATAATAGTTCCTTCTAGGATGCGTTGATGGAGAAATTGGGTATTTTGTTAGAGGAAGAGATACGTGGAAATGATCCTGGGAAGCCAGTCTTTTTGTAAAGTTAACAGAGATTCTTGTTTCGGGTTCTAGCACAACCTATTACATCTATGACTTCTAATTTATTTCCTCCACTATACAGAATTTACTGTAAGGACCAGAATTTATATTTTTGATTATTCTAATTGTTCAATTTCTTAATGAATCTTTCATAAAGATATCATTATTCAACCATGCTTCTTTATGGATTTATTTCCCACTCCCATCAAGTTTGTAACTTTTATTTCATTACTGTTCTTCTTTATGGATTTATTTCCCACTCCGATCAATTATTGAATATTTATTTCTATATACCATACCACTCAATTGTGTTTTAAATATTACTAATATTAATATGAATTAATATGTTTGAAAAATGGTATGCAATTATTTAATGTAAGAATTGTTTTATTGTATTGTGCGAATGCACGGGCAGAGAACTATTTATTAACAAAGCAAGGTTAAAAGAACATATATGATATCATATTAATGTATATGATTATTTTATAATTTAATAACAATTATTTCACCATTATACAAGAGGTCAACCAACCCCCGGCCATAGAAACATACAAGGTAAGGGATAATTATACAATCTCTTCATTATCTGAGGTTGTTTATATGTAATTATCTTCTAGGACCTCTTTATCATCCACATCCATGTTTCCAAAAAATGTATTTCAAAACCTTCTTACTATTTTATAGCCTATGGGTTAAATTCATTTTTACCGTAGTTTGAATTTTATAAGATTTTTATAAAGGAATCTTTCCGTAGTTTTCCAAACAAGGTATTTTTTTGACATTATCGACAAATTTAAGGTAAGAAGGTTTTTTTAACTTATACAGTGAGTGAGACTATTTTCCAGCGTTATAACATCATCGATGATTCCCTTAAAATCTTATAAGAATATGTTCAATTATAATTGTTTTATTTTATAAGTACATTACTTTTATATTCTTTAAAAATTGAAAGACATATTTTATTAAAAAGGTATTTATTTTATCTATGTCAATATCGTTTGATGGATTTTATGTTTATATGAACTTGATGTATTATGATACCAAACTTCCCTATTGTATTGAAGGTTTTGTGATATGTTTGATAGTGTATTTGTTATTTTTACACCATTCATGGATTATGGATAAAGTATTGACATTTCGTATGATAGTTTTCATACGAATTTTTATGTTATGTTTAAACCTTTTCATACGAGTAATGCATTGGATTTAGTATGTTACGGGTGGATCCCGCTATAGCTCATCGATACATCAGTAGGTCTCATTAGACAAACTACTGTCTTGGTACATGGCCTTGACAAAATCATATTTGTAGTCTTAGATCAATGGTTGACAATGTGGTAATGAAAGTCTGGCATTATGCATTCCATCATTATGAAAGTGGCTATTGATAGTGCATGTGATTATTTGACTAGTAGAATATTCATGTCCGTAATTAAATAGAATTATTTGATTTTATATTTTCCATATTATTCTGAACTTCAATTTTAAAAGGCTATTGTTTTGGTATTATACATTTCCATAAATGTTTATGCTTATTTAAGTAAGTTTCCGCTATATTGTTACCCTTACTGAGCATCTGAGATCACCCCTTTCTATGTTTTATTGTTCCCATGATGCGAAGAAGTATATTATGACTAACCTATAGGGATAGTCAGAGGGGATATGAGTGTGATCTATGGAAATAATGTTGTTGTTTTTTTCATCAAATGATGTAATTTAAACCTTATTAATGCATTTAGTACTTCCAAGGCTACTAAACTAATCGGTCTTTCGAGACTTGATCTTTTGTGATCTTGCCAATGTTATGTAATAATGCACCAAATCTGGGTAAATGCAGTTCGAGCGTTATAAAAGGAGTGACAAAAATTACATTGTAAATATATCTACTCTATATTGTGGGGGCTATGCCCCTGTACCCCTTCTTCAGATCACTATTGAGCTGCAGTCCCGACCCTTTCGGCTAGTGCCTTCGCTACCCTGACTGACCCCCATGGAAAATGCAGAGTAGCTCCATGAACAATTTGATCACATTAGGGATATTTTATATAAATTTCATGGAAGAAATGTCATGGTGTCTATATAATTCAATTTTAAGTGTGATAAAATCACATCACATTGAAGAGGTTGTAGTCCAGACCTCCGCAAATGATGTTTTCATTTTTGCATTAAATGGAAAGTAAGATGATATGTATTTTATAAAAATTACATACATAAATAACTTCATAAATATCATAAATATCATATAAATATAGATTATACCTCATTATTCTCAAACATGAGCGGAGTTAAATTAAGAGCGAACAACATCGTATCATGAGGTTGTAGTCCGCCGTACACATGAATGGTGATATCGTTACCCATTTGATTGAAGTGTCTAGAAGTGTATGTAAAACCAATAGAATAACAAAATATAATTACATTTAGTCTAATTGTGTCTTAATCATGGAATTAAAATAGTTTTGGGTGGAAATTAAAAATAAAACAAAATGTCTGGTGAAAGGATGTCACCTCTTCTTTGGGTAACTCCAACTAGTTATCACCAATTGAATTCTATGATTAGATTTAATCCTAATTTAATTATTATATTATAACTATAGGGGTTTTGGGATGGTTATTTTGTATATTTTTTCCTTCATAATGTTCTTTAGACATATAAAGAAGTGTGATGGGTGACATCCTTTTTATAGTTACAGAGGAGGGGCATTCTTGTAAATAATTTTAATGGGAATTCCACCTATCTTTTCCTCATGAAAAGTTTCCCCAATAAATCATAAAATATGATCCAATTTTTTGTATATTTATATGAACATACAGTGAATTATGTATATTTTTTATGGTACATTGGTGTCTTATGTTTAGGGTTCAGTCTATTGTTATGAAAAAATATACTTAATAATTATAATAAATCATAATCACAGTCACAAAGGTTTTTAGTCAAATTTTTTTTCCATATTATAAATAATAATATATTTGAATTATAAATATTGAATATATTTTTTCAAATTAAAAAAACAAAATTGGAAGAAATTAAATAAAATTTAATCCCTTAGAGGGCACAACAAATCATGTTTTTAAAGTAAAAATTTCCAAAATTTTGAAATGTTTTGGTATCCATTTTATGAAGGAAATTAATAATAATTACCTAAATTGAAATTATTGATTTAAAAATTATATTATAAATCATTAAAAAAAATTAAAATATAAAATATAAATATAAATAAATTAGGTGAAAAAATATTATTGAATAAAAATTCAATGTTTTCACTTTTCATTAAAATTGAAACTTCTCCTAAAAATAACAAAAAGTATCCCAAAATGTATTTTGATATTATTATTTCAAAAACGAATTTTATTTTTTCATGAATAATGTATAAAAGATCCAAAAATCACATTTAAAATGGTTTCACCATTAAAAGGCTGTAAAATTAACTTTTAGAAATATACATTTCATTATTCATAAAATTGAAATTTTTATCATATAATCGTCAAATCAATACGATTAGGGTAGAAATATTTATTGAACAAATAAAATATAAATTTTTTTTCAAACATTATTCAATATTATTTTGTTTAGTTTATTATGAAAAAATTGAGTTTGTTTATAGAAAAAAAATTCATAAAAAAGTATTTTCATTATTTTGAAATAGTCCATTATTTAACTTATAATCTTCTATAATGATATTATTCATTTTATATAAATGTATAAATATTTTGTTTTCAATTTAGTTATGATTATTAATTAATTACATTTAAAAGGCTATGTTGTGCTATAATAATATTTTAATATAATTATTGACAGTATATTTTAGATAAGTAATAGTCAGACTTTCATGTTACGAAGGCTATCAATGGGACTCTGTATTTTGTGTAATACAATACAAACATAGTTTTCTATAAACCACTAGAAAATAGAAGTATTTTTTCACAATATTAACATTCTGTTGTGTATAATAAAATACATACATAGTTCATATATATATAAATGGTTATTTATAGTTTCATGAATTTAGAAATATTAAATGATTAAATTAAATTGAAAACAATACTCACATAGTCACGGTGAGTTGCATTTTACAACCTTAAAATGATTTTTTCCTAAAATTTTTTCTATGTTATTAAAATATTAATACATGAAGGTTCCATTCCTTGAAAACCCACTTCGTAAAAATTAATTCTAAAACATCCATTGAAATGGGATACTAGGAAACATAATGGTTAACCAATGTTACACATAACTAGGTCTCCACATAAGAGAACATGTGTGGGAAGTGAAATCATGGACATGGAAGATAAATCTAACTATCAAGATTTGATAGAGAGTGATACCAAACATGGTTTGAATATTGTTAACCTTATTGACTCAAAAAAATACTAGATTATCTATGGAGATATTTGATTCCTAATAATTAAGAAAATGAGATATAATTTTTGATATATAGATCATTTTACCTATAATTGACTAATTTTCATGATAATATATACATATAGAATTTTAGGAAAACACAACCCTATATTGTACATTGATCAACCTCCAAATAATCTCTCATCTCAAGAAATGTGGGTGAATATTCCATTCATGAATAATTAATAGATCATCACATCAATAAATAGAATATTGTGTCATTTTGTCTTTTTTTTATCAAAATTATGGTTAGCACAAGTTATCAAATATTAATAAATCCTCATATGTCGAGATAATACATTAATAACTATAAAATTATCTGAATTATAACACAAAATATTCCTTAAATGGTTATCCTTATAATAATTCTTGAAGCTTAAATTAAAAAACTCTAGAAATAAGGTCACCAAATTTTCCCAAATAAACATAATATTGATCCCCCATATTTCACATAGATGAAATTATCATTCAAATTAAAAAATGTGAATAAAACCATCATATATTTTCTTGTAGAAAAGTAATAACTAGAAATACCATAAATACTTTTGTAAAACATTCATACATCCTTATTCAAAATATTACTATACATATTCCATAAATACAAGAAAATATTAATTTCATCAAAGGTAACATAAACAACACTGTACACAAATCCTTAATTATTTTTATGGTCATTGATACTATCCAATTTAATTTATCCAAACCGATCATCACATTACCTAAGATAATAAAACACTTGTCTACAAAATGAACACTTTAAGATTTACCTCTATTAGTAAAAATATAAAATTTATATTAGATGACTTTTTTTGGTCATCAACGACATTTAAAATATCCTTTTTAATCCTTGATGAAAATCATATTCTTAATATATATATATATATATGTGATGATTCATATAATATAATCATCAAAAATCAAAACATAAATACTTTTTTCATCTATTATTATTATTAAACCATTTCTCAACCATCATCGTCAAATTCTTGAATACAGTAATCCTGAATATGAAATATAAATCATTTCCCAAGGATAATAATCCTCAATTTAATAAATTTTCAGGTGTTTAAAATAAAAAACAATGTTAAAACATCACATTACATACATATATAATCAATTATCTCTTTGAAATATTTAGTAAAAAAATATTCATGGACCTTCATACTTATTTTCATCACATTCCCAGTAATAAAATAGATTTTCATAAGGACCCACTTTACACATATGAAACATTCAATGTTAACTATATTCGTTCTTGTTCCCAATATTGACTAAAACAAAAAATTAGAGTTTGAGAAACAAATATCATAATTGAAAACCACATAGTAAATGAAAATTAATTATTCAATTTTTAAAATCATGACACCCACTCGGGAAAATTATATCCCTCATAGATTCACATCCACTATTAAAATCCATTCAATGCAGCATTTCTATGATACCTCTATATGAATAATTTGTAATTAAATCAAGAACATTTTCCTAATCACTAACCAATCTATATACTTATCATTATCTAAATCAAGAGTCTTATCTTTAAAATTATCCATTTGGATATCCATAGAGTTTTATCATCCAATATTATAATAAATTACTAACACATTCCATTGTTATAAACAATAGAGACCCAGTATTATCATACATGGGTATTACATCATTTTAGATGAATATTCAACTCATTAAAAAAGAACATGTTTGGGAACTATAATAATATAGTGACTTTGGAAACATGAAAATTATATTATAACATGGTGAATGATCCTCAATACCTTCCACAAATATCTTCCCATTTTGTACTTTTACATAAAAACCATTCTTCTTAGCCTGTGTGAATGAATCATCAGAAAGGGTAATCTCATTTACTATGTGAGGGTAAATAAATTAGATATGTAAGAATAATCAAAGTAGCCGTTATGAATAGTAATAACCACTTTTTAAAATTATAGAAATTTTATATTTCAAACTGGACTTCATTTTTTAATTCGTAATATTGAAATTATCCTAAGTTGAATTTTTTGTAACTTTCTGAGAACTTCCAATTTTTTTATGAATAGTGAAAAATACTTAAAACAACTTTTTTAATCAAAATAATTTATTGTGATAAATTATACTATTTAGTGGTTTTAAAGTATAATTAGAATATATTTTTACCATTTTATCCAATGGTGGTCATTAGAATTAATTTAACATTGAAATTGGACATAAACAATTGCCAATCTTTTGATATAAATTGTTTCTTAAAAACATGTTATTTGTTGTGACAGCGGGAATTAATTATAAAATTAATTAATGCAACTTATATGTTTGTAATTTTTTAAAATAGACATCATTTTTGAATTCGGAATATCAATTATAGCTTAGGGTGAAATTTTGGCATTGTTCTGAAAAACTTCAATTTTTGATGAATAGTGAAACCACTAAGTGGTAGTTAAATAACTGATTTTTCGTTTAAATGAAATATTACCACTTCTGTGATTTGATTTTCAAAAATACGACATACATGGTTGTCATTAAGAAGTAAAATGTGGTTCAATGAGATTAAAATAATTTTTTGGTGAATAGTAACTTTTAAGTTCTTAATCGCGATTAGAGGTAATTAGTGTAGTTTAAGGTAAAAATAATGTTTTAATAATATGAGATGAGCATGACACTTGTCCTACTCCTATTGGATGAGTCATGGCCGACCAAGACAACCCATGTGTCAACTTGGGGACCCCATGGAGCCACTTTGTTTGGAAAATGACATTAATATATATTTATTTAATGTTAAAATTAAATTGACACAAACATGAGTTGTTTTACTAAAACAGACATTAAGTGGGGTTACACAAGTCCAAATTTTGACTATAAATATTCATTAGAAAGATAAAAAGATTTCCTACATCATAGTAGTTTTTTTATAATTTTTAGACATTAAATAAAGTATATTATTTATGACATCATTATGATGCAGTGATGACCTCATTATTTAACGATTTAAATAAAATGAGAAGATAATGCAAAATCCAAGTCTTACACTTGTCCAAAGCCTATTGGATGATGATATTTCGAACCCTTATCACCATAGCCATTAATTATATAAGTGTGGGACCTTTAGAATCCGAAAAGCATTGTGTAATAATGTAACATTTCAATCTTTCCAAATGAGCCCCTCCTCTCCACTTATAAAAGGCCCCTACCTCTCCCACCTTATTCACACCTTCAAGCCATTTGGATTGGCCAAACTCTGCCCAAATACTCTCCCAACATCCCTCTCTTACTCCTAGAAGCCTCACTTTGGTCATAACTATTCCCAAGGAATCCTTTGGCTCAAATCAAAAAGAGTTACCCGATTTTGAAGTAATGTCTTCTCTAATGTTGTATTGTTTTATTTTTCTTCTCCAACCCCCTAAACTCTGTTTATTCGTTTATTTTGTAACAACACAAGTATACTAAATATACTAGGATGTTTTTATAAGAAGTATTCGAGCTACACGTACACACACCTACATCTAATGGTTAAAGAACATACGGTTTCTGTGGATGGAGAATTTCTGCCTCACGAAACGATGATTGTTCAACACTCATATAACACCTTCAAAGGTGGACATTAAGATGTAACTATTTTTATATCTGATATATAATATGTTTATGTTTTACTTATGCTTCTGTATTTCTCATTTATGGCATAATTTATGATTTCCATTATGGGCAAAACGCGATAATTTCATTTTAGGAAGTGCGGACTACCGCCCCCTCAAAGTGATTTGAATCGTTAATGCCATATGTGGGATGTATAAAGGATGGAGTAAATGGTATTATACAATATATTATACTGTAATTATATTATACATTTATATAATTATGATTTCATTCCATTAAATACGAAATAGAAATGAAAGTAGCGTTCATGCGTACGTACGGCTTACCGTCTCCATGAACGGTGCATTTCATTTCATACCTCTAAATGTTACGTAATATTATAAATGAATGTATATACTGGATATATATGATATATATGACATCTAAATCATGAATATAATTCTGGATATAATGGATATTCTACCACATAAACAACTTGAAATTATAAGAAGTTTATTGTTGACTCAAGTACCAAAGATCGACAAAACGACCGTTATTAACTTAAATAATTACATAATGTTCATAACATGGTAATAAGTGATATAAATGGAATAATGAACATGAAAAAGGTTCTTAAGTAAATATAAATTAACTCTAGTTTATTATTCAGGAGGTTAAATAACGGTCGAGTCAGGACAAGACGCAAGGTAAGGGAATTTATTAACCCAACTTCCATTCTTTGGGTTAATCTCCTAATTTCAAATAATGTCATGATATTATTACGTATTATTTTGTATTTTTACTTTCTTTATGTGTACCTATAGTGAATACACATAATAGATCTATTTTATTTTAAAAATGATCTTTTTAAGGACTTCGTCTCAATCTCATTTCATTGAGGCATATTTGGTTTTATACACAACATTCTTTTATACGGTGTATAAACCCCTTTGACTTTTACGTTTATTCAAAAGAATCTTTTTTATACGAAGCATTTTACTAAACGCCAAAAAGGGAATGTTTTTCTTTCCGTACTTATGCGGTGACAACGACGTCTCCGCCGCCGTGACTATTATTTGAGTTTCTTCTTCCTCTACAAGCCATCGTTTTTTAATGAAAAATAAATACAAAGTTTTATCTTTCTTTTATTTTGGTATTAAAAATGGTTTTGAAAGCGTTTTTATTATATCAATGTTCTGAATTGATATCTTGTGATTGAAATGTGGAAATTTTATGTTTCCTTTGTGCTTGTTTTATGTGATACGATTATGTTATGGTTTATGATATGTTTAAACCTATTCATATGAGGAATGTATTGGACTTAATAAGTGACGGGTGGAGCCTGCTATAGCTCCTCGATGCATCGGTATGTCTCATGAGACAACTAGACGTGGAATTGGCCAAGGCCCTTTCCCAATTTGATTTATGGTTTTGGCCGAGGCCTTAATCATTTTAGACGTCTTGGCCGAGGCCTTGACAAAGTGTTTCAGAATGTCTGGCATTATACATTCCCCCATTATGAAAGTGGTTATTGATATTGCATGTGATTATTCGACCTGTAGAATATCCATGTGAAGAATTGAATGGCATTATCTCGTTTTACTTTTGCCATATTATGTTTAAGTTCAAGTTTAAAAGGCTTTTGTTTTAGTTATACATTGCCCTAAATGTTTATGTTTATTGATGAAAGCATCCGCTATATTGTTATCCTTACTGAGCATCTAAGCTCACCCCCTTCAATGTTTTAATATTTTCCAGGATGTGAAGAAGTATTTTATGAATGACCTACAGGGATTGTGAGAAGAGGAAATGAGTGTGGACTATGGAGACTTTGTTATTGTAGTTTTTCACTTTAGGATGTAATGTAACGTTTACTTATGTATCTAGTGTTTCCAAGGCTACTAAACTAATCGGTCTTTCGAGACTTGATCTTTTGTGATCATGCCAATGTTACGAAGTAATGCACCGACTCTGGGTAGCTGGGGTCGGGGCGTTACAGTTGGTATCAGAGTCAGTTTAGTACTAACCTTGGAAGCTACATTTAGATAAACTCTGATTAGAGCACGTAGACCTAAGATGAACTTTGAGGATTAGTATAGAAGAACTTCCTAGAATTATGGTATTGTAGATATTTTGTGAGTTTTCCGAGCAATACATCCCTGTCTGGATACGAGCAGGTAGAGGCGGCTCTGGCACAGATTTACCTAGGGGTAAAACCCAAAAACACCGCTTTGAGCTAGACTCGAACGGTAACTGGTGCACAATAACGGGCCTTGCTGCACTCTTGGTTACGACACTCCCGGGGGATATGCTTAGGATAATTCTCATTTTCTTTAAAAACCACTATGAAGGGTTATGAGTATATACTTCCTTAAAGAAAACATTTATTTTTATGATTATGGATTATATCCATAAATAGTTCAATTTATGTAAAGTGTTTTACAAGTATGGAATTATGTATTTTGATTCATAAACTAATCTAGTTTATGCCATTGTTTAGAAATGGCTTATAGTGGAAGGAATGGAAACCGTAACAATGCACGAACTCTGTGTAGGGATTTCCCTCCTGCTCAAGATAATTATTGTGGATCTGGAGATACAACTGGTGCTGATCAACTTAATACCATACTGGTACAACTCACTCAGGTTATGAATAATAACCTTACTCGTATGGAGCACCCTGATCCGCAACGTGGAGGATCAATGCTAGACCGTTTTATGAGGCAACAACCACCAACCTTCAATGGGAGTACAAATCCTATAGTAGCTGAGCAATGGATAAATTCCATAGAGAAAATATTCCATGCCTTGGGGAGTAGTGAAAGGGAGAAGGTTGTCATGGCAGTTTACCACCTCACTGGAGATGCCGATCAGTGGTGGTCGCTGATTCAAAACACAAAGGAAGATGATGACGTATCGAATATGGAATGGAGGGAGTTCAAAGAGCTTTTCTTAGAAAAATACTTTCCTCGTGACCATCGAGCAGATATGGAAAGGCAATTTCGGAGTCTAAGGCAGAAGGAGGATGAGAATGTCGCAAAGTATGAGGCTAACTTTTACCAGGTTAGCGAGGCATGCTTCCGATTATATACGTAACCCAAGGAGTAAGATTGATCGTTTCATTGATGGGTTAAAACCATTTCTCCGTCGAACATTAGTATCACAATCCTTCTCATCATACGAAGATATTGTCTCGTGTTCTATCAAGACAGAAAAGGAATTCTCTAAGTCTTATGACAACAAAGTAAAACAAGAGAAGAAGAGAACGGTGGAACAAGAGACAGATAAAGGGGAAAAGGGAAAGATGGATTTTTCACTATGTGATAATTGTGGGAAGAATCACCCTGGTACGTGCCTAAAAGGAATGGGAGTTTGTTATAAATGTGGAGAAAATGGTCATCAGGCTCGTGATTGCAAGGGAAAGAAAGAGGCTGTAAAAGTTGAATGCTACAATTGTAGGGAAATGGGGCATTATGCAAATGAATGTCCTAAGTGTCAAGGAAACATACCTCAGAAAAGGCCAAGGGATCAAGGCAAATCTTATGTTGTGACTACAGTTGAAGCGGAATAATTAATGTATTGGTCCTTTTGGACTGAAGGAGTATATTTTGGTTATAAGAATAATGTGATATATATATACTGCAGTACTTTTTGATTAAGGTAATAATATTTTTAGTATGTGACAATAAGAGAATCTTTTCTTTGTTTGGGGAATCTGATGTTACAATTGATTTTTGAATTTAGAGACCCTTTAGAGAAAGTCTGGACGGAGGTATTTTGGATAACTATTAAGGTTGGAATGGATTAAGTTGAACCATGGATAGTATTGTTTAAGGTTAAAGCATTTATGAAGATTATTTTTGGAATATTATGATACTATAGTTTTAGGAAAAGGACAACCTGCAGGGTGGGTCATAACCCGTCGCATCGGACAAAGCTGCAGGAATCGAACCCACAACCATAGTGCGACAGGCCTTTATTTCCTACCACTAGCCTACAGGAAGTCCCTGGTTATTACAAAATAATTTTACTAATCTAAATAGTATGTGTTAATATTTGGAACCTTATACAATTAGGATAAGTATTATATTTTTGAGTTCTATATCTTCTTGAGTGAAAGATGAGTTGAAGGTTAAAACTATAATTTTCAAGCATAAATATATATAAATACCTATCTCTTATTCAATGAATAAATTAATTCTTAAACTTTATTAAAGGGATATTAAAACAAAAAAAATGTTTTATCCTAATACCTTATGTCTTTTTGAACTGATGATATTTCAAATCAACATAGATTGAAGGCTTCAAGGCCCTCAATTTGACAGTTGATTATGATTGATGACCTCAATCACTCCGTACAAATATTTACATTTTTCCTCCAATCATATGTCTCTAATTTCCACCAATGTTCTCCTTATCAAGATCATAGTTTGGTGGTGACTTTCTTATTTCCATTTCCCCCTTATTAAGACTAAATCTCATTAACCTTATTTCCGATGTGGTTTTTCCACAAAGGTATTTTCTATTTTCAACCTTTTATTTACAAAGAAAAATTTCAAATTGCGAGGACGCAATTTATTGAAGGAGGGGAGAATGTAACACCCCGAGCTTCCACGATACGCTTCTCATTTAATAATGCAATAGCTTGCATTGTACACAACATCGAGTTCTAAAACAACGCGACTAATCAAAGTAGCCGTTATGAATAGTAATATCCACTTTTTAAAATTATAGAAATTTTATATTTCAAAATGGACTTCATTTTTGAATTCGTAATATTGAAATTATCCTAAGTTGAATTTTTTGTAACTTTCTGAGAACTTCCAATTTTTTAATTAATAGAGAAAAATACTTAAAACAACTTTTTTAATCAAAATAATTTATTGAGATAAATTATACTATTTAGTGGTTTTAAAGTATAATTATAATATATTTTTACCATTTTATCCAATGGTTGTCATTAGAATTAATTTAACATTGAAATCGGACATAAACAATTGCCAATCTTTTGATATAAATTGTTTCTTAAAAACACGCTATTTGTTGTGACAGCGGGAATTAATTATAAAAATAATTAATGCAACTTATATGTTTGGAATTTTGTAAAATAGACATCATTTTTGAATTTGGAATATCAATTATAGCTTAGGGTGAAATTTTGGCATTGTTCTGAAAAACTTCAATTTTTGATGAATAGTGAAACCACTAAGTGGTAGTTAAATAACTGATTTTTCGTTTAAATGAAATATTACCACTTCTGTGATTTGATTTTCAAAAATCTGACATACATGGATGTCATTTAGAAGTAAAATGTGGTTCAATGTGATTAAAATAATTTTTTGTTGAATAGTAACTTTTAAGTTCTTAATCGCGATTAGATGTAATTAGTGTAGTTTAAGGTAAAAATAATGTTTTAATAATATGAGATGAGCTTGACACTTTTCCTACTCCTATTGGATGAGTCATGGCCGACCAAGACAACCCATGGGTCAACTTGGGGACCCCATGGAGACACTTTGGTTGGAAAATGACAATAATATATATTTATTTAATGTTAAAATTAAATTGACACAAACATGAGTTGTTTTACTAAAACAGACATTAAGTGGGGTTACACAAGTCCAAATTTTGACTATAAATATTCATTAGAAAGATAAAAAGCTTTCCTACATCATAGTATTTTTTTTATAATTTTTAGACATTATATAAATTAAATTATTTATGACATCATTATGATGCAGCGATGACCTCATTATTTAACGATTTAAATAAAATGAGAAGATAATGCAAAATCCAAGTCTTACACTTGTCCAAAGCCTATTTGATGAGGAGATTTCGAACCCTTATCACCTTATCCATGAATTATATAAGTGTGGTACCTTTAGAATCCGAAAAGCATTGTGTAATAATGTAACATTTCAATCTTTCCAAAAGAGCCCCTCCTCTCCACTTATAAAAGGCCCCCACCTCTCCCACCTTATTCACACATTAAAGCCATTTGGCTCGGCCAACCTCTGCCAAAATACTCTACCAACATCCCTCTCTTACTCCTAGAAGCCTCACTTTGGTTATAACTCTTCCCAATGAATCCTTTGGCTCAAATAAAAAAGAGTTACCCGATTTTGAGGTAATGTCTTCTCTAATGTTGTTTTGTATTATTTTTCTTCTCCAACCCCCTAAAATCTTTTTATTAATTTCTTTTGTAACATAACCAGTATACTCAATATTATAGAATTTTGTTATAATAAGGATTCGAGCTACACTTACACACACCTACATCTAATGGTTAAAGAACATACGGTTTCTGTTGATGGAGAATTTCTGCCTCACGAAACGATGATTGTTCAACACTCATATAACACCTTCAAAGGTGGCCATTAAGATGTAACTATTTTTATATATGATATATAATATTTTTATGTTTTACTTATGATTCTGTATTTCTCATTTATGGCATAATTTATGATTTCCATTATGGGCAAAACGCGATAATTTCATTTTAGGAAGTGCGGACTACCGCCCCCTCAAAGTGATTTGAATCGTTAATGCCATATGTGGATGTATAAAGGATGGAGTAAATGGTATTATACACTATATTATACTGGAATTATATTATACATTTATATCATTATGATTTCATTCCATTAAATATGAAATAGAAATGAAAGTAGTGTTCATGCGTACGTACGGCTTACCGTCTCCATGAACGGTGCATTTCATTTCTTACCTCTAAATGTTACGTAATATTATAAATGAATGTATATACTGGATATATATTATATATATGAAATCTAAATCATGAATATAATTCTGGATATAATGGATATTCTACCACATAAACAACTTTTAATTATAAGAAGTTTATTGTTGACTCAAGTACCAAAGATCGACAAAACGACCGTTATTAACTTAAATAATTACATAATGTTCATAACATGGTAATAAGTGAAATAAATGGAATAATGAACATGAAAAAGGTTCTTAAGTAAATATAAATTAACTCTAGTTTATTATTCAGGAGGTTAAATAACGGTCGAGTCAGGACAAGACGCAAGGTAAGGGAATTTCTTAACCCAACTTCCATTCTTTGGGGTAATCTCCTACTTTCAAATTATGTCATGATATTATTACGTATTATTTTGTATTTTTACTTTCTTTATGTGTAACTATAGTGAATACACATAATAGATCTATTTTATTTTAAAAATGATCATTTTAAGGACTTCGTCTCAATCTCCTTTCATTGAGGAATATTTGGTTTTATACACAACTTTCTTTTATACGGTGTATAAACCCCTTTGACTTTTATGTTTATTCAAAAGGAATCTTTTTTATACGAAGCGTTTTACTAAACGACAAAAAGGAAATGTTTTTCTTTCCGTACTTATGCGGCGACCACGACTTCTCCGCCGCCGTGACTATTATTTGAGTTTCAGCTTCCTCTACAAGCCATCATTTTTTTTAATGAAAAATAAATCCAAAGTTTTAACTTTCTTTTATTTTGGTATTGAAAATGGTTTTGAAATCGTTTTTTTTATATCAATGTTCTGTATTGATATCTTGTGATTGAAATATGGAAATGTTATGTTTCCTTTGTGCTTGTTTTATGTGATACAGTTATGTTATGGTTTATGATATGTTTAAACCTATTCATATAAGGAATGTATTGGACTTAATAAGTGATGGGTGGAGCCCGCTATAGCTCCTCGATGCATCGGTAGGTCTCATGAGACAACTAGACATGGAATTGGCCGAGGCCCTTTCCCAATTTGATTTATGGTTTTGGCCGAGGCCTTAATCATTTTAGACGTCTTGGACGAGGCCTTGACAAAGTGTTTCAGAATGTCTGGCATTATACATTCCCTCATTATGAAAGTGGTTATTGATATTGCATGTGATTATTCGACCAGTAGAATATCCATGTGAAGAAGTGAATGGCATTATCTCGTTTTACTTTTTCCATATTATGTTGAAGTTCAAGTTTAAAAGGCTTTTGTTTTAGTTATACATTGCCTTAAATGTTTATGTTTATTGATGAAAGCTTACGCTATATTGTTATCCTTACTGAGCATCTGAGCTCACCCCTTTCAATGTTTTAATATTTTCCAGGATGTGAAGAACTATTTTATGAATGACCTGCAGGGATTGTGAGAAGAGGATATGAGTGTGGATTATGGAGACTTTGTTATTGTAGTTTTTCACTTTATGATGTAATGTAACGTTTACCTATGTATCTAGTGTTTCCAAGGCTACTAAACTAATCGGTCTTTCAAGACTTGATCTTTTGTGATCATGCCAATGTTACGAAGTAATGCACCGACTCTGGGTAGCTGGGGTCGGGGTGTTACATGTTGCCCTCCTTTGTAACATTTTTTTGAGATTAGAATGACCCCTTGTGTACCCTCTTATTTCGGTCTTGGGATGCCCCCACATATACCCTTTGGATTTGGGATTGGGATACCCTCTAACACACCCTCTATTTTCATGAATGGTATACCCTCTCGTGTTCCATATTATTTCATTCGTAGGATGCCTTATTTTTTGGAGCTTCTGATTCCCTTCCATGTACCATTTGAGTTTATAAAACAGTTATAAATATCAAATTAATTGGAATCATATATAGGTCCCCAATTTCACATAATGAAATCATAAATACATGTTTTAAAATATAATAAATCATTCATAATATCATGATGTATATGAATATATGGGTTTCGTAATCATCAAATCATAACCCATGAAATGAATGAGGAATCATTACAATTTACACATATCATAACATATAAGAAATAGATAGGTTTCGGAAAAAATTTATCAATGAAAAATCCTTGAAAAACATGGTTTCAAATTTATATAACCCATGGTGGAAAAACTAGTTTCATAAACATCACTCCATCAAATCATAAACCCTTCAAGAAATTATATTTATGGTATTCTTAGATTTTGTCCCAAATATAGAATGAAATATATCAAATGATACCGTCTTATATGGAGAAATTTTTTGAAATATCATTTAAATTATTTATAAATGAAAATAACCTTTCTATTAAATTGAATATTTACAGTATATAGCATATTCATAATCCTTTTATTTAATAAAAAACACAGAAAACATATATGATAGACATTAAAATATTTTAAAACATTTCATGAGGAAAATAACCATTACTTTTTTTTGTAAAATAATATTTGAAGAAGAAAACATTTTAAAACCCATTTACTTTTATAATATCCTTGAAGAAATATTGAAAATAGTATTTCTTTGAAAACATATGAAGAATCCTTGAAAACAACATTAAAACCTTTTTCATTGAAAATAAATTGAAGACATAAAAAATGCATAGAATAATTGAGATAAATATTTTCATAATATCTTTTGAAAAAATATAATGGAATCATATACAAAAATTTAAGACAATCATTTTATATAAAACATTAATTAAAATATGTTTTGAATGAACACAAATTTATCTCCGAAAATCATAATACATTAATATCTTCAAAAAAATCATAAATATCGAAGTTAAAAATTTGAGAGAATGGTGAAATTACATTTAATTAAAATTAATAACTATAGAAGATGAAAAATAAATATATTTATGAATATATGTATCTTAAAATTTAATTAATTGAAGCAAAATCGTAAACAATCTAGATGAATGATGAGATTGTAGAAGTAAAAAATTTCTACTTTGGTATCTCTAAATCATAATTTCCATGAGATAATAGAAATACATGAAATAAGTAATATAATAAAATTAATAAGTATCATGATATAACAATTAAAATTGATGTTATATACACCTTTTAAATGAAAAGGTTGATTACATAACATGTGTATCATAGAAAACAAATTTATAAAAAATTACCTAACTGATTTAGAAAAATTAAAACCATAAACCCCACAAAAGAGATATTCTGAAATGGATATTTAAATACCAATAAATGTAATTATATGTATAATATAATACAAAAATGATCATTATATAAAACACATAGAAGAAATGAGTTGTGATCATGGCATGTATCTCACATATATAACAAGTTAGATGAGAAAAATCATTACTAAAGTATTGATTTTATTCAATACATTAAAACCACATTTATAAAAAATATAAGTTTATTAAAAATCTTAAACATAACCAAATTATTATATAAAATACCATATATTATTTTTCAGTGACATTATATTAACCATTTTTTAATAACTATAAGTTAATGTAATGTTTTGGATAATATCCACCTTGATTTTCATCTATGTTTTCGATTAATGTTTATTTATCTTCTTACATAGATCATGATTTAATTATTCAGGCAATGGAAAAAATCTATAAATATCATATATATATTAAATGGAATACATCATTCATGAAGACGGTATGTCATACAAACATATAGAAGACATTTCCTTTTTATTTTCGTATTGAGTGAAAAAAGAAAACAATAGAAATATATATATAGTATAAATATTATTTAATATAAATCATATAATTTCAATAATCCCATATTTTATACATTACATGTAATGTGTGAGTTAATAATGTCAAATTAAGGAGGTGGTACTCCACTCCTCCACAATCCAAGTTATCAATTTCGAAAAAAATTGAAACTATGAAGATATGTTTTATATATTAATTAAATAAACCTAATTACATAATAAATAATATATATATATTTCATGTAAAAATATATATTAAATCATGGTTTAAACTCATTATAGGTTGTAAAGGAAGATGAAACAAGATTTTTTCGAGAGGACGTAGTCTTCCATGCCTATGATTGGTATGTTTTTTCCAATTATACAGAAGTGTGATTAAGTTTACGTACAACCATTACAATAAAAAATTATTATATATAGGATACATATGTTATTATATAAGCATGGAAGAATGATCTTTTATATGTGGAGAATAAATATGAAAAGAAAAGATCTCATTGAAGGATATTACCCATTCTTTGGGTAACTCCTTCACCAACGGTATTCCTTTGTTAGATTTATGCCAAAATGTTGGATTATAAGATTATTTTATGGAATTATGTAGAGTGTTGTTTTATAGTTTTTCTAATACAAATGGATTTATATGTGTGAATAAGTGGGATGGGTTTGTGTCTTTCTATAGTGTATGGGGACTGATATTCCTATAAATTTATGAGATGAGAATTCCCCCCACATTTTTCCATGACATGTGGATAAAATAATGGTATAATTATGATATAACTGATTATAGGGTATATATATTAACATAAAATTGATTTTTTAAAACATTATAAGTAATTTTTTCATTAAGAGTATTGTTTTATACAATATTAAGGAAAAATTTCTCTTAATAATTTTTATTAATCTTTTTCACTTTCGATAATATTTTTGGAAACAGTAATTTGAAATTATTAAAAATTGAATTTTATTATTATTGATTATATTTAATAAATTTATTCATATTGAAAACACATAAATGGATTAAATTATTTTAAATTTAATCCTACACATTGGACGAAAAAGAGGGGCTCTAATATAAAAACATTCAAATGATTAAAATGTTGTAATATCTAAAATTAATGTGAGATGGATTTGAATTACATAATTTAGATTTATTTTTTTACGATTGATATAATTAATCATTGAAACCAAATTAAAACATAATATAACTATTTATATAATTTAAATGTAAAATATTTTTTGACTTATAATTCAATGTTTATTACTATTCATAAAAAAATTATAAATCTCAAAAAAATAACAAAAAATCACCCACTCTAAATATGTATTTTAATCATTAAAAATTTAAGATTTTTGTTTCACAAAAAATTTGAAAAACATTAAAAATCATATTTAAAATGGTGTCTCCAATAAAAGGAGGCAAATATTCATTTTATAAAAAAACATCATTTTACTCATAAAATTGGGTCTATTCTTATTTTATACCTATAAAATATTTTGGAAGAGAATCGAAAATAATTATTCAATATATAAAATTTAGTTTCATTTATAAAATTAATCAAATGTTGTTTGTTTACTTTATTTAGTTGAAATTTGGTTTTTACATAGAAAAACAGTTTTCCTGTAAATATTTTATTATTATTTTAAAATAGTTAGTTCTTTAAATTCAAAGAATTTATTTCCAGCGGAATACTTTTAAATATATATATAAATAATAATTTAAAATTTGCGTTAATATTATTTTTTACATCCATTCAAATTGTAAGGTTGTATCTATAATAATATTTTAATATTAGTGTTAATAGAATATTCTAGTTAAGTAAAACACGGACTTGATTGTTATGAAATATATTGAATGGACTTAGAATTTCGTGTTATACCATTCAAACATAGTGTTTGGTGCACTTTAAGATATTATAAGTGTTTTTTCTGGTGTAATATTAACTTGGCGTTCATAATAATTCAAGCCAAACATACCAATTTTTTATAAAAAATATAATTTTTCCGTGTTAAATGATATGAAAAATATTAAATTATTAAATTAATTTCAAAAAAAATAAAATTATTTGACGGTGATAAATTATATATATATTTTTTGATTTCAATAATCTAAAATTTATAATTCTATAAAATCATTTTTAAAGATTTATAATAAATTAAAAGACTATTATATAACGAAAAATTTTCATATCATCCCTTTTTGTGTTATTAATTTGAAATATTCCTTCATTATGGACAGTAATGATATCATGAATTATCCCCAGAATATCCCCCATTAGTGTCAAATAAAGAACATAGTTAAGATATCTAATCATTTAATGAGTGAATATAAAGTTAATAAGAAACCCAAAATTCTTTGATATATTACACCAATTTAAATAAAATACAGAACCATTTTCATCTTTTTTTATCTTGATAAGAATTTAAAATTATAGGATAACATTCAATATTTGTGTTAAAATATTTTAAAATATTTTTTGGATATGGGAGTGTCTAAACATTGTAACCAACAATGGATATAGAATAATATATGGGAATTTTCATATATAAATTAAAATATAATGGGAAATTTTTTACAATGATTTACAACAACATTTCATATTGAAATGAAAAAATATTAACAAGGAACCCAAAAATATAGGAAAAAAGTGGTTATGTTACTTTACATCCATGGTAGATTTTCATGGCATGATGGGAACTCCATTTCAACTTAATAAATTAATATTGAAGGATCATTATATAGGGAATGAGAGGTGATTTTTTTATAATGGATATTGCCTTTTGAGGAATAGTATAATAGGATTGTATTTATACTTGAGAATAGAGGTTTTAAAAACATATATTATGTTATGAAAGATATCCACATTTGGGCGGTATTGAGTCTAAACTATATGCATAAAAATTCATAATTATAGACTAGGTAAGGTTATAAAATTATAGAAAATCATTTTTTTATATTTTTACAAAATGTTGAAGTTTATTTTTATTAAATATAACCATTTACAATATTTTACCATTCTTGTGGTAAATCCATTTTAGCATAGTAACATTTTTTGGTTCTTAAAAATGAAATTTCCCTTATTAAAAAAATTTGGACCTTGTAATTATAAATAATAAATAAATTTATGATATTATATTTCTAAAATTGTTAAATGTAATTATAAATTATTTAATATAAAACTTATATAATTTATTTTCAGAAATGATATAACGTCAGAACAAAAAGCCAAAACACTTGTTTCAAAATATAAATTAATGAAATATAATAATCCATATATTAAGAATCTATTAAAATCATGGCATCAATTTTAGTTATTTTGGAATCATATAATGATTAGGTTATAAATGTTATGTTTTTATAAAAAACAATTGTTTCACTATTAACAAAAAATTCACTATTTCTAAAAATACCTAAAAATTAACCCTAAGATAATTTTACATGATAAATACCAATAAAATTATTATTTTTTTATTAAAATAATATTATAAATCTTAGTAAATGATATATTAATTAAAACCTTATAACATAACGAAAATATACATAAAATAAATGAAATGAATGTTTAAATATTATGTGTTCTCAATAATTTTCATATTAGTTCCTACTTAAATTTTTTGTAGTACATTTAATAAGAATAATATTTTAATAGTGTTTTTAATGTATTGAAATAAAAATAAAAAATATATAAAATTATAATTCATTAAAATATAGGTCATTTATTAATAAATGATTTTAATAAAATATTTTCACTAAGTTTCTGTAATTCATTTATATTTAAAAACAGAAAATTAGTAATTAAAATAATAATAATTATTATTATTATTTAAAATAATATAATTTATTTTTATTTTTATTTCCTTGATTTTTTTCTTTTCCTACTATTTATTTCAATGGTGTTTCACAGTTTATCTCTATAATGCTTTAATGATTATATTAAATAATAAAATATCAAATGGTTTATTTCAATTGAGTGTTCATTTTGATATAATTTCTAAAATATATCATTTATTCAAATTAAGATATGTTCTACAATCATAGGGTCTAACATTGTACATCATAAAATAGAATATGTCATTTATATTTTAATGTAACCCAAAATTATATTTATAGTTTCTCAAAATACATAATTTTTTTTATCAAATTACATATCAACCTTAATGGATATCCATACCTTGATCATTTGTTATTCCTTAAACCCTATAAATGATCACATTAAAATAAAATCATATTTTATGAGAATAACTAAAAATTAAATTTTTATTATTTTGTAAAAAGGATAATGGGGGTAGGGAAGGGTTTCCAAGTCACAAAAGTTGCCTAAAATTTTTAATACCAAGAGAATTCCCTTATATGATATTGACATGGTCCATTGTCGTGGATCCAAAACAATTTTATGTTTTAATCACCACATTAAGGTAACATATAGAATCCATTATATCTATATAATTATTCCCTAAGTGTGATGTATTCATAACCTCAACATCTGAATTAAACAATCCCTAAAATTTCATGATGATATAGGGGATGCTCTAATGACTCAAATAGGGGACCAAGAGAGATTTCACAATCATTAATGATTTAAATTCATTGGAGTATAATTTCATGGTATTAGACCTATAAATTTTAATACTGGTATGAATATCATGATCTTCCACCTAAATTGTTGATCCGTACATGTAGTTGGTTGAAAATGGAATAAAGGTTGTACCATTCACATCCCAAACAAGGCCACTTCAACATATACTATAGTGGTTAAATGATTCATTCCTATTTTTTTAGTCCATGATACAGATCCTTCTAGAAAAACATATTCAGTGTTGGACCATATACAATATCTGTTACCATATTAAGTAAAAAGTGGAAAATGGAGCTTCAGCACATGAGGCTAGTTATCCTCCCTGCACAAAGTACTGAGTGAGTGTAATTATGAATGTAATATAGTATTGAGATATAAATTTATATGGGTGATAACTTAATGTCAGTTCATATTACAAGTGTCAGATATAAATAAATTCCCAATAATTATAAGATTACATCATCCATTCTCTTTATAGTCAATAAAAATATTATTTAGTAAACCATGATGAAGAAAATGATCCAGTGAGTCAATGATATCATAATCCCCCAATATTAAATCATATGAAAAAGAACAACATTCTTATATAAATATATGTTATAGTTATTCGGAACATGAATCCTTTCATTTGAGGCATTTAGGATCACGTATAATGCCCTTCCACTTGATATTAACATGTTAGTAGAGATAACTATTTATAGAATTCTAAATCCAAAAAATGATTTTATTTTTGTTTTTCATTAAATACAGTCTATTTACAAGGGTTTAAGGAGTATAGAAACATTTATTCTCGTGTGAATTGATTATAAGGTGATGTTTTTGATGTATGACTTCGTATATCAAGTAGTTTGTATTATTAAATAGTTTTGTTCTATTATAGTAATCTTTTTTTATCATTGAGAACTATTTACAAAATTGGACGGAAATGTGAATCATTATTAATGAAAATGTCTAAAGTATGAAATATATGGTAATAATGGAGGGTGTACAACCCAATTATTGGACCACTATTTAATTTCACATATTCCATTAATCTATCAGGAGTTTTCCAAAGTGAATATAATGTCATCATGGAAGCCTCATTAATAGTGCGACAATTATCACCCCTCAAAGCTAAGAAATTGGGAATCCCCATGTTTAATCTTGATAAAAATTAGTGTTTCCTAAAATATCTTCCCATAATAGATTCCCAAAAAACTAATATATTTCATATATGTTACTAAGATTAATTAGTCCCCTCATTAACATGTTTGGCCTACGATAACCAACTGATCCAGTGAGGTAAACTCTCTTTATGTGAATATATAAAAATGTAGCATAGAATATGATAACTATTAATGATAGAATTATTTGGTGTTATACAAAATATATAAAAAATAATTTTTATAGAATGGAAAACAATATTATATAATGTATCATGCACTAATATAATATAAATTGGCTCATCTATTTTTTAATTCTTCACCTGATTTTGTTTTAATTTCTGTCAATGTGTTGTATTTGAATCCTTCCTTTAGATTTTAGTTAACCATGATATTACATATGTAATTACATTTTTCTGTTCAATTATATTCCTTTGTGATGGTACAATTCATACTAAAAAATCATTTTCAAATACAGACATCATTTTTTTGTATTGATATGTCATTTTCTCTTGGTACACTAAGAATTTAACATAAATATGATGTGGTTGATCTAATAAATCACATCACTGATAAGGAATATTATTTCCTACATATAAAATATATTATATAACCCTTTTATCCCATATCAACATATATAATGTCACACAAGGGAACTAAAATTACAAATTTAATGTTTCTATTGGGAACATCATAAGATAAGATAAAGAATAACTATGAAATAAGGTATCATATTTGAGATATTCAAAATGAATTGATGAAAATAGATATCCATTTTAATAGTTATATGGTAAACCACAGAATAAATTTATATAAAAAAGGTGGGAGTACCACTCAGAAAATCCACTCTTCCCTAAAACCATGGTGAGGAAGATAAATTCCATCACCTCATATGCTTTTTCCATATCAATTATAATAATTATATCAGAACCAATAATGCATATGTACTATAAATATATAATTACATGATTTAATCAAATATCTCCTTTAAAGTTCTTACCTTTGATATATATATATATTCTTCTCATAAAAAAAATAAGACACCATGTGTCTAATAATCCGTTATTGAAAATGTTGGTATGCATTTTATATAAAATGTTGCATAATATTATGTAATGGAACTGAACGATACCATTAGGGTTTGTCAAATTGGGTATAAGTATAAGAAACGTGAAAAAAATTGTCTAGATAGTTACCCTCCACTAAATAAATATTGAACAACTTTAATAAAATCAAATTCAACCATCTGCCAAGAATCTAACTAAGTAAATCCTGGATAATATCTGGAAACTATTTATTTTGAGGCTTTTGAAAACCAACTAAATATCATCGTTATTAGTTTATCTTTCTATAAATAGATTATCTGGTCATTCAATAGTTCATGATAGGTTTCGGAAGACATCATCTTATTCTACCAAATTAGCATCCTCTCTTAAAACTTGTAATAGAACTACAAGTAATTTTGAGAATTGGGAAACCACGAGGGGACTATTCATGTTAGACATACTAGTTTGAGGACCATAATGAATAATCATGATAAGTTTTACGAAAAACTTATTCTACCTATTACGGGAGTGGAAATATTTTGTATTTCTTACCCCTCCCTCAACCATTTAGATATTTACATCATTCTGGAAACACATTTTACATTTAACATAACCTCCCCAAATATGTTCTTTTCGTTAATAATAAAAATATTATTCTTATCCCTATATTATTGAAGATATCTATCATGCTTATTTATTCATATTTTAATCCCTTAGTTAATAAAATCTTAATTACGAATTTTTTTTCTATCTGTTAATGCCCCTCAATAGTTGTCAATGATTATTTGATAAGATAACAAAAATATTCCCCTCTATATGTGTTGATGATGAAAAGTGATCCAATTTATTAATCCAATATTCATTATCAATTTATTGGGTTAAAATACATTTCTCATAATCCTCAATGTAATATATTCGTAGAAACATGGGTGAGTTGATAGATATCGAGTGGGATAAGTGCTTAAAATTTGAATATGGGAATGGGGTGATGGAATTAAAATTTTTAAAAAATATTTCTAGAGTACTCAAATTCTTATACATCAATATTTGTTTACATAATGTGAACTTATTCCATGTGAAGCCATGATTAATAATGTTATTTTCTCCTTGAAAAGAGATAAATTCACCTATATTGTCTCTTGAGTAAATGTATTCTTCTATATTTTAATACTAATCCATGATAGTACTTAAATCTCTACCTAAAGAATATGTAATAATTCCAATATTGAAGGATGATATAATGTCAAAAATTGATTCTATTTTATAGGAATTACCTTTGGAATGTATAATACATTAATATAAATATATTTTATTGACATTTGAGTTTATAGTCTTGTACTGAGAGGAGACATCAATATATTATATATGAATTATAATCACACTGAAGATCCATATATGAGATTTGATCAATATATCATGATAGTTTATCTAACTATCATATCCATTAGACATAAAATACACAAGAACATTGATAATTAATCAAATGAATATTTTGTTCATAATTTACTTCTGTTGATAGATATTACTATATGAAATATGTCATTAGTTGGGGTAGATAATAAAATATTCCATTATATAGGTGAAATCAATAAAAACTAAAATAAAAAGTTTAATATATTATAAACAAAATCATAATTTTTAGAGGAATTGATATAAATGAAAAATTTTATCTTTGGGTAAGGACATACATGTACAATAATGCTATTTTAAATCAAACAATATATTAATAAAACATTTAAAATAACTAAATTCATTTATATACAGTCATGTTATAAATAGGGAGGAAAATAAAAGTTAAATATTTAATATATTCTTCATAGAATTTTTGGGTGTTGTTATATAAATAGTGTAATGTATCACTTTGAAAACCCTGTTTATAAATGGAACACAATAGTTTTTAAAAAAAATCATTAAAAAATTTCCCAACAACGGATCCTAAAAATCAAAAGGGATTCTAAATAATAAAAAAGATGTTGAAGATGATAGAAAATTGATTTTTTAAATAACTGTTGGGTTTGAATATAAAATGTTCTCTATAGGAATCTACAAGGAAAATAATATCCTTGAAAAGAGGGTCTATAAATAAAAAAATGTTTAATAAAAAATATTAGTATAATGGATTTTTGATGTGAGTTATATAGAGAGAGACTTTGAAAGAATTAATGAGCCCAAAATTCATTATTTGGGTTAGATATTCCCTTAAATTTTTTTGTGACAGATGAAAACTACATGGAAATAGATCATGGGATATACTTCTAAACTACAAGAACAAAAGTTTATTTATGATGAAATTGATAAATGGACGATAAGTACATTATTTCATAGTTGAATAAGTGAAATATTTTATTTATATCTCATGATATAGAAAATAAAAGAATGATCCATTTTTATAGGTAATGTATGAATAAGGAAACAATTAATAGGTAAATAAAAAATTGAATTCATTAATGGAATAATAATAAATTATTTAAGATATTAGATGTACATTAGGATGTTCTTAGAACATATAAGGTTAAATTGGTTTATAATAACAAGCATATTGTGATTAACCAAATGATGTTATCCTATAATTACATTATTTATATAAAATATGTCATTATATACAACCCCCAAAATATTAACATTCGTATTTTTTGAGAATGGGGAGACATAATTAATTAATAAAACACTTGTATTTCTAATAAATTTTACATTACTCCAACTAATGTATGATCTATTTAAAATATAATAATCCATGAACATCTTATAAATACTCTACACATGTTATTCTTTTAAGTAAATCATGTGTAATATATTTTTTAACAACATAGGTAAATTGAAATATAAGATGTGTGGTCATAAATTCCCAGAAATGGATATTGTATATGAGAAGGTATCAAAGAATTAAAGATACATTAATAATATATCAGGAAGTGAATAAAAATAAAATTATACCATATGACTAGTAACATGTTCTAGAAATAATTCCTTTGACGAAATAAAAAAGATAAATAATCATAAGGATATTACTAATTAGATATATAAAGGTAAAATTATTTATTTTAGAAATCATAATATTTCTGTAATGTCCTTATGAAATGTCATGTCAAATTAACAGATGTAATTATACTAAATTTCAAGATATTTTTCTCATTAGACATACTAGTCAATCGATTTGTTATAAAACTCCCCACACATTAGTTATTAAGTCCAATGCATTAAAAATATTATTGAATGAATAATATATAAAATATATAACCAATAAGTATTATTAATCAATAAAATTTCAAAATGAAATAAATTTGTACGTTTAATAGAGAGTTCCCCTATCAATAAATAAAATAAATCCCTTTGTATGAATCCCTCAAACTAACACAGTATATAGTAATAGATATACAGATAAGGAAGATGTTTACAAAATAAATATATAATATTATATGATCAAAATTTTTCTTTTGGAATAAGGAATATTTTATTAATAATTCATTTACCAATTAAAACATCAAATCATTGAATATTTTTTAACCATATGATACATACATTGATAAAGGGAACACATTGAATAATACCTAATTAGAAAGGATATTGCATATAATCGGTTGATAACCAAAATAGAATAACATAAATGAATATCTCAAATGTAAATTTTGAACATGCTTCAAGAAATAATACATTAAATGTATAAATATTTTATAGATAATGATAAAAATAAAATTCATATTTTAAAAGTGTTATTTGAAAATGTATTTACCATTTTTGTATGAGATGATGTTCTGGGTAACATTAAAATGACACAATAAAAAAAATTGAATAGATAATTGAAAAAATTTATTTTTTAAATTTATCCTTATTAAAGGAGGCTTCAAAATAAACTATTTTTCATCATCAGGAAATGTGGAGTGGAATATAAAAATACATACACTAAATGGATGAACCTTTGAAATATTACGATAATTCCTTCTAGAAATTCAAATCTTAAAATATAGATATATAACTATTTTTAAAATGTGGAATGGATATATATGAATGTCATATGAGATGAATAATAGATAACATTACAAATATTAATTTTGAAGTTTTTGGGATGAGAAAATGCATACCTAGAATGGAAATGAAATTTTAAAATATTGGGAGTAGTGTTTTACAATGTTATACTTTTATGAGTATGAAATTCATCCGGGAATGGGATTTAAATTAATAAAAATTAATATTAAAAATATAGAGTAGGGGTTTTATTATATGAAATTGGAAATTGGAGAATATATGTGAACTAGATGAATGATGTCCAATAAGTATAATTATAACCTAGTGAAATGAGAATTGAGTTAACAAAACCCATTAAGAATATAATAATCATTATTATTATAATACATCATAAAATATTTGTATAGAAATAAAATTATAAATTTATAAACTAATGTGTAAATAAAATTTTGTAAAATCATAGGATAATATAATTCAGTTTAATATAATTGGGTACATGAATATCATGTATATTTAAATGAAAATAAATTAAGTTAGAAAAACCATTACCCTAAAACATTTTTAAATAAACGTAATCTATCATCATCTATAAAATTTAACTATCCGATTAACCTATTTCATTTCATTTTTTAATCATTTAATGTGTTATAATGTATTTTTGTAATCATATTATATATATATAATAGTTATATTTTATTTTCATCATTGTATGTTACTATATTTGACTATTTTATTAGTACAAACATCATAAATATAATGTCTATTATTATTTATAAATTAAGTATTCATAACTATGATATCAACATAGGTAACAAAATATATGTTTTATATTGATTTGTCATGTTTTAATTTCGTTTCATTTGAATTTTAGTTATGATTCTTGATGATAAAGTCACTGATGACTTTATTTGAGAATTTCTTAATGACGATAAGTGATGTACATTAATTAATATTTAAATAATTAAAGTAACTTACTATAAACATAAATACTTAATTTTTTGTCATTTATCTATAATATCAATAATTTTTCTGTTTTTAATTAAATCAATGATATAAATTTATTTCATTTCTCATGTTGGTTATTAAACTCATTAAATCTTAAACATGAAATAATATACAGATGATCATGGTTATCAATGTAATTATTTTTTAATATCTACATTAATGATTAATAATGATATTATTTATATTTTCTTAATGCTGAATCAAAATAAATAGATATCTACGTATTTTAAATGGCACGATAAATAATGAAATTCGCCACCATCTGGGAGTTGTTGTATGTAAGGGTGATAATTGTATTTTCCATATAATGAGAGGATGTTAGAAAAGGATATATAATTTTAAGATAATAATTAGTCCATAAACATGTTATTAGTAAATAAAATACCCTTTTGAATATTATTAAAGGAAATTTTAAAACCTTGGCCCAAATCATCGAGTTTGAGTCGTAATGCCGCATAGTCTTACACATGCCTTACAACACGCATGAGGATGATGATTTTCTGTTAGAGTGGAATACCAACAGTGGGGGACTATACCCTCATTACTAATATTGATACTAATAAAAATAATTACATATAATTAAAAATAGATAATGATATAACATATGTGTAATAACCCAACTTTTTTATTTTGGTATGACACACAATATAATTTTGTAAACATCTTTTTGAAAATGTTTTTCTTTTGAAACATGTTCATTAATACATAGTTTTTTGGGTTATTATATGAGGATGAAGGTATGTGGGCTTTGATTTATTCTCTATCATGGATCCATTGACTATACTATATGGTATTTCACTATGGATAGAATGTCTAGGTTGAGAAATAGGGTCTCATGAGATGTATTTCTTACTAGTTACAATTATGGAATAGTTTTACCATGCAATTATGATGTGGAATGGATAATACTATAAATCATGTAGGGATTTTGAGTGATTTTTCCATTATTAGGGTAGTTGGATTATTGTTCATATGTTGTGGTATAGAATTCGTTCATAAACAATCGGTAATGATTAATAGTTTCCATAACTACACCATTTCCTGTATATAGGTTAATAGGACGTTCCCTAGGACAGGTGTCATTTACATCAGAATGAGTTTGGACAAGAAATATGCACTATATTCTAGGGTTAATATGTTTTGATTTTAGTGGTATATGAAATGGATTGAAAAACTAAATAATGATCATATACTTTACAGGTTGACTATAAATACCCCAAAACTCATCCAAACTAAATTTCATAATCTCTTCCACTCTATCATTATGCACCCTATATAGCATTAAAAATTCTTCTAAATCATCTTTTTTTTCTAATTTTACCTTCACCATCTATGTATTGACTCTACATGATTAGAGACTTATAGTGGATTCCTATAATTATCCTCATAGTAATATGATATTTAACTTATTTTTGAGCATATATATTTAAATAAGGTGTTTCCAAAAACATCCTTATATGTTGATGTTTTTTGTGATTTCTTCTATTTGAGTTGGGTGCTCTAGAAAAAAATACCTCTGGATTTTTTGACTTCTTATTATGTTTTATAAGTGTGATAGCACTATCACGCTATAACCATAACATAAATAAATGAATAAAATATTATTTTCATTTAAATGTCATTAATTTAAAAACCATGGATCCTATCGTGTATATTGATGTTGTGAATAAGATTGTTTCCCAGCAGAGATGTGATCCTTTCCATGAATCCATAGAATTAGTAAATCTAATAAATTTGAATATTGGATAAATAATTTTATTTCAGAAGTTTTTTTAAATTTGAATCACCAAGTGAATTAATATAAATGAAAATATATCGTTCTTTTTCTACATTGATTTGTCGTTATACAAGAGAATATATCAATTGAAAATGAATTTGTGGTTATTTGACAACGTTAAAAATTAATAAACAAGTAATGAAATTTAATTTCTGATAAACGTTATAATTTTATATATTTTATATATTACAACTGATATTAAACCTATGGTCAGGATAAATTATCTTCTGATACATGGATCCGATGATTCATCCTGGTGTAGTAGAATCCACCTCATGTGATTGTATTTTTATGCTTTGTGATGTGTACTATAGGATGATGTATTTGACTCCAATATAGAAATTTATATAGATCATTGTATGATATGGTTTATTTACACATGTTGATGTGTTCCCTAGGAATACCTAATTCACTTTAGCATATGGATTATCAAGGATCCTATCTTTGTTTCCCGAGACAGGGTTACAAGTGATCCCTCTCGATAAAAGATGATTTTCAATTTAAAAATGACATCCACCATTGATATAAATATGGTTTGGATAGCATTACTTATCAACAGAGAACACAAGGACTAGAGGGTTATTTTTATGTCCAATATTAATTTATGTAATTATTTCCTTTCTTTGCCGATTTATTTCAAACACTATATATAAAAACTGAATGTTCCTAACCATCATTTGTGGGACCCTAATAATTAATAATCACACCATTTTTTGTTTCCATTTTTCCACTATAATATTTCATCGGTATAGGTATAAATAAGGGTAATGGGACCTTCATTGATTTATTCATTGTTCGTTGTGTAAGACCATAGAGACATGACCAAGATGGGGTTTGGGACATTTATATTTTGTTTCTTTTATTGAGTCATGATGAATTTATTAAATTGGAATTCATCATTTCATATGGATACATTAAATATATCATTTTGTGATTTTATTATTATTTGGATTGTTTTCTATTCATTATTCTATTGTGGCTGCCTAGAATGTTATTTATATAGTTTCTACTATATCCACTACTCGATTATTTCTTTTTCTATAATGTATACTATATACCATAGGGAAGTATCTCCCAACTATATTTTTTATAGTATAACTACTATTACATATCCTATAGCTTATGGGTAGGTGCGCCATAGGTCATATAACCCACATAGAATAGTAATATAAGAGAAAATAGAGTTAGGGACATTATAATGTGGTATTATAGAATTTTGATTGTTTTATATTACTTTAAAATGTAGGACTAGTTCAAGAGAGAGTAGGATGTGTTATGTCTTTTTAATGTTATTTTCAAAGTGATTATATTACCCATTAACGTTTTTAATATTTGAGTTCTCATTGACTGAATTATTTTTCATGTTATTTTCTTGTTATAGGTTTTGATGTAATTTCACCTTATGTGATTCACATTTTTTATGTTATTGTATAATTAAATTTATATCATTGTCTAGTATATAAGGAAATGAGTATGAATGCATCATGTTAAAAACCTATTTATATATGTGTACTTGATTTGTTTATGTTCGGACCTATTTATTGTATGAGACAAATCATCCCAATGGAATAGTGGATGGAGTTCCCTATATATACCAAATATGTGGAATTAAATAAACTAATATGTTATGTTAATTCACTTGTAAATATACATATTGATAGATCGTGGGAATGATTCTCACTTTGGATTTTTCTTCATGATATTAATCTTTTTGTGCAATATATTTTATAAGGAATTCATTAAGACTCAAAGTGAAAAGACCTCCCCATCAACATAAAATTGACTATTAGGAGAGTGGTAATCAGAAATGTCCAGGTAGTGAAAAAAACATCATATATATTGGGGGATTAAAAACATTATTAGTTCCCTAATAGGATCCTTTGGTTCCCATTATTGCTACAAAGGGAGACCATTTGCACTATACCATATATGTATCAATGGATGAGAGTGTTATAACAGAAAAAGGAAACTATGTTCACAATAGTGGGAGGCCCATAATAATTTTAATAATGGATTGATTCAATATAGATAATGATTAATAACCTAAAAAATAGTGAATATGATGTTAATACTTTTTTGTAAATATATTTTGAGTAAGATTCATGTGTTGGCGAGTGATTATATAGAATGTGGGGTTGTTATAGTGCTTAACCAAGATGAACATCAAGTAGAATTTCCAAAAACACTTATATTTATATATGTTGATTTATGAGAGGGATCATGTAACCTTTTACATCATGTGGGAGGGTATGTCAATTCTTGAATATACTGGAACACTCATAAATATGCTGTGTTTTTAACACTCTTTTGGAGAAGATGAAGTTACCATGGTGATAATTTTCTAAGATGTGAATAGATATGAGATAAGGTAACATGATAACGTATTATACCGTATAATAATTCAACCCATGATTGATTTTGTTCTCATAATGGAAGGGAATCTCAGAGAGGCCTAGAGTGTTTTAAATTATGTTTCAGCAGGGAGATCGGTAAACTCTTCTTCTAGTAGTAAGAAACACCACTACAATATTTACCCTCAAATTAGTATTATTCATTAAAGCCATGGTATTGGATATTCATATTATAATTATTTTCTATTATAGTTCTTTCAGTGTGGCATGTGTTTCCACAAGCACTATCAGTTTCCATAGAACGCATTGATGCGTTGTTATAATGGCAGGATGGGTCATCCTCAATTATTTTTAAGGGCATGCAAAAATAACACAGTTTCTAGGGAACATGATATGAACTAGCATCTATATGGACTTAGATACGGTCACAAGACTATATGTCTGGATTCCATTCGATGTTCATGATTTTTTAGTGGGAGTGGTACCTTATCAGAGGACTGCAAGTACCATCCTAAGAAAGCAATGAATAGAATTCCTAATTGTGACTAGGGTAGAGGGTTGATTCACCCACACACTATAAAATCTACTACTTCTTGTTTGGATGAAACACCCTCTACCATAATAGGTCAGAATCATGTATCATTTACCCTTACATGGTATTTCTACACATGGTATTGATATTCAATTTAATCTACCCAATTTTAAATATCATTTGCTGTTAGTTGTAGAGTTCTTAAATGGAATTGTATCCATTGATACAATATTATTACTAGGGTCTCTGGATATCAAATGTTTAATGGAATGTTATGTAAAAATTAGTTACTACCATTTTTAGGAGAAATTTCTGATGGAATTTAAATTATTCAACTTGTTTTTTTGTATGTAATGGATATTTATATAACATATCGACTATTATAAATTAATATTTTTCTGATTAACTCTATAATTGTATATGATATACTCATTAGGGTTATTAGGTTCTTCGGGCTATTTTTTCAAGAAATATTTATTGTATAGTAAATTTTATCACGGTTAAGAGAGTTGGTCTTAATCTTGATGATTATATAATAAAAAAGGATAATTTTTCTCCAGTCGTTACCCATTTTAGAATTTATTTATAAGAGATATCTACCATAACACCTTAGTGGGATTTCGTGTTCACAATAATGTTAATGTCAATATCTCAAATAGTCTAAATCCCACCTTATCGGATTGAAATATTATTGTTTCATGAGATTAATATTCAATTGTTATATCCAAAAACAAAAAGATTCATATATCTTGTTACTTCTATATGGAGTACTCCAATAATTTTTTAGAAGAAGTTTAATTGTAATTTTTTCTTACGTATGAATTATTGGATATTATACCAATTGATGGTCAAGAATTTGTATCTCATTCCTTGAAATAATGATATCAAAAATTAACTGACAGTGCTTATGATCTCCTCCAAAATTGAATTGAGTTCAAAATACCATTAGCTGAGTGTTAGATCATTGAACATAATCCTAATCGATTTATAAAGATGATATTACATGTAAGAGTTCATAGAGATGTAATTTGAGCTACTGAGCTCACTATTGGTATTCATGGCCTTGATGAATTAGATCTTTCATCTATTCTTGGATTGTTTTGTTGTATTTTATAATTATGGATCTTAGTGTACATTTAGTCTATAGGAGATCATGACCAACACCCTCACATTATAATATGGTTACTGATTGTGAATTGAATTTAACTCTAGGTATCTAAATGAAGATTCAATATTAAAAATATACACTTATTTTACCATATTATATAAGATGATAGAGTCGTAGTGTACCCGTTGATGGTATTGTCTCTATAATTTTGGGAGACCCACGTTTTTGATATTCGATGCATTCTAGGTCTATAATAATGTTATCATCACTTAATAATAAGAATTATAATGTTTATAAGATCCAATTTTTTAAATAAAAAATGAAGGTGTGATGATTTTTCATTTGATTTTTGTGAAATACATTTCCAATAATATATGCGTATGTTATCTTTTGAAATAATCCCCACATTTGGTATGTCAACTAAAAATATACAGTGTACTTTGACAAAACTGAAGTTAGACTCAGTGCAGTTCTGCTGTAGAAGGATAGAGTGGATTCTTATGGATTCACATATTTGAGAATAAAAAAGAAAACTATTCATATACATGACCTGGATTTAGTTTTTATGGAATAAACACCAATTTTATGGAGAAATATTCTCTTTGGGATAGAAGTTTATAGGTAAAATAGACAAAAATATCCCAATGAATATTTTTTCAACGCGATACATGAACCTTCGATATAGGTTTGGGGATAGGTATTTTAATACCTATAATTCAATATTTCATAGACACCATGAATGGAGAACAATATTGTGGATTATATGATTCAGGGTACTGGAATATATGTTGTGTGGGAGTCATATGACAAGTGGACATTGATTGCACTCTTTGAAAACACGCGTCAATATGTTTAGGAATCACATGTAGAGTAGGACTGCTGTTGAAACCAATTCGACTAATAATACTAGGCTAGGTATAGAATTTTAGTATACCTATTATGAATACATTATCATTAATGGAGGGGTATATGATGTGAAACCACCACCTGGATAGTCTCTGGGACATGGAAGTGTTCTCTTAATCCAATGTTAGGTATGGGTTCATATTGTCTTGTGTGAGGAATATAAAGAGGTAGAATCAAGGTACATAATGGGAGTAATATTCAATAATAATTAATTTTATTCTTGACACCCATATAGAATAGTTTGGTATAGGTATGATAAATGAGATAAAATGATTCCTTGTGATATGTTTAACCTATCAATAGGTGATGTATGTGTCACAAAATTCATTTTTGTGATCATATATCATCTACCCATTTTTTGAATAGAAGTGGGATAATAAAAATATTAATTTTATGACATCAATACCCAAGGAACCTCGAAAAAATAATGTGATATGGGAGTTCATTTAATGAAAGATGGAGGTAGACTTCTTTTTTCCCATCAAAATGTCCATCACCATTAATAATCTGGGTTTTCTCTATATGTGGGAGATAGTTCAGATTCGTGGTGTTCTAAGGAATATCATTTTCTTTGGAGATCATTACTTCACATCCAAGTTTTGGTTTGGTCTTTAGATGGATTTTAGATCACAATTTCTTATGATTACATCCTATTATACTTATACTGATTTCCAATCTAAATAGATAATCCATATATTTTAGGATATGTTGTGATCCTATTTTTATTAATTCAGTTGTTCCTGGTAAAATCATATTAAATACTTGGTGTTGTATAATTATTACATCATCTAGGAATCATAAAAAATTACTCCATTAAATGGATTTTTATAGGACTATAATTTTTTGATATCTTTATTGTTTAGATATAGGATATTCATGGCTTGTTTGCCCTTGTATCATTTAAGATACATTTGAGAAGGTTTGGTTGATTATATATTGTTTAGTTGAAATTTAGAGATATAATAAATACAATAAATACTGTCCTAGACAACCTATGTAATTTGAGGTTGGTGATCATGTTTTACATATGGTGCTTCCTAGGTTTAGATACAAATTTCTTAGGATGAAAGAGAAGATAGTCCCCTTGCATGTCTGGTCACTGACGATAGTGGAATGGCTCATCCAAGTGGAATAATATTTATCCCATAAACATTTCTATAGGAAAATTAATGTAATTTTTCATGTGTCATACCTTTATAGATATAACCCAAACCATTAAAACATTATAGGCATCAATGAAATCAAGATATATGTTGATTCATACATTGACGTAAATCTAATCCATATTGTGGACATTATAGATAATAACAATTTGAGGATGGCCAAACCTCTAGTGAAAGTACTATGGAATCATGGGAGTGTGAAAAAATATTATTTGGATAAATATTCTAATATGCTAACACAGTGGCTAGAATGTTTTTCTAATACATTGTGTTAACATTGGTGTAGCTTGGGGATGTGCTATTATTTGGTGGGGAGGTTGTAATACCCCGTATTTTTTATACTTGACCATACAAATGTTTTGGTAATCCTATTTCAGAATATGTGTATGGTTTGTACATTGGTATTTTAGATTTATCGATTTTTTATCAATGAAGAATAGGGGATTTGGATATAGAAAATTCTACATCATCGAGCCTCAAACATCACTATAACGAAGGATTTTGATCTAGGTTATATTGAAGTGTTAGGATGGAATGATTCTAAGGATACTAACAGTTATGGAATAGTTGTCCCCAATAGGTAGGTCATGGAAAAAACCCCTAACATGGTGGTTGAGCATTATGCGGTAGATTCAACATGAGGATTGGGTTATAGTGTATTATCCATTCCTAGAAAAAAAATCTTTATGGAATGGTTTCCTTTTTATCATGGTGTCCCCTTTCAAGTTAATTGTATTTTATCGATGGGGAGTGTCACATCCTTGGGATGAGTATTGACTGAACATGTTGCACCATGCTCTAAAGTTATCGAGTTTTGTCTTAGGTGGTATATGGAGTAGTTAGAGATACTATTTTATATTCTTCTATTTTACATAATTTCTATTAATACCTTAAACCATTATGAACATATTGTATCTTGTATATTCCATTCTATCATTAAGAATTAAAGATATATTTTCAATTCCTTTTGAACCTCCTTTTCGCGAATTCAACCCTCTCCTTATAGAGATTGATATTTCATTTTCCAAGGCATTCAAAAGCGGCCTATCAATGCCACATTTGACCCTAATTCAATTTATCATGTTTTTATAAGAAAAGAGTTTGATGGAATAATGAGATATAAATATCCTTAGATGTTGAGATTTAATTATGTCATCTCTTTTTGAGGAGAGTAGTTTAAAACATATACAACTTCCCTATTTATTCAATATAGTATCTACCATAAGTTTGACCTTTCCATATATCATTGTTCATTTCCTTATTAAATGAATAAATAATTTTTTTGATAAAAATAACATTTCATATACCTCTTATGAATATTTTTAGGTCTCTTGGTATTTTTATCAGTTTTTTGGTCACTCGAGAGGTGATCCATTTAATGAAATAGTACACATTATTGATCTAATAAATGTTAGCCATGGATTATTAATATGAATTGAGAATTATGTTTGATAAAAATTTATATTTCAATTGAGTTGAATGGTATCCTTGAATTTTTTTTTCAATAATCAGTCAACCTAATGTTTAAGAACCTACCATTTGAGAATTCATTCCAAGTTATATGAAAATGGGATTAATTAACAAAACTGGAAGGAATTATTATTTTTTATAAGGGTATACTTGGATCACATGTATGTGTTACTACTTATTGAGTACCTGATGGATTTATCAACTATTTTATGATATCATTATCTGGTGTTTTTTCCTAGTGTACGAGAATATTCCTCTTATGATTTGATATATACCAATTGACGATGTCTTCCCTGTGAAGTGGTAAGAGACTCACACATGGGAATTCTCATGGATCCTAGTATGAGATAGGTTCTTCCCACTTAGTGATGTGCACCTTGGAATAAAAATGTGGATCCATCCAAGATATTTTCATAGAGCCCACATTGTTCACTATAAAAATGGTACATGTGATCTTTACTAATGTAGGAGGGTCTATAATATGATAGGGATAACTAATATATAACTACAGAAGGTTTGGAAAGCCCTGAATAAAAATTGGAACTCAAGGGATTGTGTGATTATTATATATATCGTGTTTATTTATTTAATTAATTTTCATCATTGTAAATTTTTTCATACACTATAAACTCAAAATAGATTTGTTTATACACCTTTGGTGGTGGATTACTATATTTAACTCCAACAATGTCTTGGCTGTAATTTGTAACTGAGAAATATTTTGTTGTTACATGTATAGATACAAAAAAGGGGTATTGGGTTGTTTTGTTTTCTGTAATATGAGTTATATAATTGAGATGGGACCAAAATAGGATTTTTGACAAGGGACATTGAAGTCTTTTATATAATTGGTTATTCTTTCATTTATTTTATTATCACCAATTCATTTATTTATATTCAGTTTTTCATTACATGATTCTAATATTATATGGATTGTTCAGTTCTAGTCATTATTCTTGACTATTTTCATGAATTATTATTTATATTTTTAATACTACTCTCTTTACTCTATTATTACTTCATAAATCATTGTTATTATTTTCTATACGGTATATTTTATTCACTATAATCTTCACAGTTGTAATTCTAATGGAAGCCTCAAGCATATAGAGAGTCATGCCTACGGTCAGAAAACCCTCCAAGCTAGGTTAACAATAGTAGTATTAGGATTAGATGTCATAATAAGTAATGGAAATCATCTCATATTACATATAAAATAACCATTTTCCCCCAAGGGAGTAGTAAAACCAGAATATATAAAATAAAGATAAGTAAGCAAAACACTATTTCACTGCTCCATTGTTTCCCCTAATGTGGATTATAAACTACATATCTATATTTTTTCCCATATCATGGGGAAAATTTTATTTCCTGTATCCAAAATCAAGAATTCATTATGTACGTCGATATTATCATCAAGGGGTCATGTAAAACCTTGTAGGGAATATCAAATGTGCCCATAAAAATTGTTCATATGAATAAGACAGTATTACATGACAATAATAAACACACAATAAACATTATACAATACTGGATCGAGTGGTAGTGCACGAAACATGAAACCAAACGTCTCTTCCTATAACAGCTTTAGCTACATTTCAAAAACTTAATCATAATAACATTCATGAACTAGATTCAACCAAATTGAAACCAAATATGTCCCATTGAATTAAAAAGGCTATCATGTATTAGGTCCGAGAACAAGGTTATGAAGTCTTATCTTTTTATTTAGTTAAACCAAAAGGTTATTCTTTTTAAACCTGCCTCTGGTCAGGTAACATGGATTTCATGTCTTGTCATTAGGTATTAAGTTAAGTCCTGAAATACCATTACACACCACTACCACCTCACTGGTTATATCAAATAATACATTCATTCCAAAGCCACTGGGTAATTATTACTCATCATCAAACCAAGTCTTTTTATTTTGTCCAATAATGAATTTGAAACAAATTCCTCCTTGATGGACATCAATTCATGAACGGTGCACCTTTAACATGTTACCTTGAAAATAAAAACAACATATAATATATATAATACATCACAGGAAAACAACTCCATCACATTTTGATGTAATAAAAATAACATAAATTGTGGGAAATATATATCCATACACAAACATGTGATTAATCTCAATCACATGTCTCATGAGTTATGAAAACACACACACACACATGTGATCAAATATGAAACATGGTCACATGGGATACACATGAATGGTCATGTGGTCAAGCTCAAAAATTGTATAAACAAATTTAGTAAACAATGTCATATCTTTCTAACAATTTAATGTAAATTCTATATAGGGTAATAGGCTTATTACCACATGAATTTTGTTTTAAATTTAAAATATGGTCAAGGGTGTCACCTCTAGAACAACACCAACACCCCTACTTGAACATTCTTGAACTCTATGACAATATACATCTGATTTCAATCCAACATGATATTGTTTTAGACTGAGACATAAGAAGCAAGTCTATAATTTGTATATCCCAACATTACTTTATTTTCCCCAAATAAAATAGTGTAATTATGGATTAGACATGGAATTGGAAATTTCAACACTCACATATATAAATAATAAAAGAGATATAAAGATCTTATAAATATTTTTTTTCATGATCATCCATGACCATATATTGAATAATTTAGAGTACGACAAATGGATGGTTATGTTTAAGGTGTTTTCTCATGGAAGAAACCACAACACATAATGGGATTGCCACATTTCCTCTTAAAACCATGTTATAACACTTCAATATGAATTACTAGGTTAGAGAGAGAGTCAATCATGGTATCATGTGTGAATCTCCATATATAAAGAGGATTCTGACTAGATGGGTGACCAAAATGTTTTTAATGTAGAGAATATACTATCATTATTAATAAAAAAAAACATAAAATTAATAAAAAAAATTAATGAATAATTTTTTATAAAATAAAGAATGTAAAGACTATAAATTAAAACTATAAAATAAACCAATGACTCCAAGGTGTTAGTTCAAACTATAGTATCAGTAAGAAAGATAAGTAAATAAGACATTCTGGCATCACTCTAGAGTCTATCCATGTTTCTACTCCACACACCGTTGTCCCACTCTTATCTCTTGGTTGTTGGGGCTTTGCAGTTTCAAATTTCCCTTATCATGTTGTTCTTATGAGTATCAATATTCTAATGATGGGTGCATGTAAATCATATAGATACACCACCAATGAGCCCTTAATATGATTTCACATCTATAAGAGTGTTTTCCATGATAATATTAAATCCCCAGGTAATAAAATTAAAATAATTTAAAAATATTTTGTACATTAACTATACCTTCACAAACTCCCAACTGAACCTACATCTACAACATTCCAGAAAATAATTCTTAATAGAATTCATGAACCAGAGTTATCGGCAAGGCCACCACAAGTATCTAATAGCCAAAATAACGATAACCAGTCTTAGGTTATGCCACATTATTCTCATGTACCCTCCATTTCATGAGTCATTCCACAATGTTGTTTCATCCTGATAATACCTTGGGTTTGTCCACAAGGTTTCCATATCCCCAAATAGTGGCTCAGGTAAGGTCTTCAAATTTTAATATTCCCTAATTTTTTCTCTTAGGCCTAATTATTATGACCATAAATACCCTATGTCATGAGATAATACTATCATTCCATATCATCGAACACAGTCTCATTATCATAACACATGTAGTGTCTAAAACATGCTCCCTTTCTATTATCACCACGCGATGATGGGTTCACCTATAACATGCTACCATTATTAAAAAAATATAGAATATAAAAAATATGTCCCGTGGAATAAATTCCATCATATATATATGATGAACATAGAATAAAAATAGTGATATTTTATTATCCATTCACACACATTTGATTTAAATAAAACATGGCTCTCATGGTCAACATAGATGAAAAATTAGGATAAAATAGAAATTGTGGTCTTTGTGGACATATATACACACACAAGACATCGAAATAAATATTTTACTAAAAACATATTAGAAAAAAACATATATTTCTATCACACATATAATGTACCGCTATACGGTGACGAACTTATGACCTCATGTATGTCAGCATCAACCTCATAGATCATAAAGGTTGTCTTCTATTCAACACTGTTTGGAAAACATGGATATTACAAAAAATTTATGGAATACTTAAAACATTGTAAGAACATGTTCCCAAAGACCATATTAGTTTAGTTCCTTTTGAAAGATTGATCAAATTATTCTAATTTGGTGAAATATTTTCAACATCTCCACAAAATATCATTCTCTTTATTACCCCTACCTAAAACCATTCATTATAACCTAAGGAAAAGAAAACACATAAATGGGTGAGCTCTGATGATCAGTAAGGGTATAAAAAGGAAATATGTAGGCATATCAAAAGAATAAGGGTATGAGAACATGATTGTGAAAATAAAATATCATATTATACATATCAAAAGTCATGGAATAATTTTTGGTCATTCATTAGACATGAATCATAAGATAATCAAATAACATAATCAATGAGATTATAACATTAAAAAAATACACAAAATTGTTTCATACACATAAACATGTTACTTTTTTAACATGTATAAATTTTAATATGTTCACCCATTATTGACATGACATAAGGCTCTTTCATAAACATATGGACATGAAAATGGGGTCAATTTATAAAGTTTTTTAAATGAAAACCAAATCACACAAAACATATTTAACATGAAATTAGGTTCACAGGTAACATATATAACTCATGAATTATCCATATTTACCCAATGGAATGGAGGGAGATATAGGTACCAACTATCACCTAATGAAAACAATACATATGAGGGATAATATAACATAAATAAGTTTTCTTATAAGAACCTATATAATGAATTGGATTTCAATAAAATAATCCAATCATAACATACCCCACAAAAAAGAATGGGTTTCATAAATATCATGCCATAATTAACATGCCCAACTACTAAAAAGAATAAAAATGGAATGATTGAATAATATATCTTTTAAAACATTCGTATCATAAAATAATGTTATCGTAAGTGGGATGTAATTTTCAGATATATCTTGAAAAACATTCTTTAGGATAATATCCATTCTAATTTGGGGAAAAGTTTCTTAATTGAAATTCCCCACATTTTTAAAATAAACCATTATCATTGATCCTAACCTTTTATCCTTTAATAGAATCTTCATGAAAATATGGTTTCATGAAATCATAAGAATTCATTCATTTTCTATAAGTTAAAAAATAGTCTTATCAATCTTCTTCATGAAAAGTAAAAAATAAATTCTTTTTAAAACCAATGAAATTTTACTTTAAAACATGTTCTAATAAGTAGCAACATGAAAATATTTCATTAAAAATTAATAGGATAATATTAGATCTTTTTATGAAAACATTCTTAGAAAATATGGACTTGGTTGATAAATAAACTCTAGTAAATACATACATATAAACTATCTCAAATAATAATGTGATTTCGAAATTATCTCTAAAATTATGTATATGTTCACATGTATATATAATAAACTCTTATATAATGGATTGAAAATGTTATTATCATATTCTAGAATGATATTTACATTTTTGATATCATATATGATCATATTAGCACATGTTTAATAATATTTCATTATTATTCTTCTTTCTGGTGCTAACTGCTTCATTTACCTATAATTGCATTGAAAAATAAAAGTTAAGATTCTTATTAATTGGGTATAGTTATATTATTTACAATGTGATTTTAATATAATATATATTATATTTACTCATTCTATATAGTTAAAAAATTAAATATTTATTGGAGATAATATAGAAATAATTTCATCAAATCATGGAGATGGTAGTCCATATGTACAGACAAGTGATTATATCATTCCCATAATTATTAATGGGTATATATGTGGGTGGAATATATTTTTTCAAAGAATAAATATCATGTTATAATAGTCACATAATTTATTATTTCCATCCTTATACCCACCAATGTAATGTGGTGGTGATAAACATATTACACAACTGTGAGGAGACGGTAAGCCGTACGTACAACCGAGTGGATATTTATTTTCCATAGGATCAATTTAAGGTAGATTCTGTTTTTTCCCTAATCATGAAACCATATAAGAATATTATTGATAATGGATTTAATACCATATAACTGAAACAAATCATTCATTGAATGTAGAAGAGTAAATATGTTTGAACTAATTTGTACCTGAGATTACCTCTTCTTCGACGAGATCCATTTTGATATCCTATTAAGGTCATTTGAGTCACCTTTTAAGAAGAAAAGAACCACTAGAATTTGATTATGAGTATTTATAAGTTAAATGGTTTGGGTATACCCCATATTGAATGCTTAATGTGATGTGATGTTATGAGGTAGTATATAACCTTTTATATTTGTGGTGAGGGGCACATATTGAATCTTAAAATATATCAATTCATAATAAAACATAATTAATCAAAAAACCACAAAAATTTAATAATTTAAATGTAAATTACATATGGTTTTTATATCATCCTCTAGTAAATTTTTGTTAGGTTTTATGCCAATTTATATAGTATCATTTTAATTAATACCTTTTTTCTATATAAGATTTATCTAAGGTAACTGTAAAGACCCAGAAATTTGACGGAAATTTTTATCTTAATTTTTTTGGAATTTTGTGAGTGCGCGGTTTCTGACGGCACCTGATTCTGAGGCCCGGTGAGCCCGGAATAATTTTTCCAAAGTTTTGTTAAGCTTAAATTAACGCGCATAAACAGTTTTCCTAAAAAAGTGGAGTAACTCTTGAACGGTTGCTCAGATCAGAAATCTGAGGGCACCGTTGCGCTCAGGATAGCGGGATTACCCTAGGCGCAACTTATGTTTAGTCGGTATGGGCCTCCTATGATAAATCCCAAAAATGACTTAACCGTAATGAAAATAATTAAATAAATTATTTTATTTTTCAAATGCTTATAAATCACAGACGGTAGCTCAGATTAAAAATACGAGACCACCGCTGAACTCATGAGGGTATGATTTATTTAAGAATATACTAACTATGGCCGTCGCCAGCCACCCGAAAAAGTTAGTTTTTGGCCGCAAATAAAATAAATAAATGAAAATTATTTTATTGTAAAATTCATAACATATAAACAGTAACTCGGATTGAAAATCCGAGAGTACTGTGGGGTTTGTTGGGGCGTGTTTGACCTAGGTAGAGCCAAACCTTGACCACAGTGGGTCAGGGGTGACTGATATTAATTTTCCAATCTTTTTTTCGGATACGTTCAGTAAACGTACGTTCGGAATTTTGTAACTTTTGAACCGGTGCTCGGAATTGAAATCTGAGGACACCGATGAACTCGCAACGCCGATATTCACTTAAGGGGAACTTTACTGCATTTGCGTTTTATCTGGGTTGAAATTTAATTTTTGGGGATTTGAAAAAATAAATAAAAATAATGGTTGTGCACCATTTTATTTATTTGGGTGGTTATATCCTCAAAGAAGAAGTTAGGGGTGGGGCCCACACCCCACATAACCACCCATGGGAGTATATTTATGAGTTGGGACCCACATGAGGCCTAACCCATCAACTCCCTTAAAACCCACCTTTAACACTCCCTTTATTTATTTTGACAACACCTCCCATTAATTATGTGGAGCCTTTTAATCTCCCTTCCATTAAAGTTGCCATCTCAAATGCCATAATTCATTCAATAGTATTTTTGAATAAATTTGAATTTGATATCAATTTTATATCATGGGAGAATAAAATAATAGCTTAGGAAATTATTTACATTTGGAACTTGCGGTGTTGGGAGCACGTTGGAGATATTGAAATGGAGAGTTCTTCCACGAAGAACGTGAAGAATGCTCCATGACTTGAAGAACCGGAAGCATTTCTTTCTCCAAACTTCTTTTTCCACTACGTTAAGAGAGGAGACAATGCCATGAGAAATCATCGGTTACATCAATAACTCATCCTCCAATGTTGACGGGACGACACCGTACTTCTGCGACGCTCGACTACCGTGACGTCCGTCTTCCGAGACTCGACTACATGCGTCATCAATTTAGAGGTATGGGGTTTTTGTTTATTTATGTTTACGTGATTATTTCCCGTGGGCATGGAAGAATATTATGTTGGGTGTTTATTTGAACTACTAACGCGGTGGGTACAGACTACGAACAAGTCCGGACCCACCGCCATCTAGTTCTTGATGTGCGGTGGTATGGGGTCGGGTGCGTGGTAATGGAAGGTGGCGCAGCGAGCGGACAGGGGGCCAGGCGATGCGGCTGTTTTGAGGCGCGCCGGCGTCGGTAGCCGGGGGGGTACGGCGGCGCGGCGGGCAGGCGAAGGCTGTGGCGGTTCTGGCCGTGTGGATGAAGGCTCGAGTTGGGGCGATAAATTGGAGAATATAATCGTGAAGGGATGAGTTATTTTGAGAGAGAAATGATATGGAGATAGAAATAATAATAATAAAATGAGATAGAGATAATAATAAAAAATTATAAAATCAAGGGTGGAGCCTATTAGTGAGTCGCATGGGTATTGTGGGTGCATGGATATTGGATGGGATAATTTATGGAATTAAATTAAATTAAAAATAATAATAATATAATAATGTTATTATTATTTTCGTTGGAAAACTGTATTTTGACAGTATCTTCCTCGTGCGACCTCGGTTTCACGAACCATCAGTGGGAGTGTGACCCTGATCCCAAGAAAAAATTTATGAGTCCAATATTGGATATCGTTTTCGGGTTTTTGGATCGGGTACCCGAAGTGCTCGGAAAATAATAGATTTAATATTATTATTAAATATTCGACTCGCAATAATTCATGTGTGTGACGTCCGATTGAATTTCCATCAGTGGCGATGTAATTCTAACATCAATACGGTCGATCCAAGTCTAATGTTGAATACCAAATTCTTGTTCATGGCTTGGGCCCACGAAACACCGAATATTATTATTATTATTATTATTAAGAGATCTTGTAACAGACATATCTCTCTCATACGGTGTTGGAATGTCGAACCGTCTACGAGGTTGCGACCCTATAATTAAGATGGATGTTTCAAGACCAATTTTGAATATTTAATTCGAGGTCGAGGCGCGGGCCCCACGAGGCCCGTTCGCGCGTGTTGCGTTGAAATGCATCTTTTTCACCGGCTATCCGTTTTGGACCAACGGGTAGTCCATCTCGTGTTTTTTTCTTTATGGATCGCAATGGTGTGACTGGTTTAATTAACTAGTGTCATTTGAAGTACGACCGGGTTGGTTCGAACCCGAAACCAACCGAGCCCTCGGAGCGGAAACACTTATATCTTGAGCTCCGGACGTCCGATTGACGTTTCGTCAACATTGTTGGATTCTTCATGATGAGAAGGAACTTTTGTCATACTTCTCTTGAGTTTTGGTTGCATTTAGATAGTGGCCGGGTTGGATTGTACCTGAAATCCAATCGGGCCCATGGAAAGGAAAAGTTTACAACTTTCAGACAGGAAGTCTGTTTGACGAACCATCAGTAGTGTTGGTGATCACATTGAAAAATGGTCCCTATGAGTATACCCTATGAGGCTTAGGGGTAGAGTTGAGATATGGCCGGGTTGGTTCGCACACGAAACCAACTGGGCCCCTGGGACGAAAAGGCTAATAAATCACAGACCGGGCGTCCGATTGACGCACCGTCTGTTGCGTTGAGACCCCTATGACGAGGTGGTCCTTTGAGATATTTTTTCTTGGGACTTTCAGATACTAGGAGTATCGACCTGTAGCTCATGGATTGGACCCTCCTGGAGACGAGCGTACAGAGTATGGAGACCGTGTAGCCGGCTGAGACCTGACGACTGCTTGACCGACTCGACTTGGAGTGAGTCTACTTGCCTAGTGGAAGGAGCAATACATTGTTTGGGTGCAGACCCATGGCAGACGGAGCACTACTGTGTGAAAGTGCAGACCTGTGGTACTCGTCCAGAGAGTACCTCTGCAGGTTATTAGGGGGTGTGCACTACTATGTTTGGGTGGCATACCCCGGCGGGAAGCACTACTTTGTTTTTGTGGCTGACCCATGATACTCGACAGGAGGAGTACCTCAGTAGTCTTAGGTTAGTGAGCAGTACCTCGAAGTCGTGACTGGACCACTGTACACTCCAGAGACGGGGCTCTTCAGCAGTTATGGTTTCGATAATGAAAATCCTGGTTTGAGCTGTGTCTATGATCTTGTGTTTACCTCATGATTGAGATGGGTCACTTGATAACTGAGGTATATGTATGGGAATATACCTGGGTAGTGGTTATCTGTATATTTCATAATCTTTGTGTTTCCTCATGACTGAGATGAGTTATTTGATAACTTAGGTATATGTATTTTTATGTACCTATGTAGGGGTTATTTGTTGAGATCTTTCTTTGTGGTTATACTTGTTTGATTTAGTGAGACCTTGAGGGTCTCGGGGTCCCTACTGAGTGTCGTTATAATCACCCATGCACGGGCTATGCACGCACCTTGTTGTGTTGGTTTCAGAAGACGGGCAGCCCTGACAGAGGCCGAGTATTTGAGGACTGGACGGTACCCGGAGGTGGATCTCACGACGAGTCAGTATCCGGAGGTGGACTTCACGAAGAGAGGACATTCGGAGGAGGTTGACGGGCGAGAGCGTTGTGGAGGCTATCAGTACCTACCCTTCAGGTAGGATCCATGGTGGACGATCCAGGAGTTGTGCTATTTGTACCTACCCTTTAGGTAGGATCCGTGGTGGACGATCTAGGAGCTGCGCTATCTGTACCTACCCTTCAGGTAGGATCCGAGGTGGATGACCCATGAGATGTTTCTATTCTTCTAGCTGTTTTTCTTTTCTACTGTACTTCCATTCAGTTGTAGCTGTACTTTTTAGTTGGGTTTGTATTGTTTCCCTTTTCCTTTTCATCCCTTCTTTTGTACATAGTGTTTACTTCTGCTTGTACTCTGTGGTGTTTTGTTTACATTTATAAAGGCAATTCCTTCCCAGTTATCGGGATTTACGCCTTTGGTGCTAGTCGCCAGCCCCTGGCCTATGGAAGGTGGGCTTTGGGTAGTCACGGCACGAGCCCCGAGGACGGGTCGTGAAAAATTGGTATCAGAGGAGTCGGTTCTACCACAGAACTTATAACTCTGATATTCCCTTTCGGTGAAGCAATAGTGTTAAAGGTACCGAGTGTGGTTTTCAGTTCAGGGAGACTAGTGTTGGTGTGGCGGTCGATGTATCCATACACCAGGACCCTGACTACTGATTTCTGACTTTTTGCACGAAAACACTAATTGCATGTGTGTTTTCAAGAGTTTTAAAGTCAGCTCAAACCAGGTCAGCTCACTAGGTATAAATCGTTTGACTGTGTCGTATCTGTTCAGGATGTCTCCATGAAGACAGTCAGTTTGATCTCTGAGATAGTACACGATGATGGCCCACCAAGCGACGAGGCTCTGGTGTAGGGCCCTTTTTACCATGTTGTCACCCTCGGGTGGTGTACCAGCAGCACCACCACCTGTTGGGCAGCTGGTGCTACCATCCATACTAGTTGACGGTGCATGCTGGCAGAGAGCATTGCACGAATTCCAGCAGCAGAGGCCTCCAAGGATACGAGGCGAGACAGATTCCCAGACAGCAGAGCACTGGCTGGAGGCGATTTCTAGAGTTTTCCGCCTAGCTGAGACATCAGTAGAGTGGATGGTGGACTTGGCCACTAGTGTTTTCTAGTGAATGACCATGAGGATGGTCTGCATAGTGATTAGGCTTTGTTACATGGACCGATGCCGGAGATAATGCCTTCGGGTAGTGTGTCAGTTATACATCACTACCTGTTGGTCAACAGTTACAACCGGCAGTACCGGTAGGTGACACATGTAAACTTACTGCCTTACACATGTTCTATCATCAGATACCCTCATGTTCCGAGGAAAACCTGACTCATAGGCGGCTGAAGACTGTCTTGAGGAGGTGGCTGATAGTTTTCTAGAGCTTATACTGCTTCGACAGGATGACATGTCGGTAGCTGAGTATTCATCGAGGCATACAGATCGTTCCTGGTACTTGATGACTACGATAAGATCAGCGCTTTAGAGCTCAGAACTCAAAGCTAGAGAAGACCTTTGTGGTTGAATGTTCTTGGCTGACCGGATACAACTAGAGAATGTTAGCAGTATAAGAGCATGGAATTAGCACCCGTCTTAGAGACTTGGGTGTGTAAAATGATTCAGGAAGATGAAGTGTTAAGGACAGATGAATCTGTAGAGTAGCAGATGTGGAAGCAGAGCTAAGAGTGCAACATGAGGTGGTGTACATTTCGACATGTTACAACCACCCTGCCTTTGTAGTCCCCGCCAGGCTCAGGGAGCTAGAGGGTAGGGGAAGAGAATAATTGCATGCTGTCACGGAGTGTGACCCAAGGGCTCTAAGAATGATTTGAGGTACGGTCTGTGTCTACTACGAGCTGCCATATCAATAGACATATGTACCAATCAGTCCTTCCTTCCACGAATCTTGTCCCAAACCTAGAGTTCTCGGTTAAAACTGTTGACTTGACCCTCACGTCTGGAGATACCATTGAGAGGAGACACGATAAACACACTTATGCCGACAGGTGTGATTTGACCCTTGAGGCGAGAGTTTCGGTTGGACCCTCTTTGTGACAGCGTCGAGGCCTTACGACGTTAGTTTGGGTATGGACTGGGCAATCACAGTTCATACACGGATTGACAGTATTAGTAAAAAAGGTTGTGGTTTACTTACAATGATGGGATGGGTTTCCCTTGGTCGGTGAAAAGGAAACCCCAGGCAGCACAGGAACCTCCAGGAGAGCACATGGGAGTGGAAGGCTCAGATGTGTGCTCAGTAACACAATTTGTTTCCCCTATTGTGTGTTGAAGCGTTACGGGGAAGTAAAGCCCTGAGGTGGGAGTAATTTAAAGACCCGGAAATTTCAAGGAAATTTTTTTAATAATTTCATTGGAATTTTGTGAGTGCACGGTTTCATACGGCTCCTAATTCTGAGGCCCGGTGTGCCCGAAATAAGTTTTCCGAAGTTTTGTTAAGCATAAATTAATGTGGGTAAGTAGTTTTCCTAAAAAAGTGGAGTAACTCTTGAACGGTTGCTCGGATCAAGAAATATGAGGGCACCTTTGCACTCAGGATAGTGGTATTACCCTAGGCGTGACTTAAGTTTAGTCGGCACGAGCCTCCTATGAGAAATCTCAAAAATGACTTAATCGTAAATAAAATAATTAAATAAATTGTTTTATTTTTCAAACTCATATAACTCACAAACGGTAGCTCATATCAAAATTCTGAGACCACCGCTGAACTCGTGAGGGCATGATTTATTTTTGTATATACTAACTATGGTCGTCGCGAGCCACTCGAAAAAATTAGTTTTTGGCCACAAATAAAATAATTAAATGAAAATTATTTTATTGTAAAATTCATAACATATAAACAGTAACATGGATTGAAATTCCAAGTGTATTGTTGGATTCGTTGGGGCGTGCTTCACCAAGGCAGAGCCTAACCTTGACCATAGTGTGTCGGGAGTGACTGATATTAATTTTCCAAACTTTTTTTCGGGTACATTCAGTAAACGTACGTTCCGAATTTTATAACTTTTGAACCGTTGCTCAGAATTGAAATCTGAGGACACCGATGAACTCGCAGCGCCGATATTCACTTAAGGGGACCTTTACCGCAGTTGCGTTTTATGCGGGTTGAATGTTAATTTTTGGGGATTTGTAAAAATAAATAAATAAAATCGGTGTGCACCATTTTATTTATTTGGGTGGTTTTATCCTCAAAGAGAAAGTTAGGGGTGGGGCCCACACCCAATATAACCTCCCATGGGAGGATATTTGTCAGTTGGGACCCTCATGAGGCCTAACCCATCACCTCCCTTAAAAGCCCCCTTTAATACTCCCTATATTTATTTTGACAACACCTCCCATTAATTATGTGAAGCCTTTTCATCTCCCTTCCATGATAGTTGCCAAATCAAATGCCATAATTCATTCAATAGTCTTTTTGAATTAATTTGAATTTGATAAAAATGTTATATCATGGGAGAATAAAATAATAGATTAGGCTATTATTTAGTTTTGGCACTTGCGGTGTTGGGAGCACGTTGGAGATATTGAAAGGGAGAGTTCTTCCACGAAGAACGCGAAGAATGCTCCATGACTCGAAGAACCGGAAGAATTTCTTTCTCCAACCTTCTTTTTCCTATGCGTTAAGAGAGGAGACACTGCCGTGAGAAAGAGTCGGTTACGTCAATAACTCTTCCTCCAATGTTGACGGGACAACACCGTTCTTCCCCGACGCCCGACTACCATGATGTCCGTCTTCCGGGACTCGACAACGTGCGACGTCAATTTCGAGGTAGAGGGTTTTGTTTATTAAATTTATGGGATTCTTTTCATTGATCATGGAAGAATATTCTGTTGGGTGTTTATTCGTACTACTAACATGGTGGGTATGTACTACGAACAAGTCCGGACCCACCGCCAACTAGTTCTTGATGTGTGGAGGTATGGGGTCGGGTGCGTGGTAACAAAAGGTGGTGCGCCGAGCGGACGGGGGGCCAGGCAATGCGGCTGGTTTGAGGTACGCCGGCGTGGGTAGCCGGGGGCGGTGCAGCGGTACGGAGAGCAGGAAAAGACGGTGGCGGTTCAGGCCGTGCGGATGAAGGATGGAGTTGGGGCGCTAAATTGGAGAACAAAATCGTGAAGGGAGGAGTTATTGGAGAGAGAAATGATAAGGAGATAGAAATAATAATAATAAAATGAGATAGAGATAATAATAAAGCATTATAAAATCAAGGGTGGCGCCTATTAGTGAGGCGCATAGGCATTGTGGGTGCGTGGATATTGGATGGGATAATTTAAAGAATTAAATTAAATTAAAAATATTAATAATATAATATGTTATTATTATTTTCGTTTGGAAAACTGTATTTTGACAGTATCTTCCGCATGTGACCTCGGTTTCACGAACCGTCAGCGGCAGTGTGACCCTGACCCCAAGACAAAATTTATGAGTCCAATATTGGTTATTTTTTCGGGTTTTTGGATTGGGTACCCGAATTAGTCGGAAAATAATAGATTTAATATTATTATTAAATCTTCGACCCGCCATAACTCATGCGTGTGGCGTCCGATTGGCTTCCGTCATTGGCGATGTAATCCTGACATCAATACGGTCGATTCAAGTCTAATGTTGAATACTAAATTATGGTTCATGGCTCTGGCCCATGAAATACCGAATAATAATATTATTATTATTATTACGGGATCTTGTATCGGACATATCTCTCTCATACGGTGTCAGAATGTCGAACCGTCTACGAGGTTGTGACTCTGGAATTAAGACGGATATTTCAAGACCAATTTTGGATATTTAAGTCAAGGTCATGGCGCGAGTCCCACGAGGCCCAGTTCGCGTGGGTTGTGGTGAAATGCAACTTTTTCACCAGTTATCCGTTTGGACCAATGGGTAGTCCATCTCATGTGTTTTTTCGTATGGATCACAATGGTGTGACCGGTTTAATTAACTAGTTTCATTTGAAGTATGACCGATTTGGTTCGAACCCGAAACCAACCGGTCCCTCGGAGCAGAAACACTTATATCGTGAGCTCCGGACGTCCAATTGACGTTTCGTTGACTTTTTTGGATTCCTTTTGATGAGACAGAACTTTTTGCATACTTATACTGAGTTTTGGTTTCATTTGGATAGTGTCCCGGTTGGATTGTACCTGAAATCCAATCGGGCCCATGGAACGGAAAAGCTGATAACTTTCAGACTGGACGTCCGTTTGACAAACCGTCAACGGCGTTGGTGATCACATTGAGAAGCAGTCCCTATGAGTATACCCTATGAGAGTTCAGGGTACAGTTGAGATACGACTGGGTTGGTTCGCACACGAAACCAACCGGGGCCCTGGGACGAAAAGGCTAATAACTCACAGACTGGGCGTCCGATTGACGCACCATCTGTTGCGTTGAGACCCCTATGACGTGGAGGTCCTTTGAGATACTTATACATGGACCTTTTAGTTACTTGGAGTATCGACCTGTAGCCCATGGAGATGACCCTCTCGGAGACAAGCGTACGGATTACGGAGACCGTGTAGCCGGCTGACACCTGACGACTGCTTGACCGACTCGACTTGGAGTGAGTCTACTAGCCCAGTAGACAGAGAACTACTTTTTATGGGTGCAAAACCATGGAGGATGGAGCAGTACAGTGTGAATGTACCGACCCGCGGTACTCGTCCGGAGAGTACCTTTGCAGGCTATTAGGGGGTGTGCACTACTGTGTTTGGGTGGCATACCCCGGCAGGAAAAACTACTGGGTTTGGGTGGCTGACCCATGGTACTCGACAGGAGGAGTACCTCAGTAGTCTTAGGTTAGTGAGAAGTACCTCAGAGTCATAACAGGACCACTGTACACTCCAGAGATGGGGCACTTCAGCAGTTACGATTTTGATAATGAAAATCCTGGTTTGAGCTGAGTCTAGGATCTTTTGTTTACCTCATGATTGTGATGGGTCACTTGATAACTTAGGGATATGTATGGGAATATACCTGGGTAGTGGTTATCCATTTATTTCATAATCTTTGTGTTTCCTCATGATTGAGATGGGTTACTTGATAACTTATGAATATGTATTGGTATATACCTAAGTAGGGGTTATCTGTTGAGATCTTTCATTGTGGTTATCCTTGTTGGATTTAGTGAGACCTTGAGGGTCTCGGGGTCCCTACTGAGTATCGTTATACTAACCACTACACGGGCTATGCCCTCACCTCGTTGTTTTGGTTGCAGACGACGGGCAGTGCTGACAGAGGCCGAGTGTTTGAGGACTGGATGGTACCCAGAGGTGGATCTCACGACGAGTCAGTATCCGGAGGTGGACTTCACGACGAGACGACACACGGATAAGGATGAAGGGTGAGAGCATTGTGGAGGCTATCTGTACCTACCCTTCAGGTAGGATCCGTGGTGGACGATCCAGGAGATGTGCTAATTATACCTACCCTTCAGGTAGGATCTGTGGTGGACGATCTAGGAGCTATGCTATCTGTACCTACCATTCAAGTAGGATCCGTGGTGGACGACCCAAGAGCTGTTTCTATTCGTCCAGCTGTTTTTCTTTTCTGGTGTACTTCCGTTCAGTTGTAGCTATACTTTTAAGTTGGGTTTGTATTCTGGCCCTTTTCCTTTTCAGAACTTCTTTTGTACTTAGTGTTTACTTCCGCTTGTACTCTGTGGTGTTTTGTTTACTTTTATAAAGGCAATGCCTTCCTAGTTATCGGGATTTAAGCCTTTGGTGCTAGTCGCCAGCCACTGTCCTATGGAAGGTGGGCTTGGGGTAGTCACGGCACGAGCCCTGAGGACGGGTCGTGACAGTAAAAACTATTCTTATATTAAAATGGTGTGATATTTACTTATTTGACGTCAATTTGACCAAAAAAGAATAATTTTGAAAACATTAAGACATTTTAAATTTATTTAATGTTTTTAAAATGGTTTATGATTTTTATATAATTTGACAATAAATTATTTTCAAAAACAATCAATAGTTACCATTTTGACAATATTCAATTTATTGATTTCTCAAAATATCAAGAAAAGATGTTATCCTCAAAAAAGTATTATATCCATATGTGCATATAGTTATCAATAAAATTAAATTTTTATATTAGTTATCAAAATTGAATTTATTTTAACATTTCAAATAACATTTATTCAATATTTCCATTAACAAAATAATTAGTACATCAGTTCTGTGTAATTATTGAATGTACTTACTTGTTATATTAAAAATAAAAATAAAATTCTATAATTAAGATAAATAAAAAATATGAAAAAATACTTATATATATATATGTCCTCTGTAAAATCATAAATTAAAATTTTCATATTTTTTCAAACAAGAATTTGAAAATTTCGACATCACATTAAATAAATTATTATAGTGGTCATTATACATTCCTTGTGACACCAAATGGTCAATAATTTTACCCATGGATTATAATGGTCGATTTATACGCAACCAATAACATCAAGGCATGTTATATTCTATTAATAAATATTACTATTTTAATGAAAACTGTTTTATTTTTTATTCATAAATTAAGTAATTTTGGAATTTTCATTGCATAATCCTTTAATGAGATTATCTATATCACAATAATTAAAAATAAATTAAAATTAAAAATATATTTTATATTTCAAATTAAAATATATAGTATAACATATATTTTTATAACATTATATTAAAAATGAACTAGTTATTATACTGTTGTCAGGCACATTTAACTTCTCATTAAATAAAATATATTAAATGTCATAATCTCATCAAAGTGGATTACATAGAATATAATTTAGACCCATGGATGATTTATGTCGATATAAAATCTTCAAATTATATTAGTACATGGTTTAGGGTATTTTACAAAATTAGATTTACCCTAAATTACCAGATTTAGCCTTTTAACGTATTAATAAAAAAATTACATAATTGACTATTCATAATACCAAAAAATAGGATGTATACATAATTAAGACCCACTAATTATAAATATAGAATCAATTTTAAAAATTTCAAAACATATAAGTAGTTGTAATTAATTTAAAATTACTCTCATTGTATGAATGTGAAAATAGTTTTTCAATGTAAAAACATTACAATATATTGAAATCCTTTAACATCAAAATTAAAAAGAAAATTAATGCCAATTACTTAAATAATCTTAAATTTTAATAAAAATATTATATTTATATTTTCAAAAAAATTTATAATATATATTAACCATAGAAATTATTTTGATAAAAAGTTATTTTTAAATATATTTTTACAATATATCAAAAATTGAAACATAATAAAAAATACAAGAAATTCATCCAATGTAAATTTTTATATCCTTATTGAAAAAAGACTTTTATTTTAAAAATAAAAAATACAATTTCCTTCAATACATGATTTTAATTCGGTATTCCATTAAAAGGTATAAATATATTATTTTTTGAAAAAAATACATCTTTTATCCAAATAATTGAATTTCTACTTATATAATGTCGAGAGAACATATCTGATCAATTTTATAGATTATATTAAATATAACACACATATATTTTGTTAATAAAATCCATCAAGATAGATTTTATTATATTATAAACTCATATATTTTCATCTAATTATTATTTTTTAATAAAAAACATTTCCTTTTATTTCAAAAGGGTTTTCTTTTCATTTATAATTAATTTCCCACCAAAGAATTGATTATATATAAATGTGTACTGAATTGTTTAAAAATATACTTAATACTATTCCTACCAACCATTGTAATGGCTAGGTTTTAAGGTAACATAATAATATTTAGTTGTTCTCTTAAACAATGTCTTGTGTGAAATGAAATATATCAAAAGAAATTGAAATTGTGTGTATAAAAAGACAATCATATTGTTGGATATACCCCATGATGAAAGATTGTTCCATGATGTGAGGTGTTGTCATGGTGTATCATACAACACATGAAAAAATGGAAATTAAATAATGTATCTCATAAAAATGACGTGTTACATTCTTCCCCCTGAAAAGGTATTTCTGACCTTGAAATTATACTACATTATAAAATGATTAATTCTTTAATGTTTTTTTATTCAAACCCATGATCATAAAAAGAGACTAAATCATACGTTTAAATTTATTCTTTGGGAAATAATATTTAACCACTATAAGTCGTAACTATTTCTATACGTAGGAAAATATATGTGAAGAATTTTTTATGGAGGAAAAGCGTAAATAATCATAATGATTTACAATTGATCATTTATCAAAAGAAATTGGGTGATCCATAAAACATTAACAATAAAAAACCATTTACTAGATAAGAATGAAAGAGGAAATTGGTATTATTAAAAATCATGGTAATAAAACAAAATTTTACATCACTATACATTTTCCTAATGATGAGGAATTTTCATGAGAATATATACTTACATGATTTCAGTACAGTCTCGTTCTTGGTCATGCCTTAAACAATTTCCAATTCATCTATTATTCAAATCAATGAAGTGGAATTTTTTATTCCTAAAGTGTTATCATATCATGTGATCGTTAAATAGAATGATAGACCATTCCTTATGTCATTATCACAACATAAACATTAGAAAAAGTTATCAAATATGAATAAGTCATCATATAGTGAGTTCATATTTTATTCTAACAAACTCCATCCAATGTTTAACATAATCTTTCCATAAATTGATAACATTTAAATCCATATGAAATTTGAAAATCTAAAACATTATAAAGAAGATCACTAACTCAGCTTCACATTTATTATTATATATATCAAAAGGTATCTCTTCTTGGTCACATTCCTAACATGGGAAAAACATCATCATGATTTCACTCATGACGTTGAAATAACCTGAATTTCAATATTTACATATCGAAAAGAGAATGTTTTAATATTCAAAATCTTATTGGATATATTCCATAAGCCTCTAAAATTTCTATAGATCAATAATAATATAATAATAATGTTGGTAAAAAATTCCAAAACTAGTTTCCAAGATAATAGAACCATCATATTAACTTATTAATATCAAATATATCTTTGTACAAACAAAATTATATGAACATAAGAGACATATTTAGGGTAATATTCCCCTAAATAATGTGTTTTCAAAATATGTCACCTTATCCTTAAATAATGATTATAGGTCTTTGAAATGATTCATCATATCTATAAAATCCTTAATGAAAAACATTTACTAAAAACACTTATAGTTTTTATGATTCATATAACATAAACATTGAATTATGAAAAATATACACCTCAATCATCCAACATTATTCTTAAACCATTTCTCAAGATCCATAATCTTATTATTTTTTAAAACATTAATCATGTATTAAGGTTCAAAAAATGGAAATATAACCATTATTATTACGTTTAATGTAAACAATAATGCCATAAAATCCCATATCATTCACATTCAAGCTATGGTCTCTCTATCCACAATAGTATAACCAATACATGTACCACATTAATGATTCTCTTCATGCAATTTTCACTTAGGAATTATATTTCCATAACTCACATAAATTCCACATATGAAACATTAAATGTTAACCTTCTCCTATCAAGTTAAAGCCATTAAATAAGGCCATAAAAAGATTTGTGAGATATAATTATCATCGATGGAACTAATATAACTAATGGAAATTACATATAATATTTCAATCCATGAAACCGTAGGTTTAATCATGGGTTATTCCCGATCATTTAAAAAATCCATGTATTGTAACCATATTAGTTATGTGTATTTTAAAACATGGAACACATACTTCTAATTTGATGAATGTTCATAAACATCTCACACAATGATCATTCCATTTAGTAACCCTACCTAAAACCATTCATTATAACCTAATGAGAAAAAAAATAAAAGGGTGCCCTAAAATTCCCACTCAGGGTATAAAGAATAAATATTTATTAATATCATGAGAATAAGTTTATGAGATAATGATTCTTAATATAAAATTACAGACCTTTCTTATCAAAAATCACCGAATTAATTCTTCCAGTTCATAATATATATATCATATATAAATAAAATAACATAATCCAGAGATCAAAACATGAACATAACAAATGAAATTATGGTATACAATTCAACTGGTAAATTTTTTAAGATGGATAAAATGTAACATATTCACTCACTAAGGACATGAAATCAAGCCCTTGTAAAAACATATAGTCATGAACACAATGCCCACACAGAAAATTATAGACAAGATATCTAGGTCCATATATAACATTATGAATAGGAAATTAGGTCCACACAAACATATATAATTAATTAATTTTACATATTTACCCAATTAATTAGAGGGAGACTTTGGTCCCACCCATAACATAATTAAATACATATATATGTGTGCCACAATAACATAAATAATTTTTCATATTAGAATCTGTGGAATGAAATGGATTTCAGTAACCTAATTCAATCATTATTTAACCCATGAAAACAAAAGGGGTTCATAAAATATAATTCCATCATAAATATTTACCATTAATAGAAAAAATATGAATTTAAAAATTTAAAAATATCACCCAAAAAAACCTACATAAAATAAAATATTGTTATCACAGAAGGAAAAGAATTTTGAGATATATATTGAAATTATTAGTGGACCGAAATATTGTTTTTGCTATGTAAACCATTTTTTAATTGACAGAACACAAAATATTGAAATAAAAAAAATATATTGGAAGATAAAATCTTGTGATTTCAAGGGAATTTTCAAGTATATATGGCTCCATGAAATCATTGAATTTCAATTATTCGATAAAAGTTAAAAAACACTCTTCTCGTGCATTTTTTGGGAAAGTGTTAATGTAACATCATTGGAAAATGAAATAATCATTCCATTAAAAACATATACTAATATGTCAAAAAATGATTAAATTACATTTCACATCTATATAAAAATATTAAAACATTTCAGGAATTTTTTTGTAAAACATGGTAAAGGATGATAAATATATCAAAGTAAATACATATGTGTAAACTAACTCAGATAATAATGATATTGAGAAATTATCCATTACCATGTGTATGGGATCCATTATTTTTATAAAACATTTACTATATAATGTTTTAAATAATTTTATTGGTGTATTATTGAATCTTATTTACATTTATGATACCATATATGGTCATATTAACTATCATTTAATAATATTTCATTATTACGCTTCTTTTAGATTTTAACTACCCCATTTTTATGCATGTTTTTTCAAATATATTTTGATTCTTAATCATAGGTTTCTATTGTTTCATTTATCGAATTATATTAATATAATATATATTATATTTTGTCATTATATAAATTTATATAATTAATTTTTAATGTGTATTGTGCATAATTAATTTCATTTCATCATAGAGATTCCAGGTTGTACGTATTCACGAGCGACGATATATTTTGCATAATTTTAAAATTGAATATATTTTTATGGAATATGTTTGGTTAAAAAATAAATATCATGTTATATTACTAATATATAGTTATTATTTTTATCATTATACACATACACGTAATGTGATGGTGAAAAATAGATTACATCACGGTATGGAGATGGTAATCCATATGTACGCACATGTAGTGATTTTGTTATTCATAAGATGGATAGAAGGCGGAATACAGTTGTTTCATAATAATAACAATATATAAGAATATAAGGGATATTGTATTTATTACATTAAAATGGAATAAATTCTTTAATAGGATATAGAAGAAGAAATAACTTTGAAAGAATCAGTAGTGAAAAGTACCTCTTCTTCGATGACCTCCCTCTAGATCACTACATAAAGGCAAAAGAGTTGGTATTTTGAGAATTAAAGTACCTATAAAATGTAATTAACAATTATTATAAGGGAAATGGTATAGGGATATCTGATCCTGAATGATCAATGATATGTTATGTTTCGAAGAAGGATGTCAATTTTTATAATTGAGGTGAAGTGTATATTTGAAATCTCAAAAATACCAATTTATAAAAAATTTCAATGACCATAAAAAACTTATAAATGTCACATTTTAGAATATTATATTATATAAGGTTTTAATCTGATTAAAAACATATATTATATACATTTTCTATCAATTTAAACCTTATCAATATAATTAATTGTTAAATATTATAATTAATTTTTATTTCATGTAATAAAAAATTTCATATTAAAAAGTTGAAATATTTCATTATTTGATGTCAATTAGACCATAGTGGAATAATATGGATCAATATTAACCATATTAAAATTGATCATATTTTTTTTAAAAAATTCTTTATTTTTAAATAATTTAATAGTACAATATTCTGATAAATCATCAACAGTGTCAATTGGGACATTGTTTAATTTATTGATTTTTAAATATTCCAGTAAAAGATCTTATCCTCTAAAAAATATTTTATAAAAACTATCCTGATAAAAGGGATAATATAAAATTCAAGGGATATCTTAATTATCCCAATTTATATTTATTAAAATATTTTAAATAACATTTAATTAATATTTCAATTAATTAAACAATTACTACATCAGTTTGGTGCAATTATTTAATACAAATTTTAGTTGAATAAAAGTAAATAATAAAATACAATGAAGAATATAACTCCATTATATATTACAATAACACTTATAGTCAAATATATCATCTAGAAAATATTACATAATAAAGGTTATATTTATTAAAACATGAATAATAAAATTCAAAAATCACATAAAATAAAAAATTAATAACTATTATAATATTTTCCACGTAGGTCGAAATTGTGATTAACTCAACCTATGATTGTTTTTGTTCTATATATACAGGACCAATAATATTTTCACATGTGTTTCGGCCTTTTAATTATTGTTATTATTTTAATTAAATATATTTTATTTTATTTTCATCAATTATGTAATTTCTGCATCATAATTGTATAATACATTAATGTAATTATTTATATCCAGAAAATCAAAAATAAATTACCATGATATATAAATATATTTTATATTTAAGTTTATTATTTAGAGTATAAATTAAATATTTTTTAAACATATATTAAAAATGAAATATTTGTTAAATTTGACTGAGATATATTAAACATTTTTTTAAATAAAATATATCAAATGTCATAATCTCATCAAAGTGGCTTAAAAAGGATACCATTTCATATCAATGTTGATTTAGGTTTAATAATAATATTCCAAAGATATTATGACATGTTTAGGGTCATTTTAAAACATTATGTCTACCATTAATGACCTAATTTATCATATTACAATATTAATAAGAAATTCTGATGTTACTATTAATAATTCCCAAAAACTGAATAATTACATAATTTTAACCAACTTATTCCAAATATTGATTCCATTTTTCGAAATTTAGAACATAGAAGTTGCAGAAATAAATTTAAAATTAATCATGTTGTCTGAATGATAAAACTAATTTGAAACGTTAAAACATTACATAAGAATGAAATTATTTTACAAAAAAAATATTTTTCAAATTCTTTCACATTACATAAATTATATTAAATGTTAAAAAATATATATTTATATTTTTAAAAAATATATAATATAATATAACCGTATAAATATTTTTTATGAAATGATTATTTTCATTATATTTATTTTATTCGTCAAAACATGACACTTATCAGAAAAATATAAAAAATTCATTGAAAGTAAATTCTATAACCCGAATCCCTATAAGATGATTATTTTGTCCAATAGAATATAAAATTTTGTCAAAACATGATTTAAAATGGGTGTTCTATCAAAGGTCTAGGAAAATACATTTTTTGACAAAATAATTCTTTTATTTGACAAATTGAATTTGTACTTATATAATGTCGAGAAATCAAATAAGAAGAATTTTTGACATTATATGTACCATATTAAATATATCATTGATTAATAATATTCGTCAATAGTGATTTTATTATTTCAAAAACTCACTTATTTTCATTTTAATATTATTTCAAGAAAACATATAATTTTATTTAAAAAATGATTTGTTTATATTTATTATAAATTTTTTACAAACTAATTATTTACATATACAATTTTAATTAGCAATTTCATAATTTAGTAAATAATGTTCATACCAACAATTGTAATGGTAATGCTATAAGGCAACATAAGAATATTTATTTGTTCTCTTAAACTCAATCTTGCATGAAATGAAATCTATCAAAAGAACGTGAAATTGTGTTCAACAGAAGACAAGAATAGTGTTTATTATACTTAAATATGATTAAGTGTTCATTTTATCAGAAGATTATTTTTTTTATCTTATAATCTAATACATTTGATAAACTAAAAAAATATTTCATAAAAATCAGAGGGTGTTACATGTCGTCTCCCGAACCATGTTATGTATCTAACTAGAACATGCATACCCAAGAAGAATTCCTAGTAAAAATTCTAATCCAAAAATATATAATTCTAAACCAATAATCATGAATAAAGGTGAAAAGAGTTTTACCCTAGAATGAATCATCATTCTACACTATAAATGGTATAATTAGACTTCGATTGAGGTGATATGAATTTGAGTTCTCTCTTAAAAAAATGGAAGAGATCAGAGGCTCTCTAGAATCTAGTTCAATAATAGAATCTTATGCCTTCCAATGATATATTTTAATCATTGTATACAGATGATATTAGAGACCAATGATATTCGTCATGGAATAAAACATTATTCATGAAGGGATACTTACGTTCATATAATGAAAATTAGGAATTAATCTAGAACATGTAAAGAAGAAATGGATAATTAATAAAAAGGTAGAACTAATTAATAATGAAAGATAATATATTAAAATTACACTTTAGAACCCACATTTAATCCAAATATTGTTCCCATTGGAATTAGTTAATGTCTATGATGATGGTTGATGGTTTATACTATTTCAAAACAATAACAACATCTTTATTCCATTCACCTTAGCCGATACAAACGATGTATTGTTATTGATCACCCAAAAATACCACATATATCTTTAGGATGTTTTGCATAAATCCATTCCATGTATCCCTCACCACATCCTCAAAAATAGGTGTGGTGAGGAATCCCAACCAATGGAACAAAAGTGATTCCCCATCACTCCATGCACATGGCCATTCCATGGACCATTTCACCATTTTACATAGGACCATACATGTGACAACCAAATCCTTCACCATGGTCATGGTGAAACACCCCGACCCCAGTTACCAAGAGTTGGTACATTATTACATTAAATTGGCATGATCACAAGAGATAATGTCTTAAAAGACTAAATAAGTTTGGAGCCTTGGAGGTACTAGATACAAACATAAGTATTAAATTACATCATGAAATAAAATATAAAGATTTTGTACCCTTCTTAACACACAAATAACCTTTAGCCTATCCATATAGGTTAATCATAATATACTTATTCACATCCTAGAAAAAATATAACATAAGAAAGTGGTGAGCTCAGATGCTCAGTAAGGATAAAAATATAGCAGAAATGATAATAAATAAGTATAAACATTTAAGGTAATGTATATGACTAAAAAAGAACCATTTTATACATTAATTCAGAATAATATGGAAATGATAAATCAAATGATTCCATTTACTTATTCACAAGGATATTCTACAAGTATAATAATCACATTCAATATCAAAAGATAATTTTATAATGATTGAATGCATAATGTCAAACATAATAACCACATAGTCAAGGCCTCATTCCAATACTACATATTTGATTTTCTCAAGGCCCTATTCCAAGACACTTGTTTGTCTCAGGAGACATACGGATGCATAGAGGGTCTATAGCAGGCCCCACCAATCACATACTATGTTAAATGCATTCCTCAGATGAAATGGTTGAAACATAACATAAACACTCATATTTATAACAAAAATACTAAATGTTAATACCTTAACCACAAACAGTGAATGGTATAAAACTAAAACATCTGTATAAAAACATATCATGAAAACTTCAAAATAATATGAATGATTTTATCATAATAAATTAACTTCAAACTAGAGTAATATCCAACAAAGGATGTCGGCATTGATGAAATCAATCCACAAATTATTTAAGTGAAATATGCCTTTCCACATTGAAATCATTCAAAAGTAAAGAAAAAAATTATTTTTAAAATATTCTTATAATCTTGTAAGGGATGATTTTAATGTTTTATAATGGAAGTAAATAGTCTCACCCATCGTATAAGTCAAAAAAATATTCTTACATTAATTTGTTGAAAATATCATAAAGTACCCTATTTGGAAAATTATGGAAGTATTCCTTTCAAAAAAATTAGAAAAATTCAGAGAATGGTATAAATGAATTTAACTACAGTCTTGGAAATAGTGATAATGTTTTCAAATACATTTTATGAAGCATGGATGTGGATGATAAAGAATTCCCAGTACATACTTACATAAAAACAATCTTGGATAAATAAAGAGATTGTAAAAATAACCATTACCTTGTACTTTTCATTAGTTCAGGGTATTATAATCGCTTGTGTAATGGTAAAATCATTTTTATTAAATTATAAAATAACCACATACATAAATATGTTATCATATATGATCTTATAATATTTATTTGTTAATGAAATTTTAGTAGTATCACTATTTGGGTGTTAACTGACTCGTTTACCTTTATATGTTTTGTAACATAAGTCATGTTTGCTATGGATTGGATGTATGTGATTCATATCCCTAGTGGTATTATGTTATTAATCTTTTTTTTAATCATTAAATTTAAATTATTCTTGAATGGTTAGGATGCGGAATGAATCTCATCGCATTCATGGAGATGGTAATCCATACGTTTCCTAGAGGGACAATATCATTCTATTGATGGTGAAATAGTAATTAATTGGATGGTATATTACATATAAAGAATAATTAACATGTTATATTTCTTATTGACATCAATTATACTCACTATTATACCCATCCAAATAATGATGTGTGGAATAACAAAATACACCATGATGTGGGGAAGGTAAGCCATACGCACTCATGTTTAATTTTTCATTCCTATGATGGAAAGAATAATGAATATATATATACCATATTTATAATAACATCAAAGTACATATATGGTACTTGAGATATTATTTTGGTATGTAATCAACAAAGAAAGTGGAACTGAAAGATGAAAATAACATTGAAAGAGGTGATAAAATTATTCCCTCTTCATCGGGTGCTTCCTTTTTATTTGATTAAAAGGGAGTTGTTGATTGGCTCTCTGATAAATGTCCAACCTCTAGGTTTAATTTAAGGATGATGAGAATATATTTTTCCAGGTTTTTACTGAGCCAATGGGTGATGGAGATTTGATTTTGAGATAAGGGGATGTACCTTTTTATAATAGAGGTGAGGGTCACTTAAGGAAAGTCTTGAAATATTATTTTATTAAAAAATAATTTTCGCTTTACAAGGCCTCCAATTGGATTTATTTTGAGACTAAGGTACTGATGGGTTGAAATAAGTTAACAAAATATGTTTTAGACATGTATATCTCTCCATATTAACCATATCGTTTAGATTTCACTCTTATTTATATTGTTTATCTTATTCCATGTCATCTTGTATTTTTATATTACATGCCTAATAAACATACTATAAAATTGAATGAGAACCAAAAATTGTAAATTAATGAAATATATATCATTATTTATGTACTTTTACTAATAATTAGAATTTTAAGACTATTATATAATTTAATAATATATTATTTGTTTTAAAAGAATCTTTTCTGTCAATATTGACACTATTTGGTATTTGGTATTTGTGCAAGTCCTAATAACATTATCACTTAAAAAATATATTTAATCTTCCCAAACATGTCTTATTAACCCATAATATTCGTGTAATGCGTCTAAAGTCTAAATTTACATTTATTTTAATATTATATTATCAATTATTTTAGTCGTTCATTAATAAGGTAATTATGGCATCATCATTGTCTCATAAATAACATTAATTATATAATGTCTAAAAATAATAAATAAAATACCATTATATAGTAATTATTATTACATTTCATATAAATATTTATAGTCAAATTTATCTTAGGTATAACCTTATATTTAAAATAGTTTAGTTATTAAAATTTCAATTTAGCCCTTTTAAGATTTTCATTAAATAAAATAATAATACATGTCCTAATCTAACCCCAATAGATAAAAAGGGATTATATTATATTCCTAAGGATGATTTTGGTCGGAAAAAACCTATAGAAACGAATTAGTACTTGTGTTAGTTTAATTATAATATCATATTTATCATTAATTACCATATTTACTTTTAACTGCAGTAAAAAAAATTGAAAAGGTATTATTCAAAAAAAATTGTATACCTATTAGTCCACATTTTATATAATAATTTCAATCGTGTCTCTAATATTTTTTAAATTCAATTTTAAAATGATGTAAAATAATTTTTTATGTAAATTTGAAATTAGGCCAAGAATGTTGGTAAAAGATGTTAAAAAGTTCAATAAAATTTTCTATATATAATCTTATTATCAAATGACTCAAATGAATTACATTGGAATACTATTTGTATTTTGTATCTATTTTAGCATTAAAATAAATTTAACTAAAAATAATTATTATTTTAATTAAAAGTTGGTTTTTATGTACTATTTAGTATTTCTCAGTATTTTTCAAAAATTGAATGTTTTCAGAAAAATATAAAAAATTCATCCTAATCTAATTTTGATATTCCGAATACAAAATTGAAATCTATTTTACAAAATTTAATTTTTAGGAGTTTCTAATATTCATTTAATTATTGTCACAAAATGAAATAAAAATTAGTTATTTAATGAAAAATAGGTTTTCTAAATATATAACAATTTTAACAAACCATTTACATTTCATTATAAATATGTTTTATTAATGTGAAAATATTATAAATAACAATAAAATTTTATTTGTTACTATTAATATCACAATTTCTAATTGATAAGTAAATATATCGTTAATTAATTATAATATTAATGTGTTGTTTCATAGAAAATTAATCTTATGAATAACATTAGCCACGTCCCTGTTGTGTACAGTATAAGATGTTGACATAATTTAAAGATATAACTTACTATGAAATCATGGGGTGTTACATTATACCCTCCTTCAAACAATCACTTCCTTGAAATTTTTAATTTTTCTTCAAATATAAATGAATAAAAATAGAAAATACCTTTGTGGAAATCCCAAATCGAAAATATGGTTAATAATATTTTGTCTTAATAAGAGGGAAAGGTAATTGAAAAAGTCACCACCAAATTATTATTTCTAATAAGAAAACATTAGTGGAAATTTAAGACACGTAATTAGAGGAAACATAAATTTTTTTGGGGAGTGATTGAGGTTATGAATCACAAACAAGTTAATAATAAATAGAAAATTGGGGGGCTCAAATCCATAAATCTATGATGACTTCAAATATCATTGGTTCATCAAAACATATTGTATTTGGATAAAAAAAATTGGTTTTAGGATCCTTTCCCTAAATTTTAATAGTTAATTTATTCATATAATATGAAAGAAATACCGGATAAGTAGTGATCCATCGTTTAACTAATTTCTACCACAAACTCACCTTTCAATCAAATAGATATTAGAACTCAAAAATATTCGATTCGTCCTAATCGTATTGTTTTAAAAAATGAATATATAATTCTTGGATCAAAACATTTAAAAAATAAATATACAAATCAAGACATCACAATTGGCCAGTGGTAGGTGGTGCACCCTTGTCACCCTTACGATGCAGGTTAAAGTATCACGACATTACCAAACGCGATATGTTGTCTGCCAGTCTTATGGTTGTTATATATATATATAATACAAAAATAATCATAAGAAATTTTTTATCCTTAATCCATAGAATTCAATTTCCAAATTAATCCATTCCGACCATTATATTTAACCAAAATACTTGTGTCCAAAATCATTGTCCAAAACATTATAAGATCAACATAACATAATTATGATCTATTTTTTCCAAATAACAACATGTGAGTACATTCAACTTGTATTCTCTTAAAAAAGGTAATACCACTAATTACCAAAAAACCTTATTTATTACATTTATGCTAACTTATTTCTTATATAATACTATATATATTACTTATATCCAAAAAATTCGAATACTTCAACAATAATGGGATAGAGAAACCATTAATCAATCCATGGTAGTCAAGAATATCCAATAAATTTTTTCCAAACTAACCATCTCTTATTCAAAAATCACTTCCTCAGTGTCACGATCATAATGAGGATTATCTTTACATAAACCAAGTATTTTCCAAAAATCTGAACTTGTTGTTTTGTCAATTTCCGTAGAACCATATAATCTCAAATCCTAAATTTAATTGTACTGATGTACAATCCTTATTTATTTCCATAATTAATATTACTAGTACATCATTGATACAACACTAAAACGAAATAATTCATTAATAAAAATATAAGAACACTAATTGTTCATCTTCATATATGGTAGTATCATAACGTGATTATTATATAATTTCATCATTTGGGGTATACTCTTTTGATAGGGACATTGATTCGCGTAGTGTCCCAACTCCATGCAAAAGAGGAATTGTACATTCGAAAACATTTTCTTACCCTTTACATTACGTAATTTGTTTCCTTTTTATCCATAATTGTAACAAACTCTCATTCCCTTCAGGAATTTACCAAGGTTAATCGTTCCATATTTATCACATATGAAAAAATCCTTCATTGGAATCTTCTTTTTATCCATCATTCTCACTACCATACTTTTCCTCTCTGGAATCCCTTCAATGTTATATGACATATAAAATTATTTTCTTATATTATTAACATATTATATTATTTATTCATTTCATGAAAATACATGGGTGACTAATTCTATTCTAAATGTTAGCTTACGACCATGAATGATATGATTTTTCTTACTCTTTGGATCATACGTATTTCTGGAGTTCTCATTCCTTCTAAGGGGCACCATTTCTAAACAATTTCATACACTCGGTTAGTTTATGAATCCCAATGCATAATTTAAAACTTGTAAAATACCTAATGTAAATTTTAAATTTAATGCATATAATCCATAATAAAAAAAAATATCTTTGAAAAAGTATTTACATAAAAATATTTCATAATTATTTATAAAGAAAATGAGAATTATCCGAAACATATCCCCTGTGAGTGTTGTAACCATGGGTGCAGCAAGGCCCATTGTTGTGCAGCGGTTCACATTTGAGTCTAGCTCAATGTTTTGTTTTACTTTTTTACCTCTAGATTCATCTGTTCCAGAGATTCCTCGACCATCTCATGTCTATACAGGGATGTACAATTTAAAAAATTCACAAAATCACTACATTACCAAAATTCTACGATGTTCTTCTATACTAACCAACAAATTCTATCATAGGGTAATGTTATCTAATCATACATTATCTAAATAGAGTTTCAATGGTTTGTGCTAAACATTCTCTAATACCAACTATAATTCCTTGACCCCAGTTACCCAGAGTCGGTGTAATAATACATAATATTGACATGATCACAAGAGATCATGTCCCAGAAGGCCGATTAGTTTAATAGCACTGTAAGTACTAGATACATACATAAGTATTATATTAGATCATGAAATAAATACATTGTGTACCCTTTTAGCACACTAATATGCATTTGAAAATACTACAAATTTAATCATAATATACTTATTCACATACTGCGAAAAATAAAATATAAGAAAGGGGTGAGCTATGATGCTCAATAAGGATAACAATATATCAGAAACTATCATAAACAAGAATAAACATTTAAAGAAATGTATAAGACTACAATAGTAGCTTGTTAAACATATAATTCAGCATAATATGTAAATGGTAAATAATATGATTCCATTTACTTATTTATTGTGATATTCTACAATTCAAATACTCACATGTAATATCAATAGCTAAATTTCTAATGATGGAATGCATAATAACGGACATCATAACCCCATAGGCAAGGCCTCATAACAAGACTGCGTATATGATTTTATCAATGCCTTATTACAGGATACTAGTTTGTCTAATGAGACATACCAATGCAATGAGAGGATATAATGGGCCCTACACATCACATACTATATCCAATGCATTCATCATATGAAAAGGTTGAAACATAACATAAACATTCAAATTTAAAACTAGCATAGAAAATGATAATACCTTAACAATAAAACCTGAATGGTATAAAGATAGCCCATCCATAGTCAAACATATCATAAAACCTTTAATACAATAAGCATGACTGTATGATAATAAATGAACTTTAAACAAGTTTAATATCCAACAATGCATGTTGAAATAGATGAACTCAATCGAAAAATTATGTGAATGAAATATCTCATTATACATTGAAATCATTCACATGTAATGAAAATGGTTATTTTTTAAAAATTATTATAATATTGTGTGGGAATCATTAAAAGTTATACAATGGTGGAAAATAGCTTCACCCATCGTATAAGTTAAAAAACATTCATAGCTTAATTTTTTGAAAATAATATAATGTACCTTGTTTGGAAAATGATGAAAAAAATCCTTTCAGAATTTTTTTTAAAAATTCAATCAAGGGTATAAATGACTTTAACCCATAGTGTTGGAAATAGATTTTTTATACATTTTATAAAACATGAATGTGGATGATAAAGACGCCCCAGTAGATACATAAAAAAATCACATATAAATAAAGAGATTGTAAAATTAACCATTAACATGTAATTTTCTTTAGTCAAGGGTACATTAACCTCCTTTATAATTTTTAAATCATTGTTATTAAATTAATACAAGAATCACATACATAAATATTATATCATATATGATATTCTATTATTTCATTGATAATTATATTTCAGTTGTATCATTATTTTGGGTGTTAACATCTTTGTTATCCTTTATATGATTTTTTATATAAGGCTTGTTTGTTATAGATAGGTTGTATTCTATTCTTATCCAAAATGGTATTAATATCACCAAAAATTATTTTTAAACGTAGAATGAATATTATTCATGAATAGTTATGATGGGGAATTAATCTCATCACGTTTGTGGAGACGGTAATCTATACATATGCACGAGCGATAATATCATTCTTTTGATGGTGAAATCGTATATAATTGGATTGTATATTACATATACAGAGTCATTAACATTTTTTATTTTTTATTTACATCAATTATACTGATTATTATACCCATCCAAATAATAAAGTGTTGAATAACTAAGCACACCACAACATGGAGACGGTAATCCATACGTACCCACGTATGGTGACTTTGTCATTCATAGAATGGATAAAATAATGAATATGGTTGTAACCTATTTATTATAACATCACAATTTATATATGGTACTAGAGTTATTGTTTTGGTATGGAAACAACAAATAAATAAGAAGTGTATGAAGAAAATAATGTTGAGTGAGGTGATGAAATTATTACCTCTTCATCGGGTGGTTCCATTAGATTTGATCAATAGGGACACATAAATAGTCTATCTAATCAATGTAATGTAACACACCGAGATTTTATGAAAAATATTATTTTAATTTAATGTCTTGTGTTGTATTCTACACCATGATTACCTTGCGCTATACGCAACACCATATTAGCTTGCAGTATACGCAACACTATTCTTGAATAGTGTTACACACAATTTTGATAATAGTTATTCTATGCAACATTGAGTATATATATATATATATATATTCAATGTATAAATGAAATATGGTTGGATTCTGTTATACGAAACAACGAAGGATTCTTTCACAACACGCAACCCTGACTTGGCTTGCATTACACGCAATCGCAACCTTCCTCGATAGTGTGTGTAGTACGCAATAATGGGTTTTAATAAACAACGATATATTATTATAATATTGTCATAAACTAGCCGTTATGAATAGTGTTAACTAAATTTTTAATTTTATAACATTATTATTCATCTTACACATTTCTAGAACATGGTATAAGAACAAAATAAATTTTTCGGGTAAAATTAGTATTTTTCAAAAAATGCAGTTTTGCCGCCTTTTAATGGCGCACCCACTTTAAATCTAGTTTTTGAAATGCTTATAAGTTCAATTTTACAAAATAAAATTCTTCTTTGGAATCATGAAATAAAAATTTACTTTGGATAAATTTTTCATATTATTCTGGTAACTTTCACATTTTAATGAATAGTAAAAACACGCTATATTTTAATTAAAAACAACTTTTTTCATCGTAATATATTATGTGGTTAAATTATAATATTGAATGGTTTTAAAGTAAAAATAGAATATATTTTTACCATTTAATATAATGTATGTCATTAGCATTGATTTTACCTTGAATTCGTAGGTTAAATCAATTCAATCTTTTGCAATGTTTTAAACAAAAACCCATTTTTATTCGACAACGGGATTAATTTTAATTTAATTTCTGAAACTTCTGTGTATTGAATTTTAAGAAATGGATTCCATATTTGGAATCAGTGGTTCCAAATTATGTTAATAGGATACTTTTTATTTATGGTAATTATGAATAGTAACTACGGTAAATTTTATTTACCGTAGTTAACGGTAAATTGGGTAATTAAGGGTAAATATAATATTTTAAAATTACCCTAAAAAATGTCAAAATACTATTGGATGACTAAAACTCGACCCATATCACCTAAGGGTAGGATTATATTCATTTAATTAAATTTGTTCAATGAAAATAATTTAATTATTATTAAAACCAAACAATGTGACAACATGTCACTTTCTTAAATCTTATAAGTATAATTATTTTAATCTAGTGATAAACTTCATGAAACATAGAAAATGAATATTATCCAGAAAGCTAGTAAAATTATCTACATCATATGAATTTATTTATAATTTTTAGGGATTAAATAATTATCATTTATTATGACATAAAATGATGCAGTAATTGTCTTATTAATGAAATATTGACATAATTGATGTTATAAATGCCCAAATAAATGTAATTTGAGACTTTTTATGAATTCCACTAATTTTTTAGGTTCATATGACAAGTTAGTATGGATTTAATTAACTTTTTTCTAACTTATCATTATTTTATGATTTTCACAAAAATACATTACTAAATAGTGTCAAAATTGACATAAAATAGTTTTTAAAACAAATATTATATTATTAATTGTTATTTTATTCCTAAAAATATAAGGTTCGGCCAAATGACTTATATAAGGATATATATATTAATAATAAACAATTTGGGGTTCTTTTGGCCTCTTATAGTAATATTATTAACCTTATAGTGTAAGAACACAAGAAGACACGGTAAAAGTAAAATTATTTAACTTAATGTTAAATCTAAATGATATGATTAAAATAGGAACCTAAACTTGTCTAAATTCTATTGTATGAGATTATTTCGACCCATCCCCACCTTATCTTCGAAATATATCAATTTGGAGCTATTTAATACCGAACTTGACTTTATAATAAAAAAAATAGTTTTAGTTATTCGAAAGGTGCCCCTCTCCCCCCTTATAAAAGGGCACCTCCTCCCTCTCTTCCTCACACAACTTTGAGCCTTCAATCTCTACCAACCCCTTCCAAAATATCTTCTCCACTTCCCTAGAAACATATTATAAGTTCTGGTCTTATTCAAAGACCAATTTTAGTGCCCTAAGAGGAGGTCTCAAAAAGGCGCATCAAAGAAGAGGTAATTTCCGTTACCGATTCTTTCACCTTTATTTCTTCTTCCAATTCTTCTTCTTAGGTTGTTTCATTATGAAGTAATAACATAAGTATCACTCATATACTGATATGTTATTATATGTATTAAACAATCCTAATTCACCATCTATCCATCCTAGGGAAAATGAAATCACCGCGCGTGCGTACGTACGGAATACTGTCTCCACACCGTGGTGTAATCTGTTTTTCCACCAACACCTTACATGGATGGGTATTATGGTGTAAAGAATAAATATACATAGTTATTATAAAATCATAATGATTCTGATATATTGTATCATCCACTCCAATTCAATTCAATAATTATGGAAATGATATCATCGCTCGTGCATACGTACGGACTACCGTCTCCACGACACGATGAGATTCATTCTCCATGTTAACCATTTAAGAATGATTATAAAGTATATATAAGCAATAATAATGAAATATATGAAATTATAAAGATAATGGATTTATTTGTATATATATGTATGTCATCTGCTTAATTCCACTGAATTCAATAATGAAACGAAAACAACGTTCATGCGTACGTACGACATACCGTCTCCATGAACGGTGTATTTCTTTCCATTTATCAATACATTATATATATGTATATTCTGAATATATATTATATATAAATCATGGTTTATATTCTATAATTAAGTAATAATGATCTAATTAATCATATGAATAATTACAAGTTAAAACACGAACGACAAATGAGACAATTTTACCCAAAACGCTTCTTTAACAAGGAATTTACAAAAGAACGGGTAATATAAAGTCATAAGTGAACCATATATGATATCATAACAATTAATATGATTCTGTAATAAGTCAATGACTTAATTTAAATCATTATACATGAGGTTCAGACACATACGAAGAAAATCGAACCTAAGGTAAGGGAAATATCACAATCTCATTTTTATCTGAGATTGTTTTTATTTTGGCATTTACTGGGGTGTATTTTATCATCCACATCCATGTTTCCTCAATATGTAATATTGTTTCCATCCACCTACAATTGTTTAAATCCAATTTTACCCTTCGGTGAGTTTTTAGTAAAAAAATATGAAATGAATCTTTTATCGTTTTTCGTACGAGGTACTTTTTGACTTTTCTGACAAAAGTACAAAGAATGTTTTTTTTAACTTATACTACATGAATGGATTTTTAAAAAATTATTTCGAAGAAGATTCCTTTACATGTTTTCAAGTTTATTTTTAATCAACTTCTTTTAGTTTAAATTTGTATGACATATTATGAAAGGAAAAAAGTTTTTGAAGAAGAAAGGATATTTTCCTCAAGAATGGAGTTCAAGTGTTTTATGAAAATTATTTTCCATCTAAGATAATAAAGGGTTCTGTTTTTATCCCTATTATTACATTGATTTGATTATGTTGTGATGGAATTATTTTTATGAATTCCTTTATCTTATATTAATTTTTTTATGACGTCATGATGTTTAAGATTCCCATTTGTATTACATGGGTTATGCAATGATGTATGATTTATGATTTTGTGGCACACATAAGAATGGTATCATTATGAGATGGGTGGGACCTATATCTCCCTCCAATGCATTGGGTAAAGTTATTATATCTCATGAGATAGACATGGCTGGAACGGTAGGTTATACCGGTTCAGTGAAACAGGACTAAAACGAGGGTGACTCGGTTCAGAAAGGGACTTTGTCCACTAAGATAGTCTTGACAATGAGTCTTTACTAACAAGAAATGATTCTCTATGATTATGTGTGTATGCCACAAAGTTTCATGTTTTAAGTTATTATTATTGTGATTACATTTCACTGCCATGATTTATCCCATGTTATGAAATTATGATCTCTTTTGCAGGTTAAGATTTCCAAAAGTTATGTGCTTGTGTATACGATGAGATTTATATTTCTTTTGTTTACCCTTACTGAGCATTTGAGCTCACCCTTTTATGTTTTCTTTTCCCCAGGATATAAAGAGAGGTTTTAGGTAAAAAAAGGGAAGATCTTTATAGGAGATATTGGAGATCTTTCACCACGATTAGAAGATTTCGTTCCGAGTTTCCAAAGACACTAAACTATTACGATCCTTGTGTGTGTATTTTTTTGTTATGTACTAAGTATTCCCAAAAGTAATGTAAAGTCCATGTATGTCAAGCTTCGGGTCTCTACAGTTGGTATCAGAGGAATGGTTTAGTCAACCTTTGGAAACTAGGATGCGAGAACTTTAGTGAGATCCCTAGAGAAATTTCTAAGGTATGTTTTGGGATGTCTCTAAGGTTAATTATACGTATAGGTTATAGTCCTAGAATTGCACTAACGATCTTAGAATTTATCCTATGATGTTAGATGTTGAAGGTACTCCCCCTTGATTATGTTATTTTCCTAGTATGATTTTTGCCTCTCACAGAATTTTTTGTTTTTGTTTTTGTCAATGGAGGGAACGAGAAAGAATTCGGTTAGCATTGAATCCAATGGACAAATTGGTGACTATGAGCAACAAAATTGCATAATGCCTAGAGATAAAGATATTGTGATTATGCCAAATCACTCATCGCGATATATGATTAACAAGGTGAAATTTGGTGGTATGCCTAATTCATCAAATAAGAGGAAGATAAACTATTATGCATGTTTGCATGTTGAGGAGCGTAAAGAAAGGAAGATTGAGATTTCTAAAGAACGGAAGAAGAACCTTGAGGAATACCTCAAATGGTGGAACCGATGTTATCTGTGTGGAGAAAAGGGTCATAGAGTGACAGACTGTTATGGAGTTCAATGTCTTATTTGTGGAGAACATGGGCATTACCCAACTCAATGCCCTGACCTAGAAAGTTACTTCTAAATCAAGGAAGGACTTATTCCAGGACAATCATTGAAGTGGATGGACTGAAGTGTTTATGTATTGGTATTCAAGAATAATGTTGTTGAGGTACTTTTATGGTGTATTGGAATATTTATGTTTTGGTCTATTGTGGTTTTCAATAATTTTATGGTACCAGTAACCATGAAAAGTGATTGAGACATTTTTGGTAAACAGATGATATGAGCATAATGAAGGGATAAGAATATAATGAGATGTTTGATTGTATTTATGAGATCATGATTGATATAAGGACTAAGTGATATCATGGTTTGAGTATATAGAATTTTGAGGATTTCGGTATGTGGAAAGTGTTAACTTTTAACTGCATTCATGTTTTCACTAAGGTTCAACGGGTATTCATTCTTCAAGCGAATACATGATTAAGGTATTCACATGTTTGTAATTTGACCAAGAAGATATATCTTATGATATATGGGGGATAAATGATGGTAATCAAATGCTTGGTTGATGAAATTTCAAGTAATCATTTACTTTATATTATGAGCTTGGACCGAAGTATTTTAGATAAGCCTAAAGATTGGAATAGATTATGTTGGTCATAAGATAGTATTATTTAAGGATATAACTTTTGATATTATTTAGTTTTAGAAAAAGGACAACCTGCAGGACAAGAGACATCCCATCGCGTCGGACAAGGCTGTGGGAATCGAACCCACAACCGAAGTGTGACTGGCCTTTATCGCCTACCACTGGCCTACAAGAAGTCCCTGTTTAGTAGAAACTAGTTTTATTATATTAAGCTGTATGATATATGAAGTATAAGTCCATTTTAGGAACCACATATGATTAATCTCACTATAAAATGACTTATGTATATTTAATAACATTTGCTAACCTTTTTTTGAGACAGATGGAATGACCCGTCATTCTATCACATGATCTGCTAACACTTCATGAATAACAATTTCAACATCATTTATTTAAGAGATGAAGTGGAAATTGTTCAAGGCACGAACAACAGTGATATTGTACCAAAATAAAGTAAGTATTTATTCTAATTCAATTTCATCAACTTTAGGGAAATGATCTTGAAAACCAAAAATTTTGTCCTAGTGCTCTTATATCTGATGAATCAGATGGTACCCTAGATCATCACAAATTTAGGGCTTTATGATTGCTAGATTTTCCATAGCAATGTCCTCTACCACTCTCCATCAGAACATGATGGTTAGATTTCTCTTCCATATCCATATTTTCACCTATGTGGAAACCCAGTGATTAGTCTATTTGGGTAACCGTTACATTTCATACTTTTTTTTAAAGAATGGTTTTTGTATTCCTTTTTAAAATGTGGTTTCTATTTAAGAAACTTTCGAACAGTAAACCATTTATAACCCCGACGAATTTCGAGGACGAAATTAATTTTAAGGGGGGTAGAATGTAACACCCCGAGATTTTATGAAAAATATTATTTTAATTTCATGTCTATTGTTGTATTCTACACCAATATTACCATGCTCTATACGCAACACCATATTAGCTTGCAGTATACGCAACACTATTCTTGAATAGTGTTACACACAATTTTGATAATAGTTATTCTACGCAACATTGAGTATATATATATATATATATATATTCAATGAATAAATGAAATATGGTTGGATTCTATTATACGAAACAACGAAGGATTCTTTCACAACACGCAACCCTGACTTGGCTTGCATTACACGCAATCGCAACCTTCCTCGATAGCGTGTGTTGTACGCAATACTGGGTTTTAATAAACAACGATATATTATTATAATATTGTCATAAACTAGCCGTTATGAATAGTGTTAACTAAATTTTGAATTTTATAACATTATTTTTCATCCTACACATTTCTAGAACATGGTATAAGAACAAAATAAATTTTTCAGGTAAAATAAGTATTTTTCAAAAAATGCAGTTTTGCTGCCTTTTAATGGAGCACCCACATTAAATCTAGTTTGTGACATGTTTATAAGTTCAATTTTAAAAAATAAAATTCTTCTTTGGAATCAAGAAATAAAAATTTACTTGGATAAAATTTTCATATTATTCTGGTAACTTTCACATTTTAATGAATAGTAAAAACACGCTATATTTTAATTAAAAACATCTTTTTTCATCATAATATCTTATGTGGTTAAATTATAATATTGAATGGTTTTAAAGTATAAATAAAATATATTTTTACCATTTAATATAATGTATGTCATTATCATTGATTTTACCTTGAATTCGTAGGTTAAATCAATTCAATCTTTTGCCATGTTTTAAACAAAAACCCGTTTTTATTCGACAACGGGATTAATTTTAATTTAATTTCTGAAACTTCTGTGTATTGAATTTTAAAAAATGGATTCGATATTTGGAATCAGTGGTTCCAAATTATGTTAATAGGATACTTTTTATTTTTGAGAATTATGAATAATAACTACGGTAAATTTTATTTACCATAGTTAAAGTTAAATCTGGTAATTAGGGGTAAATATAATATTTTAAAATCACCATAAATAATGTCAAAATCCTATTGGATGACTAAAACTCGACCCATATCACCTAAGGGTCGGATTATATTCATTTAATTAAATTTCTTCAATGAATATAATTTAATTATTATTAAAACCAAAGAATGTGACAACATGTCACTTTCTTAAATCTTATAAGTATAATAATTTTAACTTTAGTGATAAAATTCATGAAACTTCTAACATGAATAGTCTCTAGAAAGCTAATACAATTATATACATCATAGGAATTTATTTAGAATTTTTAGGGATTAAATAATTATCATTTATTATGACATAAAGATGATGGAGTAATTGTCTTATTAATGAAATATTGACATAATTGATGTTATAAATGCCCAAATAAATGTAATTTGAGACTTTTTATGAATTCCACTAATTTTAAAGGTTCCTATGACATGTTATTATTGATTTAATTAACTGGTTTCGAACTTATCATTCTGTTATGATTTTCACAAAAATAAATTACTAAATAGTGTCAAAATTGACATAAAATAGTTTTTAAAACAAATATTATATTATTAATTGTTATTTTATTCCTAAAAATCTATGGTTCGGCCAAATGACTTAGATAAGGATATATATATTAATAATAAACAATTTGGGGTTCGTTTGGCGTCTTATAGTAAGTTTAATAACCTTATAGTGTAAGAACACAAAAAGACACGGTAAAAGTAAAATTATTTAACTTAATGTTAAATCTAAATGATACGGTTAAAATAGGAACCTAAACTTGTCTAAATTCTATTGGATGAGAGGATTGCGACCCATCCCCACCTTAGCTTCGAAATATATCAATTTGGAGCTATTTAAAACTGAACTTGACTTTGTAATAAATAAATAGTTTTAGTTATTCCAAAGGTGCCCCTCACCTCCCTTATAAAAGGGAACCTCCTCCCTCTCTTCCTCGCACAACTTTGAGCCTAAAGCTCGACCAAACCCTGCCAAAATCTCTTCTCCACTTCCCTAGAAACATCCTATAGGTTCTGGTCTTCATCAAAGACCAATTTTAGTGCCCTAAGAGGAGGTCTCAAAAAGGCGCTTCAAAGAAGAGGTAATTTCCGTTACCGATTCTTTCACCTTTATTTCTTCTTCCACTTCTTCTTCTTAGGTTGTTTCATTATGAAGTAATAACATCAGTATCACTCATATACTGATATGTTATTATAAGTATGAAAAAATCCTAATTCACCATCTATCCATCCTAGGGAAAATGAAATCACCGCACGTGCGTACGTACGGAATACCGTCTCCACGCCGTGGTGTAATCTGTTTTTCCACCAACACCTTACATGGATGGGTATTATGGTGTAAAGAATAACTATACATAGTTATTATAACATCATAATGATTCTGATATATTGTATCATCCACTCCAATTCAATTCAATAATTATGGAAATGATATCATCGCTCGTGCGTACGTACGGACTACCGTCTCCACGACGCGATGAGATTCATTCTCCATGTTAACCATTTAAGAATGATTATAAAGTATATATAAGCAATAATAATGAAATATATGACATTATAAAGCTATTGGATTTATGTTTATATATATGTATGTCATCTTCTTAATTCCACTCAATTCAATAAGGAAACGAAAACAACGTTCATGCGTACGTACGGCCTACCATCTCCATGAACGGTGTATTTCATTCCATTTATCGATCCATTATATATATGTATATTCTGAATATATATTATATATAAATCATGTTTTATATTCTATAATTAATTAATAATTATCTAAGTAATAATATGAATAATTACAAGTTAAAACACGAACGACAAATAAGACAATTTTACCCAAAACGCTTATTTAACAAAGAATTTACAAAAGAACGGGTAATATAAAGTCATAAGTGAACCATATATGATATCATAACAATTAATATGATTCTGTAATAAGTCAGTGACATTATTTAAATCATTATACATGAGGTTTGGACACTTACGAAGCAAATCGGACCTAAGGTAAGAGAAATATCACAATCTCATTTTTATCCGAGATTGTTTTTACTTTGGCATTTACTGGGGTGTATTTTATCATCCACATCCATGTTTCTTCAATATGAAATATTTTTTCCATCCACCTTCAATTTTTTAAATCCAATTTTACCCTTCAGTGATTTTTTATTAAAAGATATGAATGGAATCTTTTATCGTTTTTCGTACGAGGTACTTTTTGACTTTTCTGAGAAAAGTACAAAGAATGTTTTTTTAACTTATACTGCATGAATGGATTTTTAAAACATTATTTCCAAGAAGCTTCCTTTACAGGTTTTCAAGTTTATTTTTAATCAACTTCTTTTAGTTTAATGTTGTATGACATATTAAGAAAGGAAAAAAGGTTTTTGAAGAAGAAAGGATATTTTCCTTAAGAATGGAGTTCAAGTGTTTTATGAAAATTATTTTCCATCTAAGATAATAAAGGGTTCTGTTTTTATCCCTATTATTACATTGATTTGATTATGTTGTGATGGAATTATTTTTATGAATTCCTTTATCTTATATGAATTGTTTTATGACGTCATGAAGTTTATGATTCCCATTTGTATTACATGGGTTATGCAATGATGTATGATTTATGATTTTGTGGCACAATAAGAATGGTATAATTATGAGATGGGTGGGAACTATATCTCCCTCCAATGCATTGGGTAAAGATTTTATATCTCATGAGATAGACATGGATGGAACGGTAGGTTATATCAGTTCAGTGAAACAGGACTGAAACGAGGGTGACTCGGTTCAGAAAGGGACTTTGTCCACTAAGATAGTCTTGGCAATGAGTCTTGACTAACAAGAAATGATTCTCTATGATTATGTGTGTATGCCACAAAGTTTCATGTTTTAAGTTATGATTATTGTGATTACATTTCACTGCCATGATTTATCCCATGTTATGAAATTATGATCTCTTTTGCAGGTTAAGATTTCCAAAAGTTATGTGCTTGTGTATACGATGAGATTTATATTTCTTTTGTTTACCCTTACTGAGAATTTGAGCTCACCCTTTTATGTTTTCTTTTCCCCAGGATATAAAGAAAGGTTTTAGGTAAAAAAAAGTTAAGATCTTTATAGGAGATATTGGAGATCTTTCACCACGATTAGAAGATTTCCTTCCGAGTTTCCAAAGACACTAAACTATTACGATCCTTGTGTGTGTCTTATTTTGTTATGTACTAAGTATTCCGCAAAAGTAATGTAAATTCCATATACTTAAAGCTTCGGGTCTCTACATGTAAGGACCCTAGGTTGAAGTGAGGGTGGTTGCAATGATATTTTAGTGGGGTTTGTCCGTGTCAAACGAGCTTGCGAGTGTGATTTTAAGGGAAGGACAAGTACACTTTTATAAGAGAGTTGAGGGTCACTTTTTGAAAAGCTTGAAATAATATTTTATTATAAAATAATTTTCTATTTATAATGGCTCCAAATTGATTTTTTTCTGGGATAAGGTGTGGATGGGTCAAAATAATCTAAAAAAAGGTTTTAGACAAGTTTAGGTCACCATATTAACATTATACATTATATTTCACTCTTAATTAAATAGTTTAACCTTTACCATGTCTTCTTGTATTTTTATATTACATAGATGGTAAAAATAATATAAAATATTATTATAACCCCTTGTGGTAATATAATGACATATCTATAATTATATAATTCCTTTGGATGGGCCTTTTTTTAGGACTATTATATTATTTAATAAAATATATTTTGGTTTACAAATTCTTTTTTGTCAATTTTGACACTATTTGTTATTTGGTTTTTGAGAAAGTTATAAGAACTTTATCACATCAAACAAAATTTTATTTAAAAAACCATAACATGTCATATTAACCACTAAAATTCTTGTAATGCATCAAATGTCTCGATTTAGATTTATTTTAATATTTAACATATCAATTATTTTAATATTTTCTTAATTTGGTAATTACTGCAACATCATTGTGTCATAAAAAAATTAATTATTCAATGTCTAAAAACCATAAATAAAATACCATAATGTAGGAAATATTTTTATCTTTGTAATGAATATTTGAATCAGAATTTATCTTATGAATATCCCTATATTAAAAATGCTTTAGTTATTAAAATATGAATTTGACACTATTAATTCTTCTTTAAATAAAATAATAATAAATTTTCAAATCTAATCCGAGTGTATGAAAGAGGATCCTATTTAATTCTTAAGGTTGTTTTTGGTCAAAAAAACTTATCCAATATAATTAAGACACGTGTTAGAGTAATTAAAATATCATTTTTAACTATAATTACCCTATTTACTTTTAACTGTGGTAAATTAATTTCAGAAGTTACTTTTCACAAAAAAAATTATTTTCATCCCATTGAACATAATTTTAGTTATCAATGTCAATCATGTCTATCAGATTTTTGATATTCATTTCACAGAAGTGGTAAAATTATGATTTATACAAATTCGAAAATGTGCCTAGAAGTAGGGTAAGAGACATTAAAAGTTCAATAAAATATTATATGTCAAATTTATTACAAAATGACACTAATGAATTACATTGCACTATTATAGGTTTTATGTATCTATTATGAATTTAAAATAAATTCAATTAAAAATAATTATTATTTTAATCCAAATTAGGATTAATGTACAATGCTATATTTTTCACTATTCATCAATAATTGAAATTTTTTAGAAAAATACAAAAAATTCATTCTAATCTAATTTTGATATTCTGAATCCAAAAATTAAGTCTATTTTACTGAATTCGATTTTTTCTAGTGTCTAATATTAATTTTACTATTGTTCACAAATGGACATAAAAAGTAGTTCTTTTAAGGAAAATATTTTTTCTAAATATAATACTATATTAATAAAAACATATACATTTCATTATAAATATGTTTTATAGATGGGAAAAAATTATAAATAACACTAAAAATTTATATGTAACTATCTATATCACAAAATTTAATTGATAAATAAATATATCATTTATATAATTATAATATTAATGTTTTTTTTTCACAAAAACTCAATCTTTCATATAACACAAGAATGGTCGGTGTTCATGTAGTATAAGGTATTGACATACAAAAATATATAACATACTATGAAATCTTTTAGTGTAACACATGGTGCATCTCTTTCTGATAATGAAATATGTAAAACCCATTTTATTCATCCAAACCACTTAGAAGGTAACCTGAGTCTCATAATAAATTACGCAAAATAAGAATTATCCAAATTATTTAATAGGGAAAAGAATAAATCAAGGAAAAAAATATTCCAAATATATTTATTAGGCATTTAACTATGATTAAAAATAAAAAAAGAATTCATGGAGGTATCACTCATCACAAACACATGCTGAAAAGTTTTATTTCAAAGTAAAATTGATTATGTAGTAAATGATTATTATATCATAATGATGATTTTTATGATTTGAGTATAATATAATGTAAAAATTATATCTTAAATATTTGGAATAATAAAATGAATTGAAATCAAAAAAGGTAAATTTTTAATTTATACATAATTTCATTGAAATATCCCTGGTGAAAAGGACAACCCATTTGAATTGTGGGATTTTGAGAAGATGAGAACCTCAATGTTGAGTCATGGATTTTTTGAGATTTATTTGGTAATATTTCTTGTGAAACTATTTTTTTTCTTTTGATTATAATTTGGGTGGTGATATCCTTTTATAAGTAGATAATGTTGCATTTTTTTTGTGAATATGAATTCATAATTTATAAAAATTGAATGTTTTAAATGGATAAATGAATCAAATGTGTAATAAAATAGAGAGTTTATATCTATTGGTTGTTCCACACCTTATCTAGTCATTTGGGAAATAGTTTAGCATTTTTTATATATTTTAAAGTTGGCTAATAAATATTTACCATAATAAACAATTATCGTGATAACTATAATTTAGCACTATATAACTAAATATCAAGAATAAAAAATAAAAAGAAATAATTAAATTGAATGTAAGTTAACATTATAAATATAGAAACCATTTTTTCAACAAATAGATTAATAGATGTAAGAATAAATTATAATATAACCACATATTACATGTTAATAAAAAATTTTATAAAAATTTTAATTTTGAAGAATAAAAATTATGTTTTTGATAAAATAATATATATTATTTTATTAAATTTATATTAATTGGGTTATTATTAAACATGTTGGATTTTTTAGATTTAAAAAAATTCCACTATGTTGATACTTAATTAAAAGAAGTAGATTAAAATTTGGTATTAATAAAATATATATTTATAAATTTTCATAATATTAATAATTGATTTTATAAAAACAACATAATAAGTCTTATATATTTTTTTAATCAATAAAAAATATTTGTTTTTTTAAAATGATTTATTATCAATAATATGCTTCTTATATAATAATAATGTCTAAAGAGATATAGTATTAGAGGAAACTATATTTTTAATATTCACATGAAAATAAATATTTTTATAAATGACTAAAAAATTCACCCATGGATAATAATATTATGAATAAAATAATAAATATAATTTCATAAATTAAAATTATTAAATTTAATAATTATTCATTATAATAACAATTAAAAAATATGGAACATTTTTTTTATATGATAATAATAATTTAATCATGAATTGTTTTCAAAATTATTTCCTATCAATTATTAATTAACTTATTATTAATATATTATATATTTTAATAATATATATTTTTATAATTAAATAATAATATTTTTTAATGAAATTAAAATACAAATAAATAAAAATTAATATTTTTGAGAAATCCATTTCAAATCATAAAATGATCTAACTATTTATTTACAATAAAAACTGAATTTACAAATGAAGTGGTATTAAAATTACCTCATAATTTTCTTTATAAATAGATTTCACAACTCACTTACATAAATTTATACCATCCAATTCAATTAAAACATTACAATGATTTCATTTAAAATATATAATTTTATCATAATAAAATGTATTGTGGTTTCATTTTAGTTCAATATTTAATATAAAACAAGATATTAAATAATATATTTAGTTAATGTATAATTACATATTTGAATATCACATTGTTACATTATCCAAACATCCCCCCACATAAATAAATATCACCCTTTTAATCAAAATTATCGCATTCCAATTAAAACATCATTGGGTATGTAAATGATTGATGAGAATAAAGATATTATATCTAATGAGATATATTCCTCACTAAATAGTGTAGTACATGAAAACATAAGAATTATTTAATAATAGTCATATCCCCAATATTGAGTGTCATTCTATCCATTTGAGACATGACTCGCTATTTATTCTATTTCATGTCAAATGTTATTGAATTACCTTCCAATGGGAGTTAATAACCATCATTGCATGGAAAGACTATCAAAATATCACATGAAATGTGTTATTCTTATTCAAAAAAAATATTTTTTCCTCAATTTATAGATAAATAATATATTTATAAAATCTAATTTAATTCATCTTTTGGAATAATTAACAATAATAATGTGAATCACATTCCACAAAACATCCAATTAGAATATAATAGTTATACTAAAAGATAACTTTTCTAATAATTCAATACCATCTATTTGGGGTAATGATTTTATAATCTTCAAAAATTCCTAGGAATACTATAGTGCCTAGAATAAAACTATAATAATAAATCCAAAACCGTAGATTATTGGATAATTATACCATAATTATAACTATCCACCTTAATAGTTATCATGGTGTAATTAATTCCTTATTCCCTTAGTGATAGTGGTTGTAGATTCACATCATCCTTGTCGGTCTATGGATTAAGTAATTGATTCGTATAATTCCAATGTTCACTAAATTTAAGATATTTAACTACTCATGGTAATATATTATTGACATAACATCCCTTCATATTGTTAAATGGACTTAGCATTTTTCATCAACAGTTAGGTTATCTATGAGATCTATTCTCATGTATAGATCATCTTCAACCTCCCTAAAGAAATTTTCCATGGATATTTTTAAAAAATCATAATTTGTAATAAATTGAATAATAATTTCTCATTCATCTCTATAACCAAAACATTGATGAGCCTCCAACATTATCTTATTTAGAGTGATCGAGGGTTCAACTGTATTCAAATTATTAATAATAATTTATTAAACCATTTTTGTATAATCATAATATTTCTCACTCCAGTTTCTATTTATTCAAGTTTTATTTAGGGAGTGTCAACACATTACCCGTTTAGTACATTACTAACTTCATTTCTCATTCATCAATAGACTAATTACATAAAGTAGTTTTTCGGTATTGGATAATTAATTATATCAAATTTAATTAATGTATAAACATATAAGAAGTGATTCATTATTCTCATGAAAACCCTAACTTAAATATCAATAAATTTTATACAAGGTTATAAGTGAACAATAATTGTATGTTTCAACAGATTAAATATAACAACAAATACAATACATACATAGTTATTAAATCAAAATTGAATCATAATTATTACATCATATATTAAAACCATGAAATGACTGTATAGTTATAGTGTCTTTAGAAACTGGGAAACATAAACAACTGGTTCATAAATCATATACGTTGTCTCCCATTTATTTCATCATATCTAGAGTCCCTTTCTGGCATATCCTACTTAATATCCTTCTTCCTGACCTTGGGAAATGAAAACATACAAAAGGATGAGCTCAAATGATCAGTAAGGGTAAACAAAAGAAATATCAAACATATCAAATTCATAGGAACATAACATTTTGAAAATATTATCTTGCAAAAGAGATCATAACATGGGATAAATCATAGAAGTGAAATGTAATTCAAATAATAATAACATAAAACATGATGTTTTGTGTCATACACACGTAATCATATAAAATCATTTCTTAGTAGTCAAGACTCATTGCGAAGACTATCTTAGTAGACAAAGTCCTTTTTAGAACCGAGGTAACACCTCATTTTAGTCCAGTTTCACTGAACCAGTATAACCTGCCGTTCCAGCCATGTCTATCTCATGAGATATAAATCATTACCCAATGCATTGAAGGGAGATATATGTCCCACCAATCTCATAATGAAACCATTCTTATGTGTGACACGAAATCATAAATCATACATCATAGAATAAACCATGTAATAAAAATGGGAATCATAAACATCATAACATAATCCATATAAGATGAAAGGACATCATAAAAATAATTCCATAAAAACATAATCAATTCAATGTAAAAATAGTGATAGAATCATAACCATATATTATCATAGATGGAAAATAATTTTGATAAAACACTTGAACTCCATTCTTGAGGAAAATATCCTTTCTACTTTAAAAACATTTTTCCTTTCATAACATGTCATACAATTTTAAACTAAAAGAAGTTGATTAAAAATAATCTTGAAAACTTGTAAAGGAAGCTTAATGGAAATAATTTTCTATTAATCCATTCATGTCGTATAAGTTAAAAAACATTCTTCTCGTACCTAAGCCAGAAAAGTCAAAAAGTACCTCGTACGAAAAACGACAAAAGATTCCTTCCATTACTTTTACTAAAAGCTCACCGAAGGGTAAAATTGGATTTAAAAAATTTTATGTGGATGGAAATAATATTACAAATTGAGGAAACATGGATGTGGATGATAAATATCCCCCAGTAAATTCTGATGTATAAACAATCTCGGATAAAAATGAGATAGGGATATTTTCCCTTACCTTAGGTCTGATTTCCTTCGTAAATGTCCAAACCTCTTGTATAATGATTTAAATAATGTCATTGACTTATTATAGAATCATACGTATTTTTATTATATCATATATGGTCATATTCTTAGATTCTTATTTGTAATAATTCATCGATACTTGTTATTCAGGTGTTTATTGCTTTATGTTCGTATGTGTGTTTTGTAGAATAAATTCTTATTCCCATTTTTAGGTTATAGAAAACTCATTTCCAGAATTGTATTAGTGTAATATATATCATATTTATTCACTCAATTAATTTATATAATCATTATTCAATGTAGATCATGTAGAACGAGTCACATCACATTGTGGAGATGGTATTCCGTACGCACACATGAGCGATGATATCATTCCCATGATTTTGGAATATAATTGGAGTGTATTCGTGCTATTTCAGAATCAATATCACATTAAAACAATCATATATAGTCATTATTTACACCATTATACCCGTCCGAGTATGGTGGTGGTGGAAAATATATTACACCACGCAGTGGAGACAGTATTCCGTACGTACGCACGCGCGGTCATTTCGTTTTCTGTAGGATGGAAAGATGGTGAAATAGGGTTGTTTCATATTTATAATAACATATCAGTGTATTAGTGATACTGATGTTATTACATCATAATGAAATATCTAATGAAGAAGAAGTAGAAGAAGAAATAAGGTTGAAAGAATCTGTAACGGACATTACCTCTTTTTTGAAGCGCCTCTTTGAGACCTCCTCTTAGGGCACTAAAATTGGTCTTTGAAGAAGACCAGGACCACTAGGATGTTTCCAGAGAAGTATGAAAGTGAAATGAGAAGATTTTGTATGAGATTGAAGGCGCAAATTGGTGTGAGGGGGAGAGGGAGGAGGTACCTTTTTATAAGGGAGGAGAGGGGCACCTTTGGAAATATAAGAAATATTAGTTTATATTAAATCCCAACCCCATATAAAATCTTCCAAAATGACTCATATATGAAGATTAGAAGATATAGGGTAGTAATCCCATCAACCAATAAAATTTACACATGTTAGGAGTTTATTTTAAACATTATCAACTTGATTTATCCTTATTTATCAATTTAATTTTATTTTGGGTAATAATATTATAAATTAGAAATTATTATAAAGAATTACATATGTGTTGTGAATTTTCCATAATTTGACACTTTATGAAATTTTAGACCATATAAATTTTAATTTTTAATTTTTAAATATTTTTGTGATTTTAAACAATTTTATTATATGTTATTTTTATAAAATAACAATAGTGTAAATTTTGACACTATTCGATTATTTGAATTTAAATAAAATATATACAGAAGATATGTTTGAAATAATAGATTTAATAGATTCATAAAAAGTCATATGTATCTATAAAATTAGTGTATCACATTAAATAGTTAATATAATATTTATTATAATAATTTTAAAACCATTTATTTGATATTTTAATTAATAAAATAATTTCAACGTCACTATTGTGTCATAATTAATGATATTTATTTAATACCTAAAAATTCTAAATAAATTAATCTGATGTATATAATTGTATTGTATTTCTGGAGATAATTTATGTTCAACGTTTCATTAAGTTTATCACTAAATTAAAATTATTGTACTTATAAGATTTAAGAAAGTGACATGTTGTCTCTTTCATTGGTTTTAATAAAAATTAAATTATTTTCATAGAAAAAAGTCCATTAAAGGAATATAATCCGACCCTTAGGTGATATTGGTTGACTTTAAGTCATCCAATAGGATTTTTCTGGTGATAGGTTAATTTTATAATCTTATATTTACCCTTAATTACCTGATTTACCTTTAACTCTGGTAAATACAATTTACCGTAGTTACTATTCATAATGCCCAAAAATAAAACATAGACTATTAACATAATTTGGACCCACTAATTACAAATATGTAATCCCTTTTTCAAACATCAAAACACATAAGTTGCAGTAATTAATTTAAAATTAATCTTGTTGTTAAGGAAACAGGTTTTAGAAGTTAAAACCTTGCCAATGATTGAAATGTTTTTACGTATGAATTCAATGTGAAATTAATGATAATGAAATATATTATATTAAATTGTAAAAATATATTCTATTTATACCTTAAAACCATGAAATATTATAATTTAACCATATACGTTATCTCAATGAAAAAAGTTGTTTTTAATTAAAAATTAACATATTTTAACTATTCATCAAAATATGAAAGTTATCAGAAAACTATCAAAACTTTATCCAAAGTAAATTCTTATATCCTGATTCCATAGAAGAAGTTTATTTTGTCAATTTGAACTTATAATCATGTAAAAAGCAAGATTTAATGTGGGTGCGCCATCAAAAGGCGGCAAAACTGCATTTTTTAAGAATACTTATTTTACCCAAAAAATTTATTTTGTTCTCTTACCATGTTCTATAAAATGTGTAAGATGAATAATAATGTTATAAAATTCAAAATGTAGTTAATACTATTCATAACGGCTAGTCCATAATAATATATCATTGTTTTGTGAAACCCAGTATTGCGTACTACACACACTATCGAGGAAGGTCGTGATTGGGTGTAATGTAAGCCAAGTCAGTATTGTGTGTTGTGAAAGATTCCTTTGGTGTTGCATATAACATAAGACATAAAAAAATATTTCTCATAAAATCTCAGGGGGATACATTCTACCCCCCTTAAAATGAATTTCGCCCTCGAAATTCGTCACTTCATTACAAACAGATGAGGATGCCTCTCCCTCATCATATCCTCAAAATCCCATGCAACTTCTTCTAATTCTTGGTTCTTCTATAAAACATTCACCAAGAGAGTGGTTTTGTTCCGTAGGACTTTTTTGCTATGATCCAGAATATCTATAGATTGTTCTTTATAAGAAATATCTATCTCTAGCAGTACAACTTCTGAGTTGAGTACATGTGAAGGATCATGTATGTACTTTCTCAAGAGAGATATATGGAACACATCTTGAACTTGAGATAGATTTGGTGGAAGCGCCAATTGGTAAGCTACCATCCCAACACGATCCAGAATTCCAAAAGGACTGATATATCTAGGGATCAACTTTCCCTTCTTTCCAAATCTCATGACCCTCTTCCAAGGAGATATTCGTAAGAACACTTTATCACCCACTTCAAACTCTAGGTATTTTCTTTAGTTGTCGGAATAACTTTTCTTTTGACTCTGAGCTGCTCTTATGTGTTCTTGATTCGATCTGACCTTTTCTGCCATCTCATCAACATTATCAGGTCCTAATAGCTTTCTTTCCCCAACTTCATCTCATCATGTTAGAGTTCTGCATTTCTTTCCATAAAGGGCTTCGTAAGGATCCATATGAATACTGGAGTGAACGATATTATTATAAGAAAATTCCACCAAATATAGGTGTTGATCCCATCCACCTTTGAAATCCATAGAGAAATCTCTCAACATTTCATCTAGAGTTTAATTTTTCCTCTTAGACTGACCGTCTGTCTGAGTATGGTAAGCAGTGCTGAAACTCAACTCTGTATCTAATACATGTTGAAGACTTCGACATAATTTCGATGTAATCCTCAGATCCCGATCATATATAATGGAATGTCGTACTCCATGAAATCTTACATCTTCCTTTACATATATCCTGGCAATCTGATCAAGATAAAAATCATCTATAATAGTAATGAAGTGTGTCGACTTAGTAAAACGATCAACGATAACCCAGATAGCATTATTGCCTTTGGATGTTTTAGGAAGTCCAGTGACAAAGTCCATAGTGATGTTTTCCAATTTCCATTCTAGTATGGGTAATGGTTTTAGCATCCCCTTTGACTTTTGTCTCTCAGCTTTAACTTGCTGACAAACCAAGCATCAAGAGACATATTCATCAACATTTATTTTCATGCCATCCTAGCAGAAGTATTCTTTCATGTCCATGTACATCTTTGTACTTCCAAGATGAATAGAAAATGAAGAACTATGAGCCTCATCCAACAGTTCCTTCTTTAATTCGTGAATGGGAGGAACACAAACCCAATTCCTAAACTTTATTATCCCCTAACAATCAAGGTTGAATTCAGGAACATTTCTCACCTTCTTTTGTAACTCTACATCTTCTTTCTGTGTCTCTTTAATCTTCACATGTATAGATGGTTGAACATTAATTTGAGAAAGATATGATTTCTCTCCTTCCAATATAATTCCAAGATCTATCCGTTGTAAATCCATAAATATTCTATCTTTTGTGATCCTCATCATGGATATGCTAGCATGGTATTGTCGACTTAATGTGTATGCTACACTCTTTTCGTTCCCAGGGTGGTAATGAATTGAGCAGTTGTAATCCTTAATCAGCTCCAACCATCTTCTTTGATCCATATTCAGCTCATTTTGTGTGAAAATATACTTTAAACTTTTATGATCAGTATAAATATCACACATTTCACCATAAAGGTAATGCCTCCAATTATTTAATGCAATGATAACCACAGCTTACTCCAAATCATGAGTAGGGTAATTTTTCTCATGGATTTTCAACTGTTGTGAGGCATAATCAATCACCATATCATTTTTTATGAGAACACACCCAAGTCCCATCTTGGATGCATCACTGTAGATCAAAAACCTTTCTCCACTGCAAGGTAGTGTGAGCACAGGTGCACTAGCTAACCTTCTTTTAGCTCTTTGAAATTTGATTCACATTCCTCCGTCCAAAAAAACTTAACTCTATTCTGAGTCAACTTGGTGAGTGGGTTAGATATCCTTGAAAAATATTTCAAAAAATGTCAGTAATATCCAGCAAAACCAAGAAAACTTCATATCTCAGTTACTGTTGTTGGTCTCGTCCATCTTTCGATAATCTCTATTTTTTCTGGATCCACAGAGATCCCTTCTTTTGAGATTATGTGACCCAAAAAATGCAACTTTTTGAAGTGAAAATTCACACTTGGTAAATTTTTCATAAAGATTATCCTTTATTATGGCCTTTAATAAAATTCTCAAGTGATCTTCATGTTCTCCCTTGTTCTTTTAATAGACACAAATATCATCTATAAAGTCTACAACAAACTGATCAAGATAGACTCTAAAGACTCTATTCATCATATCCATGAAGATAACATGGGCATTAGTAAGACCAAATGGAATCACTATAAATTCATAGTGTCCATACCTTGTACGGAATGTCGTCTTTGGTATATCCTCCCTTTTCCCCTTAATAAGAGATACCCTGAATGAAGATCAAAAAATGTATTGAGCTCCGCGTAGTTGGTAAAATATGTCATCAATGTGTGGGAGAGAATATTTGTTCTTGATAGTGATCTTGTTATGTTCTCGATAATCAATGCAGTGTATCATTTATCCATCTTTCTTCTTAACAAATAGAGCAGGAGCTCCCCAATGTGACAAACTAGGGAGTATGAATCCTTTATCAATATTATCTTGGAGTTTCATCTTCAATTCCTAAAACTCAATTGGGGCCAATCTATAAGGTGTCCTTGAAATAGGGAAAGCACCCAGTACGAGTTTTATTGAAAACTCAAATTCACAATTTGGTGGAAGACCTAGAAATTTTTCCGGAAAGACATCATCAAATTCCAGTACAATGGGAATATTAATAATCGTGATTTTCTCTCCAACCATTTGATATAAATAACCTTCATTTAGTGGAATCGAGACCCATATGATGGAATAAATTTCCACTCGATGGTTATGTTCATCCTTACATCGATAGACGATCATAGATTGATCTGGAATATGAAATGTTACTTCCCTTCTTTGGAAATTGATATGAGATCCATATAAAGAAATCCAATACATGCCAATAATCACATCAAATTCCACTATAGGAAGGATCACAAGATTTGTAGGAAGCACTTCCCACAAACTTCAATCTGAGAAGAATTGTAAACTTTTGATGCGACTGTTGTTCCATTAGGAGTTGTCACGGACAACTCAACATCTAATTATCGTGGTAATATGGAGATACCCTTAGAAAATTCTTCAGAAATAATTGAGTGGGTGGATCCATAATCAAATAAAACATTTCCTACTTTAGAGTTGATGGTAAGTGTAACTCTCACCACTTCGTTGTCTTACTCCACATCGCCAATAGTAATTTCACGTGACTTTCCTTTTCCTTTGGCCTTAGAAGTTTGTTGATGTCGATCATCATCATCAACCCTTGGATTTGGGCATTGATTAGTATAATATCCCATCTCCATGGACTTGAAACATTGAAGTGTAGTAGGTTCATTCTTTGTATCCCTTTTTTTCATCATTAGACATCTTCATCCCATTATTTCGACATTCAATTTCCCGATGACCTTATTTTCCACACACATCACATTTTCTTGTCCCCTTAAGACAATTTCCTCCATGTTTCTTTCCAGACTATAAACATATGGGAAAACTAATCTTCCTTTTAGTTTGGTCTTTATATTTTCCTTTGAATTCCATTTTCCTCTTCTTATCAAACCCATGTGACTGATGGGTTACCCCAATCTCCATCTCAACCTTGAGATCACATCAAAAAAATTTCTCGTAGCTATTGAAGTCCCATATGGGTAACGCCCATCGAAAACATGGTTTTAATCAACTAAATAATCGATCGATCTTACTCTCAGGTTTGATAATAATTTCGGAAGCGTACCTTGGAAGCCTTTTAAGATGTTCTTCATAGCTACCAATGAATTCATCATCCTTTTTCTTCAGTTCAAGAAGCTCCTTCTCCATCCTTGTTAGAAGAATACGAGGGAAATCCTTATTTAAAAACAAGTTCTTGACCTCGTCCCATTCCATTGACTCAATTTCATCCATGTGCCTATTATTCTAAATATTATTCCACTATTGATCAACATCACCTTACAAACGATACATTGCTAAGATGACTTTATCATGTTTAGAACATTGAAGAACTGAAAATATCTTTTCAGTGGTACTAATCCTTTGCTCAGCCACTAAGGGATCATAAGACCCATTGAATGAAGGTAGATTCTGGCTCATGAAAGATTCAACAGAATGTTTCTCCTTCCTTTGCTCGTTTGGATGTCCTGCATGATTCATAACTTGAGAATGTTGTGTGAGCATGGATACAAGATTCTGCATTCCAGCTCCCATAACATTTGGTTGCTCAGGGGGTCAATTATTTCATTGCCTGTCACATTATGCATTAACACGGTTCCTTCGGGTTCAAGCCATTGACTAAAACCAAGAATAATAGTGTGAGAAACACTAATTATAATAGGAAAACCACATAATCAATAATAAAATTTCACACTTACGGTCTTATCATATGTTGTTAATGACCATTTCTAAAACACTATGATTTTGTTATATGCTATGATATATCCTAATGTTTTTTACTAAGGCTTTCACATCCTAGTTACCAAAGGTTGACTATACCTTTCCTTTGATACCAACTATAAAGACCCATAATTTACATAAATGGTTATTGATTCAAAATGGAATCATAATTATTACAACATATAACAAAACCATGAAAGGACCGTATAGGTAGAGTGTCATTAGAAACAGGGAAACATAAACAACTGGTTCATAAATCATCTACGTTTTCTCCCATTTATTTAATCATATCTAGGGTCCCTTTTTGGAATATCCTACTTAATATTCATCTTCTTGGCCTGGGGGAAAGAAAACATACAAAAGGGTGAGCTCAAATGCCCAGTAAGGGTAATGAAAAGAAATATCAAACATATCATATTCATAAGAACATAACATTTTGAAAATCTTATCCTTTAAAAGAGATCATAACATGGGATAAATCATAGAAGTGAAATGTAATTCCAATAATCATAAAATAAAACATCAATCTTTGTGGCATACACACATAATCATAGAAAATCATTTCTTAGTATTCAAGACTCATTTCCAATACTATCTTAGGCGACCAAGTCCTTTTCTGAAACGAGTTCACTCCTCATTTCAGTCCTATTTCACTGAACCGATTTATCCTTCCATTCTAGCCATGTCTATCTCGTGAGATATAAATCTTTACCCAATGCATTTGAGGGAGATATAGGTCCCACCCATCTCATAATAAAACCATTCTTATGTGTGCCACAAAATCTTAAATCATACATCATAGCATAACCCAAGTAATAATAATGGGAATCTTAAACATCATAACATAATCCATATAAGATTAAAGTAGATCATAAAAATAATTCCATCATAACATAATCAAATCAATGTAAGAATAGTGATAGAAACAGAACCCTATATTATCTTATATGGAAAATAATTTTGATAAAACACATGAACTCCATTCTTGAGTAAAATATCCTTTCTACATCAAAAACTTTTTCCTTTCTTAACATGTCATACAATTTTAAAATAAAAGAAGTTGATTAAAAATAATCTTGATAACTTATAATGGAAGCTTCATGGAAATAATGTTATATGAATCCATTCATGCCGTATAAGTTAAAACACATTCTTCCCGTAATTTTGCCAAAAATTTCAAAAGGTACCTCGTACGAAAAATGGCAAAAGATTCTGTTCATATCATTTCATAAAAACTCACTGAAGGGTAAAATTGGATTTAATCAATTGTAGGTGGATGGAAATAATATTAAATATTGAGGAAACATGTATGTGGAAGATAAATATTACCCAGTAAATTCTGATGTATAAACAATCTCAGATAAAAATGATATTGTGAGATTTTCCCTTACCATAGGTCTGATTTTCTTTGTAAGTGTCCAAACCTTCTATATAATGATTTAAATAATGTGATTGACTTATTCCAGAATCATAATTATTATTATGATATCATATATGGTCATATTCTTATCTTCTTATTAGTAATATTTCATTGATACTTGTTATTCGGGTGTTGATTTCTTTATGTTTGTATGTGTGTTTTGTCGAATAAATTATTATTCCACTTTTTAGGTTATAGAAACCTCATTTCCAGAATGGTATTAGTGTGATATATATCATATTTATTCATTCAACTCATTCTATTCATTTATATAATCATTATTCAATGAAGATCATTAGAATGAGTCGCATCACATCGTGGAGATGGTATTCCGTACGTAGGCACGAGTGATGATATCGTTCCCAAGATTGTGGAATTGTATTAGAGTGTATGAATCCTATTTCAGAATCAATATAACTTTACAATATTCATATATAGTCATTATTTACACCATTATACCCATCCATGTATGGTGGTGGTGGAAAATAGATTACACCGCGGCGTGGAGACGGTATTCCGTACGTACGCATGGGCGGTGATTTCATTTTCCATAGGATGGATAGATGGTGAAATAGGGTTGTTTAATATTTATAATAACATATCATTATATTAGTGATACTGATGCTATTAATTCATAATGAAACAACTAAAGAAGAAGTAGTATAAGAAGATATATAGTTGAAATAATTGGTAACAGATATTACCTCTTCTTTGAATCGCCACTTTGAGACCTCCCCTTAGGTCACTAAAATTGGTCTTCGAAGAAGACCAAGACCTCTAGGATGTTTCTAGGGAAGTGGGTAAGTGAAACACGAAAGGTTCGGCAGAGCTTGAAGGCTCAAATTGGTGTGAGGAGGAGAGGAAGGAGGTGCCTTTTATAAGTGATGAGAGGGCCACCTTTTAAAATATAAGAAATATTAGTTTATATTAAATGCCATCCCCACATAAAAACTTCCAAAATGACTCATATCTGTATAATAGATGAGATCGGGTTGTAATATCATCAAACAATAAAATTTAGACATTTTTGGAATTTATTTTAAACATTATCAACTTGATTTATCCTTATTAATCAATTTAATTTTATTTGTGGTAATAATATTCAATATTTTAAATTATTATCAATAATTACATATGTGTTGTGAATTTTCCATAATTTTACACTTTATGACATTTTAGACCATATAAATTTTAATTTATAATTTTTAAATATTTTTTGTGATTTTTAAACAATTTTATAATATGTTATTTTTATAAAATAACAATAGTGTAAATTTTGACACTATTCATTTATTTGAATTTAAATAAAATATATATAGAAGATATGTTCAATATAAAATCTTTAATAAATTCATAAAATGTAATATGTATTTGAAAATTAGTAGATCACATTAAATAGTTCATATAATATTTATTTAAATATTTTTAAAACAATTTATTTGATATTTTAATTAATAAAATAATTTCAACATCATTATTGTGTCATAATTAATGATAATTATATAATCCATGAAAATTATAAATAAATTCATATGATGTATTTAATTGTATTATCTTTCTGGATACTATTAATGTTCGATGTTTTATGATGTTTATTATTAAATTAAAATTAATATACTTATAAGATTTAAAAAAGTGACATGTTGTCACTTTCTTTTGTTTTAATAATAATTAGATACTCTTCATGGAAAAAAGTCCATTAAATGAATATAATCTGACCATTAGGTGATATGGGTCAACTTTTAGTCATCCAATAATATTTTGGCAAGTGTTAATGTAATTTTATAATACTATATTTACCCTTAATTACCCGAATTTCCTTTAACTACGGTAAATAAAATTTACCGTAGTTACTATTCATAATGCCCAAAAAACAAATATCCTATTAACATAATTTGGACCCACTGATTCCAAATATGGAATTCATTTTTCAAAATTCAATACACATAATTTGTAGTAATTAATTTAAAATTAATCCCATTGTTAAGAAAACGGGTTTTAGAAGTTAAAACATCGCCAAAGATTGAAATGTTTTCACCTATGAATTAAATTTAAAATTAATTCTAATGACATATATTATATTAAATGGTAAAAAAATATTCTTTTTATAAATTAAAACTATTCAATATTATAATTTAACCATATAAATTATCTCAATGATAAAAGATATTTTTAATAAAAAATTAGCGTATTTTTTCTATTCATCAAAATATGAAAGTTATCAGAAAAATATCAAAAATTTATCCAAAGTAAATTTTTATATCCTGATTCCAAAGAATAATTATATTTTATCAAATTTAACTTATAAACATGTCAAAAACTATATTTAATGTGGGTGCGCATCAAATGGCGGAAAAACTGCATTTTTTTAAAAATACTTATTTTTCGTGAAATATTTATTTTGTTCTATTACCATGTTCTAGAAAATGTGTAAGATGAATAATAATGTTATAAAATTCATAATGTAGTCAATAATATTCATAAAGCCCAGTCCATAATAATATATAATAGTTTAGTAAAACCCTGTATTGTGTACTACACACGCTATCGAGGTAGGTCGTGATTGTGTGTAATGCAATCCAAGTCAGTATTGTGTGTTGTGAAAGATTCCTTTGGTGTTGCGTATAAAATAAGAAATAAAAAAAATTTATCATAAAATCTATAGGTGTTACATAAAATATATTAAATCCCCTCATTAGGGTTTAGAAATATTTTGGGAATTTATAATACTAATCCACCATGAATTGTTTTCTGGATGTGTTTTCTTTTCCCCACAAAATGTTTATATGTTAATGATCATGTTGAAACTAAACATGCCTTTTCTGGGTAATATCACCAGGGTGTATTTACTCAACAACTAACCCCATTTTCCAGTCTCCATAAATGGATATAATTTCAATGATAACCAATAAATTTATACATTTGTATAATTTTGATATATTTTCTTATACAGAGACTAATTCATGGTGTGTTTACTAATATTTCATCATTGTAATTCCAAAAAAATGAAATATTTTAAATATTATCTCAACTGACCAAATGGTTTCTTTAAATGACATGATATTGTGAGCATCCCTAACATATCAACCCTTGATGACAATTATAACCCTTAGAATATCCTCAACCAATAATATCCTTATCACTGCTATTTTTTAACCCTACTCTAAAACCAACTTTGATCGTATAGATCTAATTTCCATAGAATTACATTATTTACAGATAATATTTCATTATAAAATTTCCTATAGTAATTTAAATTTACAAATTTGGAGAGTTTTGGAACATCATTATCTAATATAACTAATGTATTTTTCACCAATTGGATATTTTTTCAGATATATTAGGAATTATATAATACATAACATGTCATATACATGTACTATAAACTCTCCAAAAATTATATTTTTATATAAATAATGTTTATAGTAGTGTTATTCATAAACATGGATCATATAAACACAATAATGTCGATATAAAATGACCAATAAGGTAATGTGTATTGAATGGTCTATCCTTATATAAAAAAATCTGGAATAATAAATAAATAATTATTGATAATCAAATAATTCCATATATCTCATCATGTGAGATTGGAATAATTCTATTGATGAAACAAATATAAATTATTACTTTGATAAAAATAAAAGGTTTATTAATTATACGATTAATATTATTATATATTATAATATTTCTATCAAGGACACATTCCAAGACATCTTATATAAATAGTAATGGCTTAAAAAATATTCGATCATGTATTTCTAATGAGTCATACTGATGCATCAAGGGCGTATTATAAAGACCCAAAATATTATCAATATAAATTACATTCTTACAATCTTTTAATATAATATAATCCTTATATAATAACTTATTGAAAGCAATAAAAACATTAAAAATGAATAATTTATTAAATAAGTTGTATTTATAGAAATTAAAAAGCCTATACCAAAACAACAAAGATTTGATAAGTGGAATAATAATGATACCATTAGGTTTAATAAATATGAAATATAATAGTAAAATCATATAGGAAATATTTGGATATCTTATAAAAGACAATATTATATATTTATATCTTGAAATAATTTAAAAAAATATATAAACGATAAATTATGTTTTGTTATTTTAAGAAATATTAAATGTTTATTTATATTTTTATAAGTAATATGATTATTTAAAAGAATAATCATATTTATAAAATATATTCAAAAATAAATATTTTCTTTTTTTTAATTATAATATATTTTTATTGGACATTAACTAATTTTTTCAAGTGTCAAAAGATCAGTTATAATTTTATAATTGGTAATTTTTTTGAAAAAAGTATGATTTTACTAAAGAAAAATATTTCTTTTATATAGAAAATTATTTTAATAAAATAGAGATCATTATTTTATTCTACATTTCAAATATTCATTATGGTTCATTTTTTTATTTTTCTAAAATTGTTGACTTTCCATGAATTGTTAAATAAGGTAATTTATTGTAGATAAGATGTAAGACCCAAGGTAAATAAAAATATGATATTTTTATATTTATCCCTTTTTGTGAATAAAATATTAATATTACTTTAAAATGATCGCTATGCTCGATGGCGTACTCAATATGCAACGAGTTTCTTTGAAATCTTACGTTACACTCTAATAATAAAATAATATTATTTTAAATGGTAGTTAATGCCTAGCCGCTGTAATGGCCGGAATGAATGGAAATAACTACAAAATGATTATATATGTTTTTCAAATATTTTTACTTTTATCCAACAAATTTTATAGGCTTAAAATGCAAATGAATCGAGTTTTAAGCAAAAATCTTCTATTATTCTTTAAAAGGTCGATTAACCACCCTTTTGATGGAGAAACTCTTTTAAATCCACTTTTTGACAATTTTATGTGTTATATTTGACAAAATAAAATTCTTCTTTAGAATTGGGACATCAAAATTTACTTTGTGTAAATTTTTGGTATTTTTCCGATAAAGTTCAATTTGTAATGAATAGTGAAAAATGTTGTATTTTAATTCAAAACCTATTTTAAGATAATTTATTTATATTATTAGATTATCTTTTGGATTGGTTTTAAAGTAAAATTATAATATAGTTTTACCATTTAATCCAATAGAGGTCATTGGAATTAATTTCACGTTGAAATTGGACTTAAACTAGTGTCAATCTTTTGATATATATTGTTTCATAAAAACATGCTATTTGTTTTGGCAGTGGAAATTAATTATTAAATTAATTAATGAAACTTATTTGTCTTGAATTTTGTAAAATAAACATCATTTTTGGATTCGGAATATCAAATATAGCTTAGGGTGAATTTTTGGTATTTTTTTGAAAAACATCAATTTTTGATGAATAGAGAAACCACTAAGAGGTAGTTAAAGAAACTGATTTTTCGATTAAATGATAATTTTCCACTTCTGTGATTTGATTTTAAAAAATCTGACATACATGGTTCTCCTTAAGAAGTAAAATTTGGTTCAATGAGATCAAATTCATTTTTGGTGAATAGTAACTTTTATGTTTTATTAATCGCGATTAAAGGTAATTAATGTAATTTAAGGTAAAAATAATGTTTCAATAATATGAAATGACTTAGACACATGTACTACCCTCATTGGATGTGTCATGTCAGACCAAGACAATCCATGGGTAAACTTGGGGACCCCATGGAGCCACTTTGGTAGGAAAATGACATAAATAACTTTTTATTTAAAATTAAAATGAAAATGACACAAACATGATTTGTTTTACTAAAACAAATTTTAAATGGTGTTATACAAGTCATATTTTGACTATAAATATTCATTAGAAATATAAAAATATTTCCTACATCATAGTATTTTTCTTATAATTTGTAGACATTAAATAAATTAAATTATTTATCACATCGTGATGATACAACGATTACCTCATTATTTAACGATTTAAATAAAATGAAACGATAATGTAAAATCTAAGACCTAAACTTTTCAAAAACCTATTGGATGTGTATATTTCTAACCCTTATCACCTTATCCTCGAATTATATCAATGTGGGTCCTTTTAAATTCGAAACGCATTTTAAAATAAAGTAACATTTCTTTACTTTCCAAGAGTGCCCCTCCTCTCCTCTTATAAAAGGCCCCCACCACTATCACCTTACCCACACCTCTCAAGCTTTTTGTTCGTCCAAGCTCTTCCCATTTTGTCTCTCCACATCCCTCTATTACTCTTAGAATAATCACTTTGGGAAGAAGTCTTCCCAAGGAAGCCCTTCAGCACAAATAAAAAAGAGTTACGCGATTTTAAGGTAATGTCTTCACTTGTGTTCTTTTGTTTTATTTTGCTTCTCCAACCCCCTAAACTCTTTTTATAAATTTATTTTGTAACAACTCCAGTATCATAAATATACTAGTATGTTTTTATAAGAATAATTCGAGCTCCAATTACACACACCTACATCTAATGGTTAAAGAACATATTGTTTCTGTGGATGGCGAATTTCTGCCTCACGAAACGAGGATTGTTCAACACTCATATAACAACTTCAAAGGTGGCCATTAAGATGTCACTATATTTATATATGATATATAATATGTTTATGTTTTACTTAAGATTCTGTATTTTTCATTTTTGTCATACCTTTATGGTTTCCATTGTGGTTAAACATGATAATTTCTTTTTAGGAAGTGCGGACTACCACCCCCTCAAAGTGATTTGATTCGTTAATGCCATATGTGGGATGTATAAAGGATGGATTTAAAGTTATTAAATATGATGTATGTTACATATAAATGATTAATATAATTCTGGAATGAAAATATACATACCTCTCATTTATTTTTAATTCCATTAATATGACATAAAAATGAATGTAGCGTTCATGCGTACGTACGGATTACCGTCTCCATGAACGCTGCATTTCATTTGAAACCTATAAATGATTATGTAATATTATAAATACATGTATATTATGGATATATATTATATATATAATATCCAAATCATGAATATCATTCTGGATATTATGAAACTTTGACCACAAGAACAACATGTGATTGTAAGAAGTCCACTTTCGACTTAAGAACCAAATATTGAGAAAGCAAACATTATTATCTTAAATGATTACATAATGTTTAAAAAATGGAAATAAGTGAAATAAGAGGAATAATAAACTTGAAAAAGGTTCTTATGAAAGTGTAAATTAACTCATGTTTATTATTCCGGACGTTAAAGAACGACTGAGTCAAGTCGGACCCGAGGTAAGGGATCCAACCTCTCTCTTTCTTTTTAAGTACTATCTTTTATGTAATTTCTTTTAAGCCCATCTTTCTTATGTTTGGGGATGTTATTTTATATTACTAATACTTTAATTTTTATGTTAATATTATGGGAGACCCTATTTTATCCCAGAAATTCATTTTTGGATGTTTTATGGGGTGCCGTTAGGCTGCCGAGTTTTCGTAAGTGATTTCTCATCTCACTTTTATTCTCGTGACATTTATGCTACGTTTGCCACTATTTCTTGTGATTGTTGTATGTACTTCCCATTATTATACAGTTTGTGTAGTATAATTTCATTTATGGGTATTTAAATCTTCATTTTATGACCCTTCTTCCATGGGGTGTACGTTTTGAATGTTACCCAACCCAGTACGAGGACCTTTCACCCTCCTCATTTTAAAAGACTTCTTTTGTTATATCTTTTAATTTACATCTTATTATGTTGGGATATGTTCTTATATATCCTTATTGTTGTAATATTTATGTCCATGTGATGAGATACCATTCACTCTCTCATCGACTAATTTTCTGAATTTTGAAGTGACGTCGTTAGGCTGTCGAATTTTTACAAGGGAACGTCTTAACCCAATTTAGATTTCTTTGGGTTCAACTTGTACTTCTTTAAAATTTCATCCTATGAATATGTGTGAATGACCTATGATTGTTTCACACTTAATATCCACTTATATTGGTTGTATTTATATTTCTCACACATAATTATGTGATATATTTATCCTTAATTTAAGGATACCATCTTTATAATAGATTTCATCTCAATTTACATTTCCATTGAGACATCATTGTTGTTATGCACCAATTAACTCTAATATGGTGTGTATACTGTCCTTTGATATATTATATCATGAATCCCTTTATTCTCATTATATTATAAAGCTCGGATTACATGTTATTCCGCAATTATTTGTATTCAAGAGTCTCTCATTTTGTTAAAAACTCTTTAACAAAAATATCATATTACATGTTTTAAAGATTTATTATTCTAAATCTTTATCTTTAATGTACATGTTTTCAAAATTGTTTTCAGTATTTATTAATATGGACATTAATGTTTTAAAATATTAATTACAATAAAAGCTTCAATGTGGTATGGGAAAATTTGATTCAAATATATCTTTTAAAAGATTTTTGAAAATGGATTGATTAATTCAATATCTTGGAATTACTTATTTTGATTGAAAATGAAATATCGTTATTGAAATGTTTATATTTTAAATTTTTTATGTTTAATGATGGTACTTGGACATTTTACGGGTGGTTATGTGATAAACCATATGACGGGTGGTGCCGTGAATACCAGGACGGGTGGTTACGTTATAACCTCCAATGCATTGGGTATGGAAGTCAGCCATAGGGATATTCCATTAAGTATGTGTGTAAGTCGACCGTATGGTCATTCCATTGAAGTATTTTTATGTCCCAAGTTACCTTTATATGTTATGTGTACTTTATATGGGTTTTATGGTAATATTTTGGTTACAAAGGGTTATGTAATGATATTTTATTCAGTGAAGAGTTTTTACTACATCAAAAAGGTGAAAGGTATTACTTTGATAAAGTATACATGGTTTACTTGTTACTTTGAAGAAAATAACAGTTTTCATTCTTTGTGTATCCCTTGATGAGCTTTTTATGCTCACCCCAAGTTTTTTTGAAATGTTTTTCACAGGACATAATGTGGAATAGGGTCAAGGATGGGATCAAGGGAAAGTCATGCTATCTAATACATGGAACTAGACATGTTTCTTTTTAAGAGTTATTATTTAATGGAAATTTAGTAGAAGTGACTAATTTGTAATCTTTTAAGATGTAATAGTTATGTCCTAATTCTCTAAAACTCTAAACTTGAAAAGATACTCAATGTGAATTATTCATTTAATTCAATATTAAGTAAGGTTTAAGGACGGGGCCCTATAGTTGGTATCAGAGGTCGGTTTAGATAACTTTAGAGGTTAGGGTATCCTCTAAGCATAATTGACATTACCATAATGGTTAGGATTTCAGAAAGAGTCCTAGTTTTAGATAATGCGAATGAGTAAGTATATCTTAGTATTTATCTTCCTCATTAGTACATGATGGTTTTGTTGATATACTCACAATGACCTTTTTGGTTTTAGTAAATGGATGGATATAGTAGGCACCAAAGTGAAAACAGGTTTGAAGGAAACTATTGTGGTTCTCTGATTAAGAGACTGGATTAAATGGGGGATTCAATGAGGAAACTCATGGTTGTCCTAAACAAACTACCAAGGAGTCTTGATCAACCACTTGAACCTTGGTATGTTCTTTAATCCATCATGTACGAGATGACCAATCAATGTGAACGTTTAGGTAATAATTATAAAGGTAACCATTAGATTTTATATGATCCTTACTTTTGAGGTAATTATGGGTTACTATATGTTATGATGGAAAATGAAATGCATGAGATAAACTTGAGGTTAAAATATGTGATGATTATTTTCGAAGATTTTATCTCGTTTTGGGGAATTTTTTTTTGAGTTATATAGTTTTGGAAAAAGGACAACACGCAGACCGTGTGACAACTCATCGCGTCAGACAAAGTTGCGGGAATCGAACCCACAACCAAAGTGCGACTGGTAATTATCACCTACCACTGGACTGCGTGAAGTCCCTGGTTAGTTTGACTAAATCTTTTTAGTTAGATGATCTTATGAATCTAGAATAAGTTGATTCTGGGTTATCCAAGGAAATTATTAACCTATCATAGAGGATATGTTATTAGGTTAATTTCTTTTCAATATGAGACTTCAAGAGCAACTGATGTTATTTGGAGATAAATGTTAATTTGTACCTTGGAAGATTATGTGATTAAATTGTCCAAATATTTGGGTTTCAATCTTAGTTTGGTTTACATTGAATAATTTTATGGACAAAATCTTTATTGAATGGTCTTCATTGAACTTTGGGTCTTGTTAGACAAATTATAGAGATTAATAATAGATTTCATTTTTATAAAGGATTATCCTTTTTAGGTATTATCTGATCTCGTACTAAACTTTTTGGTTTGGTATTGGTTGATATCTAAATACAAGGGAAATATATAGTTTTCTTTTGTGGATTAGGTGATTCTCAAGAAGTTGATAATAGTACTTTTAATGCGAACAAGCCTTCCTAAATACTCTTCTTTTTGAGAAAATATGTGTTCGTGTAAGAAATATAGAAAAAGATGAAAGTCAACATGACAAGGAAGTATGTTTCCTTATGTTTTAGTTAAGCTCAAAAATAAAATTTCTCAATGAAAATTAACTAAAAAAATTGTTGTCTGTTAACTTTTCCTTCTGGGGAATCCAATACCGTTTAACCCATCACAAGTTTGTGATTTTCTTGTGGTTAAATTTCTCCTAATCATGTTTTCTATCACTCTCCACCAGAACGTGACCCTTTGTTTTCTCCTCCATGTCCATGTTTTCTTACATGAAATCCTAGTATGTGTTAACTCGGGTGACCTATGTTCTCCTCTTTCTTTCTTTTAAATTGATTGTTTTACCAACTCTTGTTCCGATGTAGGACTTTCAATGAAGTTTCTGAGCCCAATTTTCAAATTGCGAGGACGTAATTCCCAAAAAGGGAGGAAGGATGTAACAGCCCAGGTAAATAAAGAAAATGACATTTTTATATTTATCCCTTTTTGTGAATAAAATATTAATATTACATTAAAGGTAATGCTATGCCTGATGGCGTACCCAATACGCATCAATGAGTTTCTTTGAAATCTTACGTTGCACTCTAATAATAAAATAATGTTATTTTAAATGGTAGTTAATGCCTAGTCTTTGTAATGGCAGGAATGAAAAGAAATAACTACAAAATTATTATATATTTTTTTCAAATATTTTTACTTTTATCCAATAAATGTTATAGGCTTAAAATGAAAATGAATCCTGTTTTAAGCATAAATCTTCTAATATTCTTTAAAAGTTCGATTAACCACCCTTTTGATAGAGAACCCCTTTTAAATCCACTTTTTGAAAATAGTATGTGTTATATTTGACAAAATAAAATTCTTATTTAGAATAGGGAAATCAAAATTTACTTTCTGTAAATGTTTGGTATTTTTCCGATAAAGATAATTTTTTTAATGAATAGTGAAAAATGTTGTATTTTAATTCAAAACCTATTTTAATATAAATTATTTATATGATTATATTAACTTTTTTATTTGTTTTAATGTAAAATTAGAATATATATTTACCATTTTATCCAATAGAGGTCATTGAAATTAATTTCATTTTGAAATTGGACTTAAGATAGTATCAAACATTTGATATATATTGTTTCATAAAAACACGCTATTTGATTTAACAGCGGGAATTATTTATTAAATTAATTAATTCAACTTATTTTTTTTTGTAAAATAGATGTCATTTTTCAATTCGGAATATCAAATATATCTTAGGGTGAATTTTTGGAATTTTTCTGAAAAACATCAATTTTTGATGAATAGTGAAACCACTAAGTGGTAGTTTAAGAAAATGTTTTTTCGATTAAATGAAACTTTTCCACTTCTGTGATTTGATTCTCAAAAATCTGACATACATGGTTGTCATTAAGAAGTTAAATTTGGTTCAATGAGATCAAAATAATTTTTGGTGAATAGTTACTTTTAAGTTTAATTAATCGCGATTAAAGGTAATTATTGTAATTTAAGGTAAAACTAATGTTTCAATATTATGAAATGACCTATACATATGTCCTACCCTAATTGTTTGTGTCAAGGCCGACGAATTCAATCCATGGGTCAACTTGGGGACCCCATAAAGACACTTTGGTAGGAAAATAACATAAATAACTTTTTATATAAAGTTAAAATAAAAAAGTCACAAACATGAGTTGTTTTACTAAAATAATTTTAAAATGCGGTTCTACAAGTCATATGTTTGACTATAAATATTAATTATAAATATAAACGATTTCCTACATCATAGTATTTTTTTTATAATTTTTAGACATTAAATAAATTAAATTATTTATGACAACATGATGATACAACGATTACCTCATTATTTAACGATTTAAATAAAATGAAAAGATATGTAAAATATAAAACCTAAACTTGTCAAAAACCTATTGTATGGGTATATTTCTAACCCATATCACCTTATCCTGTAATTATATCAATGTGGGACATTTTAAATCCGAAACTCATTATAAAATAAAGTAACATTTCTTTACTTTCCAAGAGTACCCCTCTTCTCCTCTTATAAAAGGCCCCAACCACTATCACCACACCCACACCTCTCAAGCCTTTGGTTCGGCCAATATCTGGCCATTTTGTCTCTCCACATCCCTCTCTTACACCTAGAAGTCTCACTTTGGGCAGAAGTCTTCCCAAGGATGCCTTTGGGCTCAAATCAAAAAGAGTTACCCGATTTTAAGGTAATGTCTTCACTTGTGTTATTTTGTTTTATTTTGCTTCTCCAACCACCTAAACTCTTTTTATTCATTTATCTTGTAACAAATCCAGTATCTAAAATATACTAGGATGTTGTTATAAGAATCATTCGAGCATCACTGAAACACACCTACATCCAATGGTTAAATAACATACTGTTTCTGTGGATGGTGAATTTCTGCCTCACGAAACGATGATTGTTCAACACTCATATAACACCTTCAAAGGTGGACATTAAGATGTCAATATATTTATATATGTTATATAATATGTTTATTTTTTATTTAAGCTTCTTTATTTTTCTTTTGTGGCATAACTATATGGTTTCCATTATGGGTAAACATGATAATTTCATTTTAGGAAGTGCGGACTACCGCCCCCTCAAAGTGATTTGATTCGTTAATGCCATATATGGGATTTATAAAGGATGGATTTAAAGTTACTATATATGATGTATGTTATATATAAATGATGAATATAATTATGGAATAAAAATATACATACCTCTCATTTGGTTTTAATTTCATTAATATGACATAGAAATGATAGTAGCGTTCAAGCATACGTACGGCTTACCGTCTTCATGAACGATGCATTTCATTTCTTACCATTAAATGATAATGTAATATTATAAATACATTTATATTATGGATATATATGATATATATAATATCCAAATCCTTAATATCATTCTGGATATAATGAAACTTTGACCACATGAACAACATGTGATTGTAATAAGTCCACTTTCGACTTAAGAACCAAATATCGACAAAACAAACATTATTAACATAAATGATTACATAATGTTTATAACATGGAAATAAGTCATATAAAAGGATTAATTAACTTGAAAAATTTTCTTAAGAAAGTTTAAATTAACTCATGTTTATTATTAAGGACATTAAAGAATGATCGAGTCAAAGTCGGACCCGAGGTAAGAGATCCAACCTCTCTCTTTCTTTTTAGGTACTCTCTTTTATGTCATTTCTTTTAAGCCCATCTTTCTTATGTTTGGGGATGTTCTTTTATATTCCTAATAATTTACTTTTTATTTTCATATTATGAGATACCCTATTTGATCTCAAAAATAAATTTTTATAAGTTTTAAGTGGCACCGTTAGGCTGCCGAGTTTTCATAAGGGATTTCACATCTCACTTTTATTCCATTGGCAATTATAATACGTTTTCCACTATATATTTTGAGTGGTGCATATAGTGCCCATTATTGTACACTTTGTGTAGTATAATTTCATTTATGGGTATTTACATCTTCATTTTATGAGCCTTCTTCCATGGGGTGTATGTTTCGAAAGATACCCAACTCGGTAAGGGGACCTTTCACCCTCCTCATTTTAAAAGACTTATTTTGTTATGTCTTTTAATTTACATCTTATTATGTTGGGATATGTTCTTCTATATCCTTATTGTTGTAATTTTTATGTCCATGTGATGAGATACCATTTACTCTCTCATCGACTAATTTTCTGAATTTTGAAGTGATGCCGTTAGGCTGTCGAATTTTTACAAGGGAACGTCTTAACATAATTTCGATTTCTTTGGGTTCAACTTGTACTTCTTGAAAATGTCATCCTATGAATTTGTGTGAATGTCCTCTGATTGTTTCACACTTAATATCCACTTATATTGGGTGTATTTATATTTCTCACACATAATAATGTGATAGATTTATCCTTAATTTAAGGATACCATCTTTATAATGGATTTCATCTCAATTTACATTTCTATTGAGACTTCATTGTTGTTTTGCAACAATTCACTCTTATATTGTGTGTATACTGTCCTTTAATATATTATATCATGAATCCCTTTATTCTCATGATATTATAAAGCTCTAATTACATGTTATTCCGAAATTATTTTTATTCAAGAGTCTCATATTTTGTTAAAAACTCATTAACAAAAATATCGTTTTAAATGTTTTAATGATTTATTATTCTAAATAATTGTCTTTAATATCCATGTTTTCAAAATGGTTTTCAGTATTTATTTATATGGACATTAATGTTTTAAAATTATAATTCCAATAAAATCTTCAAAGTGGTATGGGACACTTTGATTCCAAATTCTCTTTTAAATGATTTTTGAAAATGGATTGATTAATTCAATATCTTGGAATTACTTATTTTGATTGAATATGAAATGCCATTATTGAAATTTTTATATTTTCAATATTTTATGTTTAATGATTGTACTTGAACATTTTACGGGTGGTTACATGGTAAACCATATGACGGGTGGTGTCGTGAATACCAGGACGGGTGGTTACGTTATAACCTCCAATGCATTGGGTATGGAAGTCAGCCTTAGGGCTATTCCATTAAGTATGTGTGGAAGTCGACCGTATGGTTATTCCAATTAAGTATGTTTATGTCCCAAGTTACCTTTATATGTTATTTGTGATTTATATGGGTTTTAGGGTAATCTTTTGGTTACAAAAGGGTAAGTAATGATATTTTATTCAGTGAAGAGTTTTTACTACTTCCTAAAGGTGAAAGGTATTACTTTGATAAGGTATACATTGTTTACTTGTTGCTTTGAAAAAAATAACAGTTTTCATTCTTTGTGTATCCCTTTCTGAGCATTTTATGCTCACCCCATGTTTTTTTGAAATGTTTTTCACAGGACATAATGTGGAATACGGTCAAGGATTGGATCAAGGGAAAGTCATGCTATCTAATACATGGATCTAGACATGTTTCTTTTTAAGAGTTTTTATTTTATGGAAATTTAGTAGAAGTGACTACTTTGTAATATTTTGAGATGTAATAGTTATGTCCTAATTCTCTAAAACTCTAAACCTGAAAAGATCCTCAATTTGAATTATTCATTTAATTCAATATTAAGTACTGTTTAAGTCCAGAGCCTTATATAATATATATAATTTACTTTTACTATTTCATGATTAATTGATGAAGTAAGCACAATAATCTAAAATTTCCATTATATATTTTATTTATTTAGGCATGATAATCAAAAATATTCATAGTCTTGAGACAAATTAATAACCTAAATAATTAGATAACCAAAAGCTGCCCTCTCCAACCCTATAAATACCACCCCTCACCACCTCTTCCCCTCACTACTCCAAATACTTGAACCATGTCAAATTTATGATCAATGACCTCAGAAAACCTCTCTCACAATTCCATGACCGTAAAATATCACCAAAACTCCAAATATAATTTATATAAGGAGGTTGTCAAGGGGAGAAATTTAAGAGCCAAAATCCTCTTTTCCTTAATTTTAAATTAATTTTATTTTCATATTTATTATTCTATTGAATATTATCCTTATATAAGTGGTGTGATAACTCTAGTATCTCATATATTCATTAATTTTATTATAATCAATCATCAAAATGATTCTCATCTCTATTTGTTCTAAAAATGAGAACATCATATGTGGTGTGTCGACTTACCACCATCATGTATAACGTGTTTTCAATATCAATTATCACCATTTGAGATGTTCATAAATCCATTATTGTTATGAAAATATTATAAAATTTATTTTATAACTTTTTTTATGTTATGTACCAAACATATACACATAATTTTTAATAATAAAATGGAACTAGTTCGTGATGATCGAAAACCAAAAAATTAATCTAAATGATTTTCATTATTGTTTTATATAATGATTAATCCTCACATATGTATCAAAAATAATATAACTCATCAATAAAATTTTATATAAATTATAGATATTTATTCTCATTTTACATGATCTTCCAAACATGTAAAAAAATGAACCGATCATTAAAAACAATAAAAAACACTCCCTAACGATGAAATTTATCTATAATACATATAAAAATGGACATAAAGAAACATAATAAAATAATAATAAATCAAATAAATGAATAAACTAATCCTTACATAGTAATTAATTATTACAATTTTAATATTATTGATATAATGAATTCGCACATATGATAAAGTGAATTCTCAATGCTAACTCCACTTATTTGGGTTATCACTCTTTAATTCCACATTTCTCTAGGGATAATTCCTTCAATTTTCCATAAATGTGATTTCATTAAAATCTATTTTTAATTTAACGAATATTCTTCATTCCAATCTGATATAATGAATAATAAAATGGTTTTATAAAATATTTCTTCATTCTAATAAACATTTTGACTACACTTCCCTTGTTTCTTCTTCACTAAAGAATGATGAATATTTAAAAATATATAGATTTCCCTATTTAATTTGGGAACCTCATGTTTATTCATTAATGATGAAATATTTATGAAATACATTTAATTAAATTTTCTATTTTATGAAATTGATTGATGTATGTTCAAAGTTGAAGCATTATTATATAAATGTTCTAATGTGACGTGTGTGCCAACAATAATACAGTTCCCTAGTGCATTTGGTAATGTGATGTATCATATTAGATAATGTGAAATATGAATGAACATGACTCTATCTATTTTCACAATGATGATTATATTATTATTATTCCAATATTTTAGTTCATATTATTCTATCATTGTTCAAACTATGTGTTGTATTGAACACTAAAACATGACGTTTTTGTTTTATGCATTTCCACATTCCATGTCTTTATATAACTCTTCCTTTCATGATTATGAATAATATCTCATATTTATGATTTGAGGATGATTATGCTCACCCACGTTATATTGATTCATGTTCTTATCTGTTATCTTACAGGGGATATAGCACACCACATTCATTAATTAATATCCTATAGTGACTAAATTTAATTAGGATTAAATAAGGTCCACTAAGAATCCAGACAAGAAATATTAAAATTAATATTTACATTTTATTATATAAATATTTTTACTGACCTCATTTAAAAAATTCACAAAACCATTGATTCCCCATTTTATAACTATTTTATGTTGTTTATAGTTAAATTGATGTGATTTTATGTAAGCTAATTAGGTTCTCTATAGTTGGTATCAAATCAATGTTTATTTTGATTGGGAATAAGGATTATATAACATTAATGGAAACCCTTAGTATGATACTATTTATATGTTAGAACCCATAATGATTTGTTTTAAAATAAATTCTAATATTACGGATCCCACATGATATGTCTTTAGATTTAATTTCAAAATGGAATAAATTATTCATTTATGAATTATTGTCTTATGTATTCTTTATAGCATTTTTATTTTAGAAAATATTTGTAACAAATATAAATTAGGATAAAAACTCAGGTGAGAGACAATGTAGTGATTTCCCGAATTCCATCCCCAATGCCTTGGGATTTGGGTTCCAGAACTTCATGGTTATTATTTCCCAACTCACTCGAGATAAGAAAAATAACCTGAATAATGTTGAAATTTTAAATTCCTCTAAGAGGGATCAACTACATGTCATGTCTTTATTTAATAATGACCATCAGTGTTTAGTTTATCTTCTAATCCACTAGTCACAAAATAGTTCCTCAACTCAATGGATAATATCATTACATTGCAACATTGCTCTACGGTGGAGAAGGTGACTCTGGTTGTTTGTCATTTACATGGAGGGGTAGACCAATGGTGGGAGTTGATTAATAACACCAATCCATAGGATGAAATTTTTGAGATGGAGTGGGAATACATAATGAAATATTTTCTTAATTAGTTATTCCATTGAACTCTTCAGACATAGAAAGAGATGTAATTCATAGAGAAAAAGTAAAAGGAATTTGAATCTATCATAAATTATATATATAATATCTAAAGTATTTCAAGGTATTCGTAATGTTTTTTTATATCAATGATATAAAAATTGATAGATTCTTTAGTATTTTACAACCATACCTTCGAAAATATATACTAATTCGAGACATTGGGAGTTATGAAGAAGATTTTTTATGTGATGTCAATGTGGATATGGATTTTAGATAATGGTCCCTTGGATATGGATATAGGTAGTGAATGATTTATATTCAAGCATGGGTATCTAATGACAATAGTTTAATGAAATATCTTCCAATAAGAAGTATAAATTGTTTGAAGATCCATCATGGAAAATTCTTTAAAGATAAAGGGAAATGATTATTATGTGGGTGATAAAGATACCATTCTCTTCATGATAAATATACATGATAATGTTTTAAAATGTGGGGATTCAATGGGAGAACTACTCATAATTAAATGATTCTACTCTAGGGATAAAGTGAACTATGTGAGACAACAATCTAAACCTAGAATCCCTTAGGGTAATCCATGTTAGTAGCCACAAATTCCAAAAAAGAAAGTGAAATATTATGACATCCCAAATCCTGAGATTGACACAGATAACGGTTTGGGGTAGGTATACTACTCATTCATTCAATAATTGATAGTTTACTAATTTTTTCTAGTTCTATACATTGTTTATATTATGTACATCTTAATAGAACCATTCCAATGCCACAAAAAAATATGGTGGTTGAGTAATCTGTTATAATAGAGACTAAAAGAAATTATGTCTTCCAAACAATGTAACTCCTACATGAAAAATCATTACTGGAAAAACCTCCAGAGAAATATTTTGATAATATCTTTTGAGGAGTTTGATTCTATATTTGTCATGTAATTTCTATATTTATAAAAATCCGACATCAATTTTTGGTAAACAGATATCACCCTTCACATTCTAACTCATCCTCCAATAATGTACAAGTTTAAGGATGTGGATGAATCTCATTTTGAATAATCTTATCAATTGATGATAATATTTCTTTTTTAGAAAGCATATATATACATCTATCAACTGATTTTTACAATGAAGAGTATCATAATTGAATAAATTTCTATTGTAGAGGACTGCACTGATGTCTTCCATAATTAATTGTATGGTCTTACTCTAGACCCATAGATTGAATTCTTGATTGAACTTATTCCTGGATGTTTTCTTATATCAAACACTACATATATAATGAACAAAAATTAGTTTGAGGAACTAAAGAATAAATGACAGGACAACTTATAAAAGGGGAATATATATCCATCTTCTTAAACATGGGATGCACCAGTACTATTCATCAAGAAGAATAATAGATTAAGGTTCCTCATTATTGATTATCATGATATAAAACCCATGATAGAGAACAATTATCCCCTTCCATAGATAGATGAATTTTTCGATCAACTAAGTGTGACCAATTATTTCTCTATGGTAGTCATTCAGTTGGGATATCACCAATTAAAGGTGAGGAATGAAGATATTCCCAATACTATATTATGAATGTTGTATAGAAATTTTGAGTTCAAAAGGTTGTATTTCAGACTCACTAATGTTCCAGTAATATTAATCAACTTAATTATTAATGTCTTTAGAGATTACCTTGAAAAAAATTTAGAAGTCATTATTGATGATACTATGATATACTCTAATTGAACGGGGAACATAATTGTTGTGCCCAAGTGAAGTAATTGCATTTGTTGTCAATAACTTGTCATGGTGTGCCATCTGATGAAGTACATCTTGAAGATTGATGATTACAGAAGCATAAAATCTAACGATTGTTGAGCTGATCATTAAGTTCCAAGAACTTGTATCAACTGGATACAAAGTCACAACACTTTTAGAAGACCATGCATTGTCTTCACAATGCATGAGGAGATGAAGAGAGCCATCCACAACTTCTAAGTGGATGAAGTGAGCTGAAGAAGAACATGTACTAATCTTTAGTGCATGACAATGTGAATGTGATCCAACTTGACCTCTAATTGGATCATTGAAGAAAATTGAAGAATTATTTGATTCAGGAGCTTCGGTTGATGGAGAACCTTCAAAGAATTCACTCCTAAGTAATGAATACATGTTGAAGATAATGGAGGAATTTCAAATGAAGAAGAAGAGAGGAAGAAGGAGAAATGAGAATGATGGCTTGGAAGAAGTGGCACTTGGCATGCTTTATATGGAGGAGAACTTTGTTTTTAACAAAGTCATTAGATTTTCCTTTGCCAAAAAATTGGCCAGCCAAGGCACCGTGGGGGTTCAACCCCAAGGCATGGGCACTAGGGCACCACGCCCGGGGGAACCCGTGGGGCGAGCCAGGGCGGCAGGGCGCACCCAAGGACACCACATGGGCGCCTGGGGCACGCCCGGAGGAGCGCAGAGGCAGGGGCCGTGTGTAAGCCCTCGAGGGCACGCGGTGGTGAAACCCGCGCACCCGGAGTGCATAGTGGGCGCTAGGAGCGCGCCCGCAGGAGCAGAGAGTGGGCGCAGAGCGCGCCCGCAGGGAGAACACGGTGCGGGGCGGCACCGTGGAGGGAGAAGATTCAACTGAGGAGTAGTGCTGAGCGCCAGGGTAATAAACCGCGGGAAATCCGCTCGCCGTTTCGATGTGGGACGCGGAAAATTTCCCGGGAACAAATCTCAGCCGTCCGAGCAATCGCGCGCCAGATCTCCGCCGCTCATCGCATCCCGCGCGAGATCTCCAGATCGCGGCCGTCCGATGTATTTCAATCTCCCAATCCGACGGCCGTGGCTCGTCTTCCACCTCGAGCTCGAGCCGAAGCCTCCCGCGAAGCCGCCGCTGAACCAGGCGCCTCCCGAGTGAAGTTTTTGAGTTCTCGGCTGTCTCTCTCGAAGCTGAAGGCACCCTCGTGCTCGTCTGAGCATACTGAACACAACCATGCCTTACAATATACTTTCATGCAATGAGATGATGAATTCGATGATGGCCGAAGCAAACCGAAGGTGCGAGGCCATTCGGTGTTGATGTTCTGCATGGTTTGGATCGAAGGAAGGCCGTGCATGCGTTCTAAGTCGCATGCACGTGGAGGGAACCAAAAACTGGAAAACCCGCATCAAAACAGAGAAGAAGAACGAGATACGCGGAAGATATTTAACGCGTTTGAAGTTTTCAAAGACCCCGCGGATTTCGGGCATTCAAAACGTATTTCCCCACGGATCATCCATGCTCCTCCACTGCCTATATAAAGAGGAGTCCGAGGCCGAGTGAAGTTTGCTGTTCATTTGTGAAGACCCGCGACGCTCTCTGCCTCGCGAAGTAAAATCTTGCGCATCACTTGCGCGACAGGAGGCTTCAAGTCTTTTTCCACGCATCACTAGTGCGAAGAAGCCCCGTGCAATCTATTTGCACGACTGAAGTCCTCGGTGCCATCCTTGGCCCGAAGGTGTTCCCTGCGCGCTAATCCTTTGTGCGACAGGAAGGAGAGGAGCTTGCGCGACCTTGCGCGCTCCCTCTGTGCACCGCGCCCCCTGCGCGGTAGGCACTTGCGCGCCCAAGGTGTCCTTGCACCCTTGTGGCTTGTGCACCTCGTGGTGTTGCATCCTGTGCACCCCGCGGCTCATGACACCTGAGTGGCAGTGTTGAAGAAGAGGAGGCCGCGGCTCAAGCATTCCCTTGCGCGCCTCCTTTGATATCAGGTGAAGAAGCCCACCTACGGACAGTGGGTGTGTGCCAAGTGAAGAAGGAGCACCTCGGGCAGTGGGTGTGCAAAGTTGAGGAGAAGGCCGAGGACCTTTGGGCTTTGGGTGCAAAAGGAAGACCACACTTTGTGTGTTTATAAATTGAAGAAGAAGGACAAGTCAAGTGTGTTCACTAAAAGAATGAGTAGTGTATGTGTGCACATGTGAATAAGATCAACTTTGAGAAGAAGAGGAGTACACACTTATGTGTGTGAATACAAAAGAACTAATCATTCTAAGTGATTGGGTTTTTGGTGAGCAAGACCAACAAGATCTTTTGAAGACTGTTGAAGCTACTTGAAGTTTTGAACAACACCTTTGAAGAAGTGAAGTTGAGCCATGATGAGGATGATGCTGTGGAGTTGGGGGGTTTAACCAACTTGTAATTGGGGGGGTAACCAGTTACTGTGTACTCATCTTTTGGCATAGTGAAGAATCCGTGTTGGGGGGTGTAACCAACACGGCAAGGAGTAGGTCTTTGTACCGAACCTTGTAAATCTCTGTGTTCTGTGCTCTCATTATTACTGCACCACTAAAAGAGTAGATCTTGGCTTTAACCAGCTGCAGAGGTTGAATTGATAATCCAAAGGGAACAATTCATAAAAAGAAAAAAAGTTATCACTGATTCACCCCTCCCCTCTCAGTGATCACAACCGATCCAGGCATTTCAAGTGGTATCAGAGGGAGGTTCCCTCGGTAAGGATCTACTTCTGAGAAGATGGACAATCTGAATTCTGTTAATAGTAGGGGTGTTCCTACATTCGATGGAAAGAATTACCACAGCTGGAAGAATCAGATGTTACCCTACCTTCTATCTCTCGGCCTTGAAGTTAGAAATGCAGCCTTATTTGGATTCCCTCCTCTTGCTAATGAAGATGCTATGACACTCGATGAGAAAAGAAATATGGAAGTTGATGGTAAAGCTCAAAATTCCATTCTTATGTCACTCTCAGAAAAGGTATACACAAAAGTCATGGGACTCAAGAATGCTAAAGAAATTTGGGACAAATTGGAAAGTAGTTATGAAGGCAACATGAAAGTCAAGGAAGCCAAATTACAGATTTGGAGAAGCAAGTTTGAAGATGTCAAGATGGGAGAAGAATAAAATATTGATGATTATTTCACAAGAGTCAATGAAATTGTCAGTAACATTCGGGGCTTTGGAGAAAAGTTGGAGGACTCCACTATTGTTAAAAAGCTAATGAGAAATTTTCCTGACAGGTTTGACCCCAAAGTCTCAGCATTAGAAGACAGAGATGATCTCTCTCTTGATGAACTTCACAATATTCTCATTGCATATGAAATGAGGAAGATCCCAGTATTCAAGAAGAAGATCAAGGATGAGATGGATTTTGAGGCCATGAGACAACTCAAGATAAAAGATGACGAAGTCCTAGAATCAAGTGATACTGACAATGAAGAAAAGGATGAAGATCTCAACACGATTATTTCTCTTTTTTCTAAAAGGTTTGGAAAAACTAAATTCAGGGGAAAAGGGAAATCACCATCGAGATGTTTCAATTGCAATAACATCGGACACTTTGCTGTAAACTACCCCAAGAAGAGATATAGTGCTCCAGAAGTTGAAGATGAGAAGTCACAAAAGAAGAAATGGAGTAGATACCCAAGAGAAGGAAACAAATCAGGTGTAAGAAAGAAAAGGTTCGTTCCAGGTGAAAGAAGAAGCTATGTAAGCAAAGAGGAAGAATCAGACTCTACTTCAGCCAGTCAATCAGAAGAAGAAACGAATTTTATGGCTCATGTGGAAAAAGGGTTTGATACCTGCAGTAGTGAAGATGATGAAAGTGAACGAACAGAGCTTGAATACATATTGAAAGATGAATTAGAGGCTTGCCTTGAGCAAAACATTAAACTCAAGAAAGAGAAGAAATTGTTACAAAAGGAAACTAAAAGAATGACCGAGGAGTTGGAAGAATGTATGAAGAAAGAGACAATGTACATTGACGATATTAAGAGACATAAACTGAAGGTAGCTGATCTAGACAAGATAGCAAAAGATCTTGAGGAGAAACTTCACCTCAAAGAAGAAGAGCAATCAGTGACACATTCCAAGTGGATTGAAGCACAGAATAGCTTGACAAATATGAGAGAAGACTTCAACAAGGCTGTTGAGGTCAAGGCAGAATCATCTTATGCTGGTGCTCAGAGGCAGGTCAATTTACCACTAATTAAATCTCTAAATACATCTGTTAATTCTAACAATGCAGGTTCAAAGATAAAATTGAGACAAACATGGCATGAACCAATCTGTGTAAAATCATCTTCAATGGAAGAAAGGAAATCCTCAGGAAGGACTACTCAAATCTTGGACAAAAAATTACAACATGACTCTTATCAACAAATAAGGTCAAGGTTCAGAGGCTACTGCTGGTGTTGTGGTGTGTTTGGACATAAGGCCTATGCATGCTGGTATAACATGTCTCGTCCAAACATGAGGCATGAGTCAAGGGGGAGACATCCTGAAACCCAGAGTGTTTTGCAGAAAGCATCAAAACCACCAACTCAGAACACATTTGACTACCTGAGTGAAGCTTGTGGAAGATGTGACCAACAAGGTCATAGAGCTGATAAATGTATGACAACTCTTCCTAAACAAAAAGTCAAAGACATGAAAGGGAAAGGCATTCAAGAAACCAATGATGAAATCACATGATTTGCTGAAGTGGCTCTAAAAGCCAGCAGTAAAACCAAGTCATGGATTCTTGATAGTGGATGCTCATCCCACATGACTGGTGATACAAAAATTCAAAGCAACATTGAAAGTCATGAGGGGGGAACCGTGGTGTTTGGAAATTATCGTTCTCTGAAAATCAAGGGAGTTGGAAAGGCTATGATTGCAACAACAAATCTAAAATCCCATGATGTGTTGTTTGTTGAAGGATTAAAACACAACCTACTGAGTGTAAGTCAATTATGTGATGATGGACATGAGGTGTTGTTCCAGAAGGACTCATGCATCATCAAGAGTTCAAAGGATGGAAAAATCATCACTCAAGGAAGAAGAACCACTGGAAATCTATTTCAAATTGGTGATCCCATCAATTCTTTTTTTCTTAGCTCTAAAGATGAAAACAACCTCTGGCATATAAGACTTGGCCATCTTGGTCAAAGGAGTATGAGTAAACTTCTGAAGTACAATGTTGTACGAGATCTACCCAAATTAAAGAGAGAAAGAGATGAAGTCTGCGACACATGTCAAAAGGGAAAACTGACCCATAGGTCACACAAAGGAGTTGATATCATGTCTACTAGGCCTCTTGAACTCATCCATACAGACATATGTGGACCGATGAGACAGAAGTCTACAAGAGGAGATTTCTATTTTATAACCTTCATTGATGATTACACTCGGATGACCAATGTCATGTTCATGAAACACAAGTCAGAGGCAATCACGATGTTCAAGACTTTCAGAAGGCAGGTTGAGAAGGAACTAGAGCTCTGCATCAAGAAAGTAAGATCAGACAACGGAAAAGAATATACCGGTGATGTCTTTGAAAGCTATCTGGTCAAGCATGGAATCAAACATCAATATAGTACACCATATACTCCACAACATAATGGAGTGGCTGAACGAAAGAATCGAAGCATAGTTGAAATGGGGAGGACTATGTTAGCTGAGCATGATATCTCTATGTTTTTCTGGAGAGAAGCAGTATGCACTGCTATACACATACAGAACAGATGTCTCCTGAGACCAGAAACACAAACGACAGCCTATGAAATGTGGTTTAACAGAAAACCAACTGTTAAATATTTCAAAGTCTTTGGCAGTCCCTGCATCATCAAGATTAAAAACATCAATCTGGGAAAGTTTGATGAAAAAGCTGAAGAATGAATCTTTATGGGTTACCTACCTAATGGAAAAGGCTACAGATGCTGGAATAAGAGGTTGAATAAAATAATTGACTGCAGTGATGTCATAATAATTGAAAACAACACCAAACCATACACTGTGAATGATGATGACTCAAAGAATGACACAGCCTTGGAACAGAAGAATGCAGAATTACCTGAGCCAACACCAACTGCTGGTGAGATCAACTCTGAATATACCAGTGATGAAGATGAAGGTAATGAAAATGGAAGAAGAAGATACAACAAATTGAAGAAGCATGTTGACACAGAAAATGTCCTTGGAGACCTACAGTCCTCAGTAAGAACTAGAAGAAGATTGAGATTGGAAGATCAGACTGCACTGGTTTCTCAAATTGAACCTCACACAGTGGCTGAAGCAGTTGTACATGAGGAATGGATACAAGCTATGCATGAGGAACACAATCAAATTGAAAAGAACTCCACCCGGGATCTTGTGCCAAGGCCCAAAAATAAAAATGTTATTGGGACAAAGTGGGTGTTTAGAAACAAACTCAATGAAAAGGGAGAAGTTTCCAGAAACAAGGCCAGACTTGTATTCAAAGGATATTCACAAATGGAAGGAATCGACTTTGAGGAAACCTTTGCACCAGTTACAAGACTGGAAACTATCAGAATGTTCTTAGCAGTTGCAGCACATAAGCAGTACAAGGTCTATCAGATGGATGTGAAATCTGCATTTCTAAATGGAGATCTTGAAGAAGAGGTGTATATTGAACAACCAGAGGGATTTTTGCTAGACAAAGATGGTAGTATGGTGTGAATATTGAGAAAAGCCTTGTATGGATTGAAGCAGGCCCCAAGAGCCTGGTACTCAAAATTGGATGGTTGTCTTAAAGACATGAAATTTGTCAAAGGAACAGTTGACAGTAACCTCTATGTCAGAGAAATGGCCAATGGTACCCTCATAGTCATTATCTATGTGGATGATATCATTTTTGCTGGTAACAAGGAAGGACTATGTGAATAATTTGCTGAGCAGATGAAAAGAACTTTTGAAATGTCGATGCTTGGTCAAATGACATATTTTCTAGGATTTCAGGTGGAACAAAGAAAAAACTCCATATTTCTTTCACAAGAAAAGTACGCAAGGGACTTAGTGAAAAGGTTTGGAATGGAAAGTTCAAAGGAAGTCTCCACACCCATTTCTGTCGGAACCAAGCTATGCAAGGATGAAGAAGGCAACGATGTTGATCAGAAAGAGTTCAGAAGAATTATTGGAAGTCTACTTTATCTCACGGCTTCAAGGCCAGATATAGCATATGCAGTGACTTTGTGTGCCAGATTCCAAAGTGATCCAAAAGAATCTCATTTAACTGCAGTCAAAAGAATCCTGAGATATGTTAAAGGAACCCTCAACTATGGACTCTTATACAAACACAGTGCAAACATACAGTTGTTGGGATTCACAGATGCTGATTGGGCTGGTGATTGCACTGATAGAAGATCCACATATGGTGGAACCTTCTTTCTGGGAGAAGGATGTGTTAGCTGGTACAACAAGAAACAAAATTCTGTAACATTGAGCACAGCTGAAGCAGAGTATGTGGCTGCTACACATGCATGTACTCAAATGATTTGGATGCAGGTGCAGCTATCAGATTTAAGGATTAAAGCTGAAAAATCATTGAGGATCTTATGTGATAATCAAAGTGCAATTGGGTTGTCTAAGAATCCTATCCAACACTCCAGATCCAAGCACATTGATATAAAATATCATTTCATCAAAGAAAGGGTCGCCTGTGGAGACATCAAGCTAGACTACATTCCTACTCAAGATCAGGTGGCAGACATTTTCACCAAAGCTATGCCTACGGAAAGATTTGTTGAATTGAGGCTGAAACTTCATGTTCAGCCTTCTACTCTCACTTGAGGAAGAAAGAGGTCCCTCCTTATTCCCTAAATTTTTGTATTCTTGTACTTACATGTAGGGAATTGAAAGAGATGAGTGCATCCCCTGAGGGGGAGCATTGGTAGTTGAAGATGTGCAGGTTCCAGAAGCTCTATACTATTAGTATGGCTTTCATTCATCCCTTTGCATTTGTTGGCCAATAAGGGGGAGAAATCATCAGGCACACGACATTCTCTCAGTGTGCTTCGGAGTATTGACAACCAAATACAAAGGGGGAGATTGTTGTGCCCAAGTGAAGTAATTGCATTTGTTGTCAATAACTTGTCATGGTGTGCCATCTGATGAAGTACATCTTGAAGATTGATGATTACAGAAGCATAAAACTTGACGATTGTTGAGCTGATCATTAAGTTCCAAGAACATGTATCAACTGGATACAAAGTCACAACACTTTTAGAAGACCATGCATTGTCTTCACAATGCATGAGGAGATGAAGAGAGCCATCCACAACATCTAAGTGGATGAAGTGAGCTGAAGAAGAACATGTACTAATCCTTAGTGCATGACAATGTGAATGTGATCCAACTTGACCTCTAATTGGATCATTGAAGAACATTGAAGAATTATTTGATTCAGGAGCTTCGGTTGATGGAGAACCTTCAAAGAATTCACTCCTAAGTAATGAATACATGTTGAAGATAATGGAGGAATTTCAAATGAAGAAGAAGAGAGGAAGAAGGAGAAATGAGAATGATGGCTTGGAAGAAGTGGCACTTGGCATGCTTTATATGGAGGAGAACTTTGTTTTTAACAAAGTCATTAGATTTTCCTTTGCCAAAAAATTGGCCAGCCAAGGCACCTTGGGGGTTCAACCCCAAGGCATGGGCACTAGGGCACCATGCCCGGGGGAACCCGTGGGGCGAGCCAGGGCGGCAGGGAGCACCCAAGGACACCACATGGGCGCCTGGGGCACGCCCGGAGGAGCGCAGAGGCAGGGGCCGTGTGTAAGCCCCCGAGGGCACGCGGTGGTGAAACCCGCGCACCCGGAGTGCATAGTGGGCGCTAGGAGCGCGCCCGCAGGAGCAGAGAGTGGGCGCAGAGCGCGCCCGCAGGGAGAACACGGTGCGGGGCGGCACCGTGGAGGGAGAAGATTCAACTGAGGAGTAGCGGTGAGTGCCAGGGTAATAAACCGCGGGAAATCCGCTCGCCGTTTCGATGTGGGACGCGAAAAAATTCCCGGGAACAAATCTCAGCCGTCCGAGCGATCGCGCGCCAGATCTCCGCCGCTCATCGCATCCCGCGCGAGATCTTTAGATCGCGACCGTCCGATGTATTTCAATCTCCCAATCCGACGGCCGTGGCTCGTCTTCCACCTCGAGCTCGAGCCGAAGCCTCCCGCGAAGCCGCCGCTGAACCAGGCGCCTCCCGAGTGAAGTTTTTGAGTTCTCGGCTGTCTCTCTCGAAGCCGAAGGCACCCTCGTGCTCGTCTGAGCATACTGAACACAACCATGCCTTAAAATATACTTGCATGCAATGAGATGATGAATTGGATGAAGGCCGAATCAAACCGAAGGTGCGAGGCCATTCGGTGTTGATGTTCTGCATGGTTTGGATCGAAGGAAGGCCGTGCATGCGTTCTAAGTCGCATGCACGTGGAGGAAACCGAAAAATCGAAATCCCGCATTAAAACAGAGAAGAAGAACGAGATACGCTGAAGATATTTAACGCGTTTGAAGTTTTCAAAGACCCCGCGAATTTCGGGCATTCAAAACGTATTTCCCCGCGGATCATCCATGCTCCTCCACTGCCTATATAAAGAGGAGTCCGAGGCCGAGTGAAGTTTTCTGTTCATTTGTGAAGACCCGCGACGCTCTCTGCCTCGCGAAGTAAAATCCTGCGCATCACTTGCGCGACAGGAGGCTTCAAGTCTTGTTCCGCGCATCACTAGTGCGAAGAAGCCCCGTGCAATCTATTTGCACTGCTGAAGTCCTCGGTGCCATCCTTGGCCCGAAGGTGTTCCCTGCGCGCTAATCCTTTGCGCGACAGGAAAGATAGGAGCTTGCGCAACCTTGCGCGCTCCCTCTGTGCACCGCGCCCCCTGCGCGGTAGGCACTTGCGCGCCCAAGGTGTCCTTGCACCCTTGTGGCTTGTGAACCTCGTGGTGTTGCATCCTGTGCACCCCGCGGCTCAAGACACCTGAGTGGTAGTGTTGAAGAAGAGGAGGTCGCGACTCAAGCATTCCCTTGCGCGCCTCCTTTGATATCAGGTGAAGAAGACTACCTACGGACAGTGGGTGTGTGCCAAGTGAAGAAGGAGCACCTCGGGCAGTGGGTGTGCAAAGTTGAGGAGAAGGCCGAGGACCTTTGGGCTTTGGGTGAAAAAGGAAGACCACACTTTGTGTGTTTATAAATTGAAGAAGAAGGAAAAGTCAAGTGTGTGCACTAAAAGAATGAGTAGTGTATGTGTGCACATGTGAAGAAGATAAACTTTGAGAAGAAGAGGAGTACACACTTATGTGTGTGAATACAAAAGATCTAATCATTCTAAGTGATTGGGTTTTTGGTGAGCAAGACCAACAAGATCATTTGAAGACTGTTGAAGCTACTTGAAGTTTTGAAAAACACCTTTGAAGAAGTGAAGTGGAGCCATGATGAGGATGATGCTGTGGAGTTGGGGGGTTTAACCAACTTGTAATTGGGGGGGTAACCAGTTACTGTGTAATCATCTTTTGGCATAGTGAAGAATCCGTGTTGGGGGGTGTAACCAACACGGCAAGGAGTAGGTCTTTGTACCGAACCTTGTAAATCTCTGTGTTCTGTGCTCTCATTATTACTGCACCACTAAAAGAGTAGATCTAGGCTTTAACCAGCTGCAGAGGTTGAATTGATAATCCAAAGGGAACAATTCATAAAAAGAAAAAAAAGTTATCACTGATTCACCCCTCCCCTCTCAGTGATCACAACCGATCCAGGAATTTCAATAATGAACATCAAAATACTATGCTAACATATTTAAAAGATATAAAATTTATGAATGGTATATTAAATGTGATTTTTGAATGATGGAATTATCAATCATGAGGGATTTTATCACTATAAAAGGAATATATGTGGAACCATCCATGAATTTGGAAATCGAAGAGTGGTAGAGGCCAACATCTATATAGAAAACATTAGTCTGCTTTCTCTAGATGTGTATTATAAGTTATTATTTTATTAAAAAATAATTATTGGAAAACCAACTAATATAGATGGATCATAAGGGAGAAATATTTTTATAGAACAGTAAAACTAAATATAGCATGAATGTGTAAGAAAAGGAGGTGTTTCACCACAGTAGCTCTACCCCTTATAAAAAGAGGGGAACTTTTTGATGTCTACATCAACAATTCAAATAAGGTATTTGGATTTTTAATATTAAAAAATTATAATGTTATATCAAAAAACTCAAGAAATTTTAAAAGTTATGCGCAATACTATTCCACATATTATTTGTAGTGTGATTAAGAGATATTTGCATTGACAATGTGGAGGTTCTATCTTTATTGGGAGAAGTGTCAAATATTTACTAAAAAATGAGAATATAATATATATTTTAAAAAGGTGACCTTAATATGATCTATAAAATATTGATAGAGATAATTATGATTTATGACTATTAAATCCACTATAATCCAAGAAAATTGAATAAATTGATATATTCTCTATGTTGAAAAAAACCATCAACATTATCAATGATGATAATTGATAAGGATACAATGTTATTAGATTTTCAATGAATTGACATGAGAATAATTATGGAAGGAAAATCATTAATCCTTTTTAAGTTTATTATCAACCGTCCTTCATGGAGAAAATAATTAATTCTCTATGAAATGGCAGGGAAATTCTAAAGAAGGAGGAATCAATGAATAAGGGGAAATCTTCAAAGTTAAATAGTTATGTGGAAAGAGTTTTTTGTATAGTTTCATGAACATGTGTGCCATCCAATCTAAAGGAAAAGAAATAAAATATGACTTATGCACTTTTCATAACATTCTATATTCAGCTAGGCATCACAAGGATGTATCGAGATCTCTATGAGAATTATTGGTGGGATAATATGAATAAGATAATCGATTATTATACATGAATGTTCCTGGTTTTTTAGTGAGTCATGTATAAATGATAAATTATAAGTGGATGATGAAACCATAATCCATACCAACCGGGAAGTGGTAAAAAACAACATGAACATTATCACCAGACATCTGAAGACATCTAGATGAAAAAATTCTTTATGGGTTGTTGTAGATCATCACACAGTGAAATGTCACATTGAAAAAAATTTAAAGGACTTCTCACTGAACCCACTCAAACAAAAATACATTATAGAAGTGGTATGGATGTATAGAGTACCAGTTTCAATTGAATAAGATCAATATTTTAGATTCTCTATCATGTTATTGAAGATTATCTATCATAATCTAAAAAATGAGTTAAAATTTTGTATCTCTTATCCTCCTCAAAATGATGGAAAATCTATGAAGACAATTCTTACACTAGATTACATATTAAGAGAATGTTATATAGAATTTAATTCCGGAAAAGGATTAAAATATTCCTATATCTGAGTTACATTAAAAAACCATCTCAAATCAATCTTCAAAATGGATCTATTTAAAGACCATTTTTGGAAAATATGAAAATCACCAAATTTCTGGGATTATGTCATGGAATATATGGTTATAGTACCTGAATGGTTAACGAAATTTTGGAAATGGTGAAAACTATTCAACATCACATCCATATATCCAAATTATGACAATATATCTATGCATATAATCGTTAATGGGACCAATAGATTGAGGTTAGAGACATGTTATTCCACCTTATATCTCAATGAAATATTTGATTGATATTGGGAATGAAGTGGAATTTGAGTCTTTAATACATTTGTCCCATTGAGATTCATGATGATGCTGGAGATGTGGCCTATCGACAGACACATCCACCAACCATGTCTCAATTACATGATGTATTCCATGTATCTTTCTTGAAGAAGTGCGTACTATATACTTCACATGTATTGAATTCATAGGTGGTAAAACTAGAAAATGATCTCTATTATGAGGTGAAGATGGTAAATATATTGAATTTTAAGGAATGTATTCTACTCAACAAGAATACCCACCTTATCAATGATATATTGTGGAACCATAAATATGAATATAAAATATGGGAACAAGTGCAAGATATGAATGAGATGCAGAGTCACATATTTTTAACGTTGACTATAAAATGAATTTTTTTGGGTAAAATTTCATAAGGGGGAATTATATAAAGATGAAAAAAAATTTAAATTGAAATTCATTTCTTATAATTATTTTATAGTGTATAAAAAACCTAAAATCATTATCATGACCCATCTATTAGTGCTTTGCATTTGACTACCCTAATTACAACTCCAATTGGATAGGGGCTAGTGACTAGTGCTGAGTAAAAATATCCCACATATTGGAGGCATTAGCATAACTTAATTATACACAATCTCATAAATTAAATCCCTAAAAATTAAAATATGTAAACAAATGAAAGGATTCATGCATACATCTACGATCCCACAATTGAGATTGATTGTAAATTCCTGAAAATTTAAAGGAGGTAAAAAGAAACCCTCAACCAAAATAGTAAGGAGTCCAACCTACTCAAAAGGAGTTGAAAAAGATAACTAAATGATCATGATAAACACTATTGTTTGAGAATATCTACCAACACTCTACCCACTCCCTGTAATACATGGATAAGTTTCCTCATTATCACAATACACGACACGTAGAAGACAATTCCATGTATGGGTGAGGATTATTATCCCCACTAAAACAAACAAAAACACAAAATATAAATAAAAAATTATAGTATGGTCAATATAAGAAATAAAAATTGATGTATAATAGAATGAAAACCCCATATATACTATGGAAAGATACCATTTCATAAGGCGATCATAACTATCTACCAACCAAATGATTTTGTTCATAGAAAAATAGTTCTCGGAGAACCAAATCCTCGAGCCACGCTACCACCAGAGACACTCGATGAATATATATGTGTAATTGGGCCCTACACATGGATCCTTGTTGGTCTAAGGGGATGATGATACACATATTTGGGGTCACTACGACAACCGCTGGAAGACACTAGGAACCTAGTTTGAATCAACCCACTACATAGGGGATCATACATCAATGATTAAACAAAATATAAAGATACGACCATCTAGACATAGGTTCAACACTATACTCAGGTAGGTCAATACAATTCCACAAAATTTAATTAGGTATGATAGAGTATCACACACCTGTCTCACGGAGGGACACCACTGCTAAACTTGAGACTCAACCTCTAGAGGGGATACTATCTAGTGATGTGGATATAATTACACATTATACCCTCAACGAAAATGTCCAATGGAATGAACTGAAAATATACAACTCTAAAATAATAAAATTAATATCCTCAATCAATCTTGAAGGTAATGTGTGGAATCTCCCAATGGGTACAAGGTCTGTCCAGTAATCCCATGTCATCCCTGTGTAGAATAGCCTCACACAATATGTGGTATCCATATAAATGACATGTAAAATGATATAAACAAGGTCTAGAGACACATGATATCATACCCATGTATTCGGTCCATTTATATGTACTAAATCCATGATTATGAAACAGTCCATGTACACCAATATGTGTCGATGTGGGAGTACACGGTGTGTCAGTTCCCAGGTACTCCAACCTGTGTCCATGTACATATGATGTACACGTTGATTCTACATAGGAGGGTCACACACTATGTGATAAGGGTTAAATTATATTTGATCCTTATATTCCTTCAAAAAACCTAGAAAATATAGAAGGGACCCACATTTCGAGTAATCTCGGTTTACAAGATTTGTTTGGTAGGATTTTCCAAAATTCCGTATCTGTGATTGGAAGCTTCCTTCACCACTCTAGCCTTTGATTCTAGCCTCAGATACCACATAAACTCAATATCGAAGGTTTCTTTCCATTCAATCACAGAATAAACATTGTTTGTCAATATATAATCTCAAAAAACAAATCATACCAATATTCTTAATTCTTTTCTAATGAATGCTAAAGAACATGAAATCAAGATTCATCCATTTTCTAATTATCATAGTCTCCATCGTCACAAAATCATTATGCTTTTTTGATTCCAAATCTACAATATTTGATTTTTTCAATATGAAAAGATTTTTTAATGATTTATTGATCATGAATAGTTGAATCCATTAAAAATTAAATCAAAATAAATTATCCCATTAGATCATCATAAAATAAATGTCATCCATCAAGGGGATGAATTAAAAAATTAAACTATATGTCTATTTATTTTCATTAATATCATAAAATAAGAAATGTTAAAATAAAATTAAAAACACATCCTAGACCAAGATTGGACCCATTGTTTTTGAAGAATTATTTGTTTCTGTCATTGATGATATCCTCCAACTACACTTGCACGATGATTCATAATTTTTTCCATATCTGTAGTCATCATCAATCAATGCTCAATTCTGATACACCAATGGAACTCATAAAATTCAAAGGGTTATGTGGATTACCCTATGAATAGTCCGTAATAATTTATTTAACGAGAAAAATCTGATGTTATATTAAAGTAATATTTATAAAATAATTTTGTTTATTTTATTCTCATAAAAAATATTCCAAAAATAACTCATGCCAACTAATTTTAAGTCACTGTTGGGGTAAAACCACCATGTATAACTCAACGATACCCATATATTTCTAATCTAATAACTCGTTTAGATGTTATTCTTCTTTTTCTAGGAAAACTATGTGTAAATTCTATTAAAAATATTAAAAATATTTGAAACAATTTTATCGGGAAAACTTGGCCATTAAATATCACACCGTGTCAGCTCAAGGTCTCAAAAATAATCAACATTATATTTAAAAATATTACACAAAAAATCCAAGATGATAATTTCAACCCAAATTAGGAATTTAAATCCCGCAATTTCAATATCAGGACTATACAATGATAATTGAAAGTTGATCACGAATTTTATCCTCCCACTCCAAGGTTCTCTCTTAGATATTTTTTTGATTAAACCTAACAAAAACCAAATTTATTGGCCTCCCATAAATGATCATCTCCTACTAATCATCAATATCAACTTGGTACTCATCGAATGTCACTCCTTCCTTGATGTCCTACTCTCCCTAGTCTATAATGTGTCATCAGTCATATACGTACCTCCCTAGTTAGGATACATTGAATAATTTAGGTATCCAATACAACTATGGTGGTAGAAATAAGTAGTATGACACCTCTCCATGTTTTTTAAATATCCGAAAAAGACTAATGATCCTCATATAGAACATTCCACCATGTCAAAATATCTACAACCCACATCTGGTTGAGAACCTTAGGAATACATAGTCTCCTTCCCCGAATTCTAGAGGTCTCTTTCATCTGTCCAAATAAGACATCAGAAGACTCCTTGAAATCTTCATCTGATCCTCAATAGTATGAACCTAATCATTTATACCTCACACCAACTCTAGGCCAATTAGAGCTTACTCATCTACATTAGTCTAACGAATTGGTTACCATAAGGGTTTCCCATAAAAATCCTTTAATTCATCCATGCTAATGGTGGACTAATATTTATTATTAATTTAAAAATAAACTAGTTGTAGGTGATAATCCCAACTATAACCACTTTATATCACACAAGCCCACACTATAACCTCCTTGACCCGAATTGTATTCTCTAACCATCAGTTTTGGGGTGAAATATTCTTCTCATGCATATTTTTATACCAAATACATATTATAATCCCTTCCAAAATAGATATGTAATGTTATCATCATGATTAGAAACAATAATTTACAGAACTCGATGGTGTCTCGCTATATCAGGCTTCTAGATGCATTTGAAACTCTCTATTAAACTCTCCTCCCAAATTTCTTTGAAGTGGGATAACATGTTGATTCATTCTATGATCACCAATGATACATCATGTCCACAGTACATGTGTGGTAAGCCTATAATTAATTCCATATATACTCCATAGCACTTATATTCTAGAACCTCAATGGGTTTATCTAATCCCAATGGTACATAGGGCTCTGCCTTTAATTTCTTACAAGTAATGCATAATTTAACATCCCAGAGAAATAAATAAATAATACACTCTCTTTTTTGTTAATATTTGTGAATTAAATTTTTATTTTACATTAAACGGGTTGTTATGTTCGATGACGTACCTGATACGCAACAACGGGTTTCATCGAAATATTACGTTACACACTAATAGTATAATATTATTATTTTAAATGGAAGTTAACTACAAGCCATTTATTGGCAGGAATGAACAAAACCAACTACAATATGATTATACATGTTTGTTAAATGTATTTACTTTAATCTAGTAAAATTTAGAGGCTTAATATTTTAATGAATATAATTTTAAACATAATTTACATTAAAATGTAAATTTACAACCATTTAATGAAGAAACCTCTTTAAATATTGTTTTGGACACTTTAATACATTCTATTTGACCAGATAAAATCCTTCTTTTGAATGGGGGCATCAAAATTTACATTGTGTTATTTTTTTAATGATTTCTATAATGTTCATTTTTCAAATCAATTGTGTAAAATATTGTATTTTAATTCAAAACTACATTTTAATCCAATTTATTTATATGGTTGGATTATTTTTTTAATTGGTCTCAATTTTTAATTAAAATATATTTTTACCGTTTAATCTAATGTTGTTTTATGAAATTAATTTCACTTTGAAATTGGATATAAACAAGTATAAATCATTTGATAGTTATTGGTTCTTAAAAACACCCAATTTGTTTTGATAATGGGAATAAATTTTAAATTATTTAATTCAATATATACGTTTATATTTTTGTAAAATAGACATAATTTTGAAATTTGGAATATTCAATATAGCTTAGCTTGAATTTTTGGTATTTTTCTGAAAAACATTAAATTTTGATGAATAGTGAAACCACTTACTAGTAGTTAAAAAATTGACTTTATCATTTAAATAAAAATTTACCACTTCATAGAATTAAATTTATAAAATTTGGCATATATGGTTATTATTACTAACTAAAATTTTGTTCAATAAGATGAAAATAATTTTTGGTGAATAGAAACTTTTGACTTTTATTTACTGTGGCTAAAGGTAAATAGGGTAATTCAAGGTAAAAAGAATATTATAACAATTCCAAGTTATCTTAACAACTCTCCTAACAATATTTTATGATTAATGGCTGACCATGGTCATCCTTGGGTCGATTTGGGGACCTCATGGAGCCACTTATGAATGATATTGACAGTTTAGATTAATTAATTTAATGTAATTGAAAAAATTACATAAACAATAATCATTTAGTGAATTAATTTTTATATGGTGTTATATAAGTAATAATTTCCACTATAAATATCCATTGGAAAGATATTATAATTTCCTACATCATGGTATTTTCTTTATAATTTTTAGACTTCAAATAAATTAAATTATATATAACACAATAATGATGCAGTGTTTACCTCATTAATAAGTGATTTAAATAAATATGATTATAAATATTAAAATAACATCCAAAACCAGTCAAATTATTATTGGATTATTTTATTTATTCCATTATTCATCTTATATTCATCTTTAATGAGTTATGGATCTTTATAAACTGAATATAGGTTAATAATAAAATAATATTTGCAAACAATCCTCAAGAGCCACTCCTCCACCTTATAAAAGAGGACCATTTCTAACCAATTACTCACACCTCTCAAGCCTTTTGGATTGTCCAAAATCTTCCCAATTATACTTCCTACATCCCTCTCTTTTACATAGAAGCCTTACCTTAGGTAGAAGACATTTCAAAAAACCAATTTGGTTCAAACAAAAGGGAGTTACCCAAATTAATGGTAACCGATTCTCTTAACTTCTTCTCTTTTATTTTACATATCCAACCCCTAAACTCCTTCTATAAAATTATTTTATAACAAAACCAGTATCCTTAATATACTAGGATGTTTTATGAAAAGGATTAGAACTACACTTACACACACCTCCATCTTATTGGTGAAAAACATTCTGTTTCTGTGGATGGAAAACTAACGCCTCACGAAACGACGATTGATCGAGTATCTCCTACCGCCTATCATGGTGGTCATTAAGATGAAACTATATTTATATATGATATATATTATGTTTATAATTTCATTATTCTTCTATATTTTTATTTTATAGAATACCATTATGGTTTCCATTATGGGTAAAAGAAAAAAAAAATCATTTGAGGATGTGCGGACTACCGCCCCCTCAAAGTTATATGACTCATTCATGAAATATATTGGATTTATAAAGGATAAAGTTAATGGTATTATGTATGATATTGTAATTTAATTATAATATACCAATGTATATTTATTTTTTAATTCCTTTAAAATAAGAAATAGAAATGAAAGTAGTGTTCATGCGTATGTATGGCTTACCGTCTCTATGAATGGATAATTTCATTACATACCGCCAAATGATAAGTAATGTAATATATATATATATATAGGATATATATGATATATATGATATCTAAATAATGAATATCATTCTGGATACAATGGAAAATTGACAACATGGACAACATGTAAATATATGGTGTTCATTTTTTACTCAAGTACCAAATATTGACAAAACAACCTTTATCAACATTAATGATTACATATTATTTATAACATGGTAATAATTGATATAAATGGATTAATAAACATTAAATAAGTTCTTATGAAATTATAAATTAACTACAGTTTATTATTTAGGAGATTAAAGAAAAAATGGGTCAAGTCGGACATAAGGTAAGGGACTTCATCTCAATCTCCCTTCACTGAGGCATATATTGTTTTTATACATGAAAATATTTTATACACTTTATAAACACCCTTGAATTTTCATAGGGAGTATTTTTACACGAATCATTTTCCTAAATGACAAAAATGAATGTTTCTTTTAACGTAAGTGGTTTCAACGACCTTTCCGCCGCCGCGAGTATTATTTGTTCTTTGGTTTCCTTAACAAGTCGTAATGTTTCTTTTCAAGGAAAATAAATAACACATACTCTTTTATGTATTATGGTATTAAAAATGGTGTTGATAAGGGATTTTTATGGCAATATATTTAAGTGCTATGTAGTTATTGAAATGTGGAATCTCTTTCTTTCCATTATATTTGTTTTATGAGTTATGATTTTTTAATGGTACCTGGACATTTGATGGGTGGTTACGTGACAAACCAAATGATTGGTGTTGTCGTGATAAACCCGGATGGGTTGTTACGTTATAACCTCCAATGCATTGGATATGGAAGTCGGTCGTATGGCTATTCCATTTGCTGATATGTGTTGAAGTCGAAGGTATAGTTATTCCATTTAAGTATTTTTATGTCCCATGTTACTTTTATATGTTATGTGTTCTTTATATAGGTTTTTATTTGGTCACAAAAGTGTTAAAAATGATATTTTACTCGGTGAATAATATTTACTACTTCAGAAAGGTGAAATTTTTTAGTTATGATAATTATTCATGGTTTACTTTCTTTTTGAAAAAAACTAACAGTTTTCCTTATTTGTAAATCCCTTACGGAGCTTTTTATGCTCATCCCATGTTTTTAAATGTTTTTCATAAGACATAATGATGAATAAGGTAACGGTTGGGATCAAGGAAAAGTCTTATTGTCTAAAACATGGAACTGGACACGAATCTTTTTTTCCATGAGTTTTTATTTTATGAAAAAGTGGATACTATGTAGAATTGTCTACATGTAATATTCATGTTATTATGTAAATGTAATGTCCTAGTTCTCTAAAACTATAAACCTGAAAATATCCTCAATGTTAATTATTCTCTTAATTCACGAATATGTAATGTTTAATGTAGGGTCCTTATAGTTGGTATCAGATGTCAGTTTACAAAACTTTAGGAGTTTGGGTATTGTTAAAAAAATGTCCACAAATTAAATTATGGTAATATTGAAATAATAGTGCATTTAAAGATTACCATGTTGCTTCGCCTAAGATATTTCTATGATTATAATTTTTATCTGCAGAGGAAACAGGTAATCTATGTTGGGATGACATCGGGAGGAAGACAACCTTCCAAATCAGTAACTAGAGATGGTTGGAATCAGAACTGAACAGTTTGTTGCAGAGATGGCACTGTTGACTCAGGCTATAAATGGAAGTGGTATCCATGCACATGATCAGCCAGATCAACCATAGAGGAACATGTTAGTAGTGTAGCATTTCATGAGGCATCATCTCCCATAATTCAAAGGATCATTTGACCCTATTCTATAAAAATGGTGGAATAAAGCACTGATGAAAATTTTCGATTTCACGGGATTTTCAAAACATCAAAATGTTTGTCTCGTTGTTTACCATTTGAAAGGTGAAGCTTATCAATGGTGGAAGATGGTGAAAAATATTTGAGATAGTGAGGAGATTGATGAACTTGATTGGGATAAATTCAATGGTATGTTTCTTGAGAAATATAGTCCTAAGGTGATTCGTCTTAGGATGGAAAAACCATTCCTAGAATTAAGGCAGGCAGATGACTCAGTGGATGCTTATAAAGAAAATTTCACTCGATTGTCAATGTATTCTCCAAATTTCATCTGAGATCTTGACAGTAAGATAAATCGATTTTACTCAGGACTGAATCCACGATATCGAATAGAATTAGCCTCTCATGAGTTCAAAAGATATGAAAAACTTGTTCGATGTGCGGAGAAGTTGGAAATGGAGTTTGCCAACAATTTGGTGTTCATTGAAAACAACAGAATAAGAGGTCTAGTTGGGAATAAAAGTGATTGAATTAATCAAAGAATCCTGGATGTAAGAAAATTAAATATAAAAGTTGTGATAAGTGTCGTAAAAATCATCATGGAGAATGTTTATCAATGCCTGGAAAATGCTTCTAGTGTGGTAAGTCTGGTCATATTGCTCGTAACATTAAGGAAGATGATTATGAAGGCGATGAAAATCCATTAGTAAGATGTTTTAAGTGTAATTAAAGGGGTCATTTTGAAAATGAGTGTCCATCGAAGAACTCAAATGGGGGAACGCAGCTAGAATACATGTAGAAAGGGGTGGTGAAATCCTTTGCAAATACTTCAGAAGAAGTTGGTCCATCAAATGAAGTTGTATATGGTACACTGTTTGTTTGATCAAATTATGCCAATGTGTTGTTTGATTCAGGGTCTACATAAATTTTCTTTTCTGAGATGTTTTATAAAAAATTAGGAATTACATATCATTATATGAATACATAACATAAGGTAAAAATACCTGGAGGAAATGTTGTGAAAAAAATGAACCAAAAACACATTCATGTCCTTGTGTGCAGGAAGAATCTACCTGCAAACATTATTGTTTTGACTCTAGTATAGTTTGATGTTATTTTGGGAATGGAATGGTTGACTGTTTGTCATTCTATGATTTACTACAGATCTAAAAAGGTTTCATTTCAGAAAGATATAAAGTTTGTGTACAAAAATGAACCCTTACTTTTGATAAAATATCATGAAGCTATGAATCTAAAAAAGGATGGAAATTAATGTTACCATGCACATATTTTTTAAAATAAAGGAACCATTCAGATTAATGATGTGCCAGTGGTAAATGAGTATATTGATGTTTTTTCTAATGAGTTTCCTAGTATTATACCTGATCAGGAAGTTGAATTTACTATTGACTTAGTTCCTGATTCAAATCCAATTTCAAAACCCTCTTATCGAATGGCTCAAAATGAACATTTAAATTTAAAGAAGCAATTGCAGTAGTTATTAGATAATGGTTCCATTCGACCTAGAACATCAGCATGGAGGGCTCCACCCTTGTTTGATAAGAATAATGATGGTTCAATGAGACTTATCCTTGATTATAGAGCATTTAATAACATAACTTTTAAGAACAAGTATTCTTTTCCTCATATTATTGATTGTTTGATCAGCTCCACGGAGCTCAGTAATTTTTAAAGATTGACTAGAGATCAGGGTACCATCAGTTGAAAGTAAAGGAAGCAGACATTCCGAAGATCATGTTTCATAATAGATATGGCCATTATGAATGTGTATTCTTTCCTTTTGGGTTAACCAATGCACTTGTTATATTCATGGGTCTTATGAATAGAATTTTTTGTCATTTCTTTGATATGATTGTGGTTGTGTTCAGTGATGATATTTTGGTTTATTCTAAAAGTAAAGAAGAGCATGAAAGGCAATTAAGGGTCATCTTGCAAACATTAAATGAGAAGAATCATTATGGGAAATTGGGAAAGTGTGAGTTTTGGTTAGAAAGTTTTTTTCTTAGTCACATTGTTTCAAAAAATGGCATAACTGTTGATCCTAAAAAAACAATGGTTATTATTGAATGGAAAAGACCCAAAAAGATAACCAAGATTCCTAATTTTCATGGTTTGGAAATTTTTTACCAGTGTTTTGTGGTGAGTTTTTCACGGTTATCTAGTCCACTGACTAAGCTAACTCGAAAAGTTGTAATGTTCATTTGGACAAAATAATGTTATGATTGTTTTCAAGAATTGAAAAGAAGATTGGTGAATGCTCTAGTTTTGGGACTTCCATTCAGAAATAGTTAGTTTGATATTTATAGTGATGCATCATTGAATGTACATGGATGTGTCCTTATACAGAATGATCTGGTAATTTCTTATGCTTCACGTCAGTTGAAACCTCATGATTTAAATTACCCCACACATGATTTTGAATTATCTGCTATAGTTTTTGCTTTAAAATTTGGAGGCATCATTTGTATGGAGTAAAATGTGAAATATATACTGACAAAAAAAATATAAAGTATATATTCACTCAGAAATAATTGAACTTGAGATAGAGGAGATGGCTGGAATTAATCAAGGATTATGATTGCAGAATCCTTTTCCCTCCAGAAAAATCAAATAAAGTGGATGATGTTTTGATTCAAAAAATTAATGTCTCATTAACCATGATACATTTGGAATGAGATCCTTTGGTTTTTACTTTGATGAACTTTGGCATAGAAGTTGTTGGGGGAGTAAATTCTTCTGTTTTGTTTCACGAGTTAGTGAAATCAACTCTATCAGATTGAATAAAGAAAGTGCCCAATGAAGAAAATGAGTTGCAAAAAAAGGTAGAGTTAGTTCAGAAGGGTGAGTCGCCTTATTTTAAATTTGATAATGATTGTGTTTTTTGATTTGGGAAGAGTTTATGTGTGCCTTGTGATTCACAATTGAATAATGAGTTATTATGAGAAGCTCATAGTTCCTCATTTTCAGTTCATCCTAGTAGTACTAAGATGTACAGAGATCTTCTAGAGTATTACGGGTTGGATGGAATTAAAAGATATGTTACTAATTTTACTGTGAAGTGCTTGACTTGTCAGCAGGTTAAAGTAGATCGAATGTTACCAAAAGGGGTTCTTCAGCCTTTAACAATTCCAGAGTGGAAATGGGAAAAAAATATTCATGCACTTTGTTGTGGGATTACCGAAGACATCTTGAGGTAATAATGCAATCTGGGTTATAATTTATCGATTGATTAAATTTTCTTATTTCCATTCTATTTTAGATACTTTTTCCCCAGATCAACTTGCTCGGTTGTATGTTAATGAGATAGTCAGGTTAAAGGGAGTTCCCCTCTCCGCTGTATCTTATCGTTATCAAAGGTTTACTTCTAATATTCGGAAAGGCCTTCAAAATTCATTAGGTACTGAATTAAATAGTAGTACATCTTTTCATTCTCAATCAGATGGTAAGTTACAATGAACAATTCATACCATGGAGGACATGCTACATAATTTTTCACAAGATTACTATAGATGTTGGGACTAACATATTTATTTGGTTGAATTTTTTTATAATAACAGTTTTCATTCCAGTATACAACTGGCTCCATTTGAATTATTATATGGCAAGCGATGCAGAATTCTATAATTTTTGGATAAAGTATGAGAAAGGAAGTTGATGGGACAATAATTGGTAGAAGAGATGGCAGAAAAAGATTAGTTGAATCAGAAGAACATGAGAACAACTCAGAGCAGACAGAAAAGTTATGCGGATAATTAGAGGAAGGATCTCTCTTTTGAGGTAGGTGATCATGCCTTTCTAAAAATTTCTCCCCAGAAAAGTGTAATGCATTTTGGTAACAAGGGAAAATTGAGTCTATGTATCAATGTACCTTATGAAATCCTAGAGAAAGGTTGATTAGTTGCATACATAGTGTCTTTACCTCCATGCTTATCCCAAGTACACAATGTTTTTCATGTTTCAATGTTATGAAAGTATATTCCAGATCCATATCATGTTTGGAGCCCAGACGTAGTTTAGTTGGTAGAGAATCTCTTTTATAAAGAAAAACCAGTACATATTCTTGACCAAAGAGAGAATGTGTTGTGGAATAAGTTAATTCACCATGTAAAGGATTTATGGAAAACCCATATGTTTGTAGAGGCAACTTGGGAATCTGAAAATGCTATGAGAGATACATACCCCGAATTATTTTATAAGTGAATAAAATTGCAAGGATGAAATTTACAAAATGGGTGAAGGATGTAACATCTCGGATAAATAAAGAAATAATTCATTCTCTTTTTTATTAATATTTGTGAATTAAGTATTAATTTTACATTAAAAGGGTTTCTATGTTCGATGGTGTACCCGATACGCAACAACATGTTTCTTTGAAATCATACATTGCACACTAATAATAAAATATTATTATATTAAATGGAAGTTAAATTCAATCTATTTTATTGGTGGGAATGAAAAAAAATATTAAAAATATGACTATACATGTTTGTTAACTGTATTTACTTTTATCTAATAAAATATAGAGTATTAAAATTTCAATGAATCTAATATAAAACATAATTTACATTAAAAGGTCGATTTACCACATTTAAATGTTGAACCCTTGTTAAATATAGTTTTGGTCCCATTAATACATTCTATTTTACCAAATATAATCCTTCTTTAGAATGGGGACATCAAAATTTACTTTGTGAATTTTTTTTAATTTTCATGATAAAGTTCATTTTTTAATGAATAGAGAAAAATACAGTATTTTAATTCAAAACTGTGATTTAATCTAATTTATTTATATGGATATATTATCTTTTTAATTGGTTTTAAATTGTAATTATAATATAATTTTTACATTTAATCCAATGTTTTTTGTTGTAATTAATTTCACATTGAAATTGGACATAAACAAGTATCAATCTTTTGATAGTTACTGTTTCTTTAAAACATGCTATTTGTTTTGATAATGGAAAGTAATTATAAATTTATTTATGAAATCTCTATGTTTATAATTTGGTAAAAAAAGACATAATTTTTTAATTCAGAATATCAAATATAGCTTAGGCTGATTTTTTGGTATTTTTATGAAAAACATCAATTTTTTATGAATATTGAAACCACTTAGTAGTAGTTAAAAAACTGAATTTTTCATTTAAATTAAATTTTACCACTTCTGTGAATTGAATTTCAAATTTACGACATACATGGTTTTTATTCTTAAGTAAAATTTGGTTCAATAAGATGAATATAATTTTGGTGAATAGTAACTTTTGACTTTTTTCCACGGTTATAGGTTAATCGGGTAATTCAAGATAAAAAGAATATAATAATAATTCCAAAATTACCTTAATACTTGTCCTAACAATATTTTATGAGTAATGGAAGACCATGGGAATCCTTGGTTGATTTTGGGACCCCAAATATCCACTTATGAATGATAATGACGCTTTTGATTAATTAATTTAAAGTAAAGGAAAAAATGACATAAACAAAAAAATTTAGTGAATTAATTTTTATATATTGTTATATAAGTAATCCATTAGACTATAAAAATTCATTGGAAGTATAAAAAAATTTCATACATCATGGAATTTGTTTTATAATTTTTATACATCAAATAAATTAAATTATATATGACACAATAATGATGCAGTAATTATCTTCTTAATTAATGATTTAAATAAATAAGATTATAAATATTTAAATAACATCCAAACCCTGTACAATTATTTTAGGATGGATTTATTTCGACCATAATTCATCTTATATTAATATTTAATGATTTTTGGATCTTTTTTTATTGAATATACATTCATAATAAAATAATATTTGCTGACTTTCCCCAAGATCCCCATATCCTCCTTGTAAAAATAGACCATTTCTATACAAATGATCACACCTCTCAAGAATTTTTCCTCGTCCAAACTCTACCCAATTATGCTCCCTACATCCCTCTCTTCCACCTAGAAGTGTTACCATAGGCAGAAGTCAGTTTGAAAAACCATTTTGGTTCAATCCAAAGGGATTTAAAAAAAATTATGGTAATGGTTTCTCTTAACTTTTTTTTATTTTATTTTACTTCTCCAACTCCTAAAATATTTTAATACCCTTATTTTTTAACAACACCAGTATCCTCAATATTCTAGGATGTTGTTATGAGATGGATTCTAACAACACATACACACACCTCCATCTAATGGGTGAAAAACATACTGTTTTTGTGCATTGCAAACTAACACCTCACAGAAACGATGATTGTTCGATTATCTCCTACCACCTATCATGGTTTTAATTAATATGAAACTATATTTATATATGATTTATATTATTTTAATTTTTTCTTTATTCTTAATTATTTTTCTTTTATAGAATATATTTATGGTTTCTATTATGGGTAAATGTGAAAATTTCATTTGAGGAAGTGCGGACTACCACCCCCTTAAAGAGATATGACTCGTTCATGACATACATGGGATTTATAATGGATAGAGTTAATGTTATTTTATATGATATTATACTAGAATTATTATATACCAATGTATCATTATTTTTTAATTCCATTAAAATAAAAAATAGAAATGAAAGTAGTGTTCATGCATACGTAGGACTTACCGTCTCCATGAACTACACATTTAATTTCTTACCACAAAATGATATATACTATTTTAAATATATATATATATACTGTATATATATGATATTTATGATATATAAATAATGAATATCATTATGGATAAAATGGAATATTGAAAACATTGACAACTTGTAAATATAAGGTGATCATTTTTACTCAAGTACAAAATATCGACAAAACGACCATTATTAATTTAATTATTACATAATGATTATAACATGGTAATAATTGATATAAAAGGACTAATAAAATTTAAAATTTTCTTGTTCAATTATTAATTACCTTTAGTTCATTATTTAGGAGATTAAAGAATGAACGAGTGATGTCGGACACAAGGAAAAGGAATTCGTCTCAAACTCCTTCCATTGAGATATATTTTGGTTTAATACACGACCTTCTTCTATATGTTGTATAAACACCCTTGAATTTTCAAAAGGAATCTTTTTACATGAAGTAGTTTACTAAAGGAAAAAATTGAAAGTTTCTTTTAACGTATGTGGTGACAATGAATTTTCTGCCGCTGCGAGTATTATTTGTTCTTTGGCTTCCATAACAAGCCGTAATGTTATTTACGGAAAATAAATACCACATACTATTTTATGTATTTTGGTACTGAAATTTTTTTGATAATATATTTGTTATGTCAATATATTTAAGTGATATATTGTGACTGAAATGTGGAAATTTTTTATTTCCCTTATATTTGTTTTATGTGTTACGATATTATAATTTTACTTGTTTATTTGATTGGTGGTTACATGATAAACCAAATGATGGGTGGTGTTGTGATAAACCTGGACTAGTGGTTATGTTATAACCTCCAATGCATTCGGTATGGAAGTCGTCTGTATAGATATTCCATTTACTGATATGTGTGGAAGTCGACTGAATGGTTATTCCATTTAAGTATGTGTATGGCCCAAGTTAATTTTATATTGTATGCGTTCTTTATATGGGTTTTGTTATTATTACAAAATCATATGAAAAGATCTTTTATTCAGTGAATAGTATTTACTACTTCAAATAAGAGAAATTTATTATTTATGATAAGTATTCATGGTTTACTTGTAGTTTTGAAAAAACTAAATTTTTTCCTTCTTTTTGTATCCCTTACTATGATTTTTATGCTCATCCCAAGTTTTGAAATGTTTTTCACGGGATGTACAGATGAATAGGATCAAGGATAGGATCATGGAAAAGTTTTGTTGTCGAAAACATGGAACTATACATGACTATTTTTATCAAGAGTTTTTTTTTTAAAAAAATGGATACTGAGTAGAATTGTCTACATGTAATATTCATGTTGTTATGTAAATGTAATGACCTAATTCTCTAATACTATAAACCTGAAAACATCATCAATGTGATTTATCCATTTAATTCAATAATCATTAATGTTTAAGGCCATGTCCTTATACATAAAGAGATAAACTCTACAACTCCTTTATTAACCCCTGGAAACCAAAACGGTTGTCAAAAGTTCTGCTGCTTCATTCCCACACCTCAATTTTCTGCCAATGGATATGTATGAAACTATCTTATAACATTCTTCCCTAAATCCACTAGCACTATCATCCATCCAATGAAAATAAATACATTTTCCACACCTAAAATAAATCCATCAAGATCTTTTCCTATGGATATATGAGAACATAGGGTTTCATAGTCTTTATCCCCAAGTTATGCCTCCCTAACTAGGTGTATGACTGAAAGGGTGATAAAAACTGACTAGAGGTAAGGTGCTCCTTCTCCATCAACAAAGAATAACTACAATTAAGAAAACATTATGGATGCCTCATTCTACAATTGTGAACAAGATATTTTATTTAGATCATCTGCTTCCACATTTCCCTTCCTATAAGTATTGAAAATCTCAATGTCATAGTTGTATAGGGACTATATCCATTTCCTCTATCTCAAGGGAATATCCTTATTATAGAATATATGTTTGATACTCTCATGGTTAGAGTACAAAATAGATCTCTTTCCCGTCAGGTAATATCACCAAATAATCAATGAGAAAACAATTATTGCAATCTCATGTTTATGAGTCATGTAGTTATGCTCCAATGGTCTGAAATGGTGTAAACCATTGTCAATAGTATCTTTCCACTACATTATATCACAACATAGTCTATTCCCTATGGTATCATATAATAGTACAAACTTGACACCCTCCTTCGGTAACCACAAGATTGAAGCACTTATCATACTCTGCCTTAGCTCCTGAAAGAATTGTTGTAACATTTTTATAATCATGTAATTATTCCCTTTCTTGATCAACGATTCAAGGGTTATTAAAAACTAGTGAATTCATGGAAAAATATATGATTGTACCAAGACAATCCATGGAAACTCTACAACTCATTGACACTCTTAGTTGGATCCCAAGAAATCATTACCTAAACCTTCACTAGATCCACTGTAACTCTATCATCTAAGACAACTTGCATAAGAAATTTGACCTCTCAAAACCAAAACTATCGCATTGAATGATTCTTGTAATTTTAGTGATCTCAGAGTGTGTCCATGATCACTCTCAAGAGTCTCGTGTGCTCCCCTCTTGAAGTCAAATACTCAATGAATTCATCAATAATGTCTACAACAAAATGATCATAGAAATGACGAAATATTCGGTTGATTAGATCAATGAACTCTTTTTGGGTGGTTTTTAGGAAAAAATGTTTCACCAAGTACTCATATGACTTTAAAAACATCTGAAAATTTTCTTCATTATATCCTCGTCATTTACTGACAACTGGTGATAACCTAACTAGAGCCTAATCTTCGAGAACTATCCCACCCTCTTCATCTGATCAAGGTGGACATCAGTCATTGCTAATGAATACATTTTCTTCATGATCAACTGATTAAAGACATGATAATCCACACAGAACCTCCTATCTCCATCCACAATCATGGTAACAAAAAATAGGGCTAACAATGTGAAAACACACTATCTTATGAATCCATTCTCATGTAAATCTGCTAACTACATCATCTGCTCTTGAATCTCTATGAGAGTCATATGATATGATTGTGAATATATAAGTGTTGTCCTGGGATGTAAGTGGATATGGAAATATACCGCTCGGTTTAGAGGTAATTATAGACCGTATTTGGGGAATACATCTTCATACAACACCAAAAATTCATGAAATTAGACGCTCATAATATCCATTATTCAATGGATCAAAAAATCAAACTGATTATAAATCTACAGCACCCTCCATTGAATGTGTATATCCTAGGATACATGGGTTTCCATTCCTCTGAAAAAGGAAAACCTCATTGAATCACAATATAAACACCTCATCGTTCTTCTAAAATAGTTTAATGGGGATTGAACCTTAGATATCTTTTCCATACCTAAGACAGTGTCATAAGACCTCATTTTTGCAAAAATCGATCGAATTACTATCTTTCGTCTCCAAAAATGATGTCTCACTCTCGAAACATGTGTGAAATTTCTGAGTCGCTGCTCATCAGAGTATCCAACCAAAATGGTCAATCTAAAACCACAACCAAAATTTATGTGTATCAAACTATAGAAGTGTAATGGAAGGAATTGATGGAAATTATTTTAATTTATACTTTAGCTAATGTAAAAATTACATAGATCGTACCATGTATCATCCTTGGAGCCTTAGGGTCAAAGGCCTACATAGCCTATAGATTGCCTCGTCCCTAACCACCAGTACACAGAGCGTTGAGAGGACCGCCTACGAGTGGGGGGGGGGGGGGCTAATAGGATGAACCAATGAAATGATCCTTCTACCATGTTGAAAAATATGCCATGTCTCTCACCCTACAGATGACCATGCTCCTACCAATGTCTCTGTCTTGGATGTCCCTTAACCATCTCTCAATGAGCTGTATTCTATGTTAGGTATTATAATTTTATATTTCCCCAATAATCATAGGATAAAAACCACATTTCTAGAGACTATTTTTGGTAAGATTGAGATCTCTACCCCACAAAAACTTGGTATTGGTATCTCCTTGGAAAACATTTGACGAGCTTGGAACCTTATGACTATTATTGGATAATTTCTTCAACAGTATAAACTACACGGTTCCCACTAATAGCTTTCAATATGCGACCATAATCTTCCATAAAACCTTCTTTCATAATGTCTCCCTCATGCACTCCAATTTAGGTGAAAATTCTAATAGATTCCATAAATTCCCTAATTCCCCGATGCAAGCCCATATCAAATGTACAAGTCATAATGAAATGATCACATACCATATTAATTGTCTAACATGATAGATGAATGAATCACTTTGAGTACTCATTCATAGTCATACATCCCTAATTTTGGTAAATAGGCTCTTGTATGCATATTGTTCACAACATGGATGGACATACCTTCTCTCTGAAGAGATGCTGAAAATGTCTCATGGAGACAGTTGTCTCATCGGGCGCCTAATCCACCAAGATCTTCCATCAACCAATAGAGCCCTATAGAATATTGTTCATGAGGTCATCCATACGGTATATAGGTTCCATAACTATACAGAAAATGTGAGTGACTACCTCTATCCAGTCCTCAGCTACTTGGCTGCCAACCATACCTAAAAACCTGGGAGGTCGCTACCTCTAAAACTCAAGAAATGCACTCAACCAGTGAGAGTCCTCATATGGTAGTTCTAGTTATAGATAATACTCAATTGGTTGTGGTGTTGCTGGTAAACCACAAATTGGTTCTATCTCTGGTAACAACCCCGGAACTGATGCCTCATCACTAGGTGAATCAGTTTCAGGATCATGCAGTAGAATCCTAGAAACCTGTATATGCAAAGTAATCCTAAAATATAATAATATATTCCATATTAAAAATAATATATATGGGGAGATGAAAAAAGAAACAAATAAAAAACCATTCCAACATTGTTCATATTCCACTATTTCCCATGGAACAAGTTTACTAATTTATCGGGTCAAAAAAGCAGGTGATTGGAGTCCAAATGTATTTATATGTCAGTCACTGCAACAAAAGTTGTAATTCCCCTACCACAGTTACCCATAGTCAGTGAATTATTACATAACATGGGCATGATCACTAGGAAATCATGTCTCAATAGACCGAACAGTTTTGTAATATTGGAAACAATATTCTTACATAAGTTCAACTATACAACATGAAAAGAAATACAACACGAATTTATTCCATTGGAAACATCCAAGCATACTAAATAATTCCTTCAAGTCACTCATAACTAACTTATTCATATCCTGGGAAAATGAAACATAAGAAAGGGCTAAGCTCAAATTCTCAGTAAGGGTAATAAATACAGCGAAATAAAACATAAATATTAAGCAGGGTGAATAATTGAAACAAAATTCCTTTACCAATAATAATCATGAATACTTTTATAGTAGGAATATGAGATGAGTAAATAATGCCATAATAAAACAAAATCAATGGTATTCTAGTAGACGAATGACCACATGAACCATCAATATTATTTTCATCATGGGGAAATGTATAATGTCAGACATTCTGTAACATTTTGTCAAGGAATTGGCCAAGATATCTAAAAATGATTAAGGCATCGGCCAAAACAATATTTCAAAATTGGGAAATGGCCTCGTTCAATTCTATGTCTAGTTGTCTCATGAGACCTACTGATGCATCGAGGAGCTATAGCGGGCTCCACCCGTCACTTACTAAGTCCAATACATTCCGCATAGGAAATGTCAATACATTAACCATAAACCATGAATTGTATAAAAATAGCACATCCATAGTCAAACATATCACAAAACATTCAATACAATATGGAAGTTTTGTATCATAATAAACCAATTTCAAATAAACTTAAAATCCATCAAAGGATTTTGAGATAGATGAAATCAAAACACTTTTTAGAGAAATATCTCCTTCTATTTTAAAATCATTTAAGACTCACTTAATTATAAATAAAACATTTATTTTTAAAATATTCTTATATTCTTGTATGGGAAGCTTTAATGTTGTTATAATGGCATAAAATATCCGCACCCGTTGTATAATTTAAAAAAACATTTTTCCTTAAAGTTGTCAAAAAGGTCAAAAAGTACCTTGTTTGGAAAACAACGGAAAGATTCCTTTCAAAACAAATATGGGTAAAAATGACTTTAACCCATTTTCTAGTAAATAGTAAAAATGTTTGGAAATTCATTTTTAAGAATCATGGATGTGGATCATAAAGAGGTCCCAATAGATAATTACGTATAAAAAACCTCAGATAATGAAGAGATTGTAGAATTAACCCTTACCTTGTACATTTCCTTGGTTGAGGGTAGGTTAACCTCCTTTATAATGGATAAATAATTGTTATTAAATTATTCAAGAATCATATACATTAATATAATATCATATATGATCTTTTAACATTGCTTAGTTAATAATATATTAGTATTATTGTTGTTTCGAGTGTTAAAAGATTTGTTTTCCTTTATATTCATTGTTTTGTGAGTCATAATTGTTATGTATGGGATGTATCATATTAATATATAGAATTATATCATGGAATTATACATTATTTTTAATCATCTAATTATAATTAGTCTAGAATGGATACGTTGGAGAATGAATCTCATCGCATTCGTGGATACAATAATCTGTACCTATGATGGAGCACAAAATATCATTCATTTGATATTAAAATAATATATAATTGGCTGCTATATCATATATAAAGAAGAATTATCATGTTATATTTATTATTTACATGAATTACACATCATTATTATACCTATCCAAATAATAATGTATTGAATAACACTTACAGCACGATGTGGAGACGGTAAGCCGTACGTACGCACGTATGGAGACATGTCATTCAATGGATAGATAGAATAATGAATATGGATGTACCATATTTATAATAACATCATAATATATAGATGATACTTGAGTTATTATTTTATAATGGAAATAACAAAGAAGGAAGAAGTCGAAAAAGAAAAGAACTTGAATGGGGGTGGTGAGATTATTACATCTTCTTCGGGTTCTTCCTTTTGATTTGATCAAAAGGGATCCTTAAGTTGGATTTCTGACTAAAGGAAGTAATATAAGATTAATTAAGGGAATTTCAGAGGATATTTGGTTTGGGGTTGGCCGAGCCAAAAGGCTCTGATGGTATGAAATAGAGATAAGGGGTAGTGCACTTTTATAAGAGGGGTGAGGGGCACCTTAGAAAAAACATAAAATAATATTTTATAATAAATTCATATTCGGTTTTTAATGGCTCAAAACTGATTTATTTCGAGGCTAAGGATGGGATGTGTTTATATACACTCAACAAATTGGTTTTTGATAGGTTTGGGTCACTATATTAACCATATCTTTTAGATTTAACTCTTAGTTAATTTGTTTGACATTACCATGTCTCTTTGTATTTTTATATTATTTGGTTAATAAACAAACAAAAAACTGAAAATAGAACCCCAAGTGGTTCATTAATGACATAAATATCATAATATAAGTCCTTTGGCCGAACTAGTGATTTTTATGAATATTATATCAATTAATAATATAATATTTGTTTTAAAAACTCCTTTATGTAAATTTTGACACTATTTAATAATTTATTTTTGATAAAGTATTAACAACATTATTTATTGGAACCAAATTCATTTGAAACATAATAACATGTCATATTAACAAATAAAATTCGTTTATGTCATAAAAACATTCAAATTATATTTATTTTAACATTTATAATACCAATTAGTTGATTTTTTCATTAATAAGGAAAATATTGAAGTATCATTGTGTCATAAATAAATTTAATTATTCAATTTATAAAAATTATAAATAAAAAACCAATATGTATGAATTCATTTTATATTTCAAATGAATATTTATATTCAAAAGGATAGCATATATAACCCTATGTTAAAATTGTTTTGCTAAAAGATATATGCTTTTGACATTTTTGTATTTACTTTAACTTTATTAACACAAAGTGTCATTATCACTTACAAGTGACTCCATGGGGTCCCAAAATCAAAAATAAGATGCCCATGTTAGGAAATGTATCATCCAATAGGGTTAGAACACATGTTAGGGTAATTTAATATCATTATAATATTATTTTTTATCCCTATTTACCGGATTTACCGTTTAACAATCTTAAATAAAATATTTACCGAAGTAATTATACCAAATGTCTAAAAATAAAATTTCCTATTTTCACAATTTGGACCTCTAGATTATAAATATGTAATCCATTTTTCTAAATTCCAAACACAGATGTGGTAGAAATTAATTTAAAATTTATTCCCGTTGTTAAATCAAAAAGCGTGTTTTTTAAGAAATAATACCTATCAAAATATTGACACTTGTTTATGTGTAGTTTAAATGTGAAATTACGTCCAATTTCCAACATTGGATTAAATGGTAAAAATATATTCTAACTACACTTTAAAACCAATCAATAGAATAATTTGTCACTATAAATTATTTGGATTAAAACGGTTGTTTTTAATTAATATTTAGTATTTTTCACTATTCATCAAAAATTGGATGTTCTCAAAAAAATACCAAATATTCACCCTAGGCTAATTTCAAAATTCCAAATGCAAAAATGAAGTCCATTTTGAATGATAAAATTTATAAAATTTCAAAATGTGGGTATCGCTAGTCATAACGGCTAGTTTGATTGGTTGTGGTGTGTGTTTGAACTCGAAGTTGCGAACAACACGCGCTATAGTATTATTCAAATAGAAGCATACTGTGGAATCTTGGGGTGTTAAATTCTCCCATACTTAAAATATTATCGTCCTCAAAATTTCTAGAATATTACTACATAAAAATACTCTGGGGGTTCATCATAAAAAATTCATCAAGTTCCAAAGTTCCCTCTTCCATCTGATGGTTTCTCTATAGAACATTTACCAGACGAGTCATCTGGTTTCTTAGCACTTGTTCTCTTATATAAAGAATCTTGACAGGCTCTTCGCAATAAGACAAATCAGGTTCTAGTTCTAATTACTCATAGGTAAGTATATGTGTTGGGTCAGGCATGTATTTTTTCAACAGTGATACCTAGAATACATAGTGATATTTGGAGAGATTTGGCGGTATTGCCAAACGATAAGCTACAACCTCAATTCATTCTAGAATTTCAAAAGGTCCTCTGTACCTGGGACTCAATTTACCATTCATACCAAAACTAATAACTCCCTTCCATTGAGATACCTTCAAGAAAACATGCTCTCTTACCTGTAATTCCAAATCCTTCCTTCGGTAATCGGTATAGCTCTTCTGCCTACATTGAGCTATTTTGATGTGGTCTTGTATTACCTTCAACTTTTCCATCATTTCCTCCACCACTAATGGGCCTACGAGTTTTCGTTCACCAACCTCATCCCAATAGGTTGGTGTGCGACATCTCTTTCCGTATAACACTTCATATGGTGCCATCTGAATACTTAAATTGAAGCTATTATTATAGGAAAATTCTACCAATGGTAAATATACATCCCATATACCCTGCAAGTAAAGTGATAATGATCTCAATATGTCTTCTAAGGTTTGAATAGTCTATTCTGATTTTCAATCAGTTTGGGGGTGGTAGGCAGTGCTCAAACGATGTTCAGTATCTAAGGCCTTCTGAAGACCCTTCCAGAATCATGATGTAAAATGTAGATCACGATCAGAAATAATTGATAGGGGTACTCCATGAAGTCTCACAACTTAATTAATATATAGCATTTCTAGAAGTTCATGTGGTATATCTTCTCTTATAGTAAGAAAATTTGCTGACATGGTATGACGATCAACACTTACCAAAATTTCATCGTTCCTTATAAGAGTCTTTGGTAGTCCCATGAAAAAGTACATCATAATATTATATCTTTTCCACTCCGGTATGAGAAGAGGTTCAATAACTCCTCCAGGATGTTTCTTTCCATCTTTCACTTATTGACAAACCATACATCTTGAAAAAAAATCAGCAATATCCCTCTTCATGTTGTCCCACCTTAAATGTTACTTCAAATATCTATACATTTTGGTTCTCCCATGGTGTATAGAGAAATTTGAACTATGAGCATCATCCAACAATTCTATTTTTAGATCAGGTATATTGGGAATAGAAAGCCTCATCCCAAATTTCAAAACTCCATCATCATACACAAAGTCACTCAATCTCCCATCATTCACTGCATTAATCTTCTTTTGAAAATCTTCATCATCAGTCTAAGAACTCTTAATCTTTTCTAGTAATAATGGTTTGGCAACCATTTGAAAAAGAATTGATTTTTCACCTTCCATGGTTATTCCCATTTCCATCTTCACTAAATCCATGAAAATAGGATCCCTTTCAACTCTAATCTTGGTCAAAACATTATTATCCATTCTGATCAAAGATTATTCCACCTTATTTGACTTCTCCGAGTGGTAGGGTATCATGCAATCATTATCCTTGAGTTGTTGAAGCCATATCTTTTGCCTCATACTGAGTTTTTTCTGTGAGAAAATATACCTCAAACTATTTTGATCAGTATAAATCTCACATTTTCACCATAGAGAAAGTGCCTCTAAATATTCAAATCAATGATTATAGATTCTAACATAATATCATGAGTAGGATAGTTTTTCTCATGAATTTTTAGCTATCATGATGCATAAGAAATTACCATATCATTCTGCATAAGGACACAACCAAGTCCTTTCTTTGAGGAATCACTATAAAAAACAAAGCCATCATTTCCCAATGGTAGAGTCAATATAGGATAATTGACTAATATTCTCTTCAATTCTTTGAATCATTCTTCACACTCTTTTTCCAAAAACAAATTTAACCCCTTTACATGTGAGCTTCATTAATGGGCTAGGAAATAGAGAAAAATTCTGGACGAAATGTAACGACCCAAAGTTTCATTAATGGAAAATCTCTATTGATCCAGTTAATTGACTCTTTATAAAAAAATGTTTTTATAAGATTTCAACTTCTTTGGTTTTATGATAAGAGTTTTGACCATTACTTTCATAGCCGTTGAATATTGATCACATGATTAGTATAAATATAAGGCTTTAATGAACCCAATTTTACTCAGACAAAGGAAGCGATGGGCTCATCCAGTAGAATTTCCCCATACGAAGCCCATTTTTCGGAGCTCGAAAAAGATGTGGCATGCTTAGTCTTCACCCTTGACCAAGCCCAAGACGAGCTTCATTATGTCAAGCTCGAACATGACCGTCTATGGGAAAAGTGGAAGTTGATTGAAATTACCAGTCGAGCGATGCTATCCGAGTCACCCCAAGAGTCTGTCACCATCGCACACCTTACCCATAGGTCATATGCAGCTGTTTTAAGGTGTTATTTAACAAATAAGTAGTACTATGTTCATGTACATTATTTTATTTGTATATAATAATGAATATAATTTCTAGTCAATTTTGATACATTGTAAATAGTTTTTAAAGTAATAATGTTGTTTTTAGTTATTATTTAATTAAGAATTCAATTTAATTAAATTAATGGATTTTTGAATTAAATAATATTTTAATAAAATATTATTATTAATATTAAATTAATTTTTATTAAATATAAATGATCTTATAATTATATTAAGGTAATTAAAATTTTTGTTAAGGTTTGAAGGCCATTTCTGTCAAAACCCGTGAATTTTCGATAAATGTTGGTTTTTATTTTAAAAGTAAAAATTAACATATTTATAAATTGTTTTAGATAAAAGAAATGTCATTTCTGGAATCAGGACGTCGAAATTATCCAACGGTGAATTTTTCATAATTTTCTGAGATAATAAATTTATTCGGTAAAAATTAAATACCATTTAAAGATATGATGTGATTTACGTCATCATAATGACCCAATGGTGATGTAATAAAATACCATAATCTTTATGTTCAGCCAATATATGTTTTATAATTAAAATAATGAGGTTTTGGGTTAGTTTGACTTACTCTTCAAAGCATTAATGAACCCCTCAAGACTTATTCAACACATTTACCTTTTAAATTAATTTCCATGGGAGTGTGACTCACCTCCACATAAGCATCCTTATTATTTTTATAAGTTCGGACCTTGGCCTTGTAAAATATTTTTTTCCTCTTTCCTTTTCCAGAAACCATGGGCAAAAACCATGGGGTGGTTTGTGGTTTGTATTAGTTTAATATAAGGGGTCCCAAACCTAAATAATAAAGAATTATCTCACCTTTACTATATAAACCCACCCAAGCTCCCACTTCCTCCTCACTAAAATCCCTTGGAGTTTGTCCATTCTCTTCCCTAATCTCTCTCAAGAATCCTCCCAAGGTGCCCCAATCTCCCAGGAAGCCTCTCACAAGCCTCTCTCTAGCCTTTGGAAGCACACTTCCAAGTAAGGGTTTTTTTTCTTCCTTTCTCATTTTTGTCAATTTTCTTTAAGTTGTATTGCCCATTTAATTTCAATTACGATTGTTGAGGTATGGTTTATCACGTCACCCATACTTCCCTCTTATTGTTTGAATGATGGGAGACCCCTTTCTCTCTCATTAAATGCATCCCATGTACACCTGTTACTATGCCGAAATTCCGAAAGGAACTTCTCGCTCTTCTTTTACATTCAAGAAATACTTTTGTATCATGAATCTAAATTCCTTTTAAATTGTTAGTACAAGAATCTATATGACCTATTTAATGTCCATTACATGTAAATATGATGAGGAACCCATTTATCTCTCATCAACCTTTTTTTATGAATTCTTATGTCACGCCGTTACGCTGCCGAAATCGCACATATTTTTTAAGCCAATGTCATTGTGTTGTGAATACCATGCCCATTTCTCCATCAAGGGTATTCACCTTTATGAACATGTACTTATTGATTGTAAAGTTTCATGTTTGAATTCCATATTCCTTTATCGTGGAATAAATGATTATGTTTTATGAATCCATGTTTTATGATCCATGTGGCCACCATATGCATGAAATGAAATGTTTATGAAGGGTGCTCCCTTATAGTGCTCCAATGCATTGGGTAAAGTATAGTATCATCATACGTCAGGTGCAATAACTGTTGACTCATGCTAATTCAAGTGAATCTAGGGTTTACTCGTGATTCATGTTTAATGAGGGTTTACTCATGCTTTATGTTCAATGAGCCTTGGCACATGCTAAATCCATGTTAAGTGTTCTTGCAACATTCCCATGTTATGATTATCATGCTATATCATGCCTTTATGTTCATGTTTCTTTTATGCTCTATTGATATTCCTATTGTCTAACATGTATTGAACTCCTCATTTTATTCAATGTGTACTCCCTTACTGGGATTTATAGCTCACCCTTTTCTTATGCATGTCCTCAGGTTATCCCATGCAATGCTAAGTACGAGGGAATGTAGTGGTCATGTAAAAGAAGTTTTCAATAAAGATGTTGTGTTTAATGTTTTATGTTTTTATGTAATGATCCTAAGCCCCAAAGACACTAAACCTCTCGATATTCATTGTTGTATCAAGTGAATTTTAATGTGATAAAGCATGATTAGGTTGTAATAAAAAGCAGGGTTGTCATAGTTGGTATCAGAGGATAGGTTTAGTTATTTTTGGGATTAGGAAACCCTAGTAAATCCTTAGATACATGACTAAGTATAATAAAAACAAACCTATGTTTTGGTAAATACTAATTAAGTGGCTTATCAAACAAATACATCCCTGTCTGGATATTAGCAGGTAGAGGCGGCTCTGGCACAAATGTATCCTAGGGGTAAAACCCGAAAACATCGCTTTGAGCTAGAATCGAACGGGAACTGGTGCATGAAAACGGGCCTTGCTGCACTCTTGGTTACAACACTCCTGGGGGATATGTTTTGATAAATTCACAAGCTTAGTATGAACCTTTATTAAGGGAATTTAAAAAAAATTCCCTACGAATATTTGTTAGAAAGTAGATCATGAAAATCAAATATTTAAGCCTATAGACTCATGAGTTAAATAATGAATGTTTATTTATAATTCATCAAATTTTGACTTTGGATTACCCTTTATGTCTTACCCCTAACTTTCCTTGTATTCCATCCAATGGCCGGTAATAGGAGGACTCGGGCTAACAACCGTTGTGAAGATCAGTGTGATAACTGTACTAATGAGATGCCCAATCCAATGGGAGCGGGAATCACAAACTTTGTCATGATTCTCTCTCAGCTAACTCAAGTTTTGAATAGAAACACGGGTCAAGAGGAACATCCAAACCCCCCATAAGAAGGAACAAGTCGCTATCGAGAGCTTCATGAGGCAAAGGCCTCCTACTTTTAGTGGATCATCTGATCCCACAGTCGCTGAACAATGGATCATCTCCATTGAAAAGATCTTCTCCATCCTTCAATGTTCTGAACAAGAGAAGGTTCTCCTAGCTTCTTATCGTATGGAGGGTGAATCTGATCAATGGTGGACTTTGATCAAAAATACGAAGCCTGAGGAGGATATCGAGGCCTTGGAATGGAAGGAATTTCGGAAGATATTTTTCGATAAATATTTTCCGTGCACCCTCCATCTTAAGATGGAAAGGGACTTCCTTTCCCTTTAGAAAAAAGATGAAGACTCTGTCGGAGCGTACGAGGAAAACTACACAAGGCTTGCACGATATGCTTCCGGCTTCATCGTGACCCCCGAATGCAAGGTTGACCGCTTCTTTGGTGGGCGGAATCCTAGCTTGCGGAAAGCATTAGCGATCCGTGACATTGACAACAATGAGGAAATTGTCCGATGTTCCCTCAAGGTCGAAATGGAGATCAGAGAATCACAGGGGTATCATGGGGAAACGAAGCATAAGGTGGACATTAATTCTAGTGGTCCGATGGATAAATCCAATGACGCTAAGAAGTTCGAGCACCCCACTTTCCAGAAGTGCGGAAAGAAACACCCTGGAAATTGCCTTAAGGGGACGAGAAAATGCTTCTGGTGTGGAAGAGAAGGGCACCTAGCTATTAACTGTCGGCATGAAGGACCCGCGATTGCGACATAGGAGAGGAACGCTCCGTTCGAACCTCAACGTGTTGTTCAATGCTATAAATGCAAAGAACCAGGTCATTTTGGAAATCAGTGCCCTAATCCAAGGGTTATTGGAGGCAACCAACAACATCCAAGACAACAAGGAAGAGCTTTTTCCATCACTTCTGCCGAAGTGAACCCCGAAAACGAAGTGGTGATAGGTATTCTAGTAATTCATTCATGAATAGAGAATGTACTTTTTGATTCAGGTTATACGCAATCATTTATATCTCAAAAGTTTAGTAGAACAATCTCAGCACCACCACAAATCATGGAAGTAAAGATGTCTATGAGTACGGAAAATGGGGTAATCATTGCATCCCATGAATATAATTCCTCCCCTGTTATAATCTGTGGATTGAAATTCCCGGAAAACCTTGTCATACTCCCTTTGGTGGGATTTGATGCAATTCTTGGCATGGATTGTCTTTCCTTATATAGAGCCAACATAAATTGTTGGGAGACGTAAATCACACTCTATATGGAGAATCGACCCCCGATTCATTACAAGTGTCAGGAGGAAGATGAATCTCCTTTAGCTCCATCATCTCAAGCATGGATATTACTTCCCTATGATCATGCGTATCTGGATCAGATGATTGAGTCCAAAGAAGAAACCATCCTTGAAGAAATGCCTATTGTGAGGGAATTCGTGGAAGTGTTTCCCGAGGAACTGTCTGGTCTTCCTCCAAAAAGAGATGTTGAGTTCTCAATTGAACTTATACCTGGGGTGCTACCAATATCCAAGACTCCTTATAGAATGGTTGTTTTTGAGCTTGAAGAGTTGAAAAAAACAATTACAGGAGAATCTAGATAAAGGTTTTATACACCCAAGTGCTTCACCATGGGGTGCACTAGTCCTTTTCATCATGAAGAAGGATGGGTCAATGCGGCTTTGCATCGATTATCATGAACTTAAAAAAATCATGATAAATATCAAGTATCCACTCCCACGAATGTATGACTTGTTCGATCAGTTGCATGGAGCACAATACTTCTCCAAGGTGGACTTGCGGTCGGGATATTATCAAATAAGGGTGAAGAAGGAAGATGTCCCCAAGACTGCTTTTCGTACAAGATACGGGCACTATGAATTCATAGTAATGCCTTTAGGACTCACCAATTCTCCAGCAATCTTCATGGACTTAATGAATAGAGTCTTTAGAGATTACCTTGACAAATTTGTGGTAGTCTTTATAGATGATATTCTAATATACTCCAAAACCAAGGAGGACCATGAGGAGCATTTAAGAACTGTACTGGAGACTTTTCACAAGGAGAAGCTCTATTGAAAGTAAAAAAAGTGTGAGTTCTATTTGAAGGAGGTATCATTCTTGGGCCATATCATCACAAGCAATGGGATATCTATGGACCCCTCCAAAATAGATGCAATTGAGGGATGGTCGAGGCCAACATCGGTAACGGATATCCGTAGCTTCTTGGGGTTAGCTGGATAATATCGACGATTTGTGAGAATTTTCTCACGATTTTCAAACCCTCGTACCAAGGTAACTCGAAAGGGAGTAAAATTTTCTTGGAGTGATGAATGTGAAGAAAGTTTCAAGGAGTTGAAAAGGAGGCTTATCACTGCACCCGTGCTCACTTTACCCACATGTGGGGAGCTTTTTGTGGTATTCAGTGATGCTTCGAAGAAGGGCCTAGGATGTGTGCTGATTTAGAATGATAATGTGATATCCTATGCCTCAAGGCAGTTGAAAATCCATGAGCGAAACTATCCAACGCATGATCTGGAGTTGGCGGCTGTGATATTTTCCTTGAAAATATGGCGGCATTATCTCTATGGAGAGAAATGTGAGATATATACTGACCACAAGAGACTTAAATATATATTCACACAGAAAGATCTTAATATGCGCCATAGAAGATGGATAGCGCTCATCATGGATTATGACTGTTCAATACATTACCACCCTGGGAAAGCGAACAAGGTGGCGGATGCCCTAAGTAGAAAGGATCCAACAATTCTATCAATGATGAGAATTGAGAAGTATCCAATCTTCTTAGACTTGATGAAGATGGATGTGGGAATCATAAAGAAGGGAACATCATCAATCCTTTCGCAAATTATTGGTCAACCATCTCTTTTGGAAAGGTTAAAGGATGCTCAAAAGGATGACGTGGGAATTCAAAAAAAGTGGAAGCTACCAAAAGGGGAAATCCTCAGAGTTTAATGTAAATGAAGAAGGAATTGTGCGGTTTGGGGAAAGACTATATGTTCCATCATGTCTGGAGCTGAAGAATGAACTTTTGGATGATGCACATAGTTCAAATTTCTCTATTCACCCAGGAAGCACAAAGATGTATTGAGATCTCCGAGAAAACTTTTGGTGGGATAATATGAAGAAGGAGATCGCCGAATATACATCAAAGTGCCTGGTGTGTAAGCAAGTGAAGTCAGAGAGGCAGAAGTTTAAGGGAATGATGAAACCATTGCCCATACCAGAATAGAAATGGGAAAACCTCACCATGGACTTTGTCACTAGACTTCGAAGGACATCCAATGGCAACAATGCAATCAGGGTAGTTTTGGATCGTCTTACAAAGACATCACACTTCATTGCTATTCGAGAAGATTTCACTTTGGATCAACTGGCACAGATATATATCAGGGAAGTGGTAAGGTTGCATGGAGTACCACTATCTATTGTTTCTGACCGAGATCCAAGATTCACCTCTGTCTTTTGGAAGAGTCTTCAATATGCTCTGAATACTGAACTGAACTTCAGTACGGCCTATCATACTCAATCTGATGGCCAATCCGAGCGGACTATCCAAACACTTGAGGATATGTTGAGAGCATTCTCAATGGACTTTAAAAGAGGATGGGATCAATATCTTCCTTTGGTTGAGTTCTCTTATAATAACAGTTTCCACTCGAGCATCCAAATGACACCATATGAAGCCCTGTATGGGAGAAGGTGCATAACACCAGCATGTTGGGATGAGGTTGGTGAACGTAAGCTTCTTGGACCAGAAATGGTCGATGAAATGGTAGAGAAGGTGAAAACAATTCAGTAGCATATCAAGACATCCCAGAGTCGACAGAAGAGTTATGCAGATAATCGTCAAAGAGACCTTGAATTTAAAGTTGGAGACATGGTGTTTTTACGCATATCTCCATGGAAGAAGGTCATGAGGTTTGGAAAGAAATTGAAGTTAATTCCAAGGTACATCGGCCCCTTCGAGATTCTTGACCATGTTGGGGTTGTGGCCTATTGACTAGCACTTCCACCTACTATGGCCAAGGTGCATGATTTATTTCATGTATCACTCTTAAGGAAGTACATACCAGACCCTTCACATGTACTATCATCCAAGGTGGTACAATTGGAGGACGATCTTTTGTTATGAGGAGCAACCAGTGAAGATCTTAGATCGTAGAGAAAAAGTTCTACGAAATAAGACAATGCCCCTCGTCAAGGTGTTATAGAGAAACCACAAGTTTGAATAAGCAACTTGGGAGTCGGAGGATATGATGAAGCTGAGTTACCCACATTTTTTTAGTGTGGGAAAAAGAAAATTTCGAGGGCGAAATTTTTTAAGGGGGGAATATTCTAATGACCCAAAGTTTCATTAATGGAAAATCTCTCTTGATTCAGTTAATTGTCTCTTTATAAATTTTTTTTATAAGATGTAAACTTCTTTGGTTTTATGATAAGAGTTCTGACCGTTACTTTTATAGCTTTTGAACAGTGATCACATGATTAGTATTGATATAAGGCTTTAACGGACACAATTATACTTATACAAAGGAAGCGATGGCCTCATCCAGTAGAATTGCCCCATACGAAGCCCATTTGTCGGAGCTCGGAAAAGAGGTGGCATGCTTGGGCTTCACCCTTGACCAAGCCCAAGCCGAGATTCATTATTTCAAGCTCGAACGTGACCGTCTACGGGAAAAGTGGAAGTTTATTGAAATTACCACTCGAGCGATGCTATCCGAGCCACCCCAAGAGTCTGTCACCATCGAAAACCTTACCCTTAGGTCTTATGCGGCTGTTTTAAGGGGTTATGTAACAAATAAGTAGTACTATGATCATGTACATTATTTTATTTGTATATAATAATGAATATAATTTCTAGTCAATTTTGATACATTGTAAATAGTTTTTAAAGTAATAATGTTGTTTTTAGTTATTATTTAATTAAGAATTCAATTTTATAAAATTAATGGATTTATGAATTAAATAATATTTTAATAAAATATTATTATTAATATTAAATTAATTTTTATTAAATATAAATGATCTTATAATTATATTAAGGTAAATAAATTTTTTGTTAAGGTTTGAAGGCCATTTCTGTCAAAACCCGTGAATTTTCGATAAATGTTGGTTTTGATTTTAAAAGTGAAAATTAACATATTTAGAAATTGTTTTAGATAAATTAAATTTCATTTCTGGAATCAGGACCTCGAAATTATCCAACGGTGAATTTTTCATAATTTTCTGAGACAATCAATTTTTTGGGTAAAAATTAAATACCATTTAAAGATATAATGTGTTTTATGACATCATAATGACCCAATGGTGATATAATAAAATACCATAATCTTTATGTTCTTCCTATATACGTTTTATCATTAATATAATGAGGTTTTGGGTTTGTTTTACTTACTCTTGAAAGCATTAATGAACCCCTTAAGACTTATTCAACACTTTTCCGTTTTAAATTAATTTCCATGGGAGTGTGACTCACCTCCACATAAGCATCCTTGTTATTTTAATAAGTTCGGACCTTGGCCTTGTAAAATATTGTTTTCCACTTTAATTTTCCAGAAACCATGTGAAAACCCGTGGGATGGTTTGTGGTTTGGATTAGTTTAATATAAGGGGTCCCAAACCTAAAGAATAAAGAATTCTCTCACCTTTCCTATATAAACCAACCCAAGCTCCCACTTCCTCCCCACTAAAATCCCTTGGAGTTCGTACAACCACTTCGCAACTATATCTAGAATCCTCCCAAGGTTCCCCAAGCTCCCAAGGATCCTCTCACAAACCTCTCTCTAGCCTTTGGAAGCTCACTTCCATGTAAGGGTTTTTTAATTCCTTTCTCATTTTGTCAATTTTCTTTAAGTTTTATTGCCCTTTTAATTTCAATTATAAATATTGGGGTATGGTTTCGCACCTCCCCCATACTTCCCTATTATTTTTTTAATTATGGTAGACCCATTTCTCTCTCATTAAATGCCTCCCATGTACACCCGTTACTATGTTGAAATTCCGAAAGGAACTTCTCTCTCTTCTTTTACATTAAAGCAATACTTTTGGATCATGAATCTAAATTCGGTTTAAATTGTTGGGGCATGGATCTATATGACCTCCTTATTGTACATTACATTTAAATATGATGAGGAATACCTTTCTCTCTCATCAACCTTTTTTTATGAATTCTTATGTCACACTGTTACGCTGCAGAAATCGCACCGATTTTCTAAGCCAATGTCATTGTGTTGTGAATACCATGCCCATTTATCCATCAAGGGTATTCACCTTTATGCACATTACTTATTGATTTTAATGTTTCATATTTGAATTCCACATTCCTTTATCATAGAATAAATGATTATTTTTTATGAATCCATGTTTTATGATCCATGTGGCACACTTATGCATGAAATGAAATGTTTATGAATGGTGCACCCTTCTAGCGGTCCAATGCATTGGGTAAAGTATAGTATCATGATACATCATGTGAAATGAGTGTTGACACATGCTAATTCAAGTGCAACGAGGGTTTACTCATGCTTCATGTGCAATGAGGGTTTACTCATGCTTTATGTGCAATGATCCTTGGCTCATGCTAAATCCATGTTAAGTGTTGTTGCCACATTCCCATGTTATGATTATCATGCTTTATCATGCCTTTATGTTCATGTTTCTTTTATGCTATATTGATGTGCCTATTGTCTAACATGTATTAAACTCCTCATGTTATTCCATGTGTACTCCCTTACTGGGCTTTATAGATCACCCTTTTCTTATGCATGTCCTCAGGTTATCCCATGCAATGCTAAGTACGAGGGAATATAGTGGTCATGTAAAGGAAGATTTCAATAAAGATGTTGTATTTCATGTTTTAAGTTTTTATGAAATGATCCTAATCCCCAAAGACACTAAACCTCTCTATCTTTTTTGTTGTATCAAGTTATGTTTTATGTAATAAATCGTTTTAAGTTGTAATAAAAATAAGGGTTGTCATAAGAAACATCTATAATAACTTGCTAAACCAATAAAACTATGTACCTCGATTATACTCATTGGTTCTAGACATTCTTTTAATTATCCTGTATTATAATGATCAACAGAGAGTCCATCCTTTGAGACAATATATCCTAGAAAATTAATATCTTGAAGCCAGAATTCACACTTTCTAAAAATCCCATATAATTTATGTCTTCTCAGAGTATTCATGTCAATACAGAAGTGCTTTTCATGATCTTTATAGCTTTTGGAGTATAGTGAGATATCATCAATAAATACCATTACAAATTCATCAATATATTACTTGAAAACTCTGTTAATTATATTCATGAAAATAGAGGGTGCATTAGTCAGCCCAAAATGCATTACTATAAACTCATAATTCCCATACCTAGTTCAAAATGCTATTTTCAGAATGTATTCCTTCTTCACACACAACTGATGATATCCAAATCGAAGTTCAATCTTTGAAAAATATTGAGCACCATGAATTTGGTCAAATAAATCAGCAATGCGAGGTAGGGGATACTTGTTCATTATTGTTATAGCATTGATCTCCCGGTAGTCGATATATAACCTCAAAGATCCGTCTTTCAACAAAAAGGACAGGGGATCCCCACGGAGAAACACTAGGGAAAATAAATCCCTTATTACTCAATTCCTCTAGTTGTTTCTTTAGTTCCACTAATTCAACAGTTTCTATTTTATAAGGGTTCTTCGATATGGGCCTTGATCAAAGAATTAAATCAATGCAAAACTCAATTTCTTGTTCAGGAGGATGTCCAGGTATATCTTCTAGAAACACATCAACATATTCTTTCACAATACGAACATCCTCTATTTGAACATCCCATTCCTCAGTAATAGTTATTTCATTCTATTCCTCCCCAATAATTGAATTTAGATGAGCTATTGGGTGTGGTTCTAGATAAGAATCAGGTGGTTTTGATTCTTCTCTAAAGATAAGGTGTTCTTTATCATCATCATCAAAAATAGAAACCACCTTCTTCTTAAAATATATTTTTGTATCATGGTCCAAAATCCAATACATTCCGAGGATTATATAGAATTCAATCATGGGTGTGGTGATGAGATCAGTAGAAAAAGAACATTTATATTCCATAATGGGAACTGATTCATAGAACATTGTAGTAATGATAGTCCCCATAAGAGTTTTGACTAACAACTCCCTTGTTAAATCAAATTGGAAATACATAATTTTCATAGAAAACATGGATGATATGAAACAATGTGATGATCCAGAATAAAATAAATCATTTCCTATACTTTAAGAAACCATCAAATTACCTACCTCCACGTCTTTCGGATCTTTTACCTCAGTAGTAGTGATAGCATAAGCTTGACGTTGATCCCTTAGCCTTTTTGAGGTACGTTTCCCTGATTCTTTGTACATTCATTTGAATAATACCCCATCTCCCTATAGTTGTAGCATTGAACATTGGTAGCATCTTTATTTCCCTTACAATCACCAGAAATATGGCCTTTCTGTCCACATTTTTAGCATACCCCATTTCCTTTTAGACAGGAACCATGGTGCTTCCTTCTAAAATTATCACAGGGTGGAAATTCAATTCTTTTCTTATTCCCTATATCCTTATTTCCATTCCCAGAGTGTTCAGCAGATCTCTTCTAGTCTTGCTTTGATTTAAATTCATAAGACATAGAGAATTCCTTTTCTATCTTGAATGAACATGAGACACCATCTTCGTATGATGCGAAGGATTATGATACTTATTCTGAACGGAGAAATGGTTTTACCCCATCAATGAAATGATCAATCTTACTTCATGGGTTATGTATATAATCTGCTGCATGCCTCCCTAGCCTTGTAAAGTTATCTTAATACTTTGTGACGTTCTCATCCTCCTTTTTCCTCAGACACAGAAATTGACGTTCCATATTCGCTCGATGGTCATGAGGAAAGTATTTTTCTAAGAAAATTTCTTTAAAAGCCCTCGATTACATATTTGATACTTCCTTATCATCCTTGGTGTTTTGAATCAACAACCACCATTGATCAACATCTCCAGTAATGCGGTAAACTTCCATGACATGTTTTTCACTTTCGCTACTCCCCAATGTGTGGAATATTTTTTCTATGGAATTTATCCATTTCTCAGCCACTAATGGATTTGTACTCCCATTTAATGATGGTGGTTTCTGCGTCATGTAGCGATCTAACATTGATCTGCTACATTGCGGATCAGGGTGCTCCATATGGATAAGGTTATTATTCATAACCTGAGTGAGTTTTCCTAGTATATTGATAAGCTGGTCAGCACTAGTTGTATCACCAGATCCACATTTATTATCTTGAGCATGAGGGAAATCCCTAAATGGAATGCGTGCATTGGTATGGTTTCCATTCATTCCACTAGGCACCATTTCTAAACAATGGTATACAGTGGATTAATTTATGAATCATCATACATAAATCCAAACTTGTAAAACACTAACCATAAATTGAACAGTTTATGGATATAATCTATAATCATAAAAATGTTTTCTTTAAGGAAGTATATACTCATAAGCCATTCATAATGGTTTATAAAGAAAATGATAATTATCCTAAGCATATCCCCTGAGAGTATTGTAACCAAGAGTGCACCAAGGCCTATTGTCGTGCACCAGTTCCTGTTCGAGTCTAACTCAAAGCGGTGTTTTCAGGTTTTACCCCTAGGTACATCTGTGCCAAGGCCACATCTACCTGCTCATATCCAGATAGGGATGTATTGCTCGGAAAACTCAAAAAATCTCTACAATACCAAATTTTTTGGAAGTTCTTCTATACTAATCCTCAAAGTCTATCTTATGGATATGCAATCTAATCAGTGTTTACCTAAATCCAGTTTCCAAGTATTGTACTAAACATCCTATGATACCAACTGTAACGATCCAACCCCAGTTACCCAGAGTCAGTGCATTATTACATAACAATGGCATGATCAAAAGGAAACAATGTATCAAAATACAGTTCAGTTTAGTATTATTGGGAACAGGACTCTTACATATGTTCAACTTTACAACATGAAGATAAATACAACATGAATTTATTCCATTTGAAGCATCCAAGCCTAGTAAATAATTCCTACAATCACTCATAACTAACTTATTCATATTCTGGGATAATAAAACATAAGAAATGGGTGAGATCAAATTCTCAGTAAGGGTATCAAATACAGCAGAAGATAACATAAATATTAAGCATGATGAATATTTGAAACCACATGCCTTTACCAATAATAAATATGAAGACTTTTATAGTAGGAATATGAGGTCAGTAAATAATGCCATAATAAAACATAATCATTGGTATTATACTAGTCGAATGACCACATGAACCATCAATATTATTTTCATAATGATGAAATGTATAATTCCGTATATTCTGAAACATTTTGTCAATGCCTCGGCCAAGATTTATAAAAATGATTAAGGCCTCATCCAAAACCATATTTCAAAATTGGGAAAGGGCCTCATCCAATTCCACGTCTAGTTGTCTCATGGGACCTACCGATGCATCGAGGAGCTATAGCAGGCACCACCCATCACTTACTAAGTCCAATACATTCCTCATATGAAAATGTTTAATCATATCGTAAACATTCATATTAAAACTAGCATACGAAATGTCAATACTTTAACCATAAACCATGAATGTTATAAAAATAGAACTTCCATAGAAAAGAATATCACAAAACTTTCAATACAATATGAAATATTTGTATCATAATAAATCAATTTCAAATAAACATAAAATCCATCAAAGGATGCTTACATAGATGAAATCAAAACCCTTTTTAGCGAAATATCTCTTTCTATTTTGAAATCATTCAAGAGTCACATAATTATAAAAGAAAACATTTATTTTGAAAATATTCTTATAAGCTTGTAAGGGAAGCTTGGATGATGTTATAACGACATAAAATATCCACACCCATCGTATAAGTTAAAATAACATTCTTACCTTAAATTTGTCGAAAAGGTCAAAAATACCTTGTTTGAAAAACGGCGAAAATATTCCATTCAAAACACATATGGGTATAAATGACTTTAACCCATTGTCTAGTAAATAGTAAAAATGATTGGAAATACATTTTTTAGAAACATGAATGTGGATGATAAAAAGGTCCTAGAAGATAATTATGTATAAACAACCACGAATCATGAATTGATTGTAGAATTAACCATACCTTCTACTTTTCCTTGGTAGAGGGTAGTTTGACCTCCTGTAAAATGGTGAAATAATTGGTATTAAATTATACAAGAATTATATACATTAATATGATATCATATATGATCTTTTAACATTGCTTCTTTAATAATATCTTAGTATTATCATAGTTTTGGGTGTTAACAGATTCATTTTCCTTCATATTATTTATTTTGTGAGTCATAATTGTTACGGATGGGATGTATCATATTCATATCCAGAATGATATCAAGTATTTAGAAATTGTTTTGAATCATCTAAGGAAAATTAGTCTTGAATGGATACGATGGGGAATGAATTACATCGCGTTCGTGGAGACGGTAATCCGTACGTACGCACGAGCGATTGTATCATTCTTTTGATATTAAAAATACCTATAATTGGATGGTATATCATATATACAGAATCATTGTCATGTTATATTTTTTATTTACATGAATTACACATCATTATTATACCCATACAAATAATAATGCATTGAATAACAATTACACCACGATGTGGAGACGGTAAGTCGTACGTACATACGTATGGTGACATGTCATTCAAAGGATGGATAGAATAATGAATATAAATGTACCATAATTATAATAACATCACAGTATATATAAGATACTATATTTATTATTTTATAATGGAAATAACAAAGAAATAAGAAGTTTATGAAGAAAAGAACATGAAAGAGGGTGGTGAGATTATAACCATTTATTCATATTGTTCCTATTGAATTGATCAAAAGTGCTCCTTAAGTTGGCATTATGACTAAAGGAAGGCCTCTAGGATGAATTGAGTGAGGTTGAGAGGATATTTGGGTAGGGTTTGGCTGATCCAAAAGGCTTTGATGGTATGAAATAGAGAGAAGGTGGAGTACCCTTTTTTAAGAGGGGTGAGGGGCACCATAGTAAAAACATAAAATATTATAATATAATAAAATCATATTAGGTTTATAATTCCTCTTAATTGATTTATTTTGAGCCTAAGGTGGATATGGGCCGAAATCCACTCAACCAATAGGTTTTAGACATGTTTGTCTCACTATATTAACCTTATCTTTTAGATTTAACTCTTAGTTAATTAGTTTGACATTTACCATGTATCTTTGTATTTTTATATAATTTGTTTAATAAAAATACTATAAATTTCCAAGAATACCCAAAAATGGTTCATTAATGACATTCCTATCATCATATAAGTCATTTGGCTGAACTGTTGATTTTTAGTAATATTACATCAATTAATAATATAATATTTGTTTTAAAAACTCCTTTATGTCAATTTTGACACTATTTAATAATTTATTTTTTTTTAAACTCTTAAGAACATTATTAATTCAAAACGAATTAATTTAATCAATCCTAACATGTCATTTTAAAATTATATTTATTTTAACATTTATAATACAAATTATTTGATGCTTTTATTAATAAAGAAAATATTACATCATCATTTTGTCATAAATAATTTTAATTATTCAACGTCTAAAAATTAGAAATAAAATAAAATTATGTAGGAAATAATTATAGATTTAAAATGAATTTTTATAGTCGAAAAGATATGATATATAACCCTATGTAAAAAGTGTTCTCTTAAATGATGTATGCTTATGTTATTTTTGTATTTACTTTAACATAATTAATATAAAGTGTCATTATCACTTACAAGTGACTCTATCGGGTCCCAAAATCGATCCAAAGATTCCCATGGCCAGACATGTATCATAAAATAGGATTAGGACACATGTTATGGTAATTTAATATCATTATAATATTTTTTACCCTTATTTTCCGGATTTACCCTTTAACAAAGGTAAATAAAATATTTACCGAAATAATTATTCAAAATGTCTAAAAATAAAATTTACCTATTTACACAATTTGAACCACCTGATTCTAAATATGGAATCCATTTTTATAAATTCAAAACATATTAGTGGCAGAAATTAATTTAAAATTATTTCCCGTTGTCAAAACAAAAAGCATGTTTTTTAAGAAATAATAACTATCAAAAGATTCACACTTGTTTATGACAAGTTTAAACATGAAATTATTTACAATGACCAACATTGGATTAAATAGTAAAAATATATTCTAACTATAAATTAAAACCACTCAATATTACAATTTATCACTATAAATTATTTGGATTAAAAAAGTTATTTCTAATTAATGTTTAGTATTTTTCACTATTCATCATAAATTGGAAGTTCTCATAAAAATACCAATACATCACCCTAGACTAATTTAGATATTTCGAATCCAAAAATGAAGTCAATTTTGGATGATAAAATTTATAAAATTTCAAAAAGTGGGTATTAATATTCCTAACAGCTAGTTTGAATGGTTGTGGTGTGTGTTAGAACTCGATGTTACGTACAAAATGTGCTATTGTATTATTCAAAGAGAAGTGTTCCGTGGAAGCATGGGGTGTTACAACAGTAGATTATCTTGCCTAAAATCAGAATTCCAAACTCTAAATGATGTTTCCAACAACCAGTCTCCCCAATATAGGTCCTAAGGTAGAACTGATCCTATATGATACCACTCTTTCTTGACCTAACCATTTCAGGTCTAACATGCGACTACCTCAATCCTGCCTCCAATAAGACATGGGATGGAGAGATGTTCTATGTAGGCATATCAAAATATTGGGAGGACATATCATAAAGTATCTAAACACAAATACATATCACAAATCCCTCAAAAATCTAAAATTTAAATCAATGAAAAGTATGGATGAATACATCTTTGATCCCACAATAGTGTACGATATTAATGTACTATTGTTGACGCTCCTTTCGTCACAGAATATCAAAATCGGAAAAGGGGAATATCTGAGCTCAAAGTTATTCAACCTTTGAAGAAACATAAAAAATCGACAAAGGGATGAACAAAGAGAACATTGCCCATATGTCGTGAAAGTTCCTTCATGGTCGCGCAAGTACACTTGCGCGCAGCCTAGTGGTGGTGCAAATCTACTTGCGCGACGCCTTATGGTCATGCAAGTGACTTGCGCGACCTATGTGATAACAGCCCGGTAAACGCCCAGTGTCTTCTCCTACCTATAAATAGACCCTGTGGGCCCCCCATTCGAAAGGATCATTTTTCAGAAACTCGGATTGAAGCTCCCGACGCCCAAGTCTCTTCTCAAAGCTTCAGGAACACTTCTAAGGTAATTTCTTACCTAGAACGGAAGATCTAAAGAGAGGGAGGAAGGTCTAAGTGTTGAAACTCATCAACACTTGTGCGCCTGAGTGGAAAACCCTTAAGGGAAGTAGTCACACTTGCGCACCGCCTCATTCCTTCAATAGAATTTGCATGTACCTTTTCTGGAAGAACCTCAAGAGGATTCTAAAGGTTTTAATAAAGAGTCACTCAAGTATTTTAATAGTGGTTGAAAACCGTGCAAGTACCCCACATGCCGCGCAGGTATACCTGCGCGCCCAATACTTGCGCGCCGCCGCAGTACATGCGCGCCTTCCAAGACTTGTGCGCCCCTTCCTTTTTGGGTGCCTTTTCTGCCCATTTCACCCCTCTTAAGCCATTTCACCTTTCCTATTCAAGATTCAGTCTTCAAGATACTCTTCAAATCCATTTATGGCATTATTTCTTGATTTGACTTCCTTATCTGAAAGGAATTCGGTGAAATATCTCTCAAAACCTATTGATTTACACATCATTATGTCACCAAAGATTGAGAGTTCATTCATTGAACCTCATACTTTATGATGAGAGAATCCTTAACCTGGGTCTCCTTTTCTGGAATAATCCCCAGTAATAAGTTCTTTAATCTGGGCATCCTCCTTAAGAGTAAGCCCTAAATTCTTAAAGATCCCAAATTTGGGCATCCTACTCAAGAGTAAGCCCCAAACCTTAATTCCATAACTTGGGCATCCTCCTTTGGAGTAAGACCCAATCCCATTCTCAAAATATGGGCATCCTTCTTAGGAGTAAGCCCCAAGTCCTCTAATTTGGGCATCCTCTTCAGGGTTAAGACCCAAACCAAGTCCCCTAACCTGGGCTTCCTTGTTAGGAATAAGTCCCAGTCATAAATCTTGGCCATCCTTCTCAGGAGTAAGCCCCAAGTCCCTTAATTTGGGAATCCTTTTAAGGAATAAGCCCCAATCTCAAAATATGGGCATCCTCCTCAGGAGTAAGCCCCAAACCTTAATCCTTAACCTGGGATTCCTTTTCAGGAATAAGTCCCAGTCATAATCTTGGGCTTCCTTTTAAGGAATAATCCCCAAGTCTCTTAAATTCTCTTTAACCAGTCCAAATTTACGTTTGATCTGGGATTCCTTCTCAGGAGTAAAACCCAGTTATCAATCCTCTCCTAATTTGGGTTTCCTCTTCAGGAATAAGTCCCAAGTTAGAGTATTCAAATCTCCATGAAGCATATAAACCTTTATGGACTTTGTTCCTGGATTTTCTCCCAAAAGTAAATCCTCTGGGGAGTCATAAATACATAAGCCCCAAACCATTTCTTATTATTGCATCTTTCATGGCACAATTGTCTAATTATTACCAATACTTCTTGTTTCTCACACCGAGCATGACTGACGTGAGCTTAGAGTGTAAAAGTAATTATGACATCTTTCTTTGAGCCATCAATCATAAACATCATAATCTATTACTCGAACTACGTGGGTTCTGATTATTTTTCCAAAACAAAGGATATGTAGGTAGCCCATTTATGGGTTCGATCCCAACTCTGAAATAATCTATGTCCTTCTGAATGATGATAAACTTCAAGTGCCCCACTGAGTGGCTTTAAAACCATCCTGGTCATCATAATGACCAATAGACTTTTATATAAATGATTTGAAAGATACCATTGACCAAGAATCTCTAAATAGATACAGATGATTCCCTATTGATGAAGAACCTCGAATATATATAAAAGATTATCTAAATTTCTTACATATTTAATCATTGACTGTTAAAACTAAAGGAAAGCTCATTTTATACTTGGTAATGTAATAAGGATTCACGAACATAACTTAAATCTATAAAGAGAGTCCCGGAGTAGACAATAATTCCCCTCGAAAAGGTGTGATGAGTCCGACCTCCCATCCTCTCGACCAATGCAAATTCCTAAGCCTCATCAGTCCACAAGCTAATGAGCGCCTACCTTTGGAAAGTAGGTCCAAATGGATGTGGAATCATTGGATGTTTCCGGTTCTACGAACAAACACGTTAGAAACCAATCGGAACGTTTGAATCTCCCATCCAGGAGGTCATCCCCGAATTCCGTGCGAAACAAAAATGTTGAACCCGACGTGAATCCTTAACCAAGTTAAAGTGACGTTCTTCTTATTTGTTAGGCCCCTTGGGCCAACAAAGAAATCATTAACATGTGCTCATCCAAAAGATGCAGTGGCCGGATTCATCTTGATTATGTTTGTTATATGGAACAGGCACTCTTTTCTCAAGATCTTATGCAAAATGGATTTCCTTAAATTTACCCCTGTGAATACTGCTGCTGTGAACACCTCTACTGTGAGGTCCACTGCTGTGAAAACCAATGCTGCTACTCCTGCTGGAACGTCATCCGCTCTGAGGATGACATCATCAACTCAGTGTCTTCAACGTTGGGTTTCTAATTCACTGGTTAAGGAGTACCGTCAACACGGTACCATCCCAACTCTGGAGGCTGCCCGACAGGCCCTCCAAGTGAACAACTCACACAGGTCGTCCGGACAACGACGACCAGTGATCAAGAGGCAGGCGGTGCTGACTACCGTCTCCAACCGTTTCGGGTCGTTATCCCCGGAACACAATTTCCATTCACTCCCTTACTTTGAGGAAGTGAATGAGCAGGTCCCTCAAGGCCTTAATTCAAAAAGACAGGAGTCCTTCTTGAGTGATCCCATCAACAATCGCCGCCAGACTCGTGCGGCAGTGCGCCCTCAACATGATGAGGGTACCAACTCCAGGCATTCAGCTCAGGTTCCTAGAACCCGAGCAGCCAAGATGAACCGCCAAAGACGGAATCCGGTTAATAATGGGAATATTTTCATCCCTGCCATCTCCGGAGAAGTCCACCAACCTAACATGGTGGAGAACGACGAGAAGGCACACACACCTGTCCGTTTTAATTCCGTTGTCCAGCAGACTCGTCTGGAAGCATCAAGCCAATTCCTCCAGGCAATTCCGGCGGAGTACTATAGGCAGGAACATACACCTGCTTATGCATCATTAGTTAGTCAGCAGGCTCGCCTGACTACATATGATGGATTCCACCAACCTAACTTTGTGGCGAACGATGAGCAGGCACACACACCTGTCCGTTTTAATTCCACTGTCCAGCAGACTCGTCTGGCAGCATCAAGCCAATCCCGCCAGGCAATTCCGGCGGAGTACTATAGGAAGGAACATACACCTGCATATGCATCATTAGTTAGTCAGCAGGCTCGTCTGACTACATATGATGGATCTCGTCAACCGCGTTTGGAGAAGTGTAATCAGCAGGCATATACACCTGCTAATACTAATCAAACCTACCAACAGTCTCGCTTGGTAGCGCATGGAGAAGTCAGTCGGAAAGCCCCGACGACAAACAGGAGGCAGACTCAACTCTCTGCCTCCACACTTGAGTACTTTCAGGATTCACTGACAAGAAAAGGAGGATAGGAGCAGGCACATACACCTACTCCAAACCCGGAATGGACGTATATTCCCGTTCCAGCGGCTGAAGTCACGAAGCATATTTTTTCAATGGTGAAAGAGCAGAAGAAAATTCGTGCTCATATTCTGGATGCTTGTCAGGATATCATAACAGCTTCGGCATCATCCCAGGGAAAGACACATAAATCTATCCCTAAATGTGGAGTGACACATCAACGATTCACTCCGGAATAGGCACACACATCTGTTCTAGTCCAAGAGGGTTATGGGGCATACTCCCCCATATCATACAGACAACCATGTCAGGCACATACAACTGATTTGAATGGAGATCGTCAGCCTAACCTGACCATATTTCCTGATCAGGCACATACACCTGCTCAGAGCAATCACTTTCATCATCCAGTGGTTTCTAAAGCGAGTAAGAACGCATCTAAGAAAAAGATCCCCCCAACACAGTCAGGAGATCAAAGGCCAATCTGTAACCAAGCCTTGCTCGATGCTGGAGTTCTTGAAGCCCAAAGACATTTATCTATCAGAATTCAAGATTCTACTCCCTCAGTTCCCAATAACGGGAACAATAATTCAGAAGGTCTTCAACAGACACTTCCTCATGAAGGCTTGCTTCATTAAAATTCGGTCAATCTTGAGGTTTCTTCATCAGATGAGAGCCATAGGAACCGTCTGTGTGGTCAGAAGACCAACGAGCAAGAGATCTCATCTTTTGTTGTAACCCATTATGGTGGTCCTCCCCATGATGATGAATTTCGCTGCGAAAGTCCTCTCTGCAGTAGTGATTCACATTGCCTGGAAAATACTCCAGTGGACGATGTAGTGCCGAGAAAGACCTCTTATCTTGAGGCACTTGAAAATGTGAAACCAGTCATGTCTGATGCTTTATCGCTAGCAAGTGAAATACTTTCTCAATCAGAAGATAGCCCAGGGTGTAGGTCATTCTTCGAACCACCCCTAAGTCATGCATCTTCTAGATTGATCAATGATCTCTCTACAAATCTTGTTGAATCCGATGAAGCCACAAGGAAACACCAACTTTGGTCAAAACAGGTAGAAGAATCTTCATTTAATGATAAAGAGGAAATGCTGAACATGAGGAAAAAAATGGCAAAAAATGAAGTACCAGTCATTTTTTGGCCTTTGGCTGACTCCCAGTACGACATTCCAAAAATGTTGACGGATGATGGAATCCATGATATTCGTCTCAACATATGGAAAAATCTTTGTCAATTGAAGAAGAAGATATTATCTTATGATGAATATGAAAATCATCTTAAGATAATAGAAGGGATACAACGTCAGATTGATTTGGCATCTCTATCAGTCTCTCGGTATCCGAAGGCTGAAAAGCAGCAGAGAACCCTTCAACGTTCATGCCTTGGCGCACTAAGAAAATTGTGTCAGTTAATTTCCAATGCTCCATCTGGTGTTCATATCAGAGGATGGGGTGTTCATGGAGCACTACATTTCACAGTGCTTTCTAGTCAGCAAAGCCCGCTGAAAATGGTCTCATGGAATGTTATTGCCCATGGCCGGCCACAGTCAATGGGCTTTTTTCATAATCAAAAGCTTTCTCAAGAACAGGCTTCAACTAGTTCCTCTCAAAATCAAGCATATAGAGAACAAGTTGTTGAATTGCTCCTACATCAAGCAGGCGAGAATATTGCACAAGCCTCTCGTATGGAGGAAACACGACATCAAGTGATAGAAGTTTCGGAAATCATCCAACGGTCTGTTGAACCAGGTGATAAAAGTGGATACATGCTAATGCATCCAGCTAATTTCCGAACTAAGATTCGCAAGATCAAGAGATCTTTTAAGAAGATCTCAGACATAGCATGTCAAGAGCCCCCCAGCTTTCTAGACAGGGGAATCCTTTAACCCAACCCTCAGAGTCAACAAATGGGATTTGAGGAGTTGAGCGGAATCTGCAAGAACATCCCCAGTTCACAAGACTGGGGACTCTTTCAAATCATCAATCCCCTTCTCAGAGAATGTCGGTCTTTTCTCGATTGGGGAAGAAGGCCCAAGACGAATGAAGAGCCAAATTATTAGGGGATTCCCTCCAAGTTATAGCTCGTCAAGAAGTTCCTAAAAGATTAAATCAACAAAAGGCAATGTCTCATCAAAGACATGAAAGAGGACAATATCACAGAAATGTTGATAGAAGGGATGCGATGCATTATGCATCAATCAATGTCATCAATGTCGTTGTTGCTAATCCACCAGAGGAGACTCACTCAGGGGACTCAGATGAAGAGCGTCCTGCTCATGAAAATGTACGCACCGATACAAATGAAGAAGGTGTGCGTACATGAAGTCAAAGGATTACTCAGAACCTAGGTAATCCACTTCCCTCTCTCCAAAAAGTATCCAACAAAAGAAGAGGAAAGAATCATGTTACATATCCTTCTTCTGGAGAAGGTCAATCGCTCTCACTAGAGCAAAGTTTTGCACAACAGGAGGAAGAAATGAAAGAATTAAGAAGGTTGAATGCTGAACTACTTCAGAGTAGTCTTTTTCTTAAGAATGCTGAAGTCTGACAGCCGAAGGAATTTGATGCAGTTACTGAGATGGATCAAGAATATCCTCCTTTATCAGTACACCCTCCGAGGTCTAATCATGTGGGTCAAGCGCAACAACGGTTGGCAGTGCTACCATCAGTTGCAGCACCAACCACCACATCTGTCCAAGCTCCATTCATTGCACCTACCCAAAACCAAGTTCAACCTGATATTTCTCAAAAGTTAATAACTACTATGGAGTCATTAACAGCTCGGTTAGAAACTATGGAAGGGAAACGGGCGCAAGTTCAACCTGAAAAGAAAGTTTACCCTGAATGGTTAGATTCAATTTCTCCTCCATCCAGTTTTGGAAACCCTGTTTTCCCTAATTTCAATGGATCAGGTGACCCTGAACAACATTTGACACATTACGTGTCTTGTTGTGATCCTATGATGGGAATTCCAGAATAGCACGAAGTAGTGAAACTCAAATGCTTCATGCGAACCTTGCAAGGACCACCTTATTTCTAGTATACAACCTCGCAATCCCGGTCAATCATAGGATGGGAGGATCTTCGGAAAAAATTACTTCTTCAATTCAGCTCAACTTTGCAAAAAAAGATAGTTTTTGATCTTACAAACTACAAGCAAAGGGAGAATGAAAGAGTCTCCGATTTCATTGCTCGCTGGAAGGGATTAACTTATTCCCTGAGTTTAGCACTCCCTCAGGAGGAGTTGTTGCCAATCTGTGTGGCAAATTTGCGTGATGAATTACGCACGCCATTAATCCCTGTGAAATACACAGGAGGGTTTCGATACCTTACTTCAATCGCTCAGCAGATTGAAGATTCCCTTATACAGGCTAAGGTTAAATCTCGTGTAATTCCATCAGCTTCAGGAAGGAGAATGGGTAAAGTAGAAACTGCTACAGTTATGCTTAAACAAGCACCTGTACCTATTTCTACATCAAAACCTTCATCTTCTCGAAGGGCTCCACCTCCTGAACGCCAACAACAAAGGCCGTTTCGTCCAAATGATAAAAAAGATCAGCAATGAAAACAATTTGAGGATATGAAGAGTAAAACATACTCTTTCCGAAATGAGAAAGTTCATGGGGACTTCATTTCAGCTCTGGAAAATAATTTGGTTCAATTACCAGTGCCCAAGAGGCCAAACAAGGAAAGAGATGAAGACCGTCCCAATTATTGTCCCATTCATCAAATTTTAGGGCATCCCATCCAGGAGTGTTTTGTCTTTAAAGACCTCCTGCAAAATATGGTTGACTTGGGACAAGTCAAGTTGAAAGGTTATTCTACTCAGGTAGCATGTGTTACTGCTACAGTTCTAGAGGAGGAAGGTGAATGGCAAGAAGTCAAAAGCAGAAATGCACAGAAGTATGATGATTGGATGGTCAGAAAGACAATCAATCGGACTCATTCCATTTTGCGAACACAATTAAAGAATCCAATTGTGTCTTCTACCATGAATATTGCGGTAAAACCCTCTTCATCAGAGGGAAAATCCTCAAAGAAACGGCTTGATTCAAAGAAGAAAAAAGAATCAGAAGAAGATGAGTATGTATCAAAGCCAAAACTGTCATTGACTCTAGGAGACTTTATGCCATCTACTTCAAAGCCACGGGCACTGCCCCACCAAATGGCACAGCCGAAACAGGATAACCAGGCAGAGTCTTTATCAGACGAAGGGTTAATCTTCGGTTCTATTAATATGATTCAATTAACAGATCCGTATTCCAGTCGTAATTTTGATGAGCCTGAATTCACTGTATCAAATAAGGGAATCCGAGGAAGTTTCAGAGGTTCAGGATACAGGGGAAGACGTGGATCTTTCCAAAGCCACTACTCCAATTCTACCCCTGCGAGCACTGTGTATACAGCAGAAACTCATGGTAGAGCCCTTCAGCGAGCTCAAAAAGAACAAGCAAGTTCGTCTACCAATAGTCAACTTATTCTTGGCACATTTATTTTGGAAAACCGATTGAAAATTCCATCTTCTTTATCTCAGCAAGTAAATGGATCTAATCGGTCTAATCTTCCAAAACCAATGATATTGCCAACTTCTATCCCAATACAAGATGCATCAGCTTCCAAAGAATCTGCTTCAAGGTACCTGCTAAACCACATATTCCTGTTGGGAAATGCAAACCTTTAGATAAAAAGTATTATATATTGAAACACTTGGCCCAAGTACCAGCAAAGTTATCAATTTTGGATGCTTTGAATCTGTCAAAATATTTTCGGGAAGCACTCATCGAAGCTTTGTCAAGTCCTCGGGAGTTTGATGCTGAAATTGATGCAGCTGAAGTCTATCACATAGAGAATAATCCTGCAGAATGCCATGCAGTGATATCTTTTACTGATAAAGATGAAGATGATGTTGTGCATGGGCTCATAAAACCTTTGTACTTATCTGGAAAAGTAAATGGTGTAGATATCTGAAGAGCATTCATTGACAATGGTTCATGAGTCAACCTCATGCCCATTCCTACACTTCGTCGATTGGGCCTCACGAAATCTGATTTATCTCCTTCTACCATGATGTTACAAGGATATGATAAAAATGAACAAGAACCACTAGGAGAAGTTACACTCAGAACCCAGTTTCAAGATCTTGTATCCAATTCGGATTTCATGATTGTTGATTAAGACTCAGCTTTCAACGTCTTGCTTGGAAGACCCTGGCTACATCAGCAAGCAGCTATTCCTTCATCATACCATCAATGTCTCAAATACTGTTTCAATGGTCAAGATGGAACATTGTATGGTGATAAGACCCCGTTCAAGACATGTGAGTCTCAATACAGTGAGGCAGAATTTTATCACATGAAGGGGTAAGAAAAATCTACAATGAAAGAAATTACCAAAGTTAATGCTCCATATGGTTTGGAGAAAATTCCAATAAATCCATTTACACATGTGAGTACAGATTATGTGTGACCTATCAGTCAAATTGACAAAATATCCTCAAATCAAAATACTCTTATAGAAAGATCCATAAGGTCAATTACGGCAGTTGAGCCAGACAACATGGGAGAAATTGGTAACCTACCAAACAGTGATGAAAGCCTAAGTGGTGATGTTTTCATTTCATCTGCTGAAGTCCAACAAGTCTATACTATGCCAATCAGGCCAGAAGAAGTTATAGAAACACCAGAGGTGAATAATGATGTCGATTCTCAATCCATCATCTCCTCTTTATTTCCCAAAGAAGGCCCTTTATCATCAATAGGGTCAGAAATGTAAGCTTCTTCTTCAAAATGTGAAAATTTTGATATCTCTTATGATCATGAGAATTTCGTTTTGTTTTCTACTTTGCAAGTAGAAACGGAAGAAATAGCATGTAATTAAGAGGAAGTGGAAGATCTTAGAGATGATCCTCCAGCATTTGAGGTAGGTATCTCTACCACTGTGAATGAACTCAGAGAAATAAATCTGGGTACAGAGAAAGATCCACGCCCCACTTTAATTAGTGCGGCCATGACCCTTGAAGAGCAAGAGATGTATATTTCTTTTCTAAAGAAAAATAAAGATATTTTTGCTTGGAATTATACAGAAATGCATGGGCTTGATCCTGATATTGCTACTCATCATTTGGGTTTACCAAAAGAACATCGAGGATTTAAGCAAGCCGCGAGAAGAACACACCCAACTTATGCTACCAAAATTGAAGCTGAAGTGGATAAGCTGATCAAAGCTAATTTCGTTAGAGAAGTTCAGTATCCCAAGTGGTTGGCTAATATTGTCCCTGTAAAGAAGAAGAACAGACAAATTAGGGTTTGCATCGAATTCAGATATCTTAATCGGTATTGTCCTAAAGATGATTTCCCAGTTCCGATTACATAACTTTTAATTGATGCGACGACTGGATATGAAGTACTTTCCTTCATGGATGGATATTCCGGATATAATCAGATCTGAATGGCCCCAGAAGATGAGGAATCTACAGCCTTCAGAGCCCCTCAAGGTGTGTTTTATTACCAGGTTATGCCCTTTGGTTTAAAGAATGCAGGTGCAACATATCAACGCGCCATGCATCGTATCTTCAAACCTTTCTTAGGGAATTTTGTTGAATTCTATGTGGATGATTTGGTGGTTAAATCCAAACAACGTTTTAATCACTTGTCTGATTTGGAAGTCATATTCCACAAGCTTCGACAACATAATTTGAAGATGAACCCCTTAAAATGTGCTTTTGGGGTAACCTCAGGAAAATTCCTCGGCTTTGTTGTACGCCATCGTGGTATTGAAGTCGATCCTGAGAAGACCAAATCAATCATTGGTATGTTACCTCCTCATAATTTGAAATAATTAAGAGGACTTCAACGACACTTATCCTATATTCAGCGTTTCATCGCCAATTTGGCAGGCAAAAGTTTACCCTTTACCAAATTACTGAAGAAAGGAGTCACTTACCAGTGGACTGAAGAATGTCAAGAAGCATTTGATGTTCTCAAGAAATACCTCTTGAGTCCACCAGCACTCATGCCACATGTTGAAGGAAGACCACTTATCCTCTATGTGACAGCTCTAGAGTGATCATTGGGGGCCTTTCTTGCTCAATAGAATGATGCTGGGAATGAAAATAGCCTCTACTACCTTAGTAGAACTATGCTTGAAGTAGAAACCCAGTATTCATGTATTGAGAAGTGCTGCCTGGCATTAATCTTTGCAGTTCAGAAACTGAGACACTGCCTGCAACATCACGAGGTCCAATTGGTATCTCGCAATAATCCGCTCAAATTCATCCTTAGTCGTCCAATGCTTACAGGACGTCTAGCAAGGTGGGATGTTATTTTGAAGCAGTTCGACATTCAGTATGTATCTCAAAAGGCAATTAAGGGCCAAGCTCTGGCTGATTTCCTGGCTGAACATCCTTCAGTGGAAGACACATCTTCAGATATTGAACTCCCTGATGAGGAAGTTTTCTCTATTCAAGAGAGTCCTCAAACATGGGAAATGTATTTTTATGGTGCTTCCAGAAGTCCAACAGGGAAGAAAATGGAAAATCCTAAATTCAACAAAGTTGGTTTAGGAATTGTACTCATTTCTCCAGATAAGGAATTGTTACCTTATTCCTTTTTATTGTGGGAAGGTGGTACCAATAATGAAGCTGAATACCAAGCTCTTATCACAGTCTTGGAGTTAGCACTTCAAGCACAAGTGAATCACTTAAAGGTGAAAGGTGATTCGGACCTGGTAATCAAACAAGTCAATGGGGATTATGCCATTAGAAAAGGAGAGTTAATAACTTTGTATGATTACGTTATAGAGTTAATGGCGGAATTCCCTTCAGAACCGACATTTTATTATGTCCCAAGATCACAAAATGCTCATGCTGATGCACTGGCTAATATAACCACAGCTCTAGAAGATCTAAATCGGGACGAGACAACCATCAGTATTGCCTACCATCATGCAATTTCACCTTATGTTCAAGCCAGAACAGAGGATATTAATGAAATTAGTCCCATTCCTGAACCGTATTGTCATACTACAGGATGGATGTCACCTATCAGGGAATACCTTCAAAATGGAACACTTCCACCTGATAGAGCCGAGAAAGAACAAATCCGGCGACGTGTGGTCAATTTTACTCTTTATGATGGCCCAAACCACCTAGAGAAAATTCTCTACAAATGTGGTTTTGATGGAGTTCTCTTCAGATGTATTGATGGTGAAGAGACAATGGCTGTCATAAAAGAAGTGCATTTAGGAGTCTGTGGTTCCCACCAGTCTGGACATAGATTATCTGATCAAATTCAAAGGCTTGGATACTTTTTCCCTTCAATGATACAAGATTGTGTTGATTTCAAAAAGAAGTGTCATTCATGTCAAGTACATTCCAACTTCATTCATCAACCTCCAGAGTTGCTTCATACAGCTAAATACTCGTGGCCATTTGCCACATGGGGAATGGATGTGGTGGGACCTTACCCTTTAGCTACGACCAAGTAGTTTAAGTACATTCATACTGCTACTTATTTTTTTTTCAAATGGACAGTGGCAGTACCTCTCAAAGAAGTCAGTTCTAAATGCATTGTTAGCTTCATCAAGTCCAACATCATTACTAGATTTGGTGTCCCTCATACCATATTGACGGACAATGGCACCAACTTCTGTTCTTCTGAGGTGAAGAAATTGTATCAAGAATACAACATTAAATCTAACCATTCATCTCGGTATCATGCGGCGTCCAATGGACAAATAGAATCCTTTAACAAGACTCTTTCAAATATACTGCAAACGATGGTGGATAAAGATAAGAGGTCATGGCCCGATAAACTCTTTCATGCTTTATGGGCTTATCGGACTACCACACGCAATGCAACGCGGTCAACTCCAACTTTGTTGGTATATGGAACAGAAACAGTCTTGCCAATTGAAGTTCAATTTCCCTCACTCAGAGTAACCATTTGTGATCAGTTATCTACAGATGAGAAATCCCAAAAGCGATTGAATGAATTGGAACGGTTAGATGAAAAAAGTTTGTGCACTTTGCACCACTTGGAAATCTATCAGAATCGAATAGCACGAGCTTTTAACAAAAAGTTCGTCTTCGTTCATTCAATCAGGGAGAATTGGTATTAGTTCTCAGAACTCTAATGATACCAGGAAAGAAACCTTCCAAGCATGAGCCAAAATGGGAAGGACCTTATTCAATACATAAGGTCTACTCCAATGGAGCTTATTCATTAATCTCAATGGATGGAGAACTTATCACGACTCCAACAAATGACAGATTTATGAAGAAATATTTTGTATAAACACAAAATATGGTCCCCAGAACCAAGATTCATACAATTGGTTCATAGCTAAATGGTCCAGTATGACCTTAAACTGCAACTTCGTCCAACATGACGTTAAACTGTATTTCGTCCAAGATGACACTAAACTATATCAGTTCCCTTAATTGTCCAGCATGACACTAAACTGTAGTTCGTCCTAGCTACATGACACTAAACTGTATAGCGCCCTAATTCTTCCAAGGTGACGTTAAACTATGCGGTCCATGCATATGACTTTAAACTATTCGCATGTCTTCTTTCGTCCAACATGACGATAAACTGTGTCCTCTTATGTCCCCGCAACATGACGTTAAACTGTGCAGCACCCTTATGTCCCCGCAACATGACACTAAACTGTGCGGAACCAGTTTGTCCTTGCTATATGACGTTAAACTATACAGCAATGGTCCAGTATGACCTTAAACTAAAACTTCGTCCCACACGACGTTAAACTATGAAAAAGTTCCCTAAATGGTCCAGTATGACCTTAAACTGCAACTTCGTACAACATGACGTTAAACTATGTTTCGTCCGAGATGACACTAAACTATATAAGTTCCCTAAATGGTCCAGTATGACCTTAAACTGCAACTTCGTCCAACATGACGTTAAACAGTATTTCGTCCGAGATGACACTAAACTATATCAGTTCCCTTAATTGTCCAGCATGACACTAAACTGTAGATCGTCCTAGCTACATGACACTAAACTGTACAACACCCTAATTCGTCCAAGGTGACGTTAAACTATGTGGTCCATGCATATGACCTTAAACTATTCGCATGTCTTCTTTCGTCCAACATGACGATAAACGGTGTCCTCTTATGTCCCCGCAACATGACGTTAAACTGTGCAGCACCCTTATGTCCCCGCAACATGACACCAAACTGTGCGGCACCAGTTCGTCCTTGATATATGACGTTAAACTATACAGAAATGGTCCAGTATGAAATTAAACTGAAACTTCGTCCCACACGACGTTAAACTATGAAAAAGTTCCCTAAATGGTCCAGTATGACCTTAGACTGCAAGTAGGTCCTGTATGACCTTAAACTGCATCATCAACGGTCCATGTATATGGCCATAAACTATTTTCAAGTCCCTTACGTCCAACAAGACATTAAACTGTGACGTCCAAACTACATGACGCTAAACTGTATAAAAGTCCCTTACGTCCGGAAAGACGTTAAACTATATAATCATCAAAGGTCCTGTATGACCTTAAACTACACCATCGTCCAGCATGACATTAAACTGCACCATCCATGGTCCATTTATATGACCTTAAACTATTCTCCCTTTGTTCAACATGACACTAGACTGTAGAAAAAAAAATCCCCAATGCGTCCAACATGACATAAATGGTGTGTTATTTTGTCCTTACTGCATGACATTAAACTGCATAGTCCCCCTTTCGTCCAATATGATGTTAAACTGTATTGTCCCCTTCGTCCTAACTACATGATGCTAAACTGTATAGAAAAACCTTGATATGTCCTACATGCCATCAAACTGTTATTTTTTCGCTGTTACATGACACTAAAATGTGCAGCACCAATAGTCCTAACTGCAAGACTTTAAACTGCATAGTCCCTTTTTTATGTCCTACATGACATTAAACTATCCATCGTTAAGGTTATTGTTTCCTCTTGTTTCCCACACCGAGTATGACTCACGTGAGCTTAGAGAAAACATCAACCATAACACTCTCTTTGGGCCGCTAACCATGTGTAAGTCCCAACAACATTTTTTATTAGATCGTTGTCCCCAAGAACAACTTGATCATTAATTCATTCATTAATTGAACTACACAGACTTTGATACTTGCCCTCCAGGCTGGGTATGTAGGCAACCTCCCAGGGTTCAAGCCCAAAGAACAATCTCTTCATATTGGTTCACCACCATCTCATATGATGTTGATTTGTGAAACCGCCCTTGGAATCAATATCATTACATTTGATTCACTTTCTCCTTGTTATATGAGGTTAAAATATACAACACTTTTGTCCGGTATGACAATAAACTACAATAATCTTTGATTTCCTCATTTGAGAGGGAATCATTATTGATATTGATTTTTCAATCATGTTTCATTTCAAAAGACTACGTACATGCATGGTAATACCTAAACTTTTTATCTCAGGTTAAACCATCATTGCACTAAAGTCCCCTTTCACCCGTACGAACCAAATTTGTACAAAGGGTAGTTCTAGAACTACGTGGTCTTGATTCCCATCCTTATGGGATACGTAGGAACGTTCGAGTATCCCTCAAATCTAGCCCCAAGTCTTTTGGGCCTAACCCCAAATTTCACTTTCAGTCCCATAGCTGAAAAGTCCTCATGAAAACACACACTGTGTATTCATTATTATGGTCGGAATTTTATGACCCTAAACTAAGATCTCTCATAATTTCGTCCAGCATGACGTTAAACTGCATTTCAAGAACTACGTATGGCTTGATTCTCATTCTTATGAGATACGTATTGAAGTCCAAAATTTCAATTCAGGACCCAACCACAACATGATTATGGTTATCATTGACCTATGTATATCTATATACATTGGAAAATACCCATCTTTATGTGTTATAATCCTAACCTTAAATATTTTCAGATATTCATAACCCTTTTCATAAATTCTAGTCACAAAAATGTCGAACTTCTGAGAATTCTTTTGCCTGACTATGCAGCACATGCCCATAGGTTGCCTTGCATAAACAGTCCACATAACAGACTTGTCAGCCAAAAGATACTATTTTATTTAACTATGCAGCCAATGCCCTTAGGTGGCCCTTCATAATTGAACCCCCTAATGAGTTTGTTGGATAATAGTAACTTCATTCTTGGGAAGAATGCCTCTTCTATCCTTATTTGTCTTAAATGATGGTATGTAGGGATCTGAAAAAAATAGCCATCCTTAACATATTTGTCCCATATCCATTTTCATGATCTGAAAGTATTCAAGTCTAAGGTTTATTCTTCTTCCCTACGTTTGGGTCAGACCTTCGTAGGATTGATATTCATCCAGTTCTTCGATAATATTGTCTGGAAATATCTTCTCCATATTCAAGTACCTCATTCCATACAACAAACTCTACACTTTAGAAAATTTGAATCTCCATAAACTTTCACTGGCTTTTAGCATTAGGAATGTAAATTTCTGAGAGTTCTTTTTCCTGACTATGCAGCACGTGCCCATAGGTGGCCTTGCATAAATAGTCCACATAACAGACTTGTCAGCCGAAAGATGATATTTATTTGACCATGTAGCCAATGCCCTTAGGTGGCCCTGCATATTTCAACCCCCTAACAGGTTTTGTTAAATAATAGTAACTTCATTCTTGGAAACTAATTCTTCTAATAACTTTTAGCTCTTTTTTATATCATTCCTCAGATTCAAATATTCTTAAGCCATATCTTACATATTTTCCCTCATACTTGAGTATGGTAGTATGTTTTCAGATGAACATTCAAGGAATTATGTCAATTCTAATCCATTTAGGTCAAAGCTATTTAGACCTTAAACATTAGCCTTTGTATGTCCAACATGCATGACTTTAAACTGCCAGATTTCTTGTTTTTCTTTTCACCTCAGAGTCAAATCCTCTTTTCTCTCCGGATCCAACTATGATGGGGGACTTTTGTTGACGCTCCTTTCGTCACAGAATCTCAAAATCGGAAAAGGGGAATATCTGAGCTCAAAGTGATTCAACCTTTGAAGAAACATCAAAAATCGAGAAAGGGATGAACAAAGAGAACATTGCCCATAGTTCGCGCAAGTTCCCTCATGGTCGCGCAAGTACACTTGCGCGCAGCCTAGTGGTGGTTCAAGTCTACTTGCGCGACGCCTTATGGTCGTGCAAGTGACTTGCGCGACCTAAGTGATAACCGCCCGGTTACTGCCCAGGGTCTTCTCTTGCCTATATATAGACCATGTGGGCCCCCCATTTGAAAGGATCGTTTTTCAGAAACTCGGATTGAAGCTACCGACGCCCAAGTCTCTTATCATAGCTTCCGGAACACTTCTAAGGTAATTTCTTACCTAGAACGGAAGATCTAAAGAGAGGGAGGAAGGCCTATGTGTTGAAACTCATCAACACTTGCGCGCCTGAGTGGCCTGCCCTTAAGGGAAGTGGTCACACGTGCGCGCCGCCTCATTCCTTCAATAGAATTTGTGCGTCCCTTTTCTGGAAGAACCTCAAGAGGATTCTAAAGGGTTTAATAAAGAGTCGCTCAAGTATTTCAATGGTAGTTGAAAATCGCGCAAGTACCCCACATGCCGCACAGGTATACCTGCGCGACCAATACTTGCGCGCCGCCGCAGTACCTGCGCTCCTTCCATGACTTGCGCGCCCCTTCCTTTTTGGGTGCCTTTTCTGCCCATTTCACCCCTCTTAAGTCATTTCACCTTTCCTATTCAAGATTCAATCTTCAAGATACTCTTCAAAGCCATTTATGGCATGATTTCTTGATTTGAAATCCTTATCTGAAAAGAATTCGGTGAAATATCTCTCAAAACCTAGTGATTTACACATCTTTATGTCACCAAAGATTGAGAGTTCATTAATTCAACCTCATCCTTTAAGATGAGAGAATCCTTAACCTGGGTCTCCGTTTCAAGAATAATCCCCAGTTATAAGTTCTTTAATATGGGCATCCTCCTTAGGAGTAAGCCCCAAATTCTTAAAGTTCCCAAATTTTGGCATTCTCCTCAAGAGTAAGCCGCAATCCTTAATTCCTTAACTTGGGAATCCTCCTTAGGAGTAAGCCCCAATCCCAATCTCAAAATATGGGCATCCTTATTAGGAGTAAGCCCCAAGTCCTCTAATTTGGGCATCCTCTTCTGGAGTAAGCCCCAATCCATGTCCCCTAACCTGGGCTTCCTTTTCAGGAATAAGTCCCAGTCATAAATCTTGGGCATCCTTTTCAGGAGTAAGCCCCAAGTCCCTTAATTTGGGAATCCTTTTCAGGAATAAGCCCCAATCTCAAAATATGGGCATCCTCCTCCGGAGTATGCCCCAAACCTTAATCCTTAACCTGGGATTCCTTTTCAGGAATAAGTCCCAGTCATAATCTTGGGCATCCTTTTAAGGAATAAGCCCCAAGTCTCTTAAATTCTCTTTAACCAGTCCTAATTTACGTTTGATCTGGGATTCCTTCTCAGGAGTAAAACCCGGTTATCAATCCTCTCCTAATTTGGGTTTCCTCTTCAGGAATAAGTGACAAGTTAGAGTATTCAAATCTCCATTAAGCACATATACCTTTATGGACCTTGTTCCTGGATTTTCTCCCTAAAGTAAATCCTCTGGGTAGTCATACATACATAAGCCCCAAACTATTTCTTATGATTGCATCTTTCATGGCACAATTGTCTAATTTTTACCAATACCTCTTGTTTCTCACACCGAGCATGACTCACGTGAGCTTAGAGTGTAAAAGTAATTATGACATCCTTCTTTGAGCCATCAATCATAAACGTCATACTCTATTACTTGAACTACGTGGGTTCTGATTCTTTTTCCAAAACAAAGGATAAGTAGGTAGCCCATTTATGGGTTCGATACCAACTCTGAAATAATCTATCTCCTTCTGAATGACGATAAACTTCAAGTGCCCCACTGAGTGGCTTTAAAACCAGCCTGGTCATCATAATGACCAAGAGACTTTTATATAAATGTTTTGAAGGATACCATTGAACTAGAATCTCTAAATAGATACAGATGATTCTCTATTGATGAAGAACCTCGAATACATATAAAATATTCTCTAAATTTATTACATATTTAATCATTGATTGTTAAAACTAAAGGAAATCTCATTTTATACTTGGTAATGTAATAAGGATTCACGAACATAACTTAAATCTATAATGAGAGTCCCGGAGTAGACAATAATTCCCCTCAAAAAGGTGTGATGAGTCCGACCTCCCATCCTCTCGACCAATGAAAATTCCTAAGCCTCATCAGTCCACAAGCTAATGAGCGCCTACCTTTGGAAAGTAGGTCCAAATGGATGTGGAATCATTCGATGATTCCGGTTCTACGAACAAACCCGTTAGAAACCAATTGGAACGTTTGAATCTCCCATCCAAGAGGTCATCCCCGAATTCTGTGCGAAACAACTATAAATAAAGAATGGTCTGAAAAATCGATACCCATAAATATATAGAGACCATAACACTTCGAGGGAGATAAATATTTCAAAATAACTCTTTTAGTAAATAAATAGGTTTTATGAAATCCATCAATGTTCTACCAACTCCTTGACCTCCTAGGATAACATCAAAAATGGTTTTCGCTAGCACAGGACAAGAAACGTGTGAGAAAAACCCGTGTCAGGGTGAGTATAACAATACCCAATAGGACAACCCAACAAAACTAAACCAGAGTCAAAATGTATAGTAATATTAATAATAGATATAAAAATATATTTATAATAGAAACCAAAACCAGGATATCCTCATGAAAAACACCGTTCCATATGGAATTAATAACAATCTACAAGCCACATGATTCTGTTTAGAGCAATGCTCGTTCTGGGAGAACCCACTCCACGAACACATCTACCATAGGAGACAATCAAAAAGTATTTCAAGGTCGTTGGTCCATAACCCAAGGAATTGACAATTTTTAGGGGACCATGATACACATACAATGGGCCATGCTAATAACTATCAGGGGACATTACGAACATAGTCTGGATCAACATGATATGTAGGGGATTATACAACAATTATTCCCTAAACCTTACCGACATGGCCTTCTAAATGGATGACCAATTCAATTTCTTGGGATTCCACCCCAATTAAACAAACACCCTCAAGGGATGATATAGGATCACAATTTAGCATCATGGAGGGACACCACAACACTACCGAAGACTCTTCATTTAGAGGTGATGACAATCCATTGTTGTAGATGTAATTAAACAATGTACAACTGTGGAAAAGGACCAGAGGAATAGAGTGAACCTATGATGGTCCAAAATAAGAAAATGGAGTTTCTCACACACTCATTAAGGGACTACACAGTATGTTCCAAAGGGTATACAACATGTCCAACTATCAAAATTCATGACTATGTTGAAGTGCTTCAAATAGAATGTAGTCTCTCTGCCCAAGGTGTTTCAAAGTATATACATGGTGTGTAAAGACACAAAGTATCCTTCCTGTGTCATTGGGTCGGTACTATCAACCAAATATTTTTCTATCTACCAGTTCGTGTATTGAAAACCCTATCCCTATTGGAGTACATAGTGTTTTTGAACCCTTGTACTAGTACTAGTGTATGATTACGGACTATGAACACGCCAAATCAAATAGGGGAAACATGCCATTTAACATTGGTCACACACAATGTTTTCTTAATCATCATCAAAAAGACCTATCCACTACTTAAGGGGACCCAAAATATTTGTAGTTGTTGATTACATGCCATGTTCTATGGGATTTTTCACTATCCCAGAAAAACAATCACAAACCTCCTCCAATGCACCGACCTTGGATTTTCGAATCACATAATTGTAAAAGTCAAGAAGTAGAGTAATTTTTTTAATTACATAACTAAATCAACATATTTTATTTCCATATATTATTTCAAAATTAATTGAATATATAATAATTGTTCTGTATCTAATAACACCAAAGAACAAAAAACATGGAGTCATCTATCATCTGATTCGCTCAATATATATCATTACACCTCCTTTTGGTTATTTAAATCTTATACATATATTATCAAATGATTTCTCAATGAAATGGATATTTAAGGATCAATTGACTTAGAAATGTAAAACCATGGGCCAATAAATAACACCCATGGTGAATAACTTAATTTGGGGGAAAATCACAATAAATCAGGAGGAAATAATCTTGATCATTTTTCGTGTCGATCATAGTTTATTTTCATTAGAATGAAAATAAAATTCATCAACATATAATTAAAAATAAATTCAAATGTTAAATCCCCAGATAATATATCCCATCCTACAAGGTGATAAATTCTCAAATCATTCCATTCGCCAATTGAATTGTGACTATAACAGAATTTGTGAAAGGGGAACAATACACCTAAAAAATAATACCTCGACTTTTGATCAATATTTGATTAATAACGATTGTTTTATATCATTGAAGATATCCTCTAACTCCACTTGTATGATGATAAATGATCTATTCTGGATCTGTTGTCGTCGTTCATGAACAATCTCTTCAAATGCTTCAATGGAAATCATAAAATTTGACGGGTTATGCATTAAAACCTATGATTTTTCCATTGATTTGTATTTAAATAGAAAAATAGGCTTTTTTCAAAATAATTTCTCTTAAAATATTTTACTAATTTTAAACCAGAAACTATTGTTATTCAAATGAATCATGATGACTAATGTTATGTAGCACCAAGGGTAAAAGGACCATTACAAACTCAATGGTGCCCTTGTATTTCAAATTTGGGAACCCATTTAAGAGTTATTACACTATTTCATGAAAAATATGTGCATGTGATATTATATATATTTAATATACTTTCAACATTTAATTCAGAAACACCAGGCCTCTCAATTTCATGTCACCTCAATGTTTGTTCTGGAGCATAATGTGTATAATATTTAAAAAATTTAAATGGAAAATAAGTGATGTTAAAATCACTTTGGGAACAAAACATGAACCTTGTAAAATATTAATGAATGAAATGAGAGGTAGTTTTTGAAATTAAAGAATCCATATTGATGGAATGGTAAATTGACTATTGGAAAAGTAATGTGACCATTAGGAATAGTAAACTGAACAATAGAATAGTAACCTCACATATGAAATTGTAAATAAATTTTTGGGATCTTATAAATGAAAATATGATATATTAATATCTTTGAATAAGTAAATAAATATTCAATAAATTATAAATGAAATGATATTTTTTTGAAGAGTAATTGTTTATTTAAAATTTTACAATAAACATAATGTTTTTAAATGAAAATTTACTTTCATGAAATAGATTCATAAATTAGTATTTGTTGTTCTTGTGATTATGAGAAAATTTTATAATGACTCAACTTTTTTATTCAACTTTCCTAAAATAGATTATATTTTTAAAATCTATATTTAATTTAATAAGTAATTATTTTCATTTTAAATTTTATTTATAATATTTAATAAATTAAACTCAGAAATTGGGTTAAGTTATTAGAATTCTAAACAAAAAAAAAACCTGAGGAGAAATTTTTACAGTTTATAAAATAGAATAATTTTAGTTTATAGTTAAATACTATAATTTATGGTATATAACATTATTATATAAAATCTCTACATCCTCAGTCATTTATGATGTAAGAAAACTAATCCAGATCTCTAATTATCTATTTAATATATTTATTCATTATTATCAACTCTTTTCACATTCTTGATACAAAATAATAATATATTTAATAAAATAATAAGAAAACCCCACACTCCTCCCCTATAAATACCACCCACAACATCTCTTACCCTCAAACATCCAAAACGTTGATGAATGTCCTAATTCTTCCCAATACACATACAAATATTATCCCTATTTACCAAGAGATATTGGACTCAATAAAAAACCATGCCCAATTTTATAAAGGAGGTTCTGATAGTGTAGAATTAATGATGTAAAATCCTATTTTGTTTTCCTGTAAATATTTTGAATATATTTTTTACTACTCCCTCCACATATACCCTTCTTCAAGTGGAATGAAAACACATGTATCATATATAAACTATAATATTATTATAATCCATTATCAAAACTCGTCTCCTCTAACTTTTGTTTGAAAAATGAAATCATCTTCGGTGATGTGTCGATATACGTCCATCGTGGAAGATACATTTTAAATTTCCATTTCCACCATCAAGGTCTGTCATAAAACTGTTATAATGGTTGAAAATTCTTTTATATTTTATGTCAAAAACATTTTATATTCGAGAATGAATATATATACATAATTTTATATAATAAAATAAAACTAGTTTGTGATGATCAAGAAATAGAAAAATTAATTGAAATGATTATCATTGACATTTTATCTAATGATTTATCACCATATATTAAAAACAATAGGATAATTCCAATATTTTATGTTAAATAATAAAAAATAATTTCAATTCTAGATATTTATTCTCATTTTATGTAATTTTCCATACATGTATAAAAATAAACCACTCATGAAAACCAAGAAAACAAACACTCCAGAATGATGAACATGAACTCTATATCACAAAAAATGGATATTAAAACATAATAAAATTATAATGCATCATATAAATCTATAATAGGTCCTTTATTTTAATAATAATTTATCTAAATTGATTATCTAGTATATTAAATTAAAGAATGTATTTACATATAAGGTGAGGGGAGTCCTTAATCCTAATTTCCTATCAATAGGTTTTCAATCTATTATTACATATTTTTGAATGGATATTTCCATCAATATTTTTCAAATATTATTTATATTTTCATAACTATTAATTTCTATGATATACATGTTTCCATTCTGATTTTCTAAAAAATATTATTATTTTCCCAAAGAACAATTCCATACAAATCACATTATGACTCATATTGATTTGAATTGTTTCCCTCAACAATAACGAGTCGTATACCAAATATGTTTTTATATCATTCATTTGGTAATGAATTGTTTTTTAATGATTTATTAAATCATTATGAAACCAATTTATTTACATGGTATACCTTATAACCATTATGGATTTGCATTCTATGTGCTATTATTGATTATGTATATGTTATGATGTGATAGGTGCTCCCAAAATTATATAGTGCTCCAATGCATTGTGTGATGTTATGTAACTCTTGAGATACTGTTAATAATCTGTGAACATGATGTTATATTAGTTACCAATGATGAATATTTTATGATTATTCACATATAATATGGATCAACATGATTCTATCATTGTTCACAACTATGTGTGGTATTGACTACTAAGGCATGATGTTTCGTTTTTATCAATTTCATAATTCCATTCCATTATCTAATGTTTCCTCTCATGATTTTGATGGATACAACACACTAATATGATGACTATTTTTATTATTATCACTTGTGTAATATTGATTTATGTTCTTATCTATCCTCTTACTCAGAATTTAGGTAACCCCTTTCTTGGATGTATATCCTCAGGTGACTACTTATATTAAATAGAAAATTTAGGCAACTAAGAATCAAAATAAAACTGAATGAAAGTAATTTCAATGTTTTATTATGTAAAATTTTTTACGGTCCTAATTTCTAAAGAAACTATACCTTTGGACCCTATTTTAGCAACACTTTATATTGCTTATCTTCAAATTTGTGTTATTTTCATGTAATAAAATTAGGGTTGATATATATATTAACGGATCTGATCACCACAAATTATGTATACTAAAAGAAAAATATTAATGAGAGGAAAAAATTATAAATGAAAAACCAAAATGTATTATAAATCACCCATCATCAATATATAAATAGAAATTGTTATGATTATTAATATTTCCCCCAATTAATAAATGAATAACTCTCTATATTAGAATATCTAAAACTATAACCATAAAATTTAATGGTTATATTATTAATTTAGTAAATTAAAAAAATAAATAAATGAAATTATATGATCATAAACAATAAATATAAAGATGTTTTGTGGTAACATTATAGAAAATGTGTAATTATGGTTTTTCCATACTATTTGGAAGACTCTATTGAAATAAGGATTAATCCCCTGATGACTAGTATTTTAAGAAGACAAGATCCCCTAGTATGTGTCTATCAATATTGGTGTCTTATGTGGGATCATTTGTGGTTTTACTATGTGGAATTTTGTGTGAGTATAATTGGCGTAGTGAAGGATTCATTTATAAGTGGTGGAGTGGGATTTTTTTAGATATAATTTCATATTATATAAGGATCAAATGTTTCACATGGAAAGTGGAATCCAAAAGTGAGAATGGATGATAATAGATATTTTATTCATAGAACATGCCTCAACCATTCATTTAGAGACATGTATTAATCATTTTTTAGATCTTTTACACCTGGAAAAACTATTTCAACCTTAATTCATGGTTAATGTGGTAACTAAATTTAATACCCCAATAACTAATATTTATAAATAGAAATGGGAATCTCCTTACTACATAATTTTGAAATTATGAATTAAAACCTGGATATTATTTTATCAACTAATATTTATACAGTGATAAAAAATAATTTTTTTATAATCCCACAATACTCGAAAAAAATAATTTTTTTGAAAATTATATTTTCAAGACTAAATATATTTTTAGGAATGAATTACTAATTTTTTAGTTTTAAAATGACAGAAATAGGTTTATTATTAAAAACCAAATTTTATATGGATTTTACTGAATAAAAAACTAATTCCACCATAGGGATACATTATTAATAGAAGATATCCAAATATATTTTTTAAATAAATATTTTATTATTTTCAAAATGATAAATTTGTTTTTTATTAATTCAAAAATATTTCAACAAATGAACCATTTCAATATTATAATAAAAAATTACTAATCTAAATGTTTTGTCAAATTCTATGCTTTACATATATAATAGAAAATTCTAAAAATTTATAGTACTATTTGAAATAGGATTATTCTTTATTGATGAAAAAATATTATATTTTAAAAAGTTTCAAAAAAAATTCATAATCTAATACTATTATAATGAAAAGAAAAAAAATTACATTTAAGAAATTTTAATTCTTATTTATTCTCTTTTTTACTTTCATATGAAAATAAAAAAATATCATTTATGTTTTTTATGAAAATTAATTTTAATATATTAGTGGATATTATTATTATCTCCTATCAATTAAAATTTCTTTTATTTTATTTATATTAATAATTTACACAATATAAATTAACATCATTATACTATAATATATTTCATTTCATAAAATTAAAATAAAATTCCCATAAATATAAATTTGTAATAAAATACATTATTAACAATAAAAAGGAGTTATTGGTTTCATCTATATTGTATTTCGGTTTATAAATTTACTAGTTTTAAAGGTACCGATTAATTTATTTTAATATATATTTAAAAAAATTTCTAAATTTATTTAGACTAGCCAAATCAATAGGAAATATATAAAAATCTATATTTGTACATATAATATTATTTTTATAAAATTTACTCATTTTCAATTTAATTTGGTCTTCTATATAAAATAGTCTATAAAAATTAATACTATATTAATGTAGAATTATGTATGGGTATTATAGGGTGTCACATGTATCGTGATAATTTAAAATTCATAATAAGAACCATTATATTCGATTATGATTTATTTTTTTAATTTTTTTCTCTTATACAATATAAGTATGATAACTAAAACATTAATATATATAAGATAAATTTTACCTTTCAATTATTCATGATTATTATAATTTTCTGAATTTATTTATAGCAATATTCCTAAATACATAATGGCATGATGATATGTTTTATTTTAAATTATCTTGTTTTTAACCATTGAATTTGATTATTTATATTTTTTAAGTATAGTTATTTAAATAATATAATAATTAATTAAACTAATTTCCTATAACAAAAACTATACTAAATATCTATATACAGCAACTATAAGAAATAATCATTCTTTATAGTTTGAAAATATACTGTGTGTTTTTTAATCTGTGTCCCCCCAAGAGTGTCAAGCCATGTTTTCATTTAAGCACTATTGTTATTCCCTGGGTGAAGATAGATTTAATACCAAAAGAAACCAATTTAGGGATTTTAACCGTATTAGAATTATAAACATAGAATGAATCCTCTTATTTTTATCCATACAATGGATTCATTCCTAGAAAAAGACTCACTATTGAAATTATCAATATTAAGGTTTTTATGGTTATCGATGTAGATGGGTAATAAAACAACATATGGATATATTATAGTGATTTACAATCGGGAGAACCCATTATTAATATAATAATTAATTTATTAAAATTATTTATAGAAGAATTTATCATTGAATAGAAGAGGAATAATCAAATCACTTAAAATGTAGGAAATAAAGTGGCTAGTAACCCTTATATAGAATGTAACCTAATAATGTTAAATAAGAACATCATAGAATAACAATAAATTTAAATAGTGAATAATTATAGGGGTATGTGAGTGATATGAAGAACAATTTATTTATAATGGTGAGGGATGGGATAATTATTTTGTATCTATACATGAGGAGAAGTAAATTTGGGTAAAAAATTTATTATTTTTTATTTAATATTACCACCTTTGGATGGATTTGATTCAAAAAATTATGATTAAAATTAGTGAATAAAAAATAATCAATGGTCATTAAATTAATAAAGGACCTATTTTAGGGAGGTATTTTTAGATACGTTTTCTATCTTCCATTAATTTTAATTATTTACCATATTATAATTTTTACGGTTGTAACTCATTTTTAGCATAGTAGTAAAATTAATGTAAAAATAAATAATCTATAATGAATTTGAATTTTCTTCTGAAAATATAAAAATTTTGCTCCAAAATATGAAACATAAGATTCTTATTAAAAATTAATGTATTATATTAATACATAAATACATTTTTATCAGTAAAAAATGATTCTAATGTTAAATGATATGATAATATAATTTTAATAAAATGTATGATTCAAATTATTTTTGTAAAATGCTAGTTTTTCTATTCAATAAATAAATTATCTTCTTTGAAAAATATAATAAATTTACTGAAAAAATGTTTTTATATACAGATTCCAAAAAAATCATTTAAAAACCCATAATTTTTTATTTAGCATTGAATTATAATATATATTCTAATTTAAAAATTCTTATTATAGAAAATGAATTTTTATAGTTTAATTGTTATCGATAATATATTATGTTAATTGAAAATAAATTTTTACTTAATTAATTAGTTAGTACATTAAATAATATAATTCCTAAAATCCTTTAAAATAATTCTATTTAATTAATTAATATTAAAAACACAAAATATTTAGAAAAATAAAATTCATCAAAAAATAATTTTGACATTAAAATATTTCAATCACATCTAAACATTAAATTTTGTAAAAAAGTAAATATTTAAGGAAAATAAAGATATTCATTAAAACACTAAAAATAATATTAAAGGAACTAAATTAATTCAATTTAAGTAAATTTTAATCTACATGAGGATTCACTATTTTTATAATTTTATAATTTATATTTCAATTTTTAATCTCATGTTGTTTTTAATTTTTTATTATATTGTAAAATATAATATAGATAATTTCAATTCAATTTTTCATTTTAAAATTTCTATTAAAATTGTTTTATTTAAATTATTATATATGCTGGAACATTATGTGTTAAAAAAAATTTCCATTAATTTTACATTACTAGTTTATAACAAATAAATTTTGTAATTTGAAATTGTTTGTTATCAATATTATTATATTATCCATGATGATTTGACCAATTATATATTAGATTTTATTTCTTCCAAACCTTAATATTATTAATCAGTAATTAGTTTATCATTTTTGAGAAAATTATTAAGAAAATATTTAAATAAAATATTTATGAATAATTTCATATATATATTATTAGGAATGTAATGATAGATATAGGTACACTAATACATGTGACTTCATTTAATGATATATTCATAAAATTAATATACTCTTAATGATATAGTATTTTAAATCCATTGACAACTGCGTATGTTATTTCATTACTTTTTTTAATGATGTATAAAAAATGAAAGGATGAAAAGTAAGAAAATCCTTCTACTATAGTGTGTCTTTTAATACCAAATATTTATTATAGAAATATTTGGATCACATAAATTATTAATATATATTTTCTCGTGACAAGTCGTCTTCTTTTATTTATGTTTTCACATTAATGCATGTTGTGTTTATTTAAAAAAATATAATCAATAATTTTTATTATTGACTGAATACTTCTTATAAAAAATTAATATTTGGTAATGATTGAATCATATTATGTTCTGTTACGAGTTAATAAAATAAATTTTTAATGAAAATGTTTTAATTAGTTTCACTTATTTCTGATGGCCCTTTCCAAAAGAATCTAAATAATTTCACCATGCTTTGATTTGGTATTAGTGGAGTTGAGTAGGGTATCATCATAGAGGCCCAGAACCATTGTAACAATATATATATTTTGATTTCATTTTAAATGTTATTTAAAATGAGATGAATCAAAATATTAATTTATAGAGGTATGTTTTTCTTTTAGTTGGCGAAAATCAATAAATCAATTAAACCACTCTTCAATTATTTTAAAAATTATGGCTATCATAAAAAATTTTTTATAATAAGGAGTCATTAAAAAATCCATGATGTTTCATATCTAATATATCTTTTTTTATTTATTAGAGATTTATTTAACCATTCCATAGGATAAAACAGAAACTAATAAAAAGCACAATTTTTTAATTGAAAATGGTTGTTAGTTTGAAATAATAATAATGTTGTTCATTATAAAGTAGTTTAGGTTTTATATTTTATATAGATACTATTAGGTTGTACTAAATATTATTTTGTTGAGGTTTTTTTGGTTTAAAATTACTTTTTTTAGATTATTTATAAGGATTTCTAAAATCATAGAAGAATTTTTTTATATGACTATTTATATTTTATGAGAAATTATCAATGTTACTAAAATGGAATATTCATATTAATAGATATTTTAAGCAATCCCAAAATAAGTTTTTTTTAAATTATTAGGTATGAAATAAAATAAATATATGGTACTTATATTATATAAAATGCATACATAAGATATGAAATGTTCATGTACAATATAAAAGGTTTTATATTTTCGTAGATATCATATATATTAAAATTTTAATTTATTTATATGGAATAATTTTTAAATATTAAACAAAAATATGTTTATTCTAAAATAAAATATGGTTAAGAATATTTATCAGTAAAATTTAAAAAATTGTAGTCCAAATTTTTCATAAATGTTCATCTCATGTAAAAATATATGAAATTTTCAATTATTCACATTATTCCTATGTTCATTCAATTCATTAATCATAATTATTAATTGTATAAATTTATATTTCCTTTTTATCTATGTGTAAACCAATTAATAAAAAATTAATATAATTTATATAAATAGTTACATGTTAGGTATTATCTAAGAGGTAGATATGTTTATACATGAAATTAATTTTTTGTTGGTTATATGCCTATGTCTAAATTTTGTTTTTGATTTTTTATATGATGTCATAAATTTAATTTAAATTTAATTTTCCACATGATTATTAATCTATGTATAATATGAATTTAAGTCAATGATTATATTATAATATGGGTATAGTCACTATATAGAAATGTTGGGGTTGTATGCCTATCTTAAAATACATCCCTTACCGAGATGTTGGTTTGTTGTGATTGTCAATATTCATAAAAAAAATTTGAAACTACTATTTCCGTTGTTGTATTTGGATATGTGTGAATGTAACTGGATTTTTATTACGTAACATAAATCATGATTTTTATAAATAATCTTAGAAGAATAAATTTTAAACATGTTAAATTTCAATACATAATATGATATAAAACTATGTGGATATAAGAGTACACACATTATTAGAGTGCAAAATATAACATGGTGAGATGTTAAAACACATATAAAAAAAAATTTCTCAAATTTCTTCGCTAAAAACACATTTCAACACCACGATCACCAAAATTTTAAGGATATTCTGATTTGGGTGCCCTTTTATTATATTATGTAAATTGTGTAGATTATCGATGATCATTATATGTTTATGTGACTAAATATTGAATTGCATAAGGGTTATAATTTCTAATGAAATGTTAAAATTTATATAACCAAGGAATAGAGTAATGATAATTGGTATTATTGATTTTGGATGTTATTTCTCCACATAAATTTCATAGTGCTATATTTTTCACGATTAGAATAATTCTATAACAAAATTTTGAAGTGATGTGATAATTGAATATGAAAAAAATATTTATATAAATGTATATCATTCTATTATAATGGAAAATATTTTATATAAAATGTTTTATAATTTTAGTTGTAAGTTTATTAATATAATCCCATATTATATAATTGAAAATTGTAATACATATCTCATTATTTCATCAATTGGAAATAAAGTGTAATTATAATAAATCATGGATTTCAGATAAATTCAATGAAAAGAAAATTTTATTATTTGAAACATATATCTTAAAATTGAATAAAAACTCTATGTTTTGGTGAAAACCCTCTCTAAGAAAGAATCTATTATTGAATCTAATCATGAAGATAATGATGGTTACAATAATCTTGTTATATATTATCATGAAATCATATATCAGGACATATTTCTATCGATACCAAGATCCAAAATCTATATAATAATATATATTCTTTTTGGATGATTGAAATACTTAAATTTTTATATCAATATCTATAAAAATAATAGATATAATTATTCAATATAGTCATTCATTGTATAATGTATAAGAGTACAATTTTGTAAACACATGTTCTCTATCTGATCAAGTAAATAAATGATATAAAAAGGATGGGGTAACTTTTCATATTTGATTTAGTCCTATTTTTTATTCTACAATCTCTTTCCAAATTTATATTATAGTTTATTAAGAAATATAACTACAATGAAATCAATAAATTTTTACATGTACTATGAAATATATTCAATTTTTTTAAAAAAGACATTAACATTCACAACTCATGTGCCAATATGATTAAATTAATTTGAAATGAATTGAGCCCAGAGAGATCCCACAATAACTATATTGAAATTAAATAATAAATCAGCAAGGGGATTACCATTTCAAATATTGAAATTATGGATGTTATAGTAGATTTATTCTGGAATAAGTGTATGGGTACAATAAAATCATTGGTGTGTCCCTAGAAGAATTTGATTATATAAAAATAATATCTTTTATATTGAGTTTTATATTATAGTATTTGTACATTTTTTCAATTATATTATATAATTATATGATTTAAAAAATAATCTTGTTTTGATATAAGAAGTTTAATGTTGGTTTTTGATGTGAAAAAAATGATTTATGGTTCAATTGTTTTATAATGTAGAGTATTTTACTAATAAAGTAGATCTAAATGGTGTATGTAAATATTAAACTTCTTTATTTATGAAATAAAATTTATTTTAAAAATTATCAATATTTTCTATTTTGGATGAATGTGTATATATATATTTTAAATATTTTGGAATGTAATCCAACTACTAATACATAAAATATATCATTGTCTAAAAACTTCTCTTGAAAAAATTTATTAAAACAAATGCAGTATAGTATATGAATGTATTGTTATTACATTATTTTTTATATATTTATAAAAGAGTTATTCTCTATAAAAATATAGTATGTTTCATATAAATATATTTACATGAAAAATATATATTTGGAGAATCCAATTAAATAAAATAAAATACTATATATGATGATTATATTAAAATAAGTTTTATTATATTGTTATATAGAAGTTATTATCAATGTTACATTTTATGTTGTGAATTAATGAGTTTTGAATAATTGTTTCACATATTTCTAAATGAGGATTATTCATATTAAACATAACATTATTCAAACAATATTTATTAATCGATTGTAAACGATTGGATATGTTTATCTATGGATATTTATTTGATGGGTATTAGGAGATATGGAAAAAATTATATAGTCATGCAATTAGTTCAACAAAACGATAAATATATATCAAAAATAGGTCCTCTTTAGCTCTCTATCATATAAAATATCCTCAGGACTTTTCCCATATGTGTCTTTCATGTCATATTCTAACAGTTTTATTTTAATATATAGAATTAAATTTGACAGTGGAAAATGATGACTCCACATTATCATTACTTCATGTTTGTTACATATATTACATGAACAAATATCATTATCATCCATTTAAATTATATTGTTTCTTTTTCATCCCTATTTGATAGTCATCACATATAATTAAATGTTGATATGACTTCTCATTATTCTACTGGGTTGGGTTTCGTATAATGGTATTAAATTATCCCACAAAGTTAATTTTCTTATAGTTGATAACATACCATGAATTACACATGGTGTGTATTACTAAATATCCTTATTATACCGGGGATGAATAATTTACATTGAACCATCATTAACCAATATTGAAAAGATACCTAATATAAATAATATTCATACTTTGATATATTTCAGGCACTAATCGTTACGAAATACTAATTATAAGGTGGTTCGGTATATTACAGATATTTTAATTGATTGATATTTAACCAACTTATAATATGTCATTTTGTGTGTGAGATAACACATTAAGAGAATTAAATTAGATATAACATGGAAATGTTTGAAAAATGTGGATATGTGACATGTGATGTGATTATCTATTAGGATGAGTAGAATGTCCTGAAGATATCTTTTTTGGGTAATTTAAATTTAATATCTAAATTTATTTGGTATTCTTATACATTGAGTTTCATTAATGCCTGATATTTCTATACAAGATTTAAAAACATAAAATCTCTAAGAAGATAAAACCACTGGACAATGCGCTCTTAGGGGATCAAAAAATGAACCTCAACAAGGACTTTCAATCCTTTGTGTGTGTCATCCCTATGAATGGTCAATATTTTTTTGACTAGGATATTCAAATACATTGGAGTGAATTGAACAACAGAGATAACAAAAAAGGGATTCTTAGTTGTTTCTTTTCCAACAGATGAGGTGAATTTCATTTATTATGGTCTAAATGTTATTTTCATGAAATATATATCAATCATATAACCAAGATAATTTTTCAATGAAATTACCTAGAATACATTTGTTTAATTTTCATTCTAGTTTTTTTAATAACTCCTACCAGGTGGTTTTCATCTTCTATAATTAAAAATGAATATTACCATCTATGGAAGATAGGTTCCTTTTTTAGATTTTTATTTCATGAATTTATAGATATGGTCCTCAGATTTCGTCACTAATTTTTATCATCCCATTTTTCAAATTTGGATTGGGTTTCCTAGTTTTATAATTTATTTATTTATGTAATGTTCTCTAATATTTATTGATTTATTATATGTGAAACTTCAGAAATTATGCTATAATACTAAAAATCATTCCAGGCCATTAATAACTGGAGTATGTATTATGTATGGCATATCTCAACCTCTATCATCTGACATATGGATTCAAATTGGTGACATTAGATTTTTATATGAGGTCTTAATGGAAAAACATTTACATTATTACCATACATGTTGGATAATTAGAAATTTCAAATAGGGATGTGGACGTAGGATTTATCCTACATGCCGTATAACACAAAATAATTAATCTATAGTTGAAAAAGGAGTGAATAAAGGGATATATGTTGATTCCCCTAAAAAACTATAGGATTTTTTGGATAACTATATTAATAATCATATCGATAGATTTTACAATACCCAACTTTCACCTAAATCATTCTGTTTTTTTAATATATTCATAATAACCATCCTATCATTGAGGATAAGGAGAATCTCAATAATTGTGATATTTCAAATGATGAGATACTAAGAGTTCATTAACCCTCCTAAAATGAGGACCATGTTTAGCACTAAAATTTTTGTAAATATTTACATAATACTTATGAGTAATTTTTCCAGTTTGATGAAATTTACAAAATGTCGATTTCTATGAAAGGAAGAAACTGATGGTTGAATGTACATTATTCACTACTCTGAATCCTAAAAATTCTAAAATACATAGATATTTTACTAATTTTGATATAACAATTAATACTTCATTTTTATATGGATAGAGGAATGAATCATATATTATACAATATCATATAAATTATAAACATATTATTGAATGATCTATTTAATATTAAGTGGTATATTTAAATAATGATTATGATGATGACCCAAGGTGGGGGTTCATATCAGGTTGATGATGACTTTAGAGAAGAACTAAACAGTTGTATTGATAAAGAAGATCAACCCATATTAAAAAAATCAAGGATGGTGAACACACTATATAGGTTTAAAATCAAATCAGATATTTATTGTTCACTTATATATAGGATAAATTAAAATAGAACCACGATTTTAACTATATATATATTCTATGGTATTGATTATCTATTTTCCCATGTTTGAAGCATTATACATTCAATTTTTTGGTTTATGGATTTTGAATTGTTTCAATATTTATATATTTTATTAATTATTATATTTTTCAATAAACTATTCCATATTTCCTCAAATTTTTCCTAGTGGAGGGTTATGATTTATGGTGAAATGTCTGACTCATGATAAAACATTCCTCTTCTTTTTAGTCTAATTACATTTCTGATAAGAATCTTATTTATTTGTATTTTTTAACTATGATGTTTATTACTGGTTGATTAGTTATTTTAGTTGGATTCATAGACCATATGAATTCCTACACTTATGTGAAGTTTTGTTTTTTTTTGAAGTAGTTCAGAATTGAAAATTATGATGTTCATTGTAGCCTATTAAGGAATTTTTTTCTATTAGTCTTTTATACAATTTATATGGATCCATGTTAGGATTTGTGAAATTATTTATAATTTTATATATTATCTTAGAAGGTAATGAATATTTAATGTGTTAGAATTTATTTTCTAGTCATTTCAGAGGATAATTTGGAATTTGTATTATGATGAATCTAAAAAAGTGGCCACAATATCATTGAAATTTAACACTTTTTTTGGGGATGGATCAACATATTTCACTACATTTATTTATTAATGAGGTATAATTCACCACTATAATTTTGTAGATATTGTTTTAAAAATTTCACTAAGAATTGGATGTGATCCTCCCCCGTAGTCTTATAGAATTCTAGATGTTAAAATGAGGACTCGACATGGATTATAGATATTGTAATCTTTTCCATGGGGATTTTTTTAAAATCATTTTAGTTGTGGTGAATTTATAATTTCATTTTCATGTTTTATGGGGTTCTAGTGATAAAATATTCCACTAATGATTTAGAAAACGAGAGTTGTGAAATTTATGGGATATAAAGAAGAATAATTATTATATAATGGAAGTAAATTATTTTTTGTGTTTTTAGGGTGAATGTATCTCAGGAATTGGTGGATTTAAATAAACCATGAAGATTGATAAAGACATTATTCTCTAGCACTTGTTATTTCTGAATGGATTGTTGATAATGATGATAGTTTGATCTATGTGGTTGTGTGTATTTTTAGGTATTTTATCATGAATTTCATTTGATGTTGGTTGGTTTCTATGTATAATGCTTTACTAAAAGAAAAATTTGTAATTGTAATAGTTTATTTTTTATAGGGTAGGAACATGTCACAAATAGTATCATCGAATTCGTAATTTGTGGTGAAAGACCATTCTCTTCACAAATAATACTTATTTGTGATGTAAAATCTATACATATCAATCATAAATTTGGTGCCTATACACACTAGGTTATCCTCTCATGTAATATTGTGGTGAATTATTAAATATATTACAAGAAATGATTGAAAAGTACCATTAGCGATGGATAATTAAATATGTCACAAAAAATAAAAAATTTACTTTAGTGGAGGACTAAAATATATCTCTTTTAACCATTCTCTATTAAACAATATATATAATAGTTCTTGATCTCATTTCTCCTCCCATCCTTTTTATCTCTAATTATCCTTATCGAACCTATCAGTTACCCTTAGATTACTCCTCCAAAAGATCTATAATTGGACCAGATTTCGTCTATATTTGGGTTCTAATCCCACATGTATGGACTCCTTTTATCTCCGCTTTCATTAATTTAAAATTTCTAATGAATTATTTTTTGAAATTAGTTATGTCAAATACAATGTTAAAAAAATTTCACAACTTTAATGATTTATTTACAATGTAGGGTATTTGAAATTTTATTGTTACCTATATGACTGTCCACCAGCTCTATACAGGTTGATTTCAATGGATTTGTGGTATTTTCCTCATTTTTTAACAAGTATATATTTTAAAAAAAATTAATGTATTTATGGTATATGAATATATATTTCTCATTGTTGTTGTAAAAAATATGAATATTATAGAAATAATTTACCGATATCTGATATTGAAAACATTTATGGAAATATAACAAATTTTTTATTTGTATTTCAGGCTTATGAAGATTTAATTTTTTATATAATATTATAATTCATAGATTTTGGTAATGATGTGAAACCATACATTATTTTTATATAAATGAATTGTTTTACCTTAATTTTGATATATTAGTGTAGTTTTATAAATATTTCGAGATATATATTTATATATTAATATTTACATTTGAATATACATATATAAACATTTTAAAAAATCATATATAACTACATTTATAATTATATCTATGTGTGTGTGTGTGATATATATATATATATATAATATGTCAAAATATACTGGATGTATATATAAATGATTATAAAACCATGTAATATATATATATACATGGGAATCTAAATATATACATGTTTTTAAAAATGTGTAAGAATTTTGATATATGTTTGTACGCATGAATTCATGATAGGTTGTATGATTTTATGTATATATGTATGTCTGAATGAATGCATGTATGAAATTTATATATATATATATATATTTGTTTAAAAAAATGTGTCAATATATATTTGATGTAATCTTATTTTATTAATAAATCATGTAATATATATTGTCATCTATTTATATTTATATTATAAAAATGTGTAAGGTTATATATACATATTTATTGGAAATTTATATTTTTTAAATCATTCGTAAAATTACATTGGATTATATATATATATGATCAAGAAACAGTTTAATATATATATTAATATGTTAACATGCGTTTATGAATATTATTGAAAAAATGTATGGTTCTTGATATATAAATTATATATATATATATATATGCCTTTATATAGACTTGATATGAATATTTCTCATAAAAACGTGTAAAAATATATTTATTGTATATAAATTTGACAAAGAAATCATTTAATATATATATATATTATCAAGTGAATATACACATATATAATATTTTAAAAAATTATATTTATTTATAAATATAAATAAATAAATAAATATATATATATGTTTGTAAGTATGTATGTTTTTTTATATTTGAATTTTATATTCAATTAAAAAAAGAAAAAATATATGATTTATATGTATTTGATTATGAAATTTTGTAATATATATATATACATAACATATGAAAGAAATAAGAAATTATTGTTTTCTAAAAATTAGATATTCAATATTTAATGAAAATGTTGCGATGAAGTTTTTCATCAGAAGGTAATTTCTTATGAAAAATGATATAAAAAATATTTTAATGGAAAATATAAAAAAATATTAAAAATATAAATATATGAAAATATTAACTATTAATAACTAGAAAAAATTAATACCTTTTGGAAAACATAAAAAATAGAATCAATTATTAAAAATTCACAATCATTAAAAATTAGTAAAAATTTAGTATTTATTTCAATGATAAGTAATTATCATTAATAGTTTGAAAATATTTCTAAATTATGATAAATTTTTTATAAAAAAATAAATATTATACATATGATATAAAAATTATACATAATTAATATATAGTAATAATTTGTAATCAGTCATAATTCTTATTACATATTATTTTTTCTACTATTTTTATAGAATATTGTAGACGAATAATTTAGAAGCCATTTTCTATTATGCGATCGATATTGTAAAAATTATTTTAAAAATTCAAATTGATCTAATATAAATTCAATATCTATTGGGGGTGTTCAAAAATTTATATCATTTACATCATAAAATACAAAATTTGATTATGAAGAAATTATTAATTTTCCATGTATGAAATGTGGCCTTATGTTATTTTAAATGATTATCAATTTTGGAATTCATCTATAATGTTTTGGATTTTTGGAAGATTATATTTACTGGAATCAATATGATAAACAAAATTCCGTATAAAATAATATTTTCTATTCTACATCCATCATTTTTTATTTTTGTGCATGCAGTTATTGCAATATATATTTAGTAAACAACAACATAGAATGATTTTCCCAATACTGAATCTGAACCTTCTCAATTTTACAATTTTGTAAGTTATTGTGAGGGGAAATATATCTAGTATTTTAGATAAGAAAAATTGATTTTTTTTAAAAAATTGCTATTAATCCTGAATTTGGAATTTTATATAGCTTTTCACATCAAATGTTTTCTTTTGTTAAATCGTTATTTCCTAATGCAATTATATTACCTATAAGTTTCTCTGAATGTAAGATTTTGGTTAATAATTTTGGTGTTCAATACTTTAAAGTGCATGAATTTTCAATTGATTTTATATTATATCATGGGGATTATGAATCACTATTAAAATTTCCAAAATTTCCTAAATCAGGGTATAAAGTGGATCAAAAAATGAATGTTTATATTTCATGTGAAACTGTTGAGGTATATTCCAATCACACTGCATATATAATGTCGGTTTTTGTATCTCAAAAATACTTCATGATGAAATGGAATAAACAATATATTTCTATGAATAAAATATTAAGTCATCCTTATTATTATGATTCATGGAAACATCTTAATCAAATGAATCCTTATTTTTAATTGTAACTTCATAACATAAAAATGTGTATTTCAACAGGTGGTTTTTTTCCATTTGGTAGACACGATATTTTGTATCCTTATTCACCAATTTTAATCTCTCTCTAAAATAATCCTCCTCATATCTAGATGAAGAAACCACATATATATTTGGTACTATTAATTCTAGTCTATTTGACGAATAATATCGAATATTATTTGAATCCACTAATTGATGAGTTTATCTCATTATGGGAAAATTGTGTAACTAAATTTGGTATATTTGTATGAAAAAATTTTGATAGTAAAGGGTGAATTAATATAGATGAATATGTAATTTATATCATATGGTATAATATATAGTTGGAGTACCCATGTTCCAAAATTATGTATGTACATCAAGAATGAGAATAGAGAATTTTTTCTTGAAAATTTGTTAAATACATTTTAGGTTGACAATCATCATACATTTCATCATGCAGATCATACATTTCAAATGATTAAAAATAATTATTAAAGAAATTTGAATTTTTAGGTTTTAAATTCATGGTGTGAAGTTATATGTTTAGGAAAATTCTATTATCTCCTCATTACCTATTGTAAATTATGGAAGAACTATAATCAAATAAAAATAATTCATTTTCAGATGTCTCATTATTATATCAAATTGAGTTTTTTCGATCCTTCCTAATTGGTATGATTTTTTGGTTCATCACATGTTATATGTAATTAATATTAAAAAGAAAATTTTTTATAATATATGTTATACCATGATGGAGACACTTAGTAAATCAAAAGACACTGGAAAGGAAAATGATTTGCAGAGGTTATAAACATGAATTATTTGAAGATGGAATATCCAACACATTAATGAATCCAAAAAAGAATATGAACATTATAAATGAATTCATTACTTATTAGATCAATGTATTATATATTTGAGGTCAAAATATGGTTCTGCTTCTAATATTTCTCATTAGTTCATAAATAAATTTATTACATAGTCAAAAAGTATTAATTACGATGTCGCGTTGGAATAATTACTACCTATTAGTCTTCGAGTACTGTTAAATTATACAATATATGATGTAATGAACTAAATATGATATGTTTTTGCGATATTTGTGAAGAAACATAATATAATGATACATTGAGTATGCAATATAATGATATTGTTTTAATTTTATGTTAATTGTACAAATTATTCTCTTCATCCTTCTTTAAATGAATGAACCATTTAATATTTCTTCTTCCATAGGAATAAAAATGTATTAAGAAAGTATAATTATGATGTATATACAAATTTTATAGAATTATAAAAAACTAATTAAAAATTTATATAAAAACTAATCAGTTGATGGTTTGGTATTAGAACGATATATGCATGAAAAAATTCCAAATTTCTTATCTTATTAATTAAAATAAGAATATCTTTTAAAAAATAATTGCATGGGTCTCAATGACGGAACTATTGATGATGTTAATGATGATTAATTTTCATTTTTTTAATCATCTTATTCGTGGCCTTGTTTTTTAATGGGAGATATGGATTTCAAATGATGAACTGCACAGAGATTATACATATATTTTTTTGAATTGGGATGAAATTTCAGGATTTATGTGGTATGTATTATGTTTTAATATTTTTTAAAAAATTAAAATAGATAAATTTATTTAAAATATTTTGTATTCTATATGTTGACTATATAAAAAATCAATTTAAAAAAAGTACCCTTATAGCTCTTGAATAACGTCTTCAATAGAATTTTGAATTTTATTTACAAGGAATGATATGTTATTATGTCTTAGATAGAATAAATATAAAATTTAAAAAGTATTTGTTGTTATATTTTTTGTTTCATATAGTTAACCTAAAAATATATTCATTACATACACATATGTTATTAATTCTTATTTTTTATATTTGATATCAGTATTAATAATTCCTGACATGCATTAATATTAAATTATCTATGGTTTTAATATATTTTTTATTTATTAAATATATTAACAAATGTTTACCAGAAAGATTATTATATTAATCTACTTATTTATAGGTTATTGTTATATTATGATATTTATTGGAATTTAATATTTACATTTATATTTTCAATGAAACACTATTAAGATTGTTTTATTTTTTAATTTAGTTGTTTTTTATATTTCATATCTATATAAAGAATTTTTAAAATAAATATTATTTGTTTTGTTTAGTTGGAGAAGCTCCTGATGATGTATTTTATTTCCTCCATGATGCAGAAATTCCTGATGACAATCACAATTGATATACATTACCTGATTCCATACCTGTTAGGAAGGGGGACATCTCTACTTGATTTATGATTATAGAAAATACTATACGGATATATCCATCTCTTAATTTTCAATTCTCTTTTAGAGAGGCCTATTCATTTTTTTGAGGTATTTATTTTATATAATTTTTTTATTTATATTTTTAATTTTATATTCTTTCATGTAATTTAATATTTAGGTTTTTAGGGATGCGCTGACTCTAAGGTATAACTTTTCTATTTTATAGGTTTCATCGGATCAAGATACAATTTTTGTTTATTATGAGATGTTGGAATAATCAATTATATAATATTAAATAATTTATTTTATTTTATTTATATTTAATTATTAACATGTAGTTTTTTATTTAAATACAAAAAATTTGAACTAAAATTTATGATATTCTAAGAGATAATATCTATGAGGAATTTATTATTTGTCTACATGAAAACTTTTATATGTTTTTATACAACATATGAAAGATAAAAATAGATTATTCTTTTGTTATGGTGCTTCACCAGTGTTTTGAATCCCATATACTTGACTATATCTTAACTCATCTATGGGATGGATTGTCATATTACAATGAGGGAGAGTCTTTTCAGAGGAGTTTATCACATGGATGTTAGGACTGGGGGAGGAAAGAAGTTCCACATTGTGTCAGGAGTCTTACATTTGGTACACATCAATAATATATGGTAAGTAATATTGTCTCTTTATTTATATATTCATTAAAAATGAAATATTTTTTATATTATATAGGATACTAATGACCCTTATATTAAATTATTAATTTTTATAATGATATATACATAGATACCTAAATGGTATATCTTGTAAATGATAGAAAAATGGATTGTGGTTTCTAATTTTTAAAAAATATTTACTAATATTAATTTATTTACTAAAAAAATTTCTAATTTTATTTTTTGAATATTTATTAGACAGAAACTTATTATTTTTGATTGATATAAGAAAATAGCGAATAATTGGCCACTTATGAGGCATGTTTCAATGAGTATGTCCAGACATTGGTGAATATATATAGTGTAGAGAAATTATGGGTGAACGGTATTGGTTTACGACTGATACCTAAATGTTATTTAGAAATCATTCTGATATGATTGGTTAGTCTGGATGAAAAAATCTTCTGGTCATTTTCATACATTTATATGTATAAGTATAGGTTGTGAACTCATGATGGGATGATATATACGATGAAGAGAGAGGGAGAGAGTGGGGGGATGAGTTTGACCAGTAGCTTCAGAGAGAATAGTAGATCATGGTGTATATATGATGGCTCACAAGTGATGTTGGTATGGTGTACCTTCCCCTAATACTTAGAGTTATCCTCCAAGACCTTATAATAGTTTATCCTTAGTTCAAATTATTTCTATATTATTTTTTGGGTTGATAAACATATTTTTGGTGAAATGACATAACAAGTATTCACATATTTTTATTATATTAAATTTTATATCTTTTTTTAAAATATTCTATAAAAATTCTCTTTAGTAATATTTTTTTTTATTTTTTGAAAATAATAAGTAATTGTGTAGATTATTTTATCCACTAAAAATAAATATATCATTTAATGGAGTTATTTTCACTAGAATATTAATATGTCACATACAAATTTTATTTGTAATGGGTCATAAAAAAAGTACACTAATTAGGATGTTATTTACTATGAAGACCACATAAAAAATATTCATATTCCAAATGTTCATTCGTGATAGAAATACACCCCTAATATCCTATTGTAATATAATAAAATTGTCGTTGTTTTTTCTTGGTGATTTCAAATAAGACATATCCTTGACTTATATATTTTGTTCTCTCTAAATCCATTATTCGTGAAAATTCATTTATACTCATGTAAAAATTGTTTTTATTTTTCTTTTTAATAAATTTTGGGAAGTGGGAGTTGGCATTAAAGATCACAATTCATTATTTTTTTACAAAATATCATAGCTTATGGTCTTATGATTCCAAAACAATGGAATTATTGGAATATGTACATTGTTTATTATAGAACATGTGGTTAATGGTATATAAATATGTCAGTTTAATATTTATCATGAAATTTACATTTATAGTCTAGGTATTATTTTTTCTCTCTCTTAATTCACATATCTGCATTTATCTATAGATAGAAAATTACTAAATATTATAACTTTTTTAAAGGTTCGTGGGGTATAACATTGAAGTTGTGTTAGTCAATATTAAATATAATTAAACATTTATTGAAGAAAATATTTTCGACTACAATTGTGTTTTAGAATATATCCAAAATTAATTTTGCATTCACATTCACCTGGTTTTACCTATGATATAACATATTTGGAAATATATTATATTTATTCAAAAATGAGTTTCATAGGAATTTAAGAATGATTATTTCATATAGTTTAACATGTTATCAATAATGTGATATAATTTCAATGTCCTTTACATCTATGTAAACTTTTTAATATTTTGTAATGATATAAATATATATTAAATCTAATCTATGTTGTATTAGTTTTAACCACATCATTTTTAATGGGTGTAAACCATATTTTTGTAAAATTCAATGCATCATGGTATTAAAATTAGTAATGCAACTGTAGGAAAAACATATGTACTGATGATTAATATTTATCAAATATAAACCATAATCAAATTTCAAAAACATTTTATTATATTAAGTGTATTTTAATAAATTCTTAAAATTTTATCATTTCAGTTATAGGATTACATGAATGTTATGAACCTTTTCTGATGTTTTTAATATATTTAATCATTTAAATGAATTTTAAATGAGGTATTGAATGATAAATTGATATTTTCTGAAACATTTCATTTTAGAGATAATCTAATGTAAAATCATTGAATATATTTTATTTTATTTTGGTACTTTATCATAATCCCTTATTTATTTCATTTATAAATCATTAATATTTTAGTAGAACATGTATAAGATGAAGTCCATTATGTTTAAAGGGGTATTAATTTCATCCCATAGTTACTCTTGGGGTGAGTAGTCCATTGGTTACAACAATGCTTCTTACATCAACCATGTGGATGAAAAATATTGTACCAAATTAAATAGTTTTTGGGCATGTCCATTATTTATATTTTATTGAAATGGACGGAATGTTTAGAGGTCATTTAAAAATGTTTTGTAGTCAGTTTTTTCACTACCTTTTAAGATGGATTATAAAAAATATATTCCTCTATAAATAGTAAATTTATACCGTAGTTTAATTATAAGAATATTTAATTTATATAAGGAATAACACGATTCATAATTTCACTGCAAATCATCCCAGAGTACTATAAACATTGGTATCCGAGACAATTAACCCCTACCCGAAAGGGAATTCCTTGTTTTCACATGCTCAAACCTATGGCTTAACATCTATAAAAACCGATTAAGAATTATTATTTTTAAATAATATTTAAAACATAGAGTAGTTATAATGTTAAAAAATCAAAAAATAATAAAATAATACAAAGTTATATGGTACTATAACATGATAAAAAATAGAAAACTAAAAAACAACCAAAACATATATTTAGGAGTTCCATAACCATCATCCTTTTCCCATGCTTCCAACACACATCAAAAAAAAATGAACACCAAAATTAAACTTAAAATAACATAAGATAATTATATAAGAACACAAAAAGAGAAATATCAAATCACACATGTAGTGTTTAATCAACAAATACCTTTGGAATTACATCAAAAAGTTTATATAATGACTTCATAAGGTAACACAAAAGTGTAAATTAATGTACGATAATAGAAAAAATGTTTTTTATTTAATAATAGGAACCTAAAGTATTCGAGATTAGATTATATGAAAATTTGGTTTCGAAAATATAAATCTTAATATTTAAAATTTCCTTATGAAACCCCATATGGAAATATAACATTTAATAATTGAAAAACAAAAAAATCATGAAAATCGTTGAAAAATATTTCCCATGTAAATGTCTGATAAATTAGGAATGGTTTAAACATTAACCAGATATCGACACGGTGTACATGATTCAATAAAACTAATTCAAGTTGTATAATCTGAATAAGAATATCTATGATAAATGTTAACTAATCATGGATTGAATCTTCAATGCCGTGTAGTGATAATATATTTCATGGTGTATCATATATCAACTAATATGATGTCATGGATAAGGCCTAGATGTAATAGTGATTCCACTACATTCACTATAATCAATATATAATGACTAATTATCATATTTACAACAAATATAATTGTGCCTTTGGAAATCCATGTCAATGAACACACATATCCCAAGTTATTTATATATATGTATATATGTGTGTGTGTGTGTGTAAATGTTTCCTGAATATATCATATTCTATACAGATCCACTAAAGTATGTGTGAGTCTACTATATAATAATAAATCTTGGACATATCATCTAACCAGTAAGGTTACAATGACCAATCAAAGTAGGTGAGTGATTTCATCATGTTATGGGGGTCAAAAATGGAACCCTTATAAATATAAACATTGTATCATTCCATCAACATTTGTGTTATTCCCATGTAACATTTCAATCTATCTCATTATCCTCCTAAAAGTGAATAATACATTTTTGAAAACCTTAAATGAGATGTATATGAATCATGTAAGTGACATCAAGTGATTATCAAAATATGTTATTAATATATTGTTTAATCCAATCCATATTAAATAATTAATTTAAAAGAAAACATTTTTTTTGAAAATAATATTTTACAAGGGTAATCATATTCGATTTCTTTCATAGTTCATAGTTAAAATTAAAAATAAACATTAAAAATTGAATTTCATTCAAAAATATTTAAGGAAATAAAATGTATCTATTACATCATAAAAGGACTGAATTTATTTTTAAAGGAAGTATCGAAAATTGGGGAAGCCATTTCTTAAATCAACCCCTTACATTTAAGTCAAGGGATTTCACTTTAGAGGATAAAACATTACCTAATCCTTATATTTCATCAAAACATCATTTACAATTTTTTAATTATTAATAAAATCCAACATGGAATTAAATAAAATATAAACCATGAGGTGAATCTGGAACATAACATTGTTTTATTGCTCCATGTTCAATTTACATAAAAGAATATTTAGAATCATTCATTATGTATTTCAATATTAAAATTCATAGTACACATATTACAATTAAGAAATACAGTTATATGGATTCATATATATTAAATAATTATATGATTAATGAACTAAAAAGAAACACATATCAAAACATACAATTCTTGAACAACCAATAATGGGGTTTCCATAAAAAATGAGAAGGTCAACATCCCACGAGTAAAAGAAAAGAATTCTCTATTTTGATCACCCCATCAATATTCACCCAATACTCCCCAAAAATCGCAATAAAAGGATAGAAAATTACTATGTATTTTTAAATAGATTTACCAAGAATTATAGTATTTAAACCCCAAAATTAAAATAAACTGTTAAATTTGTCATTTGAATGAAAAATTGAATGATGGTGGTTTAAAAAAATTTTAAACATCATTTAAAGCCTTCAAATCATGATAAAGAATCAATATTTATAATTTCAAACATTTAAAAACCGTAGAAAGAAATTCAATGTTAATTGGAAGAATAAGAAATGGGAAAATGTTTTATTTATTTTTATCCAAAAAGAGTGGACCTTAATGGTAACATGGTTAACCCATACCCAACTCTTAAGTATCATTTAATGGTTGAGTTAAAATTACCCATCATTTGAATAAATATTGTACAGACTTACATTTCAATCTTTACCCTTAATTAGTATAAAAATTACAATTATGAAACCTTTGAAAAAACATTGGTAACATTATATAATGTATTTACGTGAGTAGAAACCTTTTCAAGATAACCTAATGCATGTTTGTACCTTTACAAAATAACCTTACGTAATAATGTAAAAAAATGGATAAACCTTACGTAACTCATAATCAAATTGTATTACTCTTTCAAATCCTATCAAAAAATGGGGTAACCCTTACATGATATACACAATATCAATTTTAGACCATTGAAAAGCTTTAAAACCCTTTTTCAATAGTTTTAATTACCGTTGTATGGCGTAGTATTACCCTTACAAAAAATAAAAACTCATACTATACCGTTATAAATTTTTATAGTATCCTTACACATCATATATACATACAGAATGCCCCAAATTTGGTAATTTCTACCCACTTTTATACTTACAAAGGCTTATTAAAGAGTCTCATACTCTTATGCAACATAGGTAAACATAAAGTTACCATTATGGAACTCAAAAAAACATTCCTACATATAGGTAGGATGTCCTTTCCCATATGTAAAACCTATATCTTATATATGGGTATATATCAAAAAAATATTTATTATATTTTATAAACAAAAATGACTTCAAAATAAAAAAGCACATGTTATTTAATTATTATTAAAAATATGTTGTTACAATTCTCCTCAAAAAAGGCATTTCCCCCAAAAATATTTCAATATGAAATATAGAAACAATGTAATACATAACTCCCTACCAAAACCCTTGAGTTTTATTGTCTATGAAATAAGATAAAATATTTACTAAAGAAGATTCCTTCACAAAAAATGGGATGATTAATACACTTCTCCATCCCAAACATAATAACACAAAGATGTACAAAAATATAGAGAAATAAATTTTATACCTTTCAAACATCCAACCAAACATAATGGTTAACCATAATGTTATTTAATGTAAGGAAATAAAATTCCAAAATACATTGCTTAAAAAAATTTACATGTCTTTGATAAAATGTCCCTATTAAACATCCATGATACGAAACTAAATCCTCATGGTATAGAATATGAAAAAAACCACAATGAAACCAATAAATAATAAATTATCTCAATATACCTTAATAATATTTAACAAATTACTATAAATAATAACCATTTAAACCTCAAGAAATTACATGATGGTAACTTGTGATGTTAAATACTAGTTCTCACCCCTCAATGAGCCCATCAAATCAGACACCAACACCACTGATTCCTAGTACATAAATAATACACATCATCTTAGATACCTAAGTAAATATCTTTAGATAATCCAAGTCCGACAAGAAATAGGTCAAAAAACACAACTAGTATATAAATAGAACACTACACCCATACAAGGGTGGTTTCCCATAACATCAATATTCAACTCCAATCATCATGGAAACACATTTTGATCATAAGAAACATCCCAAAAAATGTTATTCAAAAAAGAATAATTGAATACACCCATGGAATGATTTATTAGATGTTATTTTAAGTCAAAAAACACTAATAATATAATGTTTTTTGTTACAATATTTCACTCTATACTAAATATAACAACAATCTTTAAGGGAATAAAATTTTTCATGAGTGTACATTAATAAAGAACAACCAAAAAGATCTCAAAAATGATACCATTATCATGATAATAAAAACATCCCATAAAATCATCCAAAAAGATAAAAAAACAGTCCCCTAATATTTATAAAACAAAATGATCACAAGGAACTAAGGAACCTAAAGAAGGAAAAATTAAATGGTTTCAACTCTAGAATTAGAAACAATAGTCTGGACCAATACCAACATCAACCAACAGCTCCTACAATATTTGAATAGATTCACCACAACACCTTTGGATGGGGTCCTATGATCTTGATGTATCTCTTTCCCAGTAGTCAAGACCAGATGATCGCTGACTAACACATTCCAATTTACAATACAATATTACATAACATTTTAAGTTGACATAAACGACCAAAAGATTTACTTAACCTCAAATACTTCCAACATCACTTCATATATATACCATTTCTTATACACTAGAAGAACATAAATGACAAATCATTCCCCAAGTATATTTTCCCAGCTCATCCAATTATTTTGGGCCACCATATGGGAAATATTTTCTTTATCCAACTATAAATGAGGAAATAACCAAAAAATATCCCGTTGTTTTATATTCTTGATATTATAAGTCCCTTTCAATAACTAATGGATATGAGTTCATAAAAACAATATGAATGGATGTCTTAAGGTATATAAGAAGTCCTATTTAAAAATTTTGATCATTAACAGAGACATCAATAATAATCTTACGTGAGAAATATTCCTAATTTGAAAATTTATTTTCATAATTATAAAGTAATGTCTCATATTGAAAGAAAATAAATAGATAAATAACATTATCCTTCTTCAATACCTCGGGATATATTTATTGAATATAGACTCCCTTAAATAATTCCCAATATATTCATTCTTTTATACATAAGGGAATTATGAATCCCCCCCACTCTCGGTCTGGTCCCATTAAGATGGAGTTGATTGACAAGACCCTGAGAGCTTCAAGAGTATTGGAAGATTTTGTGATATCATAAACATCATCAATTTATATCATTACTTTATAGGAACCCAAATAAAATTCATAAGAAGGTGGTATATGATTTAATAATACCTAAGTGGGGTTTCAATACTATAAATGATCCATCAACAAAAATCTATGTGATTTCTAGGGATATTCTTTAACTATATACTCCAATTATAAAAACCATAAAGGATCACTATAAATCCAATACTAATGAAAAACAATTATCTCCCTTTTTGGAATTTTTATTGGACATTTATGAAACATAGACACATAAATATAAGAGTAAAAAAACCTAATCAAAAAATCCAAAGGCATTCAATAATGAATCAACAGACTTTTATCATTAAATATTTATCTAAAAAATAGAAAAGATATCACTATTTATAAAAATTGACAAATTTATCTTAAATTCCATGTCCTGAGATAGATCCATCATCATTTTAAATTTAAATTATGGGCTCATGAAAATTATACTATTTTTTCACAATATTTAATCCTTTTTTCAAATTTAAAAACCCTTTTCGTTTTTAATCCATCACTTATCCAAAATTCATTAAATAAACCTTTATTATCAAATAAAAAAGTATTTGAGAATCAATTTTATAAAATATAAAGTTTTTAAAAATCTATTTTTATTATTTGGAAACACATATCATATAATTCAATAAAAATTGATTTATATCACAAATTTTGTTTTTAAATGGATTTAAAAATATCACCCAAAGCATTAAATTACAAATATAAATAAATGTGCATGTGAAAAACTACATTCAAAACACTCCATAGATACTTCACATAAATGTTTTCATTAGGAAACAAAAACACAAGGTTTCAAGATAATTATTAGAATATAATTATGCTTGGTTTGGATACATGGGATAGAAAATCATACATAAATTTGACCACAATTCTTATATTTAATTCCATATCCTTAAGACGGATTCACCACATTAAAAAAACCATGATTGAATATTGAAACTCTAGTAATTTCATGGTTATAATTAAAAAGTTCATAAAAAGATACAGAAAATCATTAAATGACTCTTCCAGAAAAGAAATTTCATTTTTCATCAGGAAACCAATAACTCAAAAGTTTGACTCAATTTATAACTTTCCTTGTTAATTAAAGTAACATGTTGAAGATGATGTGATCATGGAACAACCCATTAAATACATATTTATTCCTAACATTCTCTAAATCTCTTTTATATTAATAATCACCCCAAAAAACATAATTTTTTTTTGTAAGCAACATAAATTTATGATAAAACCTAACTATGAAATTATTTGTAACAAACTGAACAAGATTAACATACAAACTAGTGTATAAGAAAATTATTCAATAACTCAAATGATGTTCCCAATCCTCATGGGATAAAAGGTAAAAAAAGACATTAAGAAACTACATTTGGTAATTATTTATCCAAAAAATAATTAATAATAATAAAATTTAAAAAATTGGTATATCAGTTAATAGATAAATAATATAACCCTATATGGTATAACATGTTAATATAGAAATTAATATTGAAAAAACCTATTCCCATATCATGGTGATCCATTACCGCAGATAATGATCCAAGTCACATTCCCTCAGTCAACAAAGCATAACCTCATAAATTAAGATGAAAATAACATGAGGACCTTATATAGTAACATAATGATTTAAAACACTTCACAATACAATAAGGTTATGAGCAATATATCCTAGTAGTATTTAACCATTAATCTTTTATTGTTACTTCATAGGTTAATTAAAAAGTTTTAAATGGATAAATAAAAACTTGAAAAATATTTACACTTCAAAAAAAAATAAAGCCTTTGAGATCTGATTAAAAAGAGTGCTTTAAAAATTAAACTTTAATCATTTGAAATTCAATTATTAAACTGTAGATGGAAATATGATATTTCATCATTTAAAATATATACATTTCTTCAAAACATTTGAAAAATGTTCAAATCATAAAGTTAGGTAAATTATGTATGGTAATGTTATATATCCGATAACAATTATTAGAGTAAGAATCAATATAGTAGAGTATGGTGTTTCATATCAATAGGAAAATCAATCAAGAATGGTAATCAATCTATAAAAAAAACTCTACATCCATATATTTACATTAAAAAAAACCATCTGTAATCTTTCATGTATATATATTTCATGGGTATGGAATAGATATGATAGTGATTCCTCAATATTGTATCATATGAACATATCATGATAGATCAATTGGCCTAAATAAATTCTTATCATATCTCAATCAATCTATGTCCATTAAAACATATATCCCAGGTCGCATGACCATTTCTGAAACCTATCATGTTCTCTATATATTCACAATATGGGGTGTGAGTCCACTAAAGGATCATAAATATCAGTATCTCCATATGAATACCTAGATTCCCATGACAATGAAAAAAGTGAGCTATATAATAATTTTATTGGTATCAAAATGGTAATACATATATATATCAACATGGGCTGATTCCCAAAAAATATTGATTTTTCTAAATGAAACTCTCACTATATCCTCTTAACTCTCTCAATGTGAATAATTTATTTCTTCAAGAAAACATGTGGATTTTGATTAATCGAGTAAGTCCCCTAATGGGATTATCAAAAGGGATGTTTACCAATAAGTTCCAAATAGGCTATTAAGAGTCCTTAATTTAAAATCATGTAATTTATTCTATAAAAAATATCCCAAATAGTAATAATAACTTCTCACATTCATAATTATTCATTAAAATTCCAAATAGGTTATTAAAAAAATTATCACATTCAAATAATCTATACATCATTAAAAAATGATGTCTTAAAAAATAGAAAGATTAATGTATTTTTCAAATAATATCTAAAATTTTATAGACTACATGTCGTAAGTTGAACCCTTGTATTTTAATGAATACAATTTTCATTAGATGATAAAACCCATCAAAATCCATTTTATTCAATAAAAAATCCTTTAGATTCCCTTTATGGGGATGTCAAAAAACTACATTGTATTCAATAAAATTTATACGTTGGGGGGAATCAAGATCATAATAATTATTTACAATCCATGTTCAATTTATGGAGAATAGGGTTAGTGAAGATTTCACATGGTATTGAATGAAAAACTTTCAAATACAATTTCGTAAAAAAATAAGAAATACATTTATAACAATGTATAAATAAATATTTAATTATAGGATGAAATAACATCATGGAAAATAACCTCAAGAAAATATTTATAGAACACCCAATATGGGAATTTCCATAAAAAAATGTGATACCCCACATTTCCTTATAAATGGATGAAAATATATTACTATAGATCACCTAACTTATGGTCACCCACCACTCTTATGAGGAAATCACAAAATGATCAAAAATATTTTGTTTTTATTTTTTATAATAATACCAAACATAAAATATATTAAAATTATTAAATGGAAATAATAATATAATTTTACATTTTTAATAAATAGTAAATATTTATGCTCTAAAAAATATAAAAAAAATTATATGTAATAAAATAGTATGATGGATCGATTAAATTAATTATATGTTTTTAAAAACACTGAAATGTTATTATAGGCCCTTTCGTATATTACGAAATGGGAAACCTGTTTTTTTTTAATTTCTCCAAAATTGAGTACTACTTAATTGTTACAATTTTTTACCCTTACAGAGCTGTTATGATTTGTGTAAGTATATATTTTACCCTACACATCCTTTTAAAAATAGGGACTAAACATATTTATATCCCTCTATTATTACTTTACATATTAAAAATTGTGGTTTACAAAATGCAATGCCCTTATTTGAGTAACTACCATTACATGATACCATTACTTGATTTGGTACCTTTTTGTGATACCATTAAGAAATAATTTGAAACAAGGGCTCACCCTTACTCTAATCTCATTTAATCAGGCTTAACCATATGTTACCTATAGAAAAAGGGAGTTACATAATGTGAGATAAAAGGTAATATTATATAACCTTATGAAAAGATTACATACCATTTTGCTACAGCCTGGATTTCCCTTGTCCAACATAAGGTTACTATTTTAAACAAATAAAATTAAGAAAATACCCATAAAAAACCATATTACCATTACCCAATGCATATATATATATGTGTGTGTGTGTGTGAATTAACCATAAGTTGGTTTTGTATATTCACCTTTACCGTTATGCAGCCTTTAAAAACACATAAATTCTCTTATATGTCACATGAAAATATGTAGTTATCCTCAAAAAACTACAAACCCCACCCTATTTATGGCTAGTAGTTACATACCCATGTTCATATCCTATACAAAATCTGTTTGTAAAAATAAAAATAAAACAAGTTAATGTTTTTTCTATAGAAATTCTTGTAAAATGAAACCAAAAGGGGTTTTTATTTTTATTAAAAGTTGGTTGTTATAGTTGATTACATTGGTTATCAATTTGTTATAAATTACACATTGGGGATTCAGTAATCCAAAATTAAGAGACTTATTATATACAATCTTATATTTAGAATATTTATTCCAATTGTTTTTTATAAATTAATTAAATTACTAAAAAATATAGAATAAATTGGTGAAGGATATTAGGAATAAAAAACAAAATGATTTTTTTTGAAAATATTCATATTTTCTATGATATAGCTAAAAAGGATTGATATTAAAAATTATAGCTTTATTAGACTAATTTGGCATATTTCTTATTAAAATAACCCAGATATATTGATGAATATTTTAACCAAGACACCAAAATCATTGTTACATTCATGGATATTTAATATTTTAGGTGATAGCATATTTTATAATAAGTTTCTAGGGAACCATAATTAAAATTACGATGTAATTATTATATCATTTAATGATAAAGATTTAGAAAATTCCACACTTGATGAACTCAATTGATCTATCATCATAGATGAAATGGGGAAAGAAATAATGAAGGATAATAAATAAAATTGAGATACAAATGTTTAATTTAAATCTATTAAGTGATAATAAATAAATTATAATATTCTTGAAATATCCCAATAATTTGTAACATGTATCAGAAATGAAGAATATCCAAATATCATTATATATTTAAACATGTAGATATATTAAATAAAATGGGATATGACCGAATAATTTAAATCTATTAAGTGCTAAAAAATAAATTAAAATATTCTGAAATATCCGAATAATTTTTAACATGTATCAAAAATGATAATCAATAGGGAATATATATCTTATTTCATATATCACAATGATATTATATGGTTTTTTTCAATGTGATATACCATTTAATTATTTCAATCATGGAATTTTAGTCACTACTCAATGAAATTATAAGAAATCTATGACTATGATGATTAGTAGCCCTTAAAAAGTTTCTTCAAGAAGAACTAAAACAATGGTCCTATTATGAGAAAAATAATAACCTTCAGTAATCATGTTTACATGATTTTATCATTTTTCAAAATATATAAATCTCTTTTGAATTTATTATGATTACATTTGAAAATATATAATTGAAAATTATTAGTAATTAAATGGATTCTCCATGAATGATTGTTTATATCCCTTTACTAGGGTGCTAGATATTCATTTTTAATGATAATGTGTAAAAAAGAGTATATACAATATATTATTGGAATTATTAAAAAAATTATATTGATATAAATTATTAGTGTACCAAGAAATATATAAAACTTACATTACAATAGATTAAAATAACTTCACTACAATCTAGACAGTATTATAGGACTTTTTAAATAAAAGTAAGATATAATCTTTTCAGGGGACCAAGGTAAAATTTAATTTAAAAATTCAAAGTGTAATTAATTCCCATGTAATTTTATTTGAATGTAAAATATATTTATTCCGAATCTTAAAAGAACCCAATGTAAATATTATCATGAACATTTTTGCATATAGATCTTGCGAAATTTAGATCTATAATAACTTGTGATCCCCAAGTGATGGTTATTTTTGGAATCAATGTTCTACATTAGTTGTATCTAATTCTTCTATGAACATATATAGGGACTGATGAACTTTTAATATGGATACATAATACATTAGTTATTTTATGTTTCCTGGTTGAAATATACTATAAATCCTTATAATTATAAATTCGATATTTTTTATTTTACTGAATGTTTTTATCTAAAAATTAATTAATTTTTCGTCATTTATTCTTATTATTCATGTTATTATTTATAATTTTTTTGGTTAAATATATGAAAATTTAAATTTTTAATAATTATATTTACACTTATGAATCATGTGTTAATTTTTAGTTTACCCTTATAAAATTTATAGAATTTATAATTTTCCTTTAGATAGTGTATTTTCAAACCCTTAAGTGAGATGTGTAAAATGAATCTATCCTTCAAAATACTAAAATTTACCTTTATCGAACCATTTTGTTCTACATGAAACCATTATTTAGGTCTAAAAATTTATTTTTTACCCATACCCATTCATTTAAAAAACACTTATGTTTGAATATAATTATTATTTTACCTAGATTAAATATTTTCACGTTTTCAATGTATTTTTATATTTGGTATTTTAATTTTTACGTTTAAATTGTTTTAGTTACTATAAATTGTTATTAATTATATATAATCTATATGAATTATTAAAATAATATTTTAAAAACTATTTCTATAAATACTAATTCTTTTCTTCATTCATATATATATTTGATTCAGTAAACTAAATGATTCAAAAGGTTTTTATTATGAGTTGGTTTTTTATTTTAATTTTTTTAAATTCAAGTTTAATACTAAAAAATTAATTCAATCATTTTTAATAGTTTTAATAAATATTTTTTATATTCATATTTATTTAATATATCTACATGTTTAAATATATAATGATATTTGGAGTCTAAATTTCGAATATTACAATTTTAATATATGTACGATTTATGATATATCTCTAACCTATTATTATGTAACATTATTTGAACAATTTATACATATTATTTAAAATGATTTTGAATTGGTAAAGTGGTTTTAAATTCAAATTATCAAATTATCATTATTAAATTTTTCTCTCTCTATCCGCTGGATAATTATAGTTTATTATGATTGTTGTCAAGTTTAATGACCAAATAAGTTACATGGATGTGATAATTTGTAATTATTTGAATGGGTATAGGTACTCTTATGAAATGGGATGGCTTAGATAGTGTGGATTTTATGATTTTGAATATTTTCATCTTGTAATCAATTTCATTTTGATGACCTCTTAAGGTGGGATAAATTTTCTTCAAATTCATTCACATTGAACAGATAAATTGTGCCATTACTATAATTACTAGTGAATGATTATGTTAAATTTAAATGGGTTTTCATCATATATTTCACGAAAGAAAATATTTTTTCTCAAACCCAATTATATCAACAAGATTTATATTTTATGTTAGGGCTGGGGTTTGTACATAAATATTTTATAGACTATTTCACTATTCCATGAAAATTATATATTCACTTCTCCAACCTAACAAAGAAAATTTGTTCTTTTTGTTACATTATCATGAAGAAGTTTCTGATTTATGAATACATAATAAAAAGGCAGAACACATAGTTTAGGGTTACTCATTGTAGAAAAATTCTATTTTTTCTACTAATTTAGAAGTTATGTAGGAATAAGGATACTCTAATGTAAAAGTAATGGGTTTGGATTCATTATACTATAATAGTACTGGTTTTTACTTTTATGGGATATGATCTTTGTATTCCATATTCTTCCATGTTTCAGTGCCTCTTGGATCTTAGAGGAAGCCTAGAGTGAGTCTGGAGTGGTTCGGCTAAAAAATCAAGAAAATAAAAAATTAAAAAATGTGTAAGCTATTTTCATGTCATATATGTGAAATTAATTTCTTGTTAAGGATAGTTCATGGTTTACTTTATAAAGTGTAAAAAATTTTGGTTAAATGTTTTTTTTGCAACATGTTTATTTAGAGAGAATGGATTTTCAACATTAAAATGATGTTTAAGCATTAAAAGCCATGTAAAACCTTTATGTTTTGTGTATTTATACGGTGAATCTGGTCATGTGAATCATTATTCCCCTAAATCTATTGTTCCTCCCCCAAATATTTTTAAATCCATTCTATAATGATCAATTCTTGGGCTTCCATCTTCGATATGGGGTGACCTGTGGTGATCCAAGGTTATTATTCATTCAATTTCTTATGGTTTCTTGTCAATGTCTCTCATTTTCAACTGTTATTTATCCCATGTGATTCAACATAACCTTTCATATCTCTACAATATTTTTTTATTTATGGTCTACTGGTATGTTTTTGGTTCGTAATCATTTCAGGGAAGCATTTCTTGTAGGGAAGGTTACTAAAGATCTATTACATTGGTATTTTATCACAAAATGGATAGTAATTCCTTTGAGACAAGGAATTCATTTCATCTATTTAAATTATGTGAAAATTTTAATATACAATGGTTTATTGCGTTTGATAATAATTAAATTAACATAATAATATTTAACCATATAAAATAAATCAGTTATGATCATATATTGATGTTTTTTTTCTTTATACCTTGATAACAGTTTTCCTCATGATTTTATAGAGTGTGTGATATCTATTTTATGCTTTTTACATGTTTTTATTAATAGATTAGAATTTTTATATTTAATTTTTTTTTATTTCAAGAATAAATTAATAATCATTTAGATTCTGAAATGTTAATAAGATTCATTTCATAATCTACATATCTATGTAATTTTATTATAATAAATGTTATGTGAGTATTATGAGAATCATTTTTATAGTAGTTGATAAAAATAGAAATCTACATTAATTGATAATGTTACTTCATACTGTTATATGAAACATGATTTGATGATAGGGAGAATGCTTATTTTTTGATTGATTATTATATCTTGATGCTTCATGTTTCCCATAGTTGTCATTTTCTATTACTAAGATGGTTAAATAAATATGAAATAAGAAATATTTATTTGATAATTTTTATTTCTATGGTCTTATTTTTTTTCTTTTAATTGTGAAGGCCGAGTGAATAGTTTTGGATCCATGATATATATTTATAGGTAGAGGCAGAATTCATAGTGGTAGGGTATAGTTTTATTATTGTATAATATTTTTTACTAGTTTTTTTGATGATATGTTGATAAATTTATTTTTCTATGGTTTATTGATTCCATGATGTGAATTTATATTGGGATGGTTGGGCTTGGGATGAGTGAAATTTTTGGGGGAATAGTCGCCTAACTGATGTTATGGTAGTAGATAGTTGTGTTGGATATAATCATCTAGATATGCATTTTCGTATAGGAGATGATTCCATAGGTTATGAAAATTTTTGACTATTGGATTTCACATTTATGTGATGTTGAGATTTTATATTAATGTTTAGGAATTTGTTTGGTATTCAAAGACCTATTTTTTATTTAATATTGATTATTTTCCCCACCACATGAGGAAGCTTGAGGTTCATGGTTGCAGGATTCATCTTCGTGGAATATTAGTATGGTTTTCCTATAGTACGTATTATATCAATTGATTCAAATAATTAATTCAAAATTACTGAAGAATGTGATTTGCAATGATGGATTCTTCTTAGAGGGAATGAACATTACTCTAGTGGTTAGGGTAATCTAATTTTATGTGGTATATTAATACATGTTAATTAATGGATAATGAGTTATTTAATAGAAGTATGTGAGGAAGAAGAAATAGGTAATTAATATCCTGTTTTAAATTAATGAATTATTTTAGGAAATTTAGTCTTAATAGTTGATTTCGAGAGTCTATGAAACACTAGATTCAGTTGAGTTTAAGACTCGATTATTCCTACAGTGTATTTATGAGATATATTCTATCTTTTATATCTAAAAATTCATATACCTACCAATTATTTTAGTTATTTAAACTAACTCTTATTGCATTTTGGGATGGTGCTTTCCCCAACATCCAAGTGGGATAATTGATGGATGACTTCCCCCCCATGCCCGACCTCTTCTCATCATAATTACTTGTGCTAGTATAAATGGCAGTTAATTTTCCGTTATATGTGTATATAGGTATGTGTTGTCTTATATATATTTCACACACATGTATTGTTGGATATATTATCCCAATAATTATTATATTTATGATGTGTATTGGATATAATGGGTTGATATTCTTACTCAGTTCATGGGATTTGATGGACTGAGGTATAATGTATGATGTATGATGCAAATCCTACGAGCAATAGTGGATCCTATAAATTATTTGGTTACTACATATGAAATTGTTATTTATGATGATGTTATGATGTGATGAACGAGTTTCATGTAGTGATTCATTGCTTGGGTGTCATTGATATGGCTTACTTTTTGAGAGAGATGGATCATGATAGGAATCATTGGAGCATATCAAAAAAATAGAGGGGAAGTAGGAGTGGGGTACCCATGATATTTCATTATTATATTATATGATAAGCTTTATGTGATAAATGGTTGCCGTTTTCCATGGTGAGGTTGTGAAATTATTATAACTATTTTGTTGATGGGGTTCTTTCATTGTTATTTAATTAATTTAGCATGCTTTCTTTGAGGTATGATGACCTAGAGATCTATCATATTTGGCACGAAGGGAACGAAGCGCCTGATTATCATGCCTCCAAAGCTCCTTTGGATGATGTTTTCATGTGTTTTCATTGCACTGGTTCTATTCCACCCAAAGGAGTGTGTATTGTTATTGGTGACCCCCTTGTATTGCATTATTTTAGGCCTCCACAATCCCCGGAATTTTGTATTCCTCCTTTAGGGTCCCTTCTTCCAATAAACAATTTATGACTAAAAAAGGTTCTCTTTCACTTGGTAAGTTCTATATGGAAGTACATGTTTCCACATGAGATTTGATATAATTACACATTTCAGAGAACATGTTTTTGTGTTATACATGTTTTCTATCTCTTACAGAAGTTTCCCGTATAGTGTAGTCCCTCCCATTTTCATTTTTAATATACCCTAGGTGGTAGTCACCAACTTAGGGACTATAAGAGGAAGGACTCAGAAAGTCATTGTATGCCCCCATAATTGAGGTATTATACTAGAAAGGGGTATTGATAGAGTATTATCAAAGGAATGAGTTTAGATATTGGATGTAAATTGAAGATAGTGACATGTTAGGTTTCATGGGTTTTTATGGAAACGATATCTATTATGTTTAGTAAGTGATGTTAGCATGGGATACTAGACGAGACACATGTATTTATGGACCACATCGATCTCTTGCATAAAATGTTATGTTTGAAGATCATACTAAATTAAGTGATACTATTATTTGGGTAGATACCTTGGATGGAATCATGCATAATTCATCTTGCGCCTCTGTATGAAATTGATAGGCCTTGGTATATGCTAAAAATATAAAATGATAACAAACTAATTTGTTGATAAATGTTAAATATTACATAGTCCATGTTTGATTGACCAAAAAATTTATTATGTTTACTAGAATGGATATAATTCATCGTCCTAAATTGGATCTCAATGAGGATGATTAGCAGGTTGTACCATAAGATCATTGTAGAGTGTAGGTTGATAAAGAGACATGGAGGGGGAACTATATGCGTTTCAATGCTAGAGTTTATATATGTATATTTGTAAGATCGAATATTTCTATGAACCCTATTCTGATTAAATAAATATTTATAATATCACATTACACTATATCCAAATTTCATTATATTTTAAAATAAGTTCCACTTACACTACAAGTATCACCAACTTAGATATACTTACACACAGCCTGGAGTTTCAACCAAATAACATTAAATTGTTATAATAATCTAAACACTATAGTTATAATATTGTCTTTCAAATTTTTTATTTGAATATTAATAACTAATTTTAAATCATTATTTGTATTATATTTATATCAATAATAATTATTTACAATAAGTCAAATAACTTTTTGTAATGTATTTATATGTTTTAAAATATAATTTTCTTAAAAGAACTTTTTATGTCATTTTTTAATAACAATAAAATTAATTTAAGGAACATTTAGAAGGAAATTTTATATATTAGTATAATTTATATAATTCCTAATTTCAGATTTATATTAGGGGGAATTTTTTAGACTATTTAGAAAAGTCATCATCATAAGATATATAGTAAAAAATAAATAATTTAAATTAAAATTCAATTCCTCATATAATTTATTTATATTTTCAAATTATATTAAAATTTTGTTTTATATTTTATTTAGATAAATTGAACATAAATTAACTTGATTTATGAAATTTGAACCAATTTTACAATGAAAATAGATATAAAAAGGTTCACCACATTAATATTTCCCCTATAAAAATATTTGTCTCACAACATCTCTGAGAATAATTTTAAATTAATTATATCCTATTTTTTGAATTGAATTTGATTAATTAGTTAAAATTATTTGGAATAAAAATTAAATTTTTGGTTTAATAAAATAAATATAATTTCAAAAAAATTATGAATCCAATTAAAATTAATTACATTAATAATGGTGTATGTTAGATTACATAGTGTGTATACATTAATCCTAATGGGAAGAATGACCTATAAAATACATTAAAATACATTGGATACACATATTTTTACCATATACTCTATTATTTATAATTTTATTCATTTTGTGGAAAATATTTTTAATAAATCGACCCATATAATAAGTTAACTAAAGAAAATGGCAAAACAATGTAGCTCTCCTTGCTTTTAATTCCAATACTACTTTGGAGAATGAATAATGCTTCATATTTAGAATTATAAAAATTATTTTTAAATTTAAATTAGTTTTTTTATCACGATAATATAACTTGAACATATTTGGATGATTTAATTACATTAAACTCTTATGAAATACCAATACAGTGATTATTTAGTTTGAAAATATATTAAATAAATGACATTAAAAACATTAAAAGGAATGTAAATTTATGGAATATTTATGTTCCATTATGTTTTTTGAATAATATGTCATTTTTATAGGTGTGAAATTAATATTTTAATCTTTAATATTTTTCATATTTTTACAATTTAAATTTAATAAATATGGTCAGAATTGGCATTAATTTTATTTTATAGAATATGACATTTTACTAAAATATTTCAAATTTAATAATAATTTTATATTATTCCAAATAATTTTTAGATGTTTAATGATCTAAAATATTGTATATTTAAGGAATAAATGAATTTTTAATGAACAAATTGGCCATTAAATATAAAAAACATTATTTGCACGATCGGGGATAAATAATTTTTTTTCATGTTACATGTGCCTGTTTTAAAATTAACTTACATCATATGTGGGTTCCATTTTAAAAAAAATTATATATCATATTTTAATTATTCTGGGTCTATATAATCTAAAAAATAAAATTTATTTTATTTTTAATGGTCGAATTACATAAGATAGAAAACTAGTTACCGTAGTAAAGAATTTTTTTTAAAAGTGTGGAAACATTGATGTTAATAAAAAAAATATAAAAATGCACTTATTTAATTGTGGTGGAAGATATTATCAACCATAATTCCCCATAAATCCATTATTTATCAATTTCTTTTTCAAATTAGATGATTAGAACTCCCATTAGATTATATCTTTTGGTATTTATTAGAATTCCACCCCTCCTCCTCAAACAACAGGCATTCACTCTTCCTTTTCCACAAACCACTGAAGACAAATATGATCATCCAAAAATAGTCCCAATATGATAAAAATTTTTATCTTATATTCCTAGATACCTCAGTTTTTTCCTATATATATATAAAATGATTCTATTTAGTGATATCAAAAATTAGTTACCTGAAAAAGAGGTAATGTTCTTAAACATGTATTTCTATTTGATTGTTTTTTAAACCCATTATTTTATTCTTATTACGTGATTATATAAAAAAATCTATATAATAAATATAATTATATTTTTTTATTATAATAGTTTCAATTAAATATACAAAAAAGTCCCGGAAATTGGTGATTAACTTACCATTCGTGTGGACAACTAACTTCCACCTTGTGAAATGATGTTGTTTGTTTTACCTTTATAACAACTAATTGTTAATAATTTTGAGAGAGATATGGTTTAAATTATTATAATTATGAAATATATGAATTATTTATGATTTTATAAATATTATTCGATACAGAAAATCAAGATATACAATTATAATATAAAAGAACATTATATATTGAACTGTGGACCACTACCTCATCGAAGGGATGTGATTCATTCGCACTATACATAGAATGTATAAATGATGGGTTCAGAAAATTTATATTGTGTATATGAAATAAAAATTGAAATATATATATATATATATCATTTACATTTTTTCATTGAATGTGATAATAAAACGGAAATGACTTTTATGGATAAATATGGCTTATGGCCTCCATAAACTATTTTTTTCATGTCGTATTTCTATAATTTTATGATTATTATAAATACATAATTAATGAATATTTATGGATATTATATTATATTTCAAAATATTGAAATAATAATATCCTGGTATATGTAATAGAATCAATAATAACATGTCAAAACACATACGAAAATACAAAGTGATTTTTACCCAAAACCAAACTTTAACATACAATAGTTAATAAACAGGTAATATAAATTCATAATTCAATAATATATGTAATTAAATATAATAATATAGTTATGTGTATGATTTAATATATACATGTACATACTATACTTATGTTTTAATTTTTATGAATAATTTCATCGTCTAATTTAAGGGTTTTCTCAACTCACGTTTATTTCTATGATTTATATTCTATATTCACCAATTATTCTTATCATGTGGTGTATATACATCCTTGAAACATTTTATATCAAGAATTTAACATATATCATGATATAAAATTATCCTATTTATTATATTAGTTCATGGAGTTAATGGTTCAAAATTTATCAAATATGTAAAGTGTTATTTTATCAATATGCCATCATTGAGAAACACGTTCTGTTACGAACCTATTTTCATTTATGAGGAGTATATAATTACCTTAGAAATATTTTATAATTAATATAAATCATTTAATTATATAATATGTTTCATTTAATGTTATTATTTCATGGGTATTATGAATTAAATATTTCCACATTGTTAGGGACACTTTGAATTGTGTAAATATTATTTTCCATTAAAATTGACTTAAATGACGATTCCAAATTATTTTACATATAAGATGAAATACATTGATTTGGGTTATTATTTACTATGGTTATGATCCAAGGATACCATTCATATTCCATTAATGAATGTTTTATACCTTGTATGGCATGTTTTTCATAAGACCTATTTCTCATCCACATTTTATACAATGATAAAATGCTTTTGAAACCATTTTTTCAAGTGTTGTTCAATGTGGAAATTTTATCGTTTCCCAAGGTTATGATTTTATGATGTGTTTATAATATACCTTTAATTTATGGAATTTTAATATGATATTTATTAAATCCATCACTTTTAGGGTATATAATGTGATGAAAGTTTTATTATCTTGTTGATAAAATTTGTATGATTTTATTCTATGATGCGTGTGACCAATAAATTCAAATAATTAATTAGGAAATGATAAATGTTTTATGTTCTAAAAGGGTACATAGTAGGTAATTAAATTACCCAAATAAAATGATACATTTGAGGGAATCCTAATAAAAAACATGGTAGTGCACAATAGGGAATCCTAAACCCCAAACAAGAGGGGACATGGGAGGGCAGCCCTTACTCGAATAAATATGTTCCATGAGAGGGAATGATAATCCATAAACAATATTGTAAAACATAGGGAATCTCAATCCCAATATAAGAGGTTACATTGGATTGAATCACAATCCCTAAACATGATGGGACAGTAAAGGGCATCCAAGGCGCAAAACAAGAGGGTACATGGGAGGGAATACCATTACCGAATAATGTACATATGTGACTAACCATAAACCTATCATTTTTTAAGGACTGTGTAGGATGTACTGACATATGATTTTCTACACTAATGTGTATGATACAATTCTATTCCTTATTTCTCTACTATTATCTCATGGGACATTATCTTGATTGACATATTATTTATGTCTTTTGAACTATCAATATTTATGAAGTGACTCCAGATTATAATCATCGATATATAGTGTATGGTATTCCAATTTTATGATCATGTTTTCAACCCCATATCCCTTATCAATATTAAATATCTCTTTTGTTTACCCTTACAGAGCATCTGATCTCACCATTTTATTCTATTTATTTTCTATGAGTTACGTGTAATGTTTTTGTATAGGAGTACTAATATGGGAAGATCTTTAAGGGAGATTTAGAGATCTATCACCATGGTGGAAAATTGTGTTTTCATGTTTAATTATAAATTAATCTATTATGGTCCACAAACATGACTTTTTATAATGCTCTGAATATTCATCTATATTGATGGGATATCAATGTATTAAAATCATGGGTCACTATAAATGGTATCAAATGAAGGTTTTAGTCATCCTTTGGAAACTAGTATTACAATTATTTTCTCACATTCCTAGGGATATTTCCAAGGATATGTATAGGGATGTCTATAAGGTTAATTATAAGGATGAATTAAAGTAATGAAATAATTCATTGAATAGTTTTTATGTACTGGAATAGTTTTTTCCATGAAATTATGACTTTTTCTATGTAATAAAAGTGGATTATTCTCTATAATTGTTGTACATAGGGTTACAACCCTAAAAACACCATATTTAGCTAGACTCAATATATAAATGTTGTATAACAATGGGCCTTCCTTCATCCCATGATTGACACTTCCAAGGTATATTATATGGAAATTCACAAACACGTTATGAAATGTCATGTATGATTTATATATAATAATACTATTAATATTTAATAAAGCATATTATGTCACATATAAATGATGTGTCATGATTTAGACTTCATATAAGTTATTTTTCCTGACTATGTGGATTTCTTCCGTGATATGTTTTTCTTACAATTTTCTATCTTATTTTATTCAATGTTATGGACTAGATTGAAAATGAATAAAATTTAATGTTACATATGTCTAATGTATAGGATTTATAAAAATTATTTCACTATGTGATAATCATATAAAGTTAATTAGGATGAAAATATGATTATTGGTTATACTAATGAAGATAAATTTTCCTTGAATGACATGTGGATGATATGGGAATTTCTTATAGTATTGTCTATATTTGAAATATGTTTCATGAATAAATTGATGTTGAGGAACCTTAAAACATTTTTTTTATTTCATATATTATAATATAGGTATTATGGTATAATATGAGGAAGCTTATTTAGTTGTTTGTTAATGAAGTGGGATGAATGATGTGATTTTGTTTTGGAATTCTGTGATTATATTAAATGAATCCTAATATATATATATGCATTTTCAGTATATGTTTTTTATTGATGATTGTAAAGGATATGTTGAATAGTGATGAAGATATTGGAATATTATTTTAAGGAAATGCGATATTTTTCTTAATGGTAGGTATCCCTTCATTTGTTCATGATAGGGGGAACATTTTGTTACAATTGGACAAAGATATTATGGATTTGATAAAAGTAAATTTGATATTATCAATGAATATTGAACCAACGAAGAATTTTTTGACAATATGGTTTCTGTTATCATAGATGAAGTTCACAAAATCTTGGTTTTGAGATTATATCCAACAATCATTTGAATAAACAAACATTATTGTTTTCCAATTGGTTCATTGGAAATTGAACTTATTACCATGTTTCATGTGAATACATGATGAAGGTATTGAAGTGTTTGGTATGTCATAAATAACTCTTGCTTTATGATATACCCGATATCAATGATAAACTATTTTTGAGAGATTTACAGACCTTATTTTTAATATTTTGGACATTCATCGTTTAGAATTTTTATATGTTTATCCATTTATGGAATGGATTATGTTAAACACTAGATAAGGTTATTGATATTCACATATTATCTCACCATAGAAGTATTTACGCATATAAAATAACATATGAGATCCATTTTTTTGTGATTTTGACTAAATATATATGGAATGAATTTACATTTTATCTATGTATCTCATGATATATTTTTAAATCTGTAATGATTGATTCATCATTATTACCTAGAGTAATATTTGATGTTTCAATTGATCAAGTAACAAATAAATGATGATATTGTTTAAATGGAATATAATAATATCAATTATGTATATATTCTTGTGAAAAAATATTCATCTTTACGAAAAAAATCGTTATAAAAAAATTAACCTTCTATCATTATTTCTGTAGATATTAGGGACCACTTTCATGCTTATTTGGTTTATGGTTTGGTGATTGTTAAATTTTTCTGGGTCACCACCTTTCATATGATCAATGATCATTTTAAACCACTATAATTTTTATCATTTTCATTCGTGATTATATTTAATGTTCCACCTATGTTCTCTAACATGTAAAACTAGTTTTCAGTTATTTTGGGGTAACCATTGTGGTTCCAACAATAAATTATTAATTTATCTTATAGTATTTTTTTATGATGTGGTTTTCAATGAAGGTAAAAATAAAGTATTGAACCATTTAAAAACCTAGATGAATTATGAGGGAGAAATTCATATTAAGGGGGGGGGGAGAATGTAACACCCGATAATGTAAGAACCTTTTTGAATAAGTTAATTAATTTCATTGCATTCAACACTATGGAAAACAATAGTTATACATGACACCATGTTAATATTGTGCTACACCGAGCAACAACTAATCCTGCATTACATGCAACAATGAGTTTCTACCAAACAAAAATATATTATTATAATTATTTCAACAAGATAGTTATAAAATAGAAATTAATCCTAGTAATATTAATATTAAATACTATAATTAAATTTTTATATATAATAGTTTTATATAAATAAAACATATTGAAAATAAGATATATAAGTTTTAGTAAATTCTCTATATTCTTTAAAATTATATTTTAATCAATGATTTTTTTAATTTCTTTCATTGAAAAATAATAATATTTATTTTAGATGCTTTTTGAAATATATTTTTTTTAAACATAGTTTTTAAATTCATAATAAAAAAATTATCATAAGGTAAATTATTGGGATTTTTATTAAAAACTTTATCTTAGGATAAATAATGAAAAATATTGAATTTAAATTCAAAACCAATTCATAGTATAAATTATTTATATTTTGAAAATATAAATAAACATGGTTTTTATTTTTAACTAGATCAAATATACAAAAATTAATCCAATTTGGGTCATTTTTTTCAATTCCACATTTAAATTTGAAAAAAAATAGTTCTAACTTTTGAACATTTCCCTATAAAAATTGATTTCTTGTAGCTTCTATGAGATTTATTGGACTTAATTCAATTATCATCTATGAGTTTAATATGAAAATATGTATTAATGTATTGGGAGTCATTATGAAATTCTTTTTATAATAATATCAAATTAATTTTTTACCAAAATATTTGGAAATGTAATTTAAATTAATTTTAGAGACTATGGTGTCAATTAGTTTTTTTATTCGATAAAAATTAATTTTTTGTTTAAAATGACAATAAAACTTGTCGAAATTCAATTATGTATCCATATTTTGACCATATACCCTCTTTGATAAAATTTGTTTTGTCAGTGTAACACTTGTTCAAGAATGTGGAACATATTATATGTTCTATAAATAAAAATAAAAAATGTACCTTCTTTACATTTAATTACTATAATTATATAGAGTATGGATTAATCTAAATATTTTAGGATGTAATTTTATATTGAAATTCATATAATTATTTTATCATAATATTTTTACGTTAATTTTTTTAAATGATGTAATTATATTAAACAACTGAGAAACACCAACACATAGATTATTCAGTTCATATTAAAATAAAATAAATATTCTGGAAAACATTAAAAGTAAAGTATTTTTAATAAATAATTTGGTGGAATTATTTCATTATATGAATATATCATGTCCATATTTAGTGAAATTAATAGATTTCAATTAAATACTTGTATTTAATTTTTTAAAAATTAATTAAGTTACTAATGTTCATATTTATATTAATGTATTTTTAAAATAAATGATGATTTATTAAATTTTTTAAAATATAATAAAATTATAAATTATAAAAAAATTTATTTAGTTCATAGTTAATATCAAATATATATTTTTAAAGGACTAGTTGATATTTTATATTGAATACATTAATTTTAAAAAATAAACAAAATATTATAAGCATGATCCATGTTAGATTTTTATTTTTTCGTCTGACATGTGTCTATTTTAAAATTAATTTCCAAAACAAGTGGTATTTTTTATTAAATTTGAAATAAAATTTATAATTATGTAGTGATATATTGTTTTATAAATCAGAATTTAATTTATTTTTAATTTTTAAATTACATAGGTTATAAAACATGTTACATTAAAAAAACTAAAATGATAAAAGTGGGGAAACATAGAAGTTAATGAAAATAATTAAATAAAATATATTATTGTTATGTGGTGGTTTATTTAGTTGAAAATAAATCACTATTAATTATTAATTTTCCTAGTCATTGTCTATGTGATGTATGAGATACCTCCCAATATTTTTTACCTTTTTTATATACTAGAATTCCAACCCTCATCATCCTCCATAAAAAGGAATTCACACTTCATCTTCTTTGCACCTTTTAATCCAGATTGGATCATCCAAAATCATACCAAATAATCTATGGAATTACTTACTTTATCATTTAAGCCTCAAAGTTATCATAAATCCGAAAATGGAAGCCCATATGTTCCAAACAAAATGAGTTACCCAGAAAAGTGGTATTGCTCTTCAACGTGCATTTCTGTGTGATTTATTTATCCACCTATTCATTTCTTCTTATTCTATGAATATTTAATAAAATAATTATATATGAAATAATTATATGTTTTTGTTATAGTTTTTTCACCTACACCTATGAACACCACCCTAAAATGGGTAATGAGCTTACTTTCCATTTATAAAGCGGACTGACGTGTCACAACCCGTCCCCCAGGGCCCGTTTTGTGTCTACCCCAAGCCCGCGGTCCATAGGCTAGGGGATGGAGACTAGCACGAAAGGCGTAAATCCCTAGTACTAGGAAGGCATTTCATTCATAACTGAAAACAAACACAACTCGAGTACAAGTGGAAGCCAAAACAAAGTGAAAACTATCTAACAAGAGTACAGAAAGTAAAGGGGCTAGAATACAAGCCCAACAGAAAAGTAAAAATACAACTTAAAACAAGTACTACTAAAAAGGGAAAAATAGTTGGATAGTGAAAGCAGCCCCTGGATCGTCCTCCAGGTATCCTACTTGAAGGGTAGGCGCAGATAGCCTTCTTAGTGCTCCACGTCCAACTGTCTTCTCCAGGTACTATCTCGTCGTGAGGTCCATCGCCAGGTACCGTCTAATCCCCGTAGACTCCACCTCGGTTAGCGTTGTCCGTTGTCTGCATCCAACACAATGAGGTGTGGGCACATCCCATGTAGGGGTGAGTATAACGATACTCATTAGGGACCCCGAGACCCTCAAGGTCTCCCAAAATCCATCAAGGATAAACCACAATGTAAGACTTCAACGGATAAACATTACATAGGTATATTCCCATACATATACCAATGTTATCAAAAAAACCCCATCTAAATCATGATTAAAACACAAAGGTCGTTGACTCAGCTCGAACCAGGATTTTTATTCACGAAGTCGAAACCACGGCTACTGGAGAACTCCTCCATTATCCTGTACAGTGGGCTTGCCACTACAACCAAGGGCTTCCTACTAACCTTGGACTGCTGAAGTACTCCACATGTCGAGTATTTTGGGCCAGCTACTACAACCAAGAGCTTCCCACCTTGGGTATTCCGCTACAACCAATCACTCCTCTGTCGTGGGTGTGCTGCTACAACAAGCACTCCCCACTAGGCCATCTGAATCACAAGGAGTCGATCGATCGGTAGTCGTCATGTCTTATCCAGCTACTAGGTCTTTGAAATCTCCTTCCTCGTCATCGGGAGGTTCTGCTCCACAAACTACAATTCATTACTTCCAATAGTCACTAAATCACGCGTGAATGTATCTTGTAGAACCACAATGCCACAAGGGTCTCAACGAAACAGACGTCATGTCAATCGGACACCCGGTCTGATAGTAATTGGCATTTCTGTTCCAGGGGCCCGGATGGTTTTTAGTCTCAAACCAACCTGACCGTAATCCAACAACGTCAGAACCTCATGTTTAGTATGCTAAAAGAACTGTGTCATCAAAAGGAAACCAACAAAGATGATGGTACATCAAACTGACGTCTGGTACTTATGTTATAAGCGTTTTTCCTCCTAAGGCCCGATTGGTTTCGATTTCGAACCAACCCGACCATTTTTTCAAAGTCGTCCAAAACTCACATAGAGTATCGCAAAAGGACCTCCTCGTCGCAAGAATCCGAGTGCCCAGACAGCGCGTCGATTGAACGCACTGTAGTGAAGTTATTCGCATTTAAGTGAAACGGGCCCGGCCCGTCAAGCCCGGTGGGCTAGTGGGTCGGCACATTCTGGCTCGGCGGGTCTGACACATCTAAGGGGTCGGATAGACCTGATAATGCGCGGACCGGCCCGGCGTGGCGCAACCCGGCACAGCAGGGCGCGGCCCGGCCTTGCGTGGCGTGGCCCGTCAGGCAGGGCGCGGTCCAACCCGGCGTGGCGCGACCTGGCTCAGTGGGGCGCAGACCAGCCCGTGGCTAGGCATGGGTCGGCTCAGCGGGTCGAGGGATGCTGGGAGACATGACCCCCCTCTTTCTTGAAATGGCGGCGCCGAGCGGCGCCGCCCTTCCATCCGGCCTGCAGAAGCTGTCCGGTCTTCCTCGCGCGAGTGGCCTGCCCGGGCGGGCCCCTGTTCCCCCAGCGCAGCGCCCTCCTGGCACCACGGGGTCTTCCCAGCCCAGCCGGCTACCTGCCGACCGGAACGTATGCCGAGCGGCCCTCAAAATGCGGCCAACGGTACTCCGCAGTGCGACACCATGGGGCACCACGATTCCTCTAACCCGGCCGACTACAGCCAGCCGGTTCTTCTTCGGCCGAGCGGCCCACGGTTGTGGGCCGCGGTTCTTCCACACGCGGCTAACACGTGTTAGAAATTATCTCCCTTCTCTGTCGCTTTCGTTCGTCATCGCCTCTCTCAACACCGCTTCCGTCAGAAAAAAAATGTTGATCAACGGAGGGTTATCGAGCCGTTTTTGTACAGCCCGCACCCTCCATGTTAGGCAATATCAAGGGGCCAAGATGATCACTTTCATTCAAAAATGACAAGAATATAATTTTTTTAAACTTAAATTACACAAACCCCCTTCCTCGTAATTGATTTCGAATGTCGTCGAGCCGCGTAAGATGAGCGTCGCGGAGAATGGTGTCGTCCCGTCATCGTTGGAGGAAGATTCGTTATCATGACACAGAAAGGGAATTCGAAGATGAAATAGATTCCTTGACTTCGAGGTGCATCTAAGGAGGATGTTTTGTTGAAAGAAGTTATTTGTATTCTTCTTCAGATTTGTTCTTCATTGAAGGACAATGTTCTTCTTCGGAGAGGAGCACCTTCTTCTAATTCTCAAGAGCCTTCGCCACCAAAATATTTTCCATGGAAAATATTATAATAAGGCTTCCCATTATATTAGAATTTCCATGCAATTCAAAACAATTCAAATAGAATTTTTCACTCCCAAGTTAATTAAAGTAGGTATTAATTATTTGGGTTCGCCTAATTTATGAGAGAAGAGGTGGCCTCATTAATTCATGGGAAATCAAAGAGTTTTAAAAAGGGGGTGAAGAGTTCCAAAAAGAGAGTTGATGGGGTTAGGGCTCGTGTGGACCCCACCACCATTATCCTCCCATGGGAGGTTAGGTGGGGTGGGGGCCCCACATCCAACTCCTATTTAGAGGAAATAACCACCATCAAATAAAAATTATGTACACATTATTTTTTATTATTTTTTAATGAGTCTCTAAAATAATCTTCTCCTCCCGATCAGACTCAACTACAGTAAAGGTCCCCTTAAGATAATATCGGCGCTGCGAGTTATTTGGTGTCCTTGGATTTCAATTACGAGCACCAGTTCAAGAGATAGAAAAACCCACACGTACCTTTACTGAACCTATGCGAAAAAAACATCAGAAATTGATTCCGGGCACACCAGGCCTCAGAATCAGGCACCGTCAAAAACTACGGAGTTGTAAAATATCAAATAAATTAAGAAAAAACAATTCCTTGAAATTTACAGACATTAAATTACCCCCATAACAGGGATTTGTGTCCCCATAAAGTTACAACACATAGTAGGGAAACAAAGGGGGGTTTTGATCATGTATCTAAGCCTTCTTCTCCCACATGCTCTCCTAGAGGTTCCCATGCTGCTAGCGAATTCGCACCAGAGGAATAGACCATCCACATTGGACCCACTCTTGTCAATCCTCAATCTCCAATGGAACCTCCGTGAAAGTCGCCCCGTCTTCGATGTCCATCTCCCAGTGGACGATGATGTGGGGCGAGTCCTGCATGCATCTTCTCATCTAAGATACATGGAAGACGTCAGGAACCAGGTACAACTGAGGTGGAAGGGCAAGGCGGTAAGCAACCTCACCTACTCTGCTAAAGAATTGGTGGAGTGACTGCAGATAAGTTGCACCATCCCTATCCAATAAGGATATCAGCAATGCAGCCAGCTTCTCCATCACCTCTCCTAGGAGCTGAATGCATGAACTCTTACAGAGAGAATTCGCTACTAAGTTCCCCTTCCTAGGAGTATAGACTATCTCTAAGTCATAGTCATGGAGAAACTCAATCCATCACCATTGTCTCAGGTTTATTTCCTTCTGAGAGAAAATACAACTGAGACATTAGAGATTAGGGAAAACCGAAAAATGTTTGCTCAATGAACTATGGGTGAGACTAGCCAATTGTAAGAACTCGACTTCACCCTTCCTCGGCTACATTCTTCAAGAGCTGCTATGATTTCTCCTTTGCTAAAAAGATAAATATAGTCTCATCCCCTATAAAAACCACATCCTTTTCCTAATAAAGTAAATCCTAACATGAAAGGTGCTAATTCATCCCATGGATGACGTCATAAGGCCTCGATGCTACTACCAAGAGATCCAACCAGTACTCTTGCCTCCAAAGGTTGAGTAACACTGTCGGCATCAGTGTGTGGTCACTGTGTCTCCTCCAGTTTGAATCTCAAATGTGAGGGTCAAGTGAACGGTTTTAACTCGAACCACTTAGTATTAACCTCACAAAAAGGAAGGAAAGAAATGTCATAAAGACAAGTGTCTTTTATTATTCAGCTCAAAGTACAAAGACACAAAGTAACCACAACAATGATATCAAGGAAGCTAGAACCACCAAGAACAAAGGCCTCCATGCCTGGAACTAGTCCCGCTCCTATCCACCTGCTTTCGGAGCTCCATAGTCATATGCTTTAGCTGCCAGAAGCTGTGCTCTCACATGTCCACATGGTCCATGTAGTCAGGGTGGACCTCATTAGGGTGGTGGTGGCACCACCTCGAAGTGTCTTCCACCACAAGCTGCACGAACATCTCCTCTGCCTCGGTCTCCTGCTCCTTGCGGTCCGCCAAGATCGAACCTCTACCTCTACCTTGTAGGTCCTTCATCTATATGATGATTGTATGTATTGTGGGTCAGACAGTCACGTGCCATGTGACCAATCCCGCCGTAAGAGTAACACTGTCCACTCCCGGTAAATCGTTCTCCACCCCAGGTGCCTCGCAAAAACGATTCTAAGTCATACAGATGACCACCTATGGGTCTAGTCCTCTTGGACCTCTGCGTCATCTGTCTACTGCCAGTTACAGAAGACTCTAATGCATGTCGACTATGAGTGGGTTCCGCTGCTGGAGATTTCTCAGCAAGGACACTCTCTACTAGGAGGGCTCGCTGCAACACCCATGTCAGGGTCAGGATGTTGTGAGAAACAACTGAAGCTCTAATATCTCACCTGATCCCTTAATTGAATGTCTGATCCCTGAAGAACCAGTCACATACCATATTAGTAGAGTATCACGAGAGGTCTGTGATCCTTGTTGAGTATTGTGCAACTTTCATGATGCCTAGCTGCAGATGTAGTAGCTCTTTTATATGCACCGCTTGAAGGGAGGCTGGTACAAACTCCACTCAAAATAGGATCTCGAAGTCTTTCTAGAGAAGTGCTGCCTCATCGTGGACCTGGAGAATCAGGCACCACCATCTGCCTGCAGCTTCCTGAAAGAGGTTAGCAGCAAGGATCACCATAAAGAATGCTGGTGTCTCTACCAGTCTGATGAATCTATCCACTGCCTCTAGCCAATCCTCAAATGCATGTTGGTCTGTCTCTCTTCGAACCTAGGTGGCCTGTGGCGCTGGAACTCGTGCAGTGCGCTCAAGCAGCGTGTATCACCTTCTGTTGGGGTTGGTGACATCAGTGGACCAACGGGGGTAGTACTGCTAGTGCCTCCGCTGATGCCTCAACTGGAAGAGGGCTTTGTACTGAGGCCTCGTCGCTCGGTGGGATGTCAGTACGCACAACTATAGGGTCTCTAACTGGTCATCCGTGTGGAGGCATCCTGGATGAACAGATGAGACACGGTCCCAAGACTATACCTGGTGAGCTGACCTGGTTTGAGTTGACATAAAAAAACTTTTTGAAAACACACACGCAATCATTTTTTTTGTGCACTGAGTCGGAAATCAGAAGTCAGGGTCCTTGTGTATGGATATGTCTGTCGACCACACCGACACTGGACTCTTGGACTGAAATCCACACATAGTACCCTTAACACTATTGCTTCACAGAAAGAACATATTAGATTCCTATGTTTTGCGGTAGAACCGACATCCTATAATACCAACTTTTCATGACCCGTCCCTCAGGACCCATATCGTGACTACCCCAATCCCGCCTTCTATAGGCCCGGGGATGGCGCATAGCACCAAAGACGTAAATCCCTAGTACTGGAAAGGCATTCCCTTTATAACAAAAAACAAACACAACCAGATTACAAGCGAAAAAAATCACTCTATGAAAACTGTATAACAAGAGTACTGAAAGTAAAGGGGCCAGAATACAAGCCCAAATGTAAATTACAAATACAACTGAAAACAAGTACTACTAAAAAGGGACAAACAGATGGAGGTTGAAACCAACTCTTGGATCGTCCTCCGGGGTTCCTACCTGAAGGTGAGGTATAGATATCCTCCTCAGTCCTCCACGTCCATCTATCTCCTCCTGGTACCATCTCGTCATGAGGTCCACCTCCAGGTACCGTCCAGTCCTCGTACACTCTATCTCGGTCAGTGATGTCCATCATATGCATCCAACACAACGAGGTTTGGGCATAGCCCGTGCAGGGTGAGTATAACGATACTAAGTACGGACCCTGAGACCCTCAATGTCTCACAAAAATCAACAAGGATAAACCACAATGTAGGTTTTAAAAGGATAACCATTACATAGGTATATTCCCATATTAATACCTAAGTTATCAAGTAACCAATCTCAATCATGAGGACAACATGAAGGTCGTTGACTAATCTCAAACAAGGATTTTTATTCAAGAATTCGAAACCACGACTACTGGAGAACTCCTCTGTCGAGTATAGTGGGCCTACCGCTACAACCTAGAGCTTCCCACTAACCTTAGACTGATGATGTACTCCACCTATCGAGTAATGTGGGATTGCTGCTACAACAATGCACTTCCCACAATGGGTCTGCCGCTACAACCAAGCGCTCCCCCTCATAGTCTACAGAGGTACTCCTTCTGTCGAGTACCGTGGGATTGCTGCTACAACCAAGCAATCCTCTGTCGTGGGTCTACTGCTACAACCAAGTGCTCCCCACTGGGCCATCCAAGTCACTCTGATTCGATCGACCAGCAGTCGTCAAGTCTTAGCTAGCTACTAGGTCTCTAAAATCTGCTCACTCGTCACCAGGATAGTCCGCTCCACAAGCTACTAGTCGTCACTTCGAAGTGTCACAAAATCTCACATGGAATTATCTCAATGAACCACCATGCCCTAGGTATCTCAATGCAATATGTGGCTCGTCAATCGGGCGCCCGGTCTGATAGTTATTGGCATTTCCATTCTAGAGGTCTGATTGGTTTTTAGGCTCAATCCAACCTGACCATACTCCAACAACATCCGAACCTCAAGTGGAGTATGTCAAAATAACCATCTCATCAAAATAAAACCAACATAGTTGTCGGTACATCAAACGGACGTCTGGTCCTTATGTTATAAGCTTTTCCGCTCCGAGGGCCCGGTTTGATTCGGTTTAAGACCAACCTGGCCGTTTTTCCAAAGTCGACCAAAATTCACATAGAGTTTCACAAAAGGACCTCCTCATCGCAAGAATCCCAATGTCGTAGATGGCGCATTGATCTAACGCACGGTCATGATGTTATTCGCATGTAAGCAAAACGGGCACGGCCCGCCAAGCTCAGTGGGATGTTGGGTCGGCCCGTTTAGGCTAAGCTTGTCCGACCAAGCTATGCAGTTGGCCCGGCCCGATTATGCGCAGCCCACCCCGATGTGGCGCGACCCGGCTCTGCGTGGTGCAGCGCAGCTCGGCGGTGCGCGACCCGACGCGGCGGGGCTCGGCCCGACGCGGCGTGGCCTGGCATAGCGTGGCGTGGCGCGGCCCGGCATGGTGCGGCCCGACCTATGGCTGGCCGCGCGATGCGAGGGGCGTGGCCCCCCACTTTCGCGAACAGGTGGCGCCTCCCTTCTATCCGACCAACCAAAGTCGTCTGGTCTTCCCGGTGCGAGCGGCCCGCACGGGCGGGCCGTTTTTCACCCAGCGTGTCGCCCTCTTGGTGACGCGGGGTCTTGCCAGCCCGGTTGGCCTCCTTTCGTCCGGTTCGTCCACCGATCGGCGAGAAAAATGCAGGCTATGGTACTCCACAGCGCGGCCCATTGTGGCGTCGTGGTTCCTCCTGCCCGGCTAGCTATGGCCGGCTGATTCTTCTTCGGCCAAGCGGCCCGCGGTTGTGGGCTTCGGTTCTTACACATTCGGCCTGCGCGCGCCCACCATTATCTCTGGTCATCATTGCTTCCGGTCATCATCACCTCTCTCGATGCTTCTTACATCGCCAAAAATTTGTGGATCAATGGAGGGTCTTCGGGCCAGGTTTGTTCGGTCCGCGCCCTCCACATTATGAGATATCAAGAGACCAAGACGATAACTTGCATTCAACAACGACCAGAGTATAATTTTAATAAACTAAAATTATACAAAACCACTACCTCGTAATTGACATCGAACGTCGTTGAGTCGCGAAAGATGAGCATCGCAGAGAATAGTGTTGTCCCTTCAACATTGGAGGAAGAGTCGTTGTCATGACGCGGAAAGATAATTCGAATACGATGAAGATTCCTTGATGTTAGGGTGCGTCCGAGGAGGAAGCGTTGTTGGAAGAGGTTCATCGCGTTCTTCGTCAGAGTTGTTCTTCGTTGAAGAACGGTGTTCTTCGTCAGAGTGGAACACCTTCTTCTAATTCTCTAGATCCCCCCCCACCAAAATATTTTCCAAGGCAAATATTATAATAAGGCTTCCCATTATATTAAAATTTACATGAAATTCAAAACAATTCAAAAAAATTTTTGACAACCAAGTTAATTAAATTAGGCATTAATTATTTTGGTTGGCCCAATTTATGAGAGAAGAGGTGGCCTCATTAATTCATGGGAAATCCAAGAGTTTGAAAAATGGGGATGAAGAGTTAATAAAGGAGAGTTTAAGGGGTTATGTCTCGTGTGGGACCCACCACCATTATCCTCCCATGGGAGGTTATATGGGTTGTGGGCCCCACATCCAACTCCTCTTTTGAAGAAATAAACACCTTCAAATAAAAATTATGTACACATAATTTTTATTATTTTTTTAATGAATATCCAAAAAATATTCTTCTCCCAATCAGACGCAACTATGGTAAGGGTCCCAATAAATGAATACCGGCATTGCGAGTTCATCAGTATCTTGGATTTTAATTCTGATCACTATTTCAAATGATAGAAAAAACCCCAAGTGCAGTCACTAAACTTACCCGAAGAAAACATTAAAAATTGATTCCGTGGACACCAAGCCTCAGAATCAGGCATCGTTCGAAACTGCAGACTCTTAAAATCCACAGAAATAATGAAAAAATATTTCCTTGAAATTTTCGGGTCATTATATAATGCCTATACATACAATTTAATTCTCTTTTTTTACCAACTCTCATGGTTTGGTATTATGATGAAATTAATTTTTCTTTTTATATATATTAAAATTATGATTTTTGCATGCATTTTTATTTATTATATATAAAATATCATTATTATTTTCATTTTGTGTAAATATGATAACATTGTTTGCGGAAGTGTGGACTACCCCCTACTCAAAGCAATGTGATTCCTCTATACACTTCATGGAATATATTAATGATGTTTTTATTGAAAACATATGATATTTATGAAATACTATTTCTATATTTATTAATATTATATAAAAATATATGGATATATGAACTTTATTTCCATTATTTTTAAACATCAAAAAAATAGAAACAATATGCATACGTACGTACAACCAACCATCCCCATGAATAGGGTATTCCATTTCATATTTGTATATATTATATAATATTATCAACACATATATGATGAATTTATATGATATTTGTATCATGTGATAAATTATTTAAATAAATTAATTTGTATTTTTGTAAGAGGATGATGAATAATATGTCAAAACACATTGGAAACATAATGAAATTGTTACCTGAAACAAGAGAGTGAATGGGATGTCATCCCATTCATAAACAAGAGGGAACATAGGAAGGCATCCGAAGACCGAAATAAGAGGGTAAAAAGGAGGGAATCACAATTCTGATCATAGTACATTGTTGATTATCCCAAACCTAACATGTTGTTATGGTCTTGGTTAGTATAATTGAAATAGGATTTTTTATGATTATGTGTATCCAAAACTTCATGTCTTTTTACACAATAACAATATAATGAATTATGATATTATTTTTCATATGGTTCATTCCTTAGGAACTACCATTCCTTATGACATGGATCCTGATTAGGATATTTTATATATATGGTATGTTCATCAAATTTTATGGTCATGTTATAATAACATTTTTCTCATGTTATGATTATATATCTCCCTTATTAATCCTAATGGAGAAAACAAAATCACTAATTTATTGTTTTTCCATTACATTGTTTTTGAATAAAGGATTCATGAATGGGTAATGGAAAGGGAATATCATTAATGTAGAATATTTATATATTTCCAAAAGATAGAATATTATATTTTCATGTTTCTGAACGAATTAAACTATTTCAGTCTATTGAAATATATTTTTGTATCCTGATTAATATGTATCTATAATGATGTATTGTACATGTATGTTTATACAAGGCCACCATAATGAAGGATCCATTTTTCATTTAGTCACAGAAGACTGTTTAGAGGTGGCTGAGATAGATTTTAGTTCGTTTTGTGATCCAAAGGAAAAATGCGGTTCATTGGATCTAATGATGATGTGTGGATTAGTGAGGTAGTTGGGGTTCACGCTCCTCTTGTGTTGCGATGATTTAGATGTGTCGTATATAATGTTTTAAGACCAAATCCTAGAATTGTTTCTTTTTAGATCATGATGGAAGCCAATATCGTGGATTTAGTTACCCTTTGGTAGGGGAGCTCCATGGTAAGAGAGTTCGATATCTATTTCTAGACCATTATTTGGAATGAATCAAACTTATTTCTAGATGATGAGTCCCAAGATAAGAATTTGAAGTATTATTTGAATATAAGGATACATCACCTAGTCACCATATTTATGCTAAAGATGTATATCATGATTATGGTGAGATAAAAGGTTATTGACGGGTTTATAGCTAGAACTGGATCATAATGAGATGAGACTTTGTAGGAATAAACATAGAGTATATCTATGGTATGGGGTTCCCAGTTCTAAGGAAGAAATAGAATTAAATTTCTTAGTTTTACGTCCCATACCTCAGTATCTCATTTTTTGTGGGGTGATCATATACCATTACAGAAGTTTTAGATAATTTATTTCATTTCATAGGTGAGGTCATTAGTTGTGAGTGTTCTTGAGAGATGTATGTTGTCAGTGTTTTCTAGGTATCAGACATTATGTTTTCCCATAGAGGAAAGATGAATATTTTTATAAATAATCATTTCATTAAAAATTTTAAATTGAAGAAAAACTATCACCTTCATTGTATTGATGATATATTTGACCAGTTGAAAGGAGAAATTAGGTTATTGACGAACTATTTATAGTCCAGATATCATCAAATGTGGTTAAAGGATTAGGATATTCAAAAGGGTGATTTTGTTTTCTCCTTGGGAAGTATGTGTTAATATTGATGTGTCTTAGTGTGATGTATTACCCATATATGTTCATGGGGATTATTTACAATGTGTTTAGAGAGGTCTTTGATAATTTCATAGATATTTTAATCAATAAAATTCTTATCTAATTTTATAATAGGGAGGAGCATTCTGTGAATCAGTGTTTCATTTTGGGTGTTCTTCTATATGGTCATATTTTTGGGAAGATATGGAAGTGTGAGTTCCAATATTTTTAATTCCATTTCATGGGGAATGTTATTTCCTAGATACAATTATTTTTTCACAAATTTATGGTAGAAGTGGTTTGTATTGGGAGTCCCCCAATCCAGTGGATGAGTATTGGAGTTTTCTTTTTCTTTCAGGCTATTATAAGAGAGTAATATTTAATTACTCATTTGTTATGAATCCTTTGACATACCTTATAATATAGGATAATGAATTCCTGTGGGATTACTTGTTTCATGTAGCTTTTCAACTCCTGAATGATAAGTTTATCATTGCTCTAGTCGTTTTTTTCTAGTGGAAGGAGTGATGATTGATGTATTCTATACTCAATCACATATTCTATGGGGTTGAATTAAAATATCACATAAATATTATATTTTTTTAGGTCTGGATAGTAACATTCCTACAAGAATAACTATGACACACTTGATCTTGATTTGTCAACACTGGTGTTTTCAATGATTTTTTGGTGACACTACCTCCAAAACATGCATTTTATAGATTTTAGGCACAATAAGAAACTACGGAATGTCTTATTACACTATGAATTGAACATGAGTATGGATCATTGGATCAGATTATGGTAGAATTATAACATTATATTTCATATGTGTAAATAAAGGGAAATGTTGCGGTTGATGTGCTATGTAGGATGTCATGTTGTAACATCATGCGTGAATCTATGATTTATTGGGGAGTGATAGAATAACTCTAAATGTTTCATCCAAATATCAGAGTGGATGCAGGGAAATATTTTCTTTCATAGATGATAGTACCTTCATATTTGGGTTCATTGTGTGGAGGATTCTATGTAGGGGGATCTTGAGGTGGAGGTCTGGAGAGATGAAGTTGTTTTTATTCATGCTGCTAGTGGTTGTTCTGAGGATGAGCATCACATGGTGTTTATTCATGGAAATATTTTAATTCCATTATTAATGCATGATATGTTTCTCCAAAATAATCATTTTTCTCATGTGGGGGTAAATCCTAGCATGAAAAAGATGTACTAATCCTTGAAGGTTTATTTTTTGGAATGTGTTAGAGCAAGTTATTTTAGATTTAGTTTTTGGATGTTTGGTCTTCCAAAAGCTAAATGTCAAGAATCATGTTCCTTGTGGATTCCTAAGGCTATTCTATTTTCCATTGTGGGAGTTAAAGGACAGTTTTATGGACTTCATTACCAATTTACCATGAGATCATGTAGTCTTTGATGACATATTGGTGATAGTGGAATATTTTTTGAAATCATCCCACTATACTGGGATCATGAAGTCGATATCAATTGAGGTTTTGTTACCATATTATCTGGAGTATGTGGTTTGACTTCATGGATTCTTAAAGATTATAATTTATAATCAAGACCGTTTTTTACTGTATGTTTTGGAGAGGTATCCAACATGATTTTGGATCTCAACTATGTCGTAGAACAACTTTTCATCCACATGTAGATGGTCAAATATAAGAGAACATCCAATGGAGTGAAGTCATGTTACTCTCTAGTGTATTAGATTTTTTAAGGTTCATAGATGAGGCACATTACCTTGTTCAAGTGTTTGTAATATAATTTTTTCCAATCCACCATTTGTATGTCATTGTTTGAAGCATATTACAACTAAATATTCTATTATTTTTTATTCTATAATTGTGTAAAAGTGGAATGAATTCCCAGGCCACATCTGGTAGAGATTATGATAAGGATGGTTAAACAAATTCATGAGAGGGTAAAGGTATAATAAAATTACCACAAATCATATTATAATCCAATTAAGAGATATATGGAGTTCTATAATGCAGATCACTTTTAGCTAATGGTTAATCCTTATGAAGGTAAGTGAACATTTGGATGTTGGAGTAAGATTTCTACCTAGTTTTTTTACCTTTCAATATTTCATTTCATGCTGGAGTCTTAGAGTATTGGATAACGATTATCATTACAATTCATCAATATAAACAAATTTAAATTGAATTTATTTCGGTAATATGTTTTGTTGTTTTTTTATTTCTCATTCCCATCTAATATCTCATTTTAAAAAAAATTATGATTCTATTTTTCATGTGCCGAAAATATGTAATTATATTTCTAATTAATCACATTTCATTAATTGGAGGGAGATTGATTATGATGGTGATGTGATCATTAAAGATCTTTTTGTGGAGATCAGAGACTACCAATAGTAGTTGTTCCATGAGAATGTTATTCCCCATGTTGATTTTTATGGGGGCTTGGCGGTATTGAAGAGTATACATATGAACATGAGTTTCCAATGTACACTATGTACCCATAGCTATTTTATATTAATCTATTCTCGTGTATCAATTTTTCGTTGTGGAGGGGAACAATTGGGTTCAGGATATGGTTTCCTTTTATTTCTTGTTGTGGTTTTACAATCAGTTGATAAGTATCTACCCGATGAGATTATGTATGATCTATTTATTTATATTTAATGATTTTTCATTGTTATATTCAAATATGGTGGTTAATGTAATGATTTAGAGAAGTTATTTACTGGTATCATATTGGGTGTCTACTTGGATGGCCCCATTTCCTATTTTCTCACTCAGATTTTGTTTTTGAATCTTGAGGGTGATAATGTATTGAAAGGTATCTAATGTAAGGGCATGAATCTGTATAGTCAAACCATTTTAATGTATCTGAAGATCATGGATTTCTGAGGGGGCCTAAACTAAGTCCAGAGTGGTTTAGATACTAATTGGTATATAATGGGTTAATAAACGACATCTTATATTCTTTCACATTGTGTATGTGTAGTTCTTGGATTGTTAACAAGAGCGCATGGGGAGATTCTTGCTATATAAAAATTCTGTGTTAATAAGATTGAGTTAATGATATTTTAGACAGGAACCAAAGAACGACATAAACATGATTTGTAATCATTACTCGCCTTGTGAATCGCCCATGAAACACATCATTAAATGGTGAATTTGCTCAATTATTTCTCAAAACATACCATTGTAAAACTATTTTTAGTGGATATCAGTGCCCCTCTTAGGAATTTTGAGATCCCATCAATTGGAATCAACACATGGGATTCCTTCTACAATCTATGGGGGTTAGTGGGGACCTAATATGTGTTCTACCTAGGGTTCGTATGGTTTCTTCACAGTCAATATCATTTTTTTCTCATTATTTATTCAATGCGTTGGATCTTTATCTTAATTCATTATAAATGGGTTATTCCTTATTTGTTGTTAGTATGGTTAAAGTGTGGTGTCCTTGGTGGGAGGCAATTCTAATAGGAGAGTATATCAGAAATCTATAATGTTTGTTAATTCTCATCAAATGAAAGTTGAACCCTTTGAGGTTGGGAAACTGTTTCCTCCCATTAATTTATTAGAAAATGGATGTACATCATGGTTTTGTAAAACAATGATATTTTTTAAAAAAAATTATTGATTATATTAATCTTTTGATATTCATATTTTAATGTAATACTGAATATATCTTCTTATAGAAAAGAAATAATTTTGTCATGTTTTATACACAACAAGTGGATAAACAAGCACTACATGGAACACATTAGTTAGATTTTGGAACATGCAATCCTATATTTGGATTGTTTTATAGACAACATCAATTACTTTTATAAAATGTGTGACATGAAAGTTTTTGTTTTACCAAACTAAAATATATTATTAATATTATTACTAAAATATTATTAAAATTATCACCTAGTCATTTTAATTAAAAAGATGATTGAGATAGAAAAAATTATGAAATAATGGTTCAGACATGTATATATAATAAAATCATTGTCCATCAATTAGTTAGAAATTAATTTAATAACTACTTGAAAAATAAATAAATATTATTCTTAAGAAAACTATTTTCCTATAAAAAACACCATTTTATCTCAATATCATAATCAGACCACTTTAATGATTTTTTATATATAATTTATATATGAAATATTCAATATATCAACTTTTTGACGCTCATCAAATATATTTTATATTCATAAGATAATATTATATCTAAATTTATGAAAAATATATATATATATTATTCCAATGGATTATTTTATAGACATTTAATGGAAAACGTATTTTAATATAATTTTTGACACATTTAGTTTTTTATATGAAAAAATAATCATTTTTAAAATAAAAAAATTTAATGTTGTTGAATTTTTGGTATTTTAATGGGATGTTTAATTCATTGATCAAAACTAAAAAATACATAAGTTTAATTGATAACTAATTTTTTATAAATTATTTATATTGTAAAATTATTTTTTTAATTGATTTTAATGTATAATTAGTACAATTATACATATATTAATATAATATAGGTTATTGTGATATTTTTTATATTTAAATTTTATATTAAACATAGAAATCGTTCAGACACTTTTTCACATTAGAATCCCACTGTGTCATCTCATCTATAAGATTGATTTTACATTATATTATTCCACTTATGTGATTGGAAATTGAAAAATTGGATTAAAAGTTTGAAACAAATATATTTTATAATTTCTATTGAGGTCAACATAGTCAATGACCATAATTAGTAGATAATGTAATTAAAATTAATTATAGTGATTATGGTAAAATCAATCTTTCTTAAATATTAAACATATAATATAAGGTGTAAAACTATCTCCACACTTGTATAAAAATAATTTTCTATCATATTTCTCTCATTCCAACAATAATTTTATATAATTATTACTTTTTAACCCATGGGGGAAATTTAAAACATTGGGAGAACTAAAATTATTTCCTGAATTACAAATATATATTTTTACCCATTTATAAAAGGCCTAATATACTCCTCAAATAACCTAACATCTCAATACATTTTGGATAATCCAAAACCTTCCAAACTAGACTCCCTAAATGGATAACCTCATCATAAATTCATCCCATAATATAGAAATATAACCAAATAATCCATTTGTTTAATAACAAAAGGAGTTACCCAAGAAAGATGTATTATCCTTAATTAGGAACTTTTATTTTCGTTCTTTCACCACCTAATAAATTTTTATTATTCCATGATTATATAATAACAACACTATCATAAATATAGTAATACTTTGTTATTATATTTTTTTGAACTATAATGAAATTAACTTTAATAAAATGCAATATGTAATGATTGTTTGTTTGTACGGTGGACTACTGCTTTGCGAACTGATATCCTTCATTCATCAATTTTCACATTTTATTGTTGTTAAAGATGATGTTATTTCGTAATTTTTATGATATATATTATATTTATGATATATTTGTGATTTACTAATTATTATATAACACATACCACCAATCTTTTGATTTTATGGAAATATGATAACATCATTTGTGGATGTCTGGAGTACCACCCCCTTAATGTTGATGGGATATGTTCACCATTTACATTGAATTGACGAATAATGGGTTTAGTGAGCTTACATGATATATATTGAATAATAATTATACCAGAACGATATTAATATATATATATATATATACGTATGTTTAATTAAAATGTTCCCTTTAAATACAACGAGAAAATGGAAATAACGTTTAGGCATAAGTATGGCCTTCCATCTCTATGAAAAGTGTATTCTATTTAATATGTCATTTTGTAATAAAAAATTCTAACTTTTTTCATAAAAAAAATTATATATATATATCAATTTTATTATTCTTTATAAAACAAAATCATGTTCTAATTATTATTATCCTGAATGAAAGTCAAATCATATACAAAAAAAATTGGTTATTACACGAAACATAACATTAATAGGTAATTATTAATAAAATGGTAATATAATTCTATAATAATATCATATATAGTATGATATATAACGATATTTTAATGTGAAATATTTATAATAAACAAATATAAATTATTATTTGTTTTAAATGTTTACAAATAATGTTAATACATAAGTTAAGGATTTTCTAGTCTCAGATTTTTTCTGAGAGATATATACTTTATTCCACAATTATTCTTGTAGTGTGGTGTATATACTAAAATATGAAATGTTTTTTCCTGAATTTACTTTATTTAATTTAAATAATTCTTATATTTATGTAATTCTTTCTTGGAACACTTTAATGATACTATAATCATGTAGTAAATTTATTTATGAATTCACTATTATTTCATTTAGAGTTATGGCTTAAAAGATTCATTTCTTTTTTTTGGTAAATATAATACCAATGACATTATTATATGATTATTATCCTTAAAAATATGGATATTTACATATAAATTTTATGATCTATATTTATAGTGTTTTGCAGTTCAAAAGATAACAAATTGATAATTCCATTTTTTCTTCATTTCCCATCTTTGAGAAACATATTTTTTCGTTGACCCCTATTATTCAATGAGGTATATATACCGTCATTAGACATGTTATTTCATGAATATACATAAAATAATTATATTTTAATCTTCATGTGACATTATTATTTCATTTGTGTTGAGATTTAATTTTAACCAGATAGTAAAATGTTATTGCTATAATCTCTTGATTTATTAAGATTGTTTGTGTTTATTCATCCATTGATAAAACATTATTATCCATATATAAATATTTATTATTTTTTTCACCTCATCTATTCATGATATCTTCATGAATTGATACAATTTATACACTAATTGTTACTTATAAAAATTAAAAATGTTTTTAGGATAATGATTCCATATTTCTCTCTTCGGTCGAAAATCGTTTTTTTTTTCTCAAAATATAATATGCGAAATTTTTTCAAAATGGATTTATAAATTATCCATTTATAACAATATCATTTAAAATATAATTCAAAAATATTTTAATGTTTTCAAATATTCCATTTTAATTTAAAAAATAAAATATACGGTTCTTAAATTATTTTAATGAATCCTATGTATATTTTCAAATTTATTATCAAATAAAATGTTTTAATGTTTACATCATATGTTAGAAAATTTATATTTAATTATAACGTTTTCCATTTGTTTTTATTATTAAAAAATAATTTATCAAAGTTTAAATTATCTTTTACCCAAGAAATTATTTAGAGGTTTTTAATTATACTACTATTGTTTTCTCACAGTTGTTTTCAACTAAATGAATTATGAAAATGTTTCATGTTTTAAAAAGTGATTTTCCATGACTGATTATTTTTTATAATAAATAGTCCATGTAATCATTAGAAATCCTTCTTCATCTATGACGAAATACATTAAAACAATTTATACTTTACCAGGGATAGGATAAAAGTAATTAATTCATATATTATTTTAAATGATTAATGAAAAATATTATATTTTTTTATGCCACATGTTTCTATAAAATGTATTATATTATTTTTAAACATATTAATATTCATGGATTATATTTTTATGAAATTTTTATAGAACCAATAATATTTCTACTAGTTATGATGTCATTGTATATTTATGATAAATATTTTAATTCATGGGGTATGATAAGATGTTTACAAATTCCATATCTTCGTATGGGCCATGATATAATGATTTAGTATTATCTTTTGGAACATGTAAGTATGATTCTATTTTGATATGGGTTGGACCTATAACTCTCTCCATTATATTTTGTAATGATTTACATTTCATGAGATAATTATGGGAATCAAGTCCACATGATTGATCCATCGAGGGATGATTATGTGTCCTGATGCAAAATGAAAACTATGTGTCTACCGATCCACTATGGGAAGAAGGGAAAACATGATCCACTATGGGAAAAAGTGGAAACCTAATCCACTCATGGAAGGAGGGGAAACCCTATCCACTATGGGAAATAGGTGAGTCCTAATCCACTATATTGAGGTTTTGGGTAGTTATCCTTTTCAAATGATATGGTTCTCTATATAAATTGTGGTACAACATGTATATGATAGGACCTTATAGTTCATGATTGATTTATGAATATTTATTACCCACATGATTAATATGTTTTGAAATGACAAATTTTATTCCATGACTCATAATTATTGTTTTTGATGTTCATAGTATGGTCTACAAATTTTATACTCATGTTCAAATAACATTATATCCATGTTTTTATTATATATATCATTTCTTCCCTTAGTAAGCTTCTAAGAACTCCTTTTCTTATATGTCCTTTATCAATAATATGAATAATGGTTTTAAGATGGTGTACTAATTTTGATTTAATTTATGTTATTTGTTGTTGATCTTTCACTAAATAAGAAGAATGTTTTCTATCTTTCCAAATACATAAATCATTCATGGTCTTAACGAATGTAATTTTGTAACTTTATAATTTTTCATTTAAAAATACCTAATATCCATGTATGTTAAAAATCATTTTCAATAGGTTTTTTTATTTGTATTTAATTTAAATTAACTTAATAATATAGAACAAAATTTAATAAATTGGTTCTAATCGCATGTTGATGATGTTGTTACTTAATACCATGATATTATCACCTGATTTGATTATCTAAATAGTGTGATATCATTGATTTTTTATCATTTTTTAATGCTTCAAGTATATAGTTGAAATTTCTAAATAACATTTATCAATAATTCATGAATTATTAATTTTATTAATAATGTTTAATAAAATAAATTTTTTATTCCATTGTTTTATGTAATGTGATTATACCCAAATTTAGGTGAGTATACTTATTTAATAAAATTTTATGTTCAATGTGATTAATGGAAGTGATAAATTATGTGGATATTATTTATTATTTTTGATAATAATATAATATTATATTAATTTATAATGTAATATATCAGTGTGACGAAATTTGTGTTGAGGCTTAGGAGTACGTTTTGATTTTGAAAGGTTATTGTATCATGATGCCTTAGTTTTTCTATAGTTGGAACTAGTGAAACAATTATCAGTTAATTAATGATGGAATAATGAATTTCTTTTTTGAAAATATAATTTTTTTCTATAGGTTCCCATTTTCATTAGAAGTCAATGTGATTTCTTTTGGAGTATTCAGATATCATTGCATGTAATGGATGAATTCCATTTTTGAAGGACTCATTTCTCTGTTGTCTATGATTTTTTATTACTTTTTTTATGTGATATGGACATGAGCCCTGTGATATAGATAATATAGTGTTAGATATGACTTTATCTTGAGATCTAGGAGCCTAGGATAGCTTACGTGATTTGGGGTGGGGAGGCCCTAATGGTGTGGTGGTAGTTGACGCATGTGATGGAATGATGAATCTGGATAAGAATGATGGTGTCAGGGATGAAAGTAGAGGATATGGAATGTATTTAATCTATAATTACCAATTTATGTGATCCTGATATTGGAAATTCTTGTTTATGAATAATTTTTCCTGTATATTTATAGTTTTATTATTTTCTTTTCATTCTTTTCACCACAGTATATGGTAGAAGGGGGTTCCCAGCTGCATGTTTTATCTTTGTGGTAGCGTAGTACTGTATTAATTGAGTAATGTGATTATGTAATGATGATAATAATGAATGAATAACTCTTGACCCAATGTTTTTGTTAATGTTGGAATGAAATTTATGAAAAATATGAATATTGATAAACTGAGTCCTGGATTTTGGATTCTAAAAAGAGGGAAAGTGATTTACTCAGTTGGTTAATATAATGTATTCTAATGTAGAATAATATTATAGGTTATTTAAGGGATAATAACTTAATTAATGAATGGAAATGATGAAAAATAAATAAATTTTTATATTATCACTTTTAAATGTTTTATTTCTTATAGGAGATATTCCCTAATTGTGGAAGTCGAAAGTCAGAGTGTCATTATCTAAAATTGAGTATAAGAATAAGTTATGCACATATTTTAGTTACAAGATCATTTATATCTTATATATTATATAATTTCATATACTACCCCACCTATTCAGGTTATGGATAATAAGATTGAGTAGACTCTTGGAGGATATTTTACCAAAATACCAGCGGGAGGATGGATGGTTGACTACCCCATATATCCCCACTGTCTTCTCTTGGTAGTAACATATGTTGGTATGAAAGGTGTTGGGTTTCTCAAATATGTGTATATAGGTATGTGGTGGATTTTTTTTTTCACACACTTATATTACCAAATATAATTTCTAATGTTTTATTAATTTTTTTTCATGTATAGGTTGTGATGGGTTAAGGTACTTACTCAATGTATGGGCTGTTATGGATTGATGTATAATACATGATGTATGATATAAATCACATGGGATGTGTTTTCTCCATGAAACTACATTATTACTATGTATAGATATGTGATATGCGATAATGTGATGATGTGATGGTGTGATTCATGAGGTTCATTTTGTGATTCATTTCTCGTGTTTCATCGGGATGGATTACTTTTTGAGAGAGATGGAATATAATGAGCGACATTGGGGAAGAATGAAAATATTTTGGGGACATGGGATCAATGTACCCATTTTGTTTAATTATTATATTATATTTACAATTTTATGATTTACTTGGTGTGAGCTATCCATGGTTGTTCTAAGAACATAGTATATCAATTTTGAGGATGAATTTGTTTCACTATTGTTCATTATTCTTTACCATGCATTTCATATGTTTTTAGAGGTTCTAGGGAGGATCCTTCTAAATATAAAAATATTTTCATCCTACTTATATATCTGCTGATTTTTAGGTCCATTTTAATAGGTTTGATATTAGGTTATATATAACTAACTCATGATATTTAGGAATTGTTTGGGAATTTTGGTCTCAGGAATCATTACATTTTTTTTGTATTTGTATATTCCCATTATATATTTTAGTACTATATGATATTACATGTTTTTAAGGGGGATTTATTTAAAATTATATAAATCTGTTAAGGATTTTTTCTTTACTTATAATATATCAATTTTCACGTTTCTGTTAGAGGGAAATGACTTCCATATACATGGTTATCATACTGTAAATGTTATTCTCCAACACGGGTCCTACATGAAGTGGAAATTAGATAGTCACCATATCACTCCCTTATGATGTTTATTTATGGTGAGGGGGTCCTGAAAAGACATATCCATTTAAAAAATATCTCTCATATCTTAATGGTAGTCATACTCCAATAGTTCAGGTTTGAAGAGTACTGTAAATACTATTTATGCCAAAATACTATAAATATTCCTTGTGTTATCCCTTTAATTTTATTCTAAAATGGTTCTCATATATAATATATTATTATTCATTTAATAAATAATTTATTATTCTTTTTATCCCATTAAATTATAAAATTTTTTCTAATAACTTTGTGAATTGTAGGAAAACACAATTCATCACCCATCTTCCCTATTTTCTTCAAAAATTATAATGTAACATTTTCTATCATAGTTGGAACTTATTAAATGAATAGGTTAAATTTTTTTAATATTTATATGATTATTTATCCTTTAGAATAAATATATCATAGAACATAGGAATAATGTGGAATGATTCATTTAAATTATGACCAAACATAATATGAAAGTTTTCATGAAAAAAAAATTTAATTTGGCTTGACCAAAATTTACTATAGTAATAGAGTATTTGATAACATTTTATTATGTTTTAATTATATGAGAATAGTGATTTTGAATCTTCTATTATTAAAAATAGAATTATATATGGTATTTGTGAATGGTTTCAAAAACAACATTATCAAATGAGGTATTTATAATCACCTAATGATTCAGATTATAAATTTTTTAAAGAGAGTAAAATTGTATCCCTCCAATTTGAATGCTTAAGAAATTATGATCATAAATTATTGAATCATGTACCAAATATTGATTTGTTTAAAAAATTTATTTCTCAAAATAATGAGGATGTTGAAATGAAATTAAATATTTTTTATGTTTATTATCCTCAAGATAATGAAAAATATAACATGTTTAATGGAAAAATTAACATGTTTATAAATTCATATTTATTTTCATCATAATGTCATTTATATAATGTTAAATGATGACTTGGATACTTTTATAAAAAAATAATATTTTTTAAAAATTCAATGTTTGTATAAAAATACAATCATTATCATGTTGTTCATTTTAAGAGGATTTATCTTAAAATGAATATTTATTATCTTTTAATTATTTTTTTAAAAAGTGGTTTCTTTGGGAATTAATGATTTAATTATGGTGTAAGGTTTAGAATATCATTTGAGAAAAACGATGTAAATTTTTCTTCCAATATGACTTCAAATATTCTAATAAATCACAATGTATTGGTTCTTAATGGTATGTTTTTAACTATTACTATACTAAAATAGGTTGGGATTCCTATGTAAGTATTGTATTGTTTTTGGTCTACCACAATATTTTTATATGTTAATTATATGTTATTTCCTCTATAATTTATTTCATTTTTCACCTTGAACGTGTATTATTTATTTTATATTTTTGTTTACAATCACATGGATTCTTTATTAAAAAAAATAATCTAGTTGAAATAGTTCATTGAATACCATATTGTTTTCCTTCGTGTACCATCTTAGTATATTTTATGGAAATTAAATTCTAGCTAATCACTCTATTTTTGTTACATTGTTTTTATAATATAGGAGGAAAATGTCAGCATGTTTTTTTTCATATATTTTTTCCAAATGGTGGTAATTATTTTCAATTTTTATCCTATTATTTCAATTCCAAATGTAAATGAAATTTCATAATATATATTATGTTTTCTAATTATCAAAATGGGTATATTGTTAGAGTGTCTCCTTGATACATTAAATATTATTTGTTTTTATAATTAAATTATACAATATTTAATTATAATTAAAATAAAATTGATTATTGAATTTTAATGTAGGTATTTTTGATTAGTTGTTCATTAATTTTTTATTATTAATTATTAATAACATTTTTTAAAATATTGTGAAAAATTCAAAGAATATTATTTACTCTAATGTATTTTTTTTAATTTTTTTACCCATAAAGGAGTTCTATATTACGAATACACAATTATTACAATTTCTTGTTTTCCGTTATGTAATATTAATACTACACTTACGATACTTATTGAAAATATGTATTAACCATTATAGGTTTTCTAAATACACTATTGCAATTCCAGAAGTAACCTATTTACTTTTACAAAGTTATTCATTTATCCATTATATAGTGTGATCTACCCTTACACCATACATGAATTTTCATTAATAACCTTACATAAGATAAATTTTTACTACATACCATTAAATAAATTCTCTTAAAATCTTATGTAAGAAGGTGTATTTTTATCTTCCCATAATGAAAAATGTAGAATTTATAGATTACATTTATGTATTGTATTTCATTAATTTTATGAAACGAAGAATTAAATGTATCATACCTTTACACAACTTCCTATTAAATTAAAAACTATAAATTTTAATATTTTCCTTTAATAAAGTTATAAAAATTTTATTTGATCTATACACGTGAATGTAAATGGTCCGCTTATAGATATAAAAATTATACTTTTAAACATAGTACATAGTTTAATTTTTTTCAATGTATTTTAATTTTTTTATTTTTTTTAAATGTTTAAAATGTTCTAATGAATCTATAAATTATTATTATTGATATAGAATATATGTTAACTATTTTTATAAATGAGTAAAAAAATTAATAAGATTAATTTAGTTATTTATTCATATATATATTTACAATGTGAAACTAAAATATTTTTAAATATATTTAAATATGAAAATATATTTTAAAAAAATATGTAATGTCACAATTTGAATATTTGTGACATTTATATGTTATCATTGAACTATTATTAGGGAATGTTTTTCAATATCTTTAAATGATATATATCAAATGATTTTGAATTGTTCAATAGTTCTTATATTCAAATTGTGTAATAGTTAATTTTATTAATATTTCACTATATATCCTTGAAATTTATTGATTATTATTATTATTATCTTGAATTATAATTTCCCAACATGTTTCTTGGTTATATTGGATAATTTTTTTAATGGGGTCCAAGAATTAATATTAAATGGGATTTTTATTATAGTTTCGAGGTTATGATTGTGAAATTTATCTCATTCCAAACTGTTTCATATTTTCAAAAACACTCTGGTTGGGATAAATAATCATTGGCTTCATTTAATTTGATAAGGTCAACTGTACCTTTACCAGAACTCCTAGAATACACATTTGGATCATTTCAAAGGCCTTGCATTAAATATTTCATCAAAAAAATTTGTTTCTATCTAGATATATATAATTGATTTATATCTTTTGATAGTGTTTATGTATGAAAGTAAATGTTTCTTATAATAGTTATACTACCTTAAAAACATATATTTGGTTCATCTACCGATGAAAAAAGTAATGGTTCTTCTACCATATAAGAAAACAAGAATCATTGATATTTCATCCTGGAAAAAAGGTAGTTCAAATAGGTTATCAATTATCCTTATTAAAGAAACAAGGATTTATATTCTCTTTCAAAAGCATAGATAGTTTTTGGAATACTCTCACGTAAAATTCATGGGATGGGATTCATCAAATATTATATGTTAGGGTTTTGATTACTCTCATTGTAAAAGTCACACTCACATCATAGTGTGTTTCAGACTCCAATGGTTGGGGTGCGAAGAGTAGAATATTTCCACATTAGACCAACTACAATAAAATTCCTTGGTTTTATTTTGTTAAAATAATTAAAATGTTCTTTAAAAATACACTGTATTCTAATTCATTTAAGATACAAATTTTTAATATTATTAATCCAAAAAACTGAATAATTAATTTTATAACAGTCATATTTTATTGAAAATAAAATCCACCCCCCCAGCATTTTATCTATATTCATCAAAGATCATGTCCAATATTCTTATAACCCCCATATTTTTCAGTATTTTTAATTTCACAATACATCACCTATCAACATCTACACTGGGGATGAATAAACAACATTATTTATGCCTAAATATATTATATTATAACAAAATTAGGCCTCACACCTAACAAAATAATAAAAAATAATGAGTCTATGATGATATTTTATTTTTTCATTTTCAGTAATAAAATTACTAATTATATAAGGAAACATTATTAAAAAATTAATTATACTACATTAATGTGAAAAAAAACTTTTCAAAAATACAAAATCGACATGTGGAAATTAATATTTTTAATATAATACATTTTGAATGAAACAAAATCATACACATTCTAAGAAACATTTCATAGATATTAAAATTAGTAAAAGTATATCAAATTTGATTATGAGAACTCCTTGTATGATATTTAAGAAAATTGAAAATCATTTTTGATAAATAATTTAATAAAATAAGAGATCTATAAAATTATAGAATTTGAAAATTATATAATTAATTGAAATCTATAGTCTATGATATTTTTGATAGAAATTAATATAATTTAATTATTTATAAAATGTATACATTGATTGTTCAAAAAAATGATTATAAATAATTAATTCATTAAAATTGATAGTATAAGATTAAATAATACTATTATATATATATAAAGTATTTTAAAAAATCTACTATAAAAAAGGAAAAAAATAATCTAAAAAATGTTTTCTTATAAAAATATTATATTCATGGTGTTCAATTTTTTAAAAATTGAGAAAAAGCTCTGATAAAAAAACAAATATCATAAATAACAGTTTTATTTTAATATGAAATGATAATTCTATTTAGTTAATAGACACATAAAATATATATATAATTATAATAACATATTATATAACGAAAGAAATTTATATTTTGTAGGGATACTTCACCAAAGAAAAACAGAATTTATTAACTGTAAGAATAAATATGAATGGATGTTAGAAATAATATTGAGTATTTTATTGATACATGTTGGAGTAGAGGAAAAAGGACTAATTGGGAATGAATATATAAAAATTATATGATATTAGTTGAAAAAATTGATACCTTCAAATATTTAATAATATGTTATGTTTCAATGAACACCCCAAAAGATTCAAATTTATTTATAATGTATTAATGAATGAGACAACATGAAACTTCACAGTTTCAAATTATCCCAGATTATGAGTGTAAAAAACTTACCAATGGTACATAATATCATCATGGTATGGATATCAAATTTTCGTATTATATATCATTAAATATTAAATTATTCCAGATAATAAATGTTACAAAATGGAGTTCAAATTAGTGAATGTAATTATCATTATATTTAGGTGTGAATCTAGTTACATGGATTAAGTCTCTATTTATACGATCATTACTAGATCAACTATAGCACTTGTCAATTAAAATTGTATTGTTATCTGTGAAATATAAAAGGCTTACATTGAAGAATTGTTTGGTGGATGATGAAAATATGATCGATTACTGTTTGTATTTTTGTAGTGTATTTTAAATTTCCAAATTATGTTTAAGTTATTTGATAAAACCATGTGTAGTAATACCTGGTTGTAATGGGAAATTCATAGATTATTTTTAAAAAATTTATGAATGGATATTGCCTTGAGGTTACTAATATATTCCTATTATTAGGCATTTTTCAGGGGGATGTTTAAAAAATAGATCTCAATTATCATCATATTCTAGTAATGACTAGAAAAATTAATTTTAACCGAACTGTATTTCTATTATAGTGGTTACGGATTCTCATAAATGTATATTACATCATTTTAGATAAGTATTCAAAAAATTACAAAATTTTATGCTCATGGAAATTAATAGTTTATTGTCTTTGGAAACATGGAACACAGAAATATAACATGGTGAAAAAACATTAATTTTATCAAAATAGATATTCCCATTCATTACTCTAATGGAAAAAGAATCATTAGAATGGATGATCATAGATTTTCATTATCAATAAATAATGAAGATATATAATACTAACAAGAACATAAGGGTATTTTAACATTATTATAACATTATAAGGTCATAACATGCATATAAAATATCATAATCTTTGGTCATGAGATAAATTTTGGAATTCATATGACATGAGTCATTAAATAATCAATGTAAATTATATATGTGAGTGTAAAATAGAAATAATACATGGAATGGTACTTAACAAAAAATATTTAATTAGTTTAATTGTTTACATGATTCAATTCCAAGGATATCATAGTTTAATTCATTCACTACCCAAACAATCATAGTATCAAATGATCACTCTAATGAATATTTTAGTGGAAAAGTACCTTAATGGATTGGGTTCACTACCAATTCCATACATGTATGTCTCATGAGAGATTTGTATTTACATAATTCTTTATAGTTCTATCATAGGGAACTGATCATGTAATATATAATTGGATCTCAATGTGCTATGTAGTTCAACCCATCATACAAGATGTATTGGGATTAATAAGCAGTATCTAGATCTCCCCATTTTATAAATGGAAAACACATTGCTATTTAGGTCACCCCATTGAATAATTTGTAATTGGCCTTACCAACTCCATATATTCTACATAATCAAGTAATATATGTCTATAAAACCCATCATAAATAATGTAAAATGATCATTCATGAAACACCCCATGCTTCCATGGTACGCTTCTTTTTGAATAATACTACAGTGTGTGTTATACACAACTTCGAGTTCTAACACACCACAACCAATCAAACTAGTCGTTTTGTATATTAATACCGACTTTTTGAAATTTTATAAATATTATCATTCAAAATTAACTTCATTTTTTGATTTGGAATATCAAAATTAGCCTAGGGTGAATATTTGGGATTTTTCTAAAAAAACTCAATTTTTGATAAATAGCGAGAAAACACTAAGTTATAGTTCAAATCTGATTTTTTTTTAAAATAGTATATTATTTTATTTAAATATACTTAAGGTCAAAATAGACATATAATACCTATATATGTTCAATGTAATTCATTGGAGTCAGTTTATAAAAAGGTTAGATATATAAAACGTTTATTGAACTTTTCACTGTCATTGACCCACCCCCAAGGAGAATTTTCAAATTCACATAAAACATAATATTACCAATTATTTGAGTGTAACATTGAAAATATATGAGACACAGTTAATAAAAATGAGTAAATTGTAGTTCAAAATGATAAAAATATTTTCTTTTTGAGTAATACATTTTTACTTTTATTTACCACATTTAAAACTAAATATGCTAATTAAGGGTACAAATGATATTATTATTACCCTAACACATGTCCTAATTCTATTGGATAAGTATAATTAGACCAAAAAACAACATTATGAATAAAATATGAACCTCTTTGACCCACTTGGATATGATTAGGACATTTATTGTTATTTAATTCAATGGAGAGTTAAAAGAGTTAAAATCAACATTTAATAACTAAAACATTTTTAATATAGCATTATATATAAGTTATATTCGATTAAAAATATAAATTAGAAATCTAAAATGATTTCCTAAATAATGGTAATTTATTTATAATTTTTAGACATTAAATATTTTAATTTATTTGTTACATAATAGTGATGGAGTAATTGCCTAATTAATGAAATATTAAAAGAATGGATATTATAAATATCTAAATAAATGTAATTTGTCACTTTTTGTTGAATTAAACTAATTTTATAGGTTAATATGACATATTTTGGTTGGTTAGATAAATTTATTTCAAAGTAATAATGCATTTATGAATTTAACAAAAATAAAATACCAAATAGTGTCAAAATTGACAGAAAAGAGTTTTTAAAACAAATATTATATTATTAATTGATATTGTATTCATAAAAAAATACGTTTCTGCCAAAGGACTTATATAATGATATCTGTATCATTAATGAACCACTTGGGGTTTTCTTGGAAGTATATAGTATGTTTATTACCCATATCATGTAAAAATACAAATAGACATGGTAAATGTCAAACTATTTAACTAGAGTTAAATCTAACAGTTATGTTTAATATAGTGACCCAAACTTGTGTAAAACCTATTGGATGAGTGTTAATAGACTCGTCCACACCTTATCTTATAAATAATCCATTTTGGAACCATTAGAGACTGAAAATGAGTTTATTATAAAAATCTATTTCTAGATTTTCCTAAGGTACCCCTCACCCCTCTTATAAAAGGGAACTCCCCCTTCTCTCTAATTCACAACTTCACTGCCATTTGGATCAGAAAACCTATACCTAAATACCCTCTCATCTATCCTCACTTAATCCTAGAGGCATTACTTTAATTCTAAAGCCAACTTAAGAGCCCTTTAAACAATTCAAAAGGATGAACCCAAAGAAGAGGTAATAATTTCACCACCCTTTTTCATGTTCTTTTCTTCTTCCACTTATTAATTATTTTTTATTTCCATTCTAAATTAATAACTACTGTATCTTATATATACAGAGATGTTATTATAAATATGATACAGCCATATTCATTAATCATTCCATCCATTGAATGACATATCACCATACGTGCATACGTACAGATTACCATCTCCACGTCGTGGTGTAATTGTTATTCAATACATTATTACATTGATTGGTATAATAATGTTGTGTAATTCATGTAAATAATAAGTATACCATGATAATGATTCTGTATGTATGATATAACATCCAATTATATATTATTTTAATATCAAAAGAATGATATTGTGGCTCTTGCGTATGTACGGATTACCGTCTCGACGAATGCGATGAGATTCATTCCCCATCTTATCCATTCAAGACTAATTTTCATTAGATAATTAAAAATACAATCTAAAGACATGATATAATCTTGGATATGATATGATACATCCCATCCATAAAAAATATGTCTCACATAACAATGAATATAAATGAAAACGAATCTGTTAACACCCAAAACGACTATAATACTAAGATATTAATAACAAAACAATGTTAAAAGATCATATATGATATCATATTAATGTATATGATTACTGTATAAATTAATAAAAATTATTTCACCATTATAGAGGAGGTTAACCAACCCTCGACCATGGAAAATTACAAGGAATGGTTTTATTTCACAATCTCTTCTTTATCCGAGGTTGTTTATTCGTAATTATCTACTGGGACATCTTTATCATCCACATCCATGTTTCATAAAAATGTATTTCAAAACAATATTAATATTTTATATACTATGGTTAATGTCATTTATACCCTTGTTTTACTTTTTATAATATGTTTATAAAGGAATATTTCTTTCGTTTACCAAACAATGTCCTTTTTAACCTTTTCGATAGAATTAAGGTAAAAATGTCTTTTTTAACTTATACGGTGGGTGTAGCTATTTTCTGACACTATAAAATCATTGAAACTTTCCTCAAAAGATTATAAGAATACTTTCAAAGTAAATTTTTTCTTTTATAATTATGTGACTTTTAAATGAGTTAAAAAAAGAGATATTTCTCTCAAATAGTTTTGATCTCATCTATGTCAACATCATTTGATGGATTTTAAGCATATTTGAAGTTGATATATTATGATACCAAACTTCTATATTGTATTTAAGGTTTTTTCATATGTTTGACGGCGGGTGTGTTTTTTATACCATTCATGGTTTATGGAGAACATATTGGCATTTCGTGTCATAGTTTTATTATGAATGATTAAGTTATGATTGAACATGTTCATATAAGGAATGCATTGGACATAGTAAGTGATGGGTGGAGCCCTCTATAGCTCCTCGATGAATCTGTAGGTCTCATGACACAAACTAGTGTATTCGAACAAGGCCTTAACAAAATCTTATTTGTAGTCTTGGCACAATTCGTTGACTATGTGGTTATGATAGTCTAGCATTATGCATTCCATCATAATGAAAGTGGTTATTGATATTTCATTGGATTATTCTACTAGTATAATATCCATGTGAATAAGTAAATGGAATTATTTCATTTTAGTTTATCCATATTATGTTGAGGTACAAGTTTTAATGTCTTTTGTTTTAGTTATACATTGCCTTAAATGATTATGCTTATTTACGAATGTTTCCACTATATTGTTATCCTCACTAAGAATCTTATCTAACCCCTTCCTATGTTTTATTTTCCCTAGGATGTGAAGAAGTATTTGATGACTGACCTGCAAGGATAGACTGAGGGGATATGAGTGGGGACTATGGAGACTATGTTTTTTTAGTTTTTCACTTTATGATGTTATGTAAGACTTATAAATGTATCTAGTGTTTCCAAGTCTACTAAACTAAATAGTCTTTTGAGACATTATCTTTTGTGATCATGCCAACATTATGTAATAATGCACCAACTTAGGGTAACTAGGGTCAGGGCGTTACAGTTGGTATCAGAGGAAGTTTACTACAAACCTTGGATGCTATATTTAGATAAACATTGATTAGAGAACATAGATCTCAGATGGACAATGTGGATTAGTATAGAAGAACATCCTATAATTTTGGTATTGTAAATATTTTGTGTGATTTCAGAGAAATACATCCATATCTGGATACAAGCCGGTAGAAGCGGCTCTGGGACAGATGTACCTAGGGGTTAAACCCGAAAACCCCACTTTGAGCTAGACTCTAATGGGATGTGGTGCACGACAACGGGTCTTGCTACACAATTGGTTAAGACAATCCCGGGGATATGCTTAGTATAATTATCATTTCCTTTACAAACCATTATGAAGGGTTTATCATTATATAATTCCTCAATGAATTTTTTATTATTATTGATTATATCCATAAACTGTTCGATTTATTTTATGTGTTTTACAATATTGTAATTATGTATTTCAATTCATAAAATAATCTAGTTTATGCCATTGGATAGAAATGGTGCCTAGTGGAAGGAATGAAAATTGTATCAACGCAGGCACTCCATGTAGGGATTTCCCTCCTGCTCAAGATAATTATAGTGGATCTAGTGATATAACTGGTGCGGATCAGCTTATCAACATACAGGGAAAACTCACTAAGGTTATGAATTATAACCTTCCATGTATGGAGCACCCTGATCTGCATCGTGGATGATCAATGTTAGATCGCTTCATAAGGCAACAACCACCAACATTTAATGGGGGTAAAAATCCACTAGCAGCTGAGCAATGGATAAATTCCTTAGAGAAAATATTCCATGTCGTGGAGTGTAGTGAAAGGGAAAAATTTATCATGGCAGTTTACCACCTCATTGGAGATGTGGATCAATGGGGGTCATTGATTCAAAACATAAAGGAGGGAGTTTAAAGAGATTTTCTTATAAATATACTTTACTCATGACTATCGAGTAGATATGGAAAAGAAATTTCTGAGTCCGAGGAAAAAGGAGGAAGATAATATTGCAATGTATGAGTCTAACTTTTCAAGGTTAGAAGGCATGCTGTAGATTATTTACATAAACCAAGAAGTAATATTGATCTTTCCTTTGTTAGGTTAAAACCATTTTTCCGTTGACCATTAGTCTCAGAATCCTTCTTCTTCATACGAAGATATTGTCTCATGTGCTATCAAGACCGAAAAAGAATTCTCTACGTCTTAGGACTTTAAAGCAAAGCAAGAGAAGAAGAGAACTGTTGATCACTATTGAAATGGGAATAAGGAGAAGAATGGAAATGTTGAATATCCATCCTACAGAAAATGTGGGAAGAAACACCCAGGTACATGCATGAAGTAAATGAGAGTCTGTTACTAGTGTGGTGAAAATGGCCACCATGCTCGTGATTGCAAGGGGAAGAAAGAAGCTACCAATGTTCAACACTAAAATTGCATGGAGATGGGAAATTATGTGATTGGATGTCCTAATATTCAGGGGGAAAATGCTCAAGAAAGGACAAGGGATCAAGGACATGCTTATCCTATCACTACAGTTTAGGTAGAAGATCTGAAAGACGTGGTGGCAGGTAATTTAATGGTTTCCTTGAGTTTAGAAAATTATTTATTTGATTCTGGATCATCGCATTGTTTCATATCTTCCCAGTCTGATAAGAACATTAGATATTTATAATTTGATTTAACAAGGGAGATGTCAGGTAAAATTTATATGGTAAGTATCATTTCTATAATGTTATGTGAATCAGTTCCCATTTGGGCATATAAATGTTCTTTATCTTCTGATCTCATCGTCATACCCATGATTGAATTTGATATAATCCTTAGTATGGATTGGATTTTGGACCATGATGCAAAATTTTATTGTTTGAAAAAGGAGGTTACTATTTTTTATGACGATGATAAAGAACACATTATCTTTAGAGTTGAATCGTCACCACCAAATTCTTATCTAGATCCACCCCCATTTGGTCAACTAAATTCAATTATTAGGGAGTAAGAGAATTAAATGACAGTGGGTGAGAAAATGGATGTTTGAATAGAGGATGTACCTATTGTGAGTGAATATGTTGGTGTGTATCTAGAATATTTACCTGGAGATTCTCCAGAATGAGAAATTGAGTTTCCATTGATTTAATTCTTTGACCAAGGCCCGTATCGAAGACCCCTTATAGAATGGAAATTGTGTAATTATTGGAACTAAAGAAACAACTTTAGGAATTGAGAAATAAGGTATTTATTCACCCTAGTGTTTCTCCGGGGGTATCCCCTATCCTTTTTGGTACGAATAAAGATGGATCTATGAGGTTATGTATCTACTACAGGGAGATCAATGCTATAAAAATAAAGAACAGGTATCCCCTACCTCACATTGATGATTTATTTGACCAAATTCATGGAGCTCAATATTTTTCAAAGACTAACCTTTGATCTGGATATCATCAGTTGTGTTTGAAGAAGGAAAACATTCTGAAAATAGCATTTCAACCCAGGTATGGGCATTACGAGTTTACAGTAATGCCTTTTGGGATGATTAATGCACCCTCTTTTTTCTTGGATCTAATGAATAGAGTTTTCAAAGAATATCTTGATGACATTGTAGTGGTATTTATTGATGATATATTGGTATACTCCAAAAGCTATTAATATCATGAAAATCACTTTCACATTATCATGAATACTCTGAGAAGACATGAATTATATGGGAATTTTATTAAGTGTGAATTCTGGCTTCATGAGATTTCTTTTCTTGGCCATATTGTCTCTAAAGACAGAATCTCTGTTGATACTACTATGAAAAGTGCAATCCAAGAATGGCCAACACCAACGAGTATAACCGAGGTACACAGTTTTATTGGTTTAGCAGGTTATTATCGATGTTTCGTCCAGAAATTTTCACGATTGGCAAACCCATTAACGAAGCTCACACGCAAAGGGATTAAATTTGATTAGTCAAAATATTATGAAGAATGTTTCGATGAACTGAAAAGAAGATTAGTCAATTATTCTATATTGACTTTACCATCGGGAATGATGGGTTTTTTATTTACAGTGATGCATCGATGAATGGACTTCATTGTGTCCTTGTGCAGAATGATAGGGTTATTGGCTATGTATCACGACAACTAAAATTTCACGAGAAAAACTATCCTACTCATGATCTAGAGTTAGATTCTTTAATATTTTCTTTGAATATGTGGAGACATTATCTCTACGGTGAAAATTTGAAATATATACCGATCACAAGAGTTTGATGTATATTTTCTCACAGAAAGAACTCATCATGAGGAAAAGGTGATGGCTTTAACTACTAAAGGATTATTATGGCATGATAAACTACCACCCGGGGAAAGAAAATATGGTGGATGATGATTTGAAGAGAAAGGATCATGGAGTTTTGAACAATATGAGAGTTGAAAGGGATCCTATTTTCATGGATCTTGTAATGATGGATATGGGAATAACCATGGAACATGAAAAATCAATACTTTTTCAAATGGTTGCCAAATAGTATTTACTATAAAGAATAAAGAGTTCTCAAACCGATGATGAAGAGTTTCAAAAGAATATTAAAGCTTTGAATGATGGGAGATTGAGTGAATTTGTGAATGAAGATGGAATTTTAAAATTTGGGAAGAGACTTTGTGTTCCCAATATACCTGATCTAAAAAAAAGAATTGTTGGGTGATACTCATAGTTCCAATTTCTCTATACACCCTAGGAGCACCAAGACGTATAGAGATTTTATGGAACATTTTTTGTGGGACAACATGATGAAGAAGGTTTCTGATTTTGTGTCATGATGTATGGTTTGTCAACAAGTGAAATCTGGAAGACAACATCCTGGAGGAGTCATGGAACCTCTTCCCATACCTGACTAGATATGTGATAATATTACGATGGACATTGTCATGTGACTACCAAAGACTCCTAGAAGTAATGATGTATTATGGGTCATTGTTGATCGTCTAACCAAGTCAGTAGGTTTTCCTTTTATAAGGGGGATTTACCTCTAGAACGTCTATAAATACAATATATTAATGAAGTTTTGAGACTTCAAGGAGTACCCCTATAGATTGTTTCTCATCATGATCCACATTTTACATCAAGATTCTGGAAAAGTCTCTAGATATCCCTACATACTGAGCTTTTTTGGAGCACTTCGTACCACCCCCAAACTTATTGACAATCAGAACAGACTATTCAAACCATAGAAGACATGTTGATATCCTGATCACCTGACTTTCAGGGAATGTGGGATCAATATTTACCTATGGTAGAATTTTCCTATAACAATAGCTTCCATTGAAGTATTAGGATGGAAGCATATAAAGCATTATACAGAATGAAATGTTGCAATCCAACCTGTTGGGATGATGTTGATGAAAGAAAACTTGTTGGTCCAATACTAGTGGAGGAAATGATGGAAAAGGTAAAGGTAATCCAAAACCACATCAAAGCAGCTCAAAGTAGGAAGGAGATCTATGCCGATAACCGAATGAGGGATTTGGAATTTCTGGAAGGAGAACATGTTTTATTGAAGGTATCTCTATGGAATGGTGTTTTAAGATCTGGTAAGAAGTGAAAATTCACTCCCAGGTACATCGGACCTTTTGAAATTCTAGAATGAATTGGGGATGCATCTTATCGTATTACAATGCCGCCAAATCTCTCCAAAGTTCACTATGTGTTCCACATATCACTATTGATAAAATACATGTCTAACCCAACTCATGTACTCACCTATGAGGAATTAGATCTGGAACCTGATCTGTCTTATTGCGAAGAGCCCAGCAGGATTCATGATAAGAGAGAACAAGTATTGAGAAACCGAATGACTCCTTTGGTAAAAGTTCTACGGAGAAACCATAAAATGGAAGAGGCAACGTGGGAACCTGAGGAAATTATGATGAATGAACACCCAATCCTTTTTATGTAGTAATATTATAGAACATTCATGGATGAAATTATTTAAATAAGGGGAGAATTTAACACCCCAAGCTTCCATGGTACGCTTCTCATTGAATAGTACAGTAGTGTGTGTTGTACGCAACTTCGAGGTCTAACACACCACAACCAATAAAACTAGCACGTTTGAAAAGTAATACAAACTTTTTTAAATTTTTTAAATTTTATCATTCAAAATAGACTTCATTTTTGGATTCGGAATATCGAAATTAGCGTAGGGTGAATTTTTGTAATTTTTTTGAAAATTTTCAATTTTTGATGTATAGTGATAAAACACTGAGTTATAGTTTAAAACTAAATTTTTACTTAAATATTTTTTTTAATATATTTAAATTTATTTTAGTTCAAAATAAATACATAATAACTATATTTGTTCAATTTAATTCATTGGAGCCAGTTTGTAATAATTTTAGATATATAAAAATTTTATTGAACTTTTCACCGTGTTTTACCCACCCTCTGGGAGAATTTGGAAATTCAAATTATTATTAATTTTACCTCTTCTGTGAGTGCAATTTCGAAAATCGTAGAGACATGGTTAATATCATAGAGATAAAATTTCTTCATTAAGATAAAAATATTTTTTGGCGAATAGTACCTTTTTACATTAATTTAACACGGATTAAAGAAAATATGGTAATTAAGGGTAAAAATGATATTATAATTACCCTAACACATGTCCAAATTCTATTGGATAAGTATAATTTGACCAGAAATAACATTAGGAATAAAATATGAACCTTTATGGCCCATTTGGATTAGATTAAGAAATTTATTATTATTAAATTCAAAGATGTTCTAAAAGAGTTAAAATCAATGATTAATAACTAAAACATTTTTAATATAGGGTTATACATTAGATAAATTAGTTTATAAATATTCATTAGAAACCTAAAAATTTTTCCTATATAATTTTATTTTATTTATAATTTTTAAAAATTAAATAATTTAATTTATTTATGATACAATGTTGATTCAGTAATTACATAATTAATAAAATATTAATATAATTTATATTATAAATATACAAATAAATGTAATTTAAGACTTCTTATAAATTAAACTAATTTTATTGGTTTATATGACATATTATGGTTGGTTAGATGAATTTTTTTTGAGTAATAATGCTGTTATTAATTTAGAAAAAACAAAATACCAAATAGTGTCAAAATTGACATAAAAGAGTTTTTAAAACATATATTATATAATTAATTGATATTATGTTCCTAAAAATCTATGGTTCAGCCAAAAATCATATATAATTATTGGTGTATCATTAATTAATCGCATTGTGTTCTTTTGAGAGTATATAGTATGTTTATTAACCATATAATGTAAAAATACAAAGAGACATGGTAAATGTAAAACTATTTAACTAAAAGTTAAATCTAAATGTTAAGGTTAATATATTGAACCAAACCTGTCTAAAACCTATTGGTTGAGTAGATTTAGACCCATACACACCTTAAACATTAATTAATCCATTTTTGAGCTATTAGATAATGATAATTATTTTATTATAAAATAATATTTCTAACTTTTCCATAGGTGCCCCTCACCCCTCATATAAAAAGGCACTCCAAAATCTCTATAATTCACACCTTCAAAGACATTTGGATCTTCCAAACTCTAAAACAATAACCTCTCAACTAATCTCACATTATCCTAGAGGCCTTTCTTTAGTCAGAAAGACAACATAATGAGACCTTTTGATCAAATAAAATGGAAGAACCCGAAGAAGAGGTAACAATTTCACCGCCCTCTTTCAAGTTCTTTTCTTCTTCCACTTCTTCTTTCTTTTTTATTTCCATTCTAAAATAATAACTCTACTATCATATATATACTGGGATTTTATTATAAATATGGTACAACCATATTCATTATTCTATCCATCCTTTGAATGAGATGTCACCATACGTGCGTACGTATGGATTACTATCTCCACGTCATGGTGTAATTTTTATTCAATACATTATTACTTGGATGGGTATAATAATGAAGTGTAATTAATGTAAATAATAAATATATGATGATAATGATTCTTTATATATGATATAACATCCAATTATATATTATTTTAATATCAACATTATGATATTTTTGCACGCGCGCACGTACGTATTACCGTCTCCATGAATGCGATGAGATTAATTCCCCATCGTACCCATTCATGACTAATTTTCATTAGATTATTACAAATAATGTTTAAAGACTTGATATAAATAAGGATATGAATAAGATACATCGCATACATAACAAATATAACTCACTTAAAAAATAATATAAAGGAAAACGAATCTATTAACACCCAAAACGACAATAATACTAAGATATTATTAACAAAACAATGTTAAAAGATCATATATGATATCATATTAATGTATATGATCATTTTATTAATTATTAACAATTATTTGAAAATTATATAGGATTATAACCTACCCTTGACCATGTAAAAGTACATGTTAAACATTAATTTCACAATCACTTCATTATCTAAGGTTGTTTATACGTAATTATCTACTGGGAACACATTAAATTCCACATCCATGTTTCTTATAAATGTATTCCAAAACATTCTTACTATTTTTTAAAATATGTGTTATAGTCATTTATACCCTTGTTTTACTTTATATAAGATGTTTAATAAAGGAATATTTCTGTCTTTTTCCATACAAGGTCCTTTTTATCATTTTCGACAGAATTAAGGTAAGAATGTCTCTTTTAACATATACGGTGGGTGCGACTATTTTCCACCATTATAAAATTTGTCGAAGCTTCCCATAAAATCTTATAAGAATATTTTCAATGTAAATTTTTTATTTTATATTTATGTGACTTTTAAATTATTTTGGAAAAAAAGAGATATTTCCCTCAAGTAGTTTTGATTTTATCTATGTCGACATCCTTTGATGGATTTTAAACTTTTTTAAAGTTGATTTTTTATGATACAAAACATCCATATTGTGTTGAAGGTTTTGTGATATGTTTCAATATTGATGTGTTATTTTTATACCATTAATGGTTTTTGTAGAAAATATTAACATTTTGTATGCTAGTTTAAATATGAATGTTAAGGTCATGTTTAAACATGTTCATATGAAGAATGAATTGGACTTAGTAAGTGACGGGAGGAGCCCGATATAGCTCCTTTATGCATCGGTCAGTCTCATGAGACAAACTAGTGTCTTGGCACAAGGCCTTGACAAAATCTTATTTGTAGTCTTGGATCAAGGCCTTGAATATGTTGTTATGATAGTCTTTCATTATACATTCTATTATTGTGAAAGTGGTTATTGAAATTTCATGTGATTATTTTACTAGTAGAATATCCATGTGAATAAGTAAATGGCATTATTTAATTTTATTTTTTCCATATTATGTTGAGGTTCATGTTTAAAAGGCTTTTGTTTTAGTTATAAAATGCCTTAAATGTTTATTCTTATTTATGAATGATTCGGATATATTGTTATACTTACTGAGCATCTGAGCTCACCCCTTTCTATGTTTTATTTTTCCCAGGACGTGAAGAAGTATTTTATGACTGACCTGCAGGAATAGTCTGAGGGGATATGAGTGTGGACTATAGAGACTATATTTTATTTGTTTTTCATATTATGATGTAATGTAAGACTTATGAATGTATCTATTGTTTCCAAGGATACTAAACTAAACAGAAATTCGAGACATGATCATTTTTTATCATGCTAATGTTTTGTAATAATGCACCAAATCTGGGTAACTCGGGTCAGGGTGTTACAATTCGTATAATTATTAAACCCACCATTGTACTTTCATAACCATATTAACCGAAGGAAAAAATGGATTTTATGTTAATAACCTTGAAACATGATTAACTAATGGAAATGAAATGGGTTTTATAATAATCCCTTTGTAACATGATTTACATGTTGGAAATAAATGGGTTCCATAAATATCATTACAAAAGACATAAACAATTCAATGAAAAATATGAACAATATACTTGGATAATAACCCTTATAAGGTATAGGTTAAACTACAATATTTCATCATTGATAGATATTAATATTTATAGGTTTCTTTTATTCAGGTCTTAGTGAGAATAACATTTCTATTTGAAAAATTATTTTGAAAAATTATTTTTCAATCAAATTTTCAATGAAAATAACCATGATAACATATAAAGGAATCATTGAAAGTCATTAAAAATATTTTAAAACAAAAAATGTCTAAAAAATATCTGTTATTGAAAATAAAAATAACATATAATTAAAAAAAAATTGAAAACCTTTTTATATAACAATATTTTGGTATAAAAATGATTTATGATCAAAGAAGGAAATTTGGTATGATTTTATAAAAACCATTATATTAATTATCATGATTATGAAAGAGTTTTAAAAATGGTTAAATTTCATGAAGATATCATGAATACTAAAAGATTAATAAAATTAATGATAATTATTGAGAGGTATATCATCAAATTTAAACATTGGAGACTTCATCGTTATCAATCCCCATATACTGTTAGATGGTAACATACAAATCTTACCACTTTGTTTACATGGAATACAACTACCCAAGAAATAATACAACAAAATGAATCATAAAACAACCTTTGGATGAATAAATTTATGATATTACACATAAAATGGGATATATATATATACACCTCATTAGATTATATCAGTTCATCCCATAACATGTGTCAAAGAAATCGAATTGAGAGAACAATTTATTTTTGATTTCATAACATTTGAACCCAAATCTAATTGAAGGATAGAAAATAATATTGATATTTAAATAATAATAAATTTTATAATAACCATATTAAACTAAATTCATATGATGTATATATATCACCTAGAAAAAATTTGTGGTGAATATAGTGAGAGTCCAATGAATAACATAATCGTATTCTGACAAAATGTAATTCATGAACGTATGTATTATATAATAATTATCGAGTGAACAAATACTAAATTTAATATATATGATATGAATATATAGGGTACATAATTATTCCTAACCTTAAATGGGTTTTATGGAATAATGATTAACATTAGTTTGGGCTGTGGTTGCACTCCAAACACTTGATTGATGATTTCATAGCCCATTTGATGAACGTGTGTTGACTGTATGTAGTAAACGTAGAAAAAAATAATTATATTTAAGATATTTATTCTATTGTATATATATGATTTTATAAAAATTAGGGTGTTTTAGGAAAAAATTATCAACATGATTGTTTAGGAGCACTATAACTTATTCAAGTGTATTTTTTGTTTGCACCAAAGGGTGTACATGGATGGATTTATTCCTAGAATAAGGATTCTAGAATGAGAATAATTATTTTTGGACGTGAATATTTTTAGGATTGGTTTAACCAAATGGAATTATAGTTTTGAATAATTGGGGACATTGAATTCCCTTTTATAATGAAGGATCTATGGAATAGATGTAAATACCCAAAGGTATTCCCTATTGGGAGGTATTACTTATATCATGTGCCAATAATATTGATAAATAATGGAGATTATATATCAATTGATCTACAAATACCTCCATTACAAAAATTAACTAAATTTTTATCAAGTTATTCCTAGCCATTAATTATCCTTAATTTTATCTTTATAGTTTTTACCAAGGTCAATTGTATATTTTTATTTACCAAGGTTATTTATACATTTATATAATAATTTAACATTTAATTATATTATTATATATAAAAAATATTCAAAATATTAATTCCAATTCATTAAATAAAAACCATATATGTGTGTAAAATTAATTTTAATATATATATATAGTGTGTGCAAAACAATGTTTTAACGTTAATAATATTAAGTGAATTTAATTATTTTTACTAATCATTAGGGAAAAAATAATTTGATCATATTAGATAATATCAATTATTATTACTCTAAAAAATTTGTCAAATATTCCAAATTCCATTAACATTAGAGGCGAAATTTAATTTAAAATTAATATCGCATACGTAATGAGAAAGCATGTATTTTAAAATAAAAATTTTAAAATAATTACATTTTTTATATCAAATTTAAATATAAAATTGATTATAATGACCAATATTTTATTAATATATTTATATTAAATATAATTATATTTTAAAAAAAATTTAAAATATAATTTAACTATTTGAAGAATTTGAAAAAATGCAGTTTTTAGTTAAAATTTTTTATTCTTTACTATTAATAAAAAATTAATCATTTGTCAAAACAAATACATAAAATTTTCCTTATTATAATTAGGACATTGTGATCTGAAAAAAAAAAATTTCAAAAAAATATTATAATTTTTTTAAAAAATAGTTTAATAATATGTTCTCTATTAAATTTTGGTACAAATTTTATATTATAAATACAAAATTTTTAATGATTAAAATTGGATTTATTCCTCCCCCTTATCTAGAAAACTCATTAGATAAATTTTAATTAGTTTATTGAATATATATTATATACATTTTATTAAAATAATTCATCAAAAAAATTTTCATTAATTTATTGAGTTGAATCATGTTTGTTGATTGAAAATAGTTTTTCAGATTAGGTAGATATTTATTTTAAAATTGATGAATATCTAATTTATAGTTAATTAGTTTCCTATGAATTCATTTTATAAATATTAATAAAAAAATTTACTTAATTTAGTTAATACTTTTAATAGGAGTCATTCCAATTTCTTAGTGATAACTATGATAATATTTTAAAAATATGTCAGGATTCATTTAAACATAGTGTTTCATGTTACACATGCTAAGATGACTGTTTTTTGTAATGAAACATAAACATAGTATTTCATATAAACCATGTAAAACCCTGTTTTTCATGAATCGCACTCAAAAATAAGCATTTCATTTTGTTAAAAAATTACTTTAATTTCATATAATTCAATATTTACTAAGCGTAGCATGCAACAATATCCATAAAACAATTTTACTTAATTTGAAAAATAATAATTCATAATAACATTACGATTTATATTATAACATTCATTAAATTAATTAGTCATTCAAAATTCATCTGGGTCATCAATCTTTTAATACCTGAATTTTTCATTCATAGAAACACAAGTTATAAAAATAAAACATATCCTATAAAAAGGGAATGTTGGAAACATAATTGTTATCCAATGAAACTCATAACTAGTTTTCCATATATGAGATCATAATTGAGAATTTATGATTTAGAGATGGTGGAAAAAAACATAAATGATTATATAATTTGATATCGATTAATGATAATATTAAAGTGGGTGATCTAGATATGGTTAGTGGTCATAACAACATAGAACAAATAGGCATTAAAAAATTAATTGAATGCATAAAAAATTATAATAACTAAAAAAATATTATTTTTATACCATTTTATTAAAGATTAATAATTTTCACAGGAAGATCTATGTACATTATTTAATTAAATTTAAAATTTACAATTTTACTCTTTGGTTACAGCTTGTTAAGTTTCCACTTCATCTCGTACTCCAAAAAATGATGGTAAATGTTTAATAATTGAACCACTAATAGGTCATAAAATCCTTTGATATAATGACATTTAATTACATGTATATATATATATATATCATAAAATGGTTAGAATAAGTCATAAAATATTCAAAAATCATTATATAGTTAATTAATAAATTTATATATAAAACCTCACTTGAGAAATAAAATTAACCATTTCTTAAATTATTACCCTTTTCTCCTTCTGAATGATGAAATACAAAACATTAGATTAGAGGTCACTAAATTTCACATAATCAATTTAAAATTGACCCCAATATATATCAAAATTATCTATTGATTTTTACGTGCCAAACATGTGAATATCATCATCATATAATCTATTGAAACCTAGAAATAACATAAATCACTATAAAAATATGAATCATTATTACTTTAATAATTGAACATAGTAATATATTCCTTAATTTTAATAATCATGTAAACACCATCAATGAAAACATAAACTATGTTATCCTAAATTCATTATTTATTCCATGGTTAATAGTACTATTGAATTAATGTTATTCACAGCCAACATCTATATATCCTAGTATCATTATTCCAACATACGAAACAAACTAGTGGTTATCTTCCCTTAATCAAATTCCCATGAAATCACATTTTTTTATGTTTTTACCATTTAACATATGATTTAAAATATATACCTAAAAACATATAAGGAACAATCATTTTAAATTTCCAGATTCATTTGAACTAACTGTTAAATTAAAATATATAAAAACATAAATTAAAATAATAATTAGTCACCTTAAACAAAATATATTTTATTCAAACCATTGGTTTATCCTTGTACCAATAGAATATAAAATGGAATGTAATAATTCATGAATAAATTTATAGGGTTATAATCGCTTCAAATTTCACTATTGCATGGACATATAGATTTTCATATTGCTTATTCATAAAAAACCAGGCATAAATATTCGTAAGCAAGGAAGGGAGGATAATTTTTCCAAAATTATCATGATTATCTTTATCATTTAATAAAATTTAAAATTTCCCTTTTCATTTTGATTAAAGGGGTTTTGGCCAATTATCATCCACATTAATCATTAGATTGAGGAATTTATTCCAATAAATCAAAAACTTCTTGCAGAAGGAGCACTATTGTATCAGTGGTGAGGCAGTTAGCATCCTCTTATCCTATATTGTATTAAGTGGACTATTAATCATATTATGGAATTCAAGACTTCATATCATTCATTGACACAATTTAAGAACCTTATATATTTTTTCAAGAAATTTCATATACTATTTATTCCATATTTATGGATTACAAAGGAATGTAATTTTGTTCCCCCACATAAGTTATCAAGAGACTCAATCTTCCTTTTATTATAGAAAACATTTTAATTGGGTGATTATCCTATCTCCATTTATATCATCAGTTATCATTGAAATAATTCCTCATAGATTCTAATATATCTTTTTTCAATGGCCTTTTGAAGCCTTGGTTTCAGGACACAAAATAATAAATCTATTTTTTAGTTAAGGATGATGATTAAAAAAGAATATTACCATACTATAATTTAAAAATTAACTTCATAGGTACCAATATATTAATCTTCATTTTTCATAATCTCAATTAAATTCATCTCCATCACTGTCAAATAATATGATGGAATTAATATTTAAAAAATATCCTATTAATGTCTTCTAATTGTATATATTTAATTTTATCTTCCTCCATCATGTTTTTAATAAGAGTCCACCACTGATCTTCTTTACATTCGAACAAATAAATAGCCAAAATTACTTTTTCATTATCCAAACACTAATGAATGTAAAATATATTTTTTACTTGTATCGATAAATTACATAGAAACTATTTTTTCAATGGAACCACTAAATGAATGTGGACATTTCGTCATGAAAGAATCAATATAAATTGGTTTCCTTTTTTCATATTTTTAGTTCAACATTATCCATATCTTGAGAATATTAATTGAGAATATCATTATGATTTTGTATACCGTCTCCCATTTCATTTTGTTTCACTAGTGGAAAATCATTTATTTTCCCACTGCATTATGTATGAAGATGATTCTATCAGGTACTAGCCATTGAATAAAACCATAAAGTAGAGTGTTAGAAATTATAATCTTGGTGGAAAACCACATAATCATAAAAAATAACTTATATGATTTATAAATCATGAGCACTACATTTCATTCTATGACATCATATGTTTATACAAGGTCATTCATAGTCATGATTTCTATAAATATGTCATAATTGTTCATAAATAGTATGGAAACATAAATGTTATATCATTTGGGAGTGTTAAACCATTTTTTTCAACTAGTACCATTGTCATATAGGTACTCCAAGACAATGTTTTGTCAATATTGTTTTTTTGGGTATATTAACCAATGTACATATGTCTGACATATATGACCCAATTTCATATATGAAGAGGTATTTATTTCTAAGAAACTAATTTCTATATTCTTTTACAAAATTACAAAAAATGATTCTTAATATTAATTGATCCCTATACAAATCCATAGAGATATCCTGAGAGATATCCTTAGAAATATACATTCAGATCTCACCAGGATGTTCTGATCCTAGTTTCAAATGGTTAAAAACATTTCTTTTAAAACCAACTATAGATACCCAGTTTTTTAAAAAAGCTATATTATACCATTTTATATGAATATTCATAGATTTATAAATTTTCATGAACAAGTACTATAATAATTTAGTGTCTTTGTAATATTGTTACCAAATCTTTTAACATGTTGAAATATCTTTGAGGTTTTTTAAATAAGATAATCTTATTTACCACTCCAACTAGAAAAATTCTCATAACATAGGGAAAGAAAAATTAGTAATGGGTGACCTCAATTTCTCATCATTGGTAGATAAAATATATACATAAGTATTACAAGAATATGGGGGAATGGGAACATGAAAATAGAATTATATGATCAACCCCAATATATCAATAATCATAATATTGATACAAGAAATAAATTTTGAAATTCATATAAAATGAATCATGAAGGAATCTGAGATAATAATCCATTTGAGAAAAAAATATTACTAAGACGTGGAATTCTAGAAAATAATAAAATTATAAAATTATATCCATAGTTATTGATGTTAACTTCCAATTCTATATTAGTTGAATGGGTTCATTCCACAAAACATCTTTTTTTCATGTTTCACTCCCAAAAAAACCTTTCTAGAAAAAGTCCCATATCGAATCAGGTTTACTCACAATTACATATATTTCTATATTATTTTATATAAAAATATTTATCCAATGTATTGTATTGTAATATGGTTACATCCATCATGTAATAAATAACAGGCTCACCATGTGCTTTCTAGGTCACCCACTGTCAAAGCTATAATGGGAATACTTAGTGTTATCAGGGCCACCCCATCATATAATATGTAATGTGAATACTCGGTGTTATCATAGTCTCCCCTTAATATATATTTTAATAGGTTACCTGATACTATCTAATATTCCCCATCATATAATATATTTCCATGAACAAAAAAAGATTTATTTATATATATCTTTCATATCATCATCATCAAAACTCATAAAATAGCCATTATTAATCCATATCAAGTTTAACTTATAGAAAACAAAATATATTGATGTTAATAACATTGAAAAATTATAACCACGTAGAAAAAAATAGGTTTAATAAAAATTTATTTCTTATATGATTTAACTTTGGAAAAGATACAAGTTTTATTAACATCATTCCATCAGAATAGAAGACATTCATAGAAATAATAAGGATGGTATCTATTGGGACCACTTTGTATATGAAAATTGAATTTGATGTCAATGAGTGTCAATGGATGTAAATGATGATCAACATGAAGAAGTAAATATCCTAATTAAAATGGAGAATTGGAATTAGATGTTTGTTTAGCTTGAACCTAAGTTTCATATATGTTTATTAAAATTGGTACATTAGATTCAACTATTAAGGATTGTTGATGTTTTTTTGGAGTAAATGAAATGGGGAATAAGATGTTGTGGACAAGGTTCGTCATTTTATATTGGTAAACACATAGTGCCTTTACCAAAACAAAGGGGCCATCCATAGAGGCTAGCCATTGTCCTCAACTCAAGAACATATAGGACCTGAGGGGTAAAAGATGCTCGAGGGAAGCCATCAAGGCTAGCCCGTAGAAGGTAGGGTGTGTTTGGGCCGTGTATAATCTCACAGGTGATGCACGGTGGTGAACCCATGTTGCATTGGAATTTAGAGCATTCTCAAAGAGAAGAGTGGGTGATAAGAGCACTCCCGTAGGGTGAAAATGGTACGAGGTGGTACCATGGAGGGAAGAGGATTAATATGAGTCACTGCAGCCATGACTTGGTTGGAAAACCACGAGAAAACATTACAACGCTTCGATGTGGGACAAGGTTTTAAAGACAAGGAACTAATATCTACCATTTATCCATCATCAAAACATGGTCTATCGTCCGATAAATCGCGAGATTTATCCTTCACATCCATGTAGTCAATCTGATCTCTACGGTTCACTAATGAAGAAAGGACATCTGATCTCTTCCATCGGGGATGTCTACAACCTATGGACAGCCACATGCACCCTCAAACCAAGATCGTCATCTGAATGATGATCTCACCACTCTGGCCACCATTTAAACACTGTTAAAGCTCTTTATGATCGACTGTAGTCTATGATCACATTCATGAAATTAAAATTTCATGAATGTGAATTAAATATAGATAGATAGAATGGAAGAGGAAAATGTTGTTTTGAAGGCCACATGAGTTTGAAAAATCTCCACACGAGTTTGAATATATTAAAGAACATAAGATCTCAGGTATTCAATGAAAAACCATGAAGATATAATTGTACATATTTTGGGTGTGGAAATATCTGATCTATACTTATAATAAGGGACCCACCGATTCGAGAAAGGTACACTGCACCCATGTCTTCGAGATCTCATATTCATAGAAATAGAGATTCCACGATATTCAAATTCGAGAAGGTGCTTTCATGATTTGCGAACCATTCTGGGTTTTTCATGTCCATCCCACAAACCGTTCTAGTTCATGATGGAGATGAACCTAGAACCACTTCTGGTTCATGAAGATAAGGTCATGTGTACCCTTCTAGTTCAAGAAGATGTGAATCGTGTACGATTTTAGTACGCAGTGGTGGACACCCACAAACTATCCTAGGATAGTGAAGAGAGATCCCACGATTTATTATAGGTTCATGAGGTAATGGTACGACATACAATTTTGGTTCTACAAAGAGGAGTTCCTGCCAACCAAAAGAACTGAGAACTATCATGGTTCGTGGAGGAGGTCTGCACATCATGGAACATGGAAGACCATGCATTCTTATCACATGGAGTGGTTGTGAACCATCCTTGTTCGCGTAGAAGAAGAATTGCATAAAACAACTCTACTTATGGTGTGTAAAATGATAACAGTATCACCAAGACATACCGAAATATAAACATTTATGGTTTAAGTAAACCACATGCTCATAAGAGTAAATAAATCAATGTGAACATTGTATGTTAATAAAGTGAGAAGAAAAGAATGTGAATTGTGATGTAAAGGGAGTGAATGCATTTATATGCACGATTTGAAGAAGAAAACAATTAAAGGTAAAGCATATCTAAATCAATTCCTATGTAAAGGAAAGAAGAGTTCATGTGTGTACTGAAAGGAATCATACTCATTTGGGCCTTTAGACATGAAATAAAAATCGAATATGCATTCATACATGAATACTTTGAAGAGAAGAATCCTAATATAAGGGTTTACATGTCTGAATAAGTGAAGATTAAGAGATCTTCTATATTTTCACATGCATGGTTACATGATTACATGGAATTAGAAGAGTTTATTCTGATGAATCCTTGTTAATTGGTTTTTATTGTTGGAATAATTACAAAAAAATCTAATACTGGAAATAAAGAATAAGAAGACATAGTAAACCTCATTGTTGCACTAGAGAAGAAGATTAAATATCAAAGGGAATCCACTCTAGACCTCGATGTAAGAAAAGTACCATGTTGAAGAGCATACAATGAATTCCATGTCTATCATTTGAAGGGACATTCACATCCCAAAACTAAGGGTGAATTCATCTAGGGTAGTGAGCTAGGGGGAGTCAATGGATGTGATCCAAGGTAAGTAGTGAGATATCCATGATTTTGTGTAAAGCCAGTGTACCTGGGAAAAGTGGTTGTACCCGATCATTATAATACACACCTGCTGAAGAATATTTGAATTATGTACGCCTAGCAACCTACCGGCGTATTCTCCTTGGATGTATCCTTTCGTGGTGAACCAAGTAAAAGTGTTATGTTTTCCTATTGCATTTCAATGCTTCAATTACTGCACATATCCATCATACATTGTTATTTATGTTTCTACCGTCATGGGAACAAGATACAATAAGCGATAGAAAACGATGACCACAGGATTCACTGCCCCACCTCATGGTATGATAGGGTCATTAAATTGGTATTATAGGGAAAGGTTTTAAGTATGATGGATACTTTAGCATAGTAATATTTGGAATAGGCTTTGAGTTTCATTCTTGAGTCAACAATGAAGATAAGTCTTGTTGAATGTTCAGTTATCTCTGATAATAAGTCTATAACTAACAGGAAAATGACGAATAAAAAAAGAAAGAGAATAAGTAGTTAAAGAATTCTCTCATGTCCAAATAAGAAGTAGTGTCTTGTTCTCCATTCCCTTCTTATAATGAAGAAATATCATTCTTGGAATGTAAATAGAATGTGGCTCAGGTTTCTAACAGTGAAAAATATGACACTTCTAACTCATTATTAGTTGATCATGAGACAATAAGAACCTATCCACCTGATATTCCTGAAGAAAGAGTTTATTCCATTGGTAGAACATTTCAATGTATGAAAGATGAGATTACTCGACTGGGAAGAGATGATGATGATATGGTGGAAGGCTTGGAAAAGAAAGTGGCATAATGTTATAAGCTCTCCATACAATTCAAATCCATTGAAGAGAAAGATGGATCCAATAAGTCTCTAGAAGAAAAGATCCATGCATTTAGAGATGAGATAAAAAAAGAGAATTGATGTCGAGGTTATAAATTGGGAAGAAACATCCAAAAAATTAAAAGAACATGACTTGTTGTCTCAAAAAAAATCACCTTTCATGAAAATGGGGTTGAAATATTGAAAATGGAATATGATGAGAAGATGATCATGATAGAAGATCAGAAGATCATCCTCAATGTAACAACTGGGTCGTGGTGACAGCACAACCACCATTCCCTAACACAGCTGTCGGGTCCTGGCCTACCTGTTACAACTAGTTTCCCCGTAGACACGTGGTCCTCACCAAGGGGCCCACCCACATGCCTGAACAGGTCATCTGACCAATGATAGTCCCTACGAGCCATCACATGTCCTTTCCAATGTGCTTTTTCCTCAGTCACACACATCCTGGAAAACATCCCAAAACGTCACCCATCCTGATCACTACTCCAGGCCAAGCATTCATATCTGTGGAGTTCTAATTAGATAGGCTCCAGAAAAAAAGGTTCACCCTATTGACATGAATTATATCATTTAGTAATTTAACCCTTTATCATTCATTGGTGTTACAATCCCCCCCCCCAGAGCATAATGCCCTCATTGTGGGCCCTACATCTCAACATAGGCAGTTCTCCGCACTTAAGGAAGGGTACCACCTCTGATACCAAATGTAACAAATGGGTCCCGATGACAGCACAACCACCCTGCCTAAAATTGGCCATCGGGTCTTAGCCCGTCAGGTACCACCAGTTTCCCTGCAAACACATGGTCCCCACCATGGGGCCCACCCATGTTCCAGAATGGGTCATCTGACAAATGATAGTCCCATTAGGCCAACTCATGTCCTTTTGAGTGTGCTTTGTCCTCACTCACACACACATTGGGAAACTTCCCAAAAGGTCACCCATCCTGATCACTAATCAATGACAAGAAAACATAACTATGGTGTTCTAATCAGGTAGGCTCTGGAAAATGGAAGGTGCACCTTGTTGACATGAGTTATATCATTTAGTCATTTATCCCTTTACCATTTTGGGGCGTTACAGGCAATATGGAATGTCTAAAAATGGAATCCCAGTTTCTCAAATCTTGAGAAGACACATATTGAGACTTCACAAAAGAATGAAATAGTTGTTATTGGTGCCCAATGTTCACTGTAGGATTATAAAGAAAAAAAGACTTCTAACATGTGATATTATAATCTTGAATTCACTCATTGATCTATCACAATAAGCTGAGAATGTGATGGTACCATCCATACCAACTTGTACTTTTGTTTCTAGAAACATTCCTACTAAAATTTCAGATTAGAATAAAAACTCTAAACAAGTATGTATTAGGAATGGTGATGAGAAAAAACCTACCAACATGGATTGGGTGTATAGGAAGAAAACCCTGGAAGATGGTTCCCCCAGTTGATCACAACACATTATGGAGAAGGCCCAATAATATTATAATAAATATATCAAGAAGACAAGATTCATGGGTCAATGTTGGTGTGGAAATAAATTTGGGAATTGTGCACTAGATTGTTGGTACAATCCATTATGTGAAAAAGAACAGAGAAATATTATGTCAAAATTGAGAAATCCAAAGAAGAAGTAGCAACATTGATAGATCTAGAAGCATCTGTATACTATAAAATAGATTTGGAATTCTATATATCACCTTTAATGTATGTAACGATAGTGGTCACAAAAATGGAGAATTCTTTTCTAAAAAAATATCCAGAGATGATAAGATCAAAAGACCCCATAGGAATTCTAAGATATAAGAAGCTTTCTTGGAATGAAATTAGAAGAAAAATGAAAAAGAAAATGTCTATTGAGAAGACTCCAATAAGGAATGGTGATAAGTCGTTGGATTAAGAATCCAAGAAGAGAAAGAGTGGAACATACAAAAGGAATAAAAAAAATGATGACACTCTGATGAGTCTATGTAGAAAATCTTAACTTACATCCATGGTTCCTAGAGACATATCGGTTATCTGGCCTAAAGACATTGAAAGAATGAGAATTGATGGAGATGCATATGCTAATGATAGTTAAACGTAAATAAAAAGATTCTACATGATGATAGAAAAGTTCTTTGTGTGAGGTGCAAGACGTTTGGTCACACTATTAATAATGGTGGTACATTTATTCTACCCCTAAATGAATTCATTAAGAGGATGAAAGTTTCACTAGGAGATTCTAGTGCTTTGAAATCTCTTGAATAATGAAGAATCACACGTAAGGAAATGGGTGAAATATTGAGATCCACATAACAGTATTCAGAACAAAAAGTCAAATGTGCAAGTGTGAGTAGTGGAGAAAATAGATAATCTTGGTTGAGAAAATCATCTCATCCTTCCATGACATATTCAAGAAGAAAGGTTGATCCACCTAATTCACATAACACTTTGGGTATTGTACTAATCTTACAGGGAATTGAAGATGAAGTATGAACTCGGGGGGGGGGAGAACATGAGAAGTGTTACCTATAGGGGGAGACACATGAAAAATATTTCAAATGTTTTATCTCTATATTTATCTACTTCAGATGGAATTAAATTCAACTACTCTAATGATTGTCTTTAGATCATGTCATTGGAAATAGTATTTCATCCCTAAACGTTTGTTACTCAAAATAAAATTATTTTAAAAAGGGTAATAACAATGTTAAATAATTAAATAAGAAGAATTTTTTTGCCCCATGGCCACTTATACTACCCATTTCACTTGAATGTTTCTGACCTATTTTGTTTATATGAGTGTAGGAGTTTGAGGTTGATAATCTCATATCACATTTATTATCTTCATTCTGGAATGAAAGTGGAAATGGACTTGAAGATAATTACTAGAGTTCTCATTGCATGAGGTATCATGATTATGGTTTAATGGAAACCATTTCTGTCATGATCAAATAATCTTGTTTTCTACATCGATCATTTATCATGTAGACGTATTGTGAAATTATTGATGGCCCAATTGCTTAAGTATGGACTGATACCCTCTCTTCCATAAACTTTTATTTATTCTCAATAAAGGAGAGAGAAAGTGAAATGAAAGTTGAAAAGTGAAAACGAAAGAGTATATAGAAGACTCTCATTTTGACGTTGGCATGCCCATTTAATAGAACATTTAACTTTTACAAACTGCACAAAGGAGGAGATTGTTGGGACCACCTTTTATATGAAGAATTTATTTTCCGTCAATGAGTGTCAATGGATGTTGATGATGATGAACATGATGAAGGAACTATCTTCTGTAAAATGGAGAATTGAAATTAGAAGTTGGTTGAGATTGATCCAAAGTTTCATATATGTGTATCTGGAGTGATACATTGACTATAAAAATTAAGGATGGTTGAAGTTATTTTTGGAGTGAGAAAAACAAAATTATTAGAAGAGGTTGTGGATGAGGTTTGGAATTTTATATTAATAAACACATCGGAATTTTTCCAAAAAAAGGTCACATCCATGGAGGCTAGTAGAGGTCCTCAACTCAAGAACATACAGGACCCAAGGGGTCAACCACTTTCAAGGGAATCCCTCTAGGCCATCCCGTAGAAGGCATGGTGTGCATAAGTCATGTATAAGCCTATAGGTGTCACACAATGGTGAACGTGTGCAGTGTGGGCACTAGGAGCATGCCTGGTCGAAGAGGAGAGTGGGCACTAAGAGAATGCCCACAGGGTGATAAATGTATGTGGCAGTATCGTGGAGTTATGATGAGTAATCTGAGTAGCATCTTCCACGACGTGGTTGTAAAACCATGAGAAATCATCACAGTGTTTTGATGTGGGACAAGGTTTTATAGGTGAAGAAATAATCTCAACCATTAATCCCTTAGTAACATGCTATCTACCATATAATCAATCCCACAATTGATCCCACACATCCAAGATTTCCCTTTTATCTTCACGGTTTGTGATTGAAGCTGGGACATCTGATCTCATCCACCAAGGTTTTCTTCAACCACTAGACACCCGCATACACCCGCGAACCTGGAGCTCCAGCCGAATGTTGATATTTCCACTATAGCCACCATTTGAGATCTATTCAAGCTTTATCTGATCGTCTGGATGCTATGATCACATGCATTTAATTAAATTTTCATGCATTCGAATGAAATTATGACGAAGATAATTGATTAGGAAAAAGAAGTTTCCAAGTCCACATGAGTTTGGAATATCTCCACATGGTTTTCAATGTATTAAAGAATTGATGATATTTATTATTCAATGTAGAATCTTGAGGTGCTTATCATGCGGATTTTATATGTGGAATAATCTGATCCATAATTATAAAATGAGACCCACTGATTACAGAAAGGGTCCTTGCTCTCAAGGCTTCAAGAGTTCTTGTTTAGAGAAACAAAATTTCTATGATCATCAAATTCAAGAAGGGTATTTCATGATCCACAAACCATTATAGGTTTGTGAAGTGTATCTAGGGTACCATTCTAGTTCAAGATGAAGAAGAACCATTGTGAACTTCTAATTAATGATGAGAAGATCCCGCCTATCCTTCAAGTTAACAAAGATGTGATCCGTGTACCACTTTGGTACGCGATGGGGGAAACCCGCTAAATTTCCTAGGGTCATGAAGTGAGATCCCGCAATCCATTCTAGGTTCGTGAAGAAAAGGATTCACGTACTATTTTGGATCTATGAAGAGGAGGTCCTGTAAACCAAAATAACGAAGAACCATCCTGGTTCGTGAAGTAGGTCCTCACTTCATGTAAAATGGAATCCCGGACATCTTTTGGCGCAAGGATAGGCTGTGAACCATCTTGGTTCATGGAGGAGACATTGTTCATAAGAGAACACTATTTGTGGTGTGCAAAAGGAAAAAAATATCATCATGCCCTAATGAAATATAAACATTAAAGTTTGAAGTAATCCACATGATTATTACTATAAAAAAATCAATGGAACATTATATGTTAGGGATGGGAGATGAAAATAATGTTCAAGGTGACGAGAAGTGATTGCATGGATTCATATGCATGATTTGAAGAAGAACACAATTAAAGGAAAAACATATCAAAATCAAGTGAAATGAAAAAGAAAGAAGAGTTCATGTGTGTATGAAAAGCCACTATACTCATTTGGGCCTTCAGACAATAAATATGAAGAGAATGTGCATTCATACGTGAATACATTGAAGAGAATCATCCAAAGCCGAGGGTCCAGATGTCTAAAGAAGTCAACGGTAATAGCACATCTATATTTTCACATGCAAGCTCACATGCATACATGGAATAATAAGATTTCATTCTAATGATCCCTAGTTAACTAGTTTTCAGTGTTTGAACAATCTCAAATGAATTTGTGTTATTGTCCATGAAGAATAAGAAGACATAGTACATCTGGTTGTTGCATTGGAGATGAAGATTGATCCTCAAAGGGAATCAACTATGGGCATCGATGCAAGCTAAGTCTCATGTTGAACAGGATACAAAGACTTTTGTGCATATATGTTGAAGGGACCTTCACATCCATAAACTGAGTGTGACTTCATCTAGGGCATTGATCTAAGTGGATTTAATGTAAGTGATCTGAGGGAAGTGGTGAGTTATCCCAGAAAATGGATATAGGATATGAGCCTAGGAGAGAGTGAGTGTATCTAAACCTCGTAATCCACACCTTTGTAAGAATATTAGAATTAGGTACAATGAAAACCTACCATCATATTCTCCTTAAACGTATCCCATAGTGGTGAACCAAGTGAAAGTGTTGTGTTTTCCTAGTGCATTTGAATGTTTTAATTACTACACATATCCATCATATAGGTTTAATTTTGATCTTACCAATGTGGGAAGAAGATCTAATAAATGAATGAAAAATTTAGCATCCTGATCAACCCCCACCACCACTCAGGGTGACCTAGGGTCCTTCAGTATCTTTAGATAATATACCTCATATGAAATAGGTAACACTTATGAATTTTATCCCTAACAAAAAATATATTTCAGATTATAAATTTGATCATTTTATAAGGAAATATCCTTTCCAATTTAAAAACATTCTTTTTCAAACAAAAAATAATATGAAAAAAGAATTATTTTAATATAACCATGATATAATATAATAGATGATTTGAAAATCATTAAAAATATTTCATAATAAATATAAAAGTTTATTAATAATTATAATTAAAAATGATGTAAAAATATAATTAAAATAAATATTGAAACAAATTTTCAGAAAATTATATTTTGGTAGAAAACGTATTTCAATCGATGTGAGAAATAAGGTCATCTTTTCAAAAAATATTTGTTAAATATATTAATAAACAATGATGAGAAAATTGTAATAGAAAATTTTTCATAAATAAATATCCATATGGGAATAAAATTCATGACACAATTTTGGATTTTTATCATCACATATCAACATTGGAGACTTGATCATTAATAGTCTTGATAAATGCTGAGATTCTATCATAAAACTCTTAAAAATTATTTATCCTTGAGTCCTTATCCCCATGAAGAAATAAAAGTAAATGCCACGACCCACCCTCGGGGACCGTGTCGTGACTACCCCAAGCCCACCTTCTATAGGCCAGGGGCTGGCGACTAGCACCAAAGGCGTAAATCCCGATAACCGGGAAGGCATTGCCTTTAAAAAAGTAAACAAAACACCACAGAGTACAAGAGGAAGTAAAACACTAAGTACAGAAGAAAGTGCTGAAAATTAAATGGGCCAGAATACAAACCCAAATGAAATTACAACTACAAATGAACAAAGTACAACAGAAAAAGACAACAGTTGGAAGAATGGAAGTGGCTCCTGGGTCGTCCTCCTAGGATCCTACCTGAAGGGTAGGTACAGATGGCACAGCTCCTAGATCTTCCACCACGGATCCTACCGGAAGGGTACGTACAGATACCCTCCAAAACGCTCTCGCCCGTAAACCTCCTCCGTGTGTCGTCTAGTTGTGAAGTCCACCTCCGGATACTGACTCGTTGTGTAGTACACCTCCGGGTACCGTCTAGTCCTCGAACACTCGGCCTCCGTTAGCACTTTCCGTCGTCTGCAACCAACACAATGAGGTACGGGCATAGCCCGTGCAGGGGTGAGTATAACAATACTAAGTAGGGACCCCGAGACCCTCAAGGTATCACTAAAACCAACATGGATAACCACAAATAAGATCTCAACAGATAACCTCTACTTAGGTATATTCCCATGCATATACCTAAGTTATCAAAAACCCATCTCAATCATGAGGAAAACACCAAGCTCATGAAATCAACGGAAAACCTCCACCGAGGTATATTCCCATACATATACCTAAGTTATCAAGTGACCCATCTCAATCAAGAGTTAAACCCAAAGGTCAAAAGTCTCAGCTCAAATAAGGATTTTCATTATCGAAACCGTAACTGCTGAAGTGCTCCGTCTATGGAGTGTACAATGGTCCTGTCACGACTCCGAGGTACTGCTCAATAACCTAATACTGCTGAGGTACTCCTCTTGTCGAGTACCGCGGGTTAGTCACCCAATCACAGTAGTGCTTCCCGCCGGGGTATGCCACCAAACACTGTAGTTCACACCCACTAGTAGCCTTCTAAGGTACTCTACGGATGAGTACCGCGGGTCTGCACTGCCACACAGGTAGTGCTCCATCGACTATGGGTCTGCACCAAAACAAAGTAGTGCTTCGTCCATTGGGCATGTCGACTCACTCCAAGTCGAGTCAGTCAAGCAGTCGTCAAGTCTCAGTCGGCTACACGGTCTCCGTACTCCGCACGCTTGTCTCTGAGAGGGTCTGGTCCATGAGCTACAGGTCAATACTCGAAGTATCTCAAAGCCCCACGAAGAAGTATCTCAAAGGGCCGCCTCTTCATCGGGGCCTCAACGCAACAGATGGCGCGTCAATCGGACGCCCGGTCTGGGAGTTATTAGCCTTTTCGTCCGAGGGGCCCGGTTGGTTTCGAGTGCGAACAAACCCGGCCGTATCTCAACTATACCCCGAACTCTCATAGGTTATACTCAAGGGACCGTGTCTCCACGTGATCACCAACGCCGCGGATGGTTCGTCAAACTGACGTCTAGTCTGAAAGATATCAGCTTTTCCGTTCCAGGGGCCCTGTTGGATTTTGGGTACAATCCAAACCTGACACTATCCAACAACAACCAAAACGTGGGCGAAGTATTCCAAAAGTTCTGTATCATCCAGAGGAATTCATCGAGACAGACGGTGCATCAATCAGTCGCCCGGTCTGTGAGTTATTGGCTTTTTCGTTCTAGGGCCCGGTTAGTTTCGTGAGCGAACCGACCCGGCTGTACTCCGATGGCATCCAAACCTCGAGCGGAGTAATCCAAAAGATCTGTATCACTTAGAGGAATCCATCAAAGTCGACGGCACGTCAATCGGATGTCCAGAGCTCAAGATATGAGCGTTTCCTCTCCGAGCGCCCGGTTGGTTCCGCGCACGAACCACCCCGGATGAACCCAAAGTATTCTGAAACCTTGAGTTCAATATAATGAAACGACCGTATCGATCCATGGATCGGTTCGCCACTGACGGCGCGTCGTTCGAAGACTCATAGCCTGAGATATGGGCAAAAGAACCAAAAGGGTCCGAAAACGGGGGTTTCGGGCCCGGACCGACCTGGCCCAAGACCCCCTAGGTCGGCCCGGCTGGGCGCGGCCCGACCCCGGGGCCTGTCCCGGCTCGGCGCCCGGCCTGGCGGTCCAGCGCTTTGGCATGCGGCGCCAATGGGCTCGGCCGAACGGCCGAGCCGTTCGGCTTTTACGGGGGGCGCGCTGCCCCCCGACGTTCGGAAACCAAGACCCCAATTAAGGGGCTGCTCAGCTGGCCAGCAGACGCAGCATCCAGCCACGTCCCGCCGGCCCCCTCCGGTCCCGCGTGGTTGCGGGACCGCGCTCCACCGCCGAGGCTTCAGCCGCGGCGGATTCTTCCGGCGGTGCTCCGGGCGCCGCCACCCCCGTCCGCCGGCGCCGCCGCACCGGCCGGGCGCGCCGGCGGGGGCTTCTACGGACCACCGGACACGCTCCGGTGGTCCGATTCGCCTGCAGTCTTTGCCAGTGGTCATCTCGGGATTTGACCTTGGCTGCAATGATCCCACAACGCATGTGCGGCTTCGTTTGTCATCGCCCATAAATCCGCACGTCCATTAACAAATCGCGCCATCTTCGTGGTTCTCCGGCGTGACGCGATGGCGCCGCGCCCCTTCTCTGTGGACCGAATCCATCCGCGGATGTCTTTGGGTTTCTCCGACGCGGCGCGACGGCGCCGTGTCCTTGTTCGTTTTCCCGGCACTGCGCGACGGCACCGCGCCGTTCCCGTTTCAATCCACAAAAGAAACCAACATGGATAAGGAGGAGGGTCGGTCGTGTTTGTGCGGTCCGGCCCCCTCTTGTTAATTGATAGAAATTGGTCATATTTCATGTAGAACGTCAAGGTAATTGGTCACATATCAACATTGGAGACATGATCATTAATAGTCCTGATAAATGTTGAGATTATATCATAAAACTCTTAAAAATTATTTATCCTTGAGTCCTTATCCCCATGAAGAAATAAAAAAAAATGTCACGAACTGCCCTCGGGGACCGTGCCGTGACTACCACAATCCTGCCTTCCATAGGCCAGGGGCTGGCGACTAGCACCAAAGGCGTAACTCCCAATAACTCGGAAGGTATTGCCTTTATAAAAGTAAACAAAACACCACAGAGTACAAGAGGAAGTAAAACACTAAGTACAAAAGAAAGTTCTGAAAAGTAAATGGGCCAGAATACAAACCCAAATGAAAGTACAACTATAACTGAACAAAGTACAACAGAAAAAGACAACAGCTGGAAGAACGGAAGTGGCTCTTGGTTTGTCCTCCTAGGATCCTACCTGAAGGGTATGTATAGATGGCACAGCTCCTGGATCTTCCACCACGGATCCTACCTGAAGGGTAGGTACAGATAGCCTCCACAACGCTCTCGCCCGTCAACCTCCTCTGTGTGTCGTCTAGTTGTGAAGTCCACCTCCGGATACTGACTCGTCGTGTAGTCCACCTCCGAGTACCATCTAGTCCTCGAACACTCGGCCTCCGTTAGCACTGTCCGTCATCTACAACCAACACAACGAGGTGCGGGCATAGCCCGTGCAGGGGTGAGTATAACAATACTCAGTAGGGACCCTAAGAACCTCAAGGTCTCACTAAAACCAACATGGATAACCACAAAGAAGATCTCAACAGATAACCTCTACTTAGGTATATTCCCATGCATATACCTAAGTTACCAATTAACCCATCTCAATCATTAGGAAAACACCATGTTCATGAAATCAATGGATAACCTCCACCAAGGTATATGCCCATACATATACCTAAGTTATGAAGTGACCCATCTCAATCAAGAGGTAAACCCAAAGGTTAAAAGTCTCAGCTCAAACTAGGATTTTCCTTATCGAAACCGTAACTGCTGAAGAGCTCTGTATCTAGAGTGTACATTGGTCTGTCACGACTCCGAGGTACTGATAACTAACCTAAGTCTGCTGAGGTACTCCAGCTATCGAGTACTGCGGGTCAGCCACCCAATCACAGTAGTGCTTCCCGCTGGGGTTTGCTACCCCAACACAGTAGTGCACACCCCCTAGTAGCCTGCTGAGGTACTCTCCGGACGAGTACCACGGGTCTGCACTGTCACACAGGTAGTTCTCCGTCCACCATGGGTCTTCACCCAAACAATGTAGTGCTCCGTCCACTGGGCTAGTCGACTCACTCCAAGTCGAGTCGGTCAAGCAGTCGTCAAGTCTCAGTCGGCTACACGGTCTCCGTACTCTGCACGCTTGTCTCTGAGAGGGTCTGGTCCATGAGCTACAGGTCAATACTCCAAGTATCTCAAATCCCCACGAAGAAGTATCTCAAAGGACCACCTCGTCATAGGGGCCTCAACGCAACAGATGGCGCGTCAATCGGACGCCCGGTCTGGGAGTTATTAGCATTTTCGTCCCAGGGGCCCGGTTGGTTTCGAGTGAGAACCAACCCTTCCGTATCTCAACTGTACCCCGAACACTCATAGGGTATACTCAAGGGAACGTTTCTGCATGTGATCACCAACGCCGCTGAAGGTTCGTCAAACGAACGTCCAGTCTGAAAGATATCAGCTTTTTCGTTCGAGGGGCCCGGTTGGATTTTTGGTACAATCCAACCCGGATACTATCCAACAACAACCAAAAATTGGGTGAAGTATGCAAAATGTTCATTCTCATCCAGAGAAATTCAATGAGACAAACGGTGCATCAATCAGACGCCCGGTCTGTGAGTTATTGGCTTTTTCGTTCCAGGGCCCGGTTGGTTTTTTGAGAGAACCAACCCGACCGTACTCCGACGGCATCCAAATCTCGAGCGAAGTAAACCAAAAGATCTGTATCACTTAAGGGAATCCATCAAAGTTGAAGTCACATCAATCGGATGTCTGGAGCTCAAGATATGAGCGTTTCCGCTCCGAGCGCCCGGTTGGTTCCGTGCACGAACCACCCCGGCTGAACCCAAAGTATTCCGAAACCTTGAGTGCGATATACTGAAATGACCGTCTCGATCCAAGGATCAGATCTCCACTGAAGACGCGTCATTCGAAGACTCATAGACCGAGATATGAGCAAAAGAACCAAAAGCGTCTGAAAACGGGGGTTTCGGGCCCGGACCGACCCGGCACGAGACCCTGGGTCGGCCCGGCTGGGCGCGGCCCGTCCCGGCGGCCCGTCCCGGCTCGGTGCCCGGCCTGGCAGTCCGGCGCTTTGGCACGTGCTGCCAGCTGTCTCGAACAACGGCCGAGCCGTTCGGCTTTTTCGGGGGGCGCGCTGCCCCCTGACGTTCGGAAACCACGGCCCCAATTAAGGGGCCGCTCAGCTGGCCAGCGGACGCGGCAGCCGGCCGCGTCCTACCGTCCCCCTCTGGTCTCGCGCGTTCTCGGGACCGCGCTTCGCCGTCGCGGCTTCAGTCGCGGCTGATTCTTCCGGCGGTGCTACGGGCCCCGCCACCCCCGTCCGCCGACGTCGCCGCACCGGCGGGGGCTTCCGCGGACCATCGGACATGCTTCGGTGGTCCGATTCGCCTACGGTCTTCGCCAGTGGTCATCCCGGGATCTGACCTTCGCTGCAAAGATCCCAAAATGCCCGTGCGGCTTCTTTTGTCGTCGCCCGTCAATCCGTACGTCCATTAACAAATCGCGCCATCTTTGTGGTTCTCCAGCGCGACGCGATGGCACCGCGCCCCTTCTCCGTGGCCCGACTCCGTCCGCGGATGTCTTCGGGTTTCTCTGACGCGGCGCAACTACGCCGCGTCCTTGTTCGTTTTCACAGGTGACGGAGCCATGCCGTTCCCGTTACCATCCACAAAAGAAACCAACATGGATAAGGAGGAGGGTCGGCTGTGTTTGTGCGGTCCGGCCCCCTCTTGTTAATTGATAGCAATTGGTCATATTTCATGAAGAACGTCAAAGTAATAATCATGAACAAATTAAATAAATAAACGCCTACAATTTTTCAGCAAAAAATAATTCCCAACCCGCAAAATATTCTTCGCGGATCAACTTGATGATTAGTTGATCCACGTTCTTTGATTTAGAAGGAGGTATCATGGGGTTTATTAATATTCACAAAACAATTCCCTACCTCGAGCGTAGCTTAAACGGAGATTCTTCGAACGATGATTTGTCGCGGATGAACCATCGCGGAAAGAGACGTTGCAGAAGAAGACGTCGCGGAAGAACCGTCGCGGAAGAACAGTCGCGGTATACGGCATCGCGTAGTCGGTCTCCGAGGACTCAACGTTCTTCGTTGGAAAACATCTTTTTTAAAATTATCTACAAATTTAAATTGAATTTTAATTTTTTTTAATGTATAATTAGAATAATTTAAAACTATTAATCAAATTTGTGTTGTTATAATAAATTTTATATTGACATTTGATTAAAAAAATTCTCATAAACTATTGACCATTTTTATGTTTAAAAATCATATTTATCATTGTGCCTATGCGAATAATTTTAAATTAAATCCATCCACATCAATTAATGAAATTTTGAAAAATGGATTACATATTTTTAATAATGATAATTTATATTATATAATGAGGTTTGAATAATATTTTTAAAAAATTATTAGTGAAATCTGCTAAATTTAATAAACATGATTAAGGTTAAAGCATGGTTTTGTGATTTGAATGTGTTTTTATTAAAAAAAACATTTACTTTCATATAGGTTTCATAATTATTGAATTTGAATTAATATTTATATTGTGTGTGTATAACGTATCTAATAAATATACTTTTATTTCTAATATTGATGGACAAATTTCCTTGTAAAAAATGATAAACATTACCTTTTTTAAAACTATAATGATAAAATTGTGTAAACATGAAGATTAAGGAATGATGTGAAAAAATATATTTCATTTGTGTGTTATAGGTAATTTTCAACCAATAAATCCCTAAAATAAATTACATTTCTCTTTTTATGGCACATGAGGCAATTAAACCTCCCAATATTTAATATGCCTGTGAATTTACATGAATGCACTCCTCCTACATTATGAATGGGCATTAAATCTCCCCACATCTTCACACTTCTCAAGCCTTTTAGATCGACTAAAATCAACATACATAACATAAAAAAATCCCTACTATCAATATAGAATCCTTAATTTTTTAATAAATACAACCAAATTAGTCCATTGGTTAAAACCAAAAAAAGATACCCGAATAATAGGTAATGTTCAACAATGAAATATCTTATTTTATTTCATACACATTTCTTTTAAATTAATTTAATAAAATTATTAAATAATAAAAAATATATATTAAATATTATTATATTTTTTATGTCATGTTTAATTCATAAAACCACACACACTTACGTAAAATGGGAAACAAAATCATCATTTGAGTGAATGGCGTACTACCGGCACTCGAACCGATGACATTTATGTTTCCACTACCACCTCTTAAGGGTGGTAATAATCATAAATATTATGTAAATAAATGATATATATAATATATATATCATTTATTTAAAATTATGGAATTGTTATAAAACATATACCTTTATGATTTGAATTTTGTGAAAATACGATAACATCATTCATGTGTACCACAGATTACCACCATATTAAGTGATATGATTCATTCACAATTTTGAAATAATGTATTAAGGATAGGTGTAATAGACTTATGTGATACATATGAAATAATAATTAATCTTTAATTATATATATATAATTTTCTTTTTGTTCATTTAATATGATAAGAAAATTGAAATAGTGTTTATGGATACGTATGGTGTACCATATCTATGCACAATGTATTTTATTTTCTATTTATATAATTAAGATATTATTATAAATAAATTTATAACAAATTTATATTTTATTTATATAATTTTTCCCTTTTTATAAATTATTAATTAATTATCAATTTAACGGAAAAAACAATTCAAAACATATACAAAGAAAAAGTGTTTATTACACGAAACGAAACATAAAAATTGAATTGTTAATAAATTTTAAATATAAATTCATAATAAACTAATATATGGTATGATATATATAAATATGGATATTTTTTATGTATAATGAATTTATATTTATTATATAGTATGTTGTAACATGTACAATGAGATTCAGGAATTTAGGTAGGAGGTTTTTGTCTCACCTTTTACTTTTGTGAAACAAATGCTTTATTCCCCATTTCATTATAATATGTGGTATATATAAATCCCATTAATGTATTTTATAATTATTATACAAAAATTTAGTTATATATATAAATATTGTATCACACTTTCATGGTGTTGGTGGTATAATATTTACCAAATGGGTAATAAAATTTGGTCCCAATATTCCTTCCATACGATGTAAGTTTTGGTGTGAACCAATATTCATTTCTGAGTGTGATATAAAACCCCTTTGACATATAAGATCATAAATTTACTCATACTTATAATGTTTACTATAAAGACCCGTAAAATTCAAGGGAAATTGTTTCTTAATTTTCTTTGGAATTTTATATGAATGCAGTTTCTGACGTGCCTGATTCCGAGGCCCGGTGTGCCTGAAATTTCTATCCGAAATTTAGCTCGTGTACGTTCAGTGAACGAACGAGCGGGAATTTTTAACTTTTGACCCGGTTCTCGGAATCAAATTCTGTGGGCACCGATGGAACCGCTGCGCCGGTAATTGCTTAGGAACACCTGTTCCGGAGTTGCGTTATCACGAGAGTAGATGATAAAAATTGTGGAAGATTAAATTTATTAATACTCTACAATTTTTATTTTTCATTAAGTTGTTTATGTATTGGGTGGAATTTGGGTCACTACCCAACTTCCCAAGGGAGGTTATGAGGGTGGTGGGGCCCACACGAACCCCACCCCTTCAAATTCCTAACTCCCTTAACTTACCTTTAATGATGAAAACTAGGCTTGAATTAATTAAGTGGAATTAGTTCAACCCTTTGAAATTAAAATACTTATCTCGTGTTAATAAAATAAGACTTGGGCTTATTTTATTTGGGGTTGCAACCTTGTGGTGAGTTTTTGGGAGAAAAGGCTATGAAATTGAATATCTTCTTCGACTTCGACGAAGAACGCGAAGAATGCATCGATCTCCGATGAAGAATGTCGAGTCCTCGGAGACCGACTACGCGACGCCGTATACCGCGACTGTTCTTCTGCGACGGTTCTTACGACGTCTTCTTCTGCGAAGTCTCTTTCCACAACTGTTCTTCCGCGATGAATCCTCGTTCGACGAACCTCCGTTCAAGCTACGCTCGAGGTAGGGAATTGTTTTGTGAATATTAATAAACCCCATGATACCTCCTTCTAAATCAAAGAACGTGGATCAACTAAACATCAAGTTGATCAGCGAAGAATATGTTGCGGGTTGTGAATTCTTGTTTGCAGAAAAACTGTAGGCGTTTATTTATTTAATTTGTTCGTGATTATAACCTTGACGTTCTTCATGAAATATGATCAATTGCTATCAATTAACGAGAGGGGGTCGGACCGCACAAACACGACCGACCCTCCTCCTTATCCATGTTGGTTTCATTTGTGGATGGAAACGGGAATGGCGCGGCGCCGTCCCGCCACGCCGTGAAAACGAACAAGGACGCGACACCGTTGCGCCGCGTCCGAGAAACCTGAACACATCCGCAGACAGAGTCGGGCCACCGAGAAGGGGCGCGGCGCCATCGCGTCGCGCCGGAGAACCATGAAGATGGCGCGATTTGTTAATGGACGTGCGGATTGACAGGCGACGACAAACGAAGCCGCACGGGTGTGGTGGGATCTTTGCAGCAACGGTCAGATCCCGGGATGACCACTGGTGAAGACCGCAGGCGAATCAGACCACCAGAGTATGTCTGGTGGTCCGCAGAAGCCCCCGCCGGTGCGCCCCGCCGGTGCGGCGATGCCGGCGGACGGGGACGGCGGCGCCCGGAGCGCTCCCGGAAGAATCCTCCGTGGCTTCAGCCACGGCGGCCTAGCGAGGTCCCGCGACCGCACGGGACTGGAGGGGGGCGGCGGGATGCGGCCGGCTGTCGCGTCCGCTGGCCAGCTGAGCGGCCCCTTAATTGGGGTTGTGGTTTCTGAACGTCGGGGGGCAGCGCACCCCCCGAAAAAGCCGAACGGCTCGGCCGTTCGGCCGAGCCAGCTGGCACCGTACGCCAAAGCACCGGACCGCCTGGCCGGGCACCGAGCCGGGACGGGCCACCGGGCTGGGCCGCGCCCAGCCGGGCCGTCCCAGGGGGTCTCGGGCCGGGTCGGTTCGGGCCCGAAACCCCAGTTTTCGGACCCTTTTGGTTCTATTGCCCATATCTCGGGCTATGGCTGTTCGAACAACGCGCCGTCAGTGGTGATCCGATCCTTGAATAGAGATGGTCGTTTCAGTATATCACACTCAATGTTTCGGAATACTTTGGGTTCAGCCGAGGTGGTTCGTGCACGGAACCAACTGGGCGCTCGGAGCGGAAACGCTCATATCATGAGTTCCGGAAATCCGATTGATGTGTCGCCGACTTTGATGGATTCCTCTAAGTGATACATATCTTTTGGCTTACTCCGCTTGAGGTTTGGATGCCGTCGGAGTACGGTCGGGTTGGTTCGCTCACGAAACCAACCGGGCCCTGGAACGAAAAAGCCAATAACTCACAGACTGGGCGTCTGATTGACACACCATCTGTCTCGTTGAATTTCTCTGGATGAGACGGAACCTTTGGCATACATCGCCCATGTTTTGGTTGTAGATGAAAAGTGTCCGGGTTGGATTGTACCCGAAATCTAACCGGGCCCCTGGAACGGAAAAGCTGATATCTTTCAGACTGGACGTCCGTTTGACGAACCGTCAGCGGTGTTGGTGATCACATGGAGAAACGGTCCCTTGAGTGTACCCTATTAGAGTTCGGGGTACAGTTGAGATACGGCCGGGTTGGTTCGCACTCGAAACCAACCAGGCCCCTGGGACGAAAAGGCTAATAACTCCCAGACCGGGCGTCCGATTGACGCACCATCTGTTGCGTTGAGGCCCTTATGAAGAGGCGGTCCTTTGAGATACTTCTTCACGGGGATTTGAGATACATTGAGTATTGACCTGTAGCTCGTGGACCAGACCCTCTCAGAGACAAGCGTGAGGAGTATGGAGACCGTGTAGCCGAATGACACTTGACGATTGCTTGACCGACTCGACTTGGAGTGAGTCAACTAGGCCAGTGGACGAAACATTACTTTGTTTGGGTGCAGACCAATGGCGGACGGAGCACTACCTGTGTGACAGTGAAGACCCGTGGTAGACGTCCGGAGAGTACCTCAGCAGGCTACTATGGGGTGTGCACTACTGTGTTTGGGTGGCATACCCCGGCGAGAAGCACTACTGTGATTGGGTGGCTGACCCGTGGTACTTGACAGGGGGAGTACCTCAGCAGTTTTAGGTTAGTGAGAAGTACCTTAGAGTCGTGACAGGACCACTGTCCACTCCAGAGATGGAGCTCTTCAGCAGTTACAGTTTCGATAATGAAAATCCGGGTTTGAGCAGAGACTTTTAACCTTTGGGTTTACCTCTTGATTGAGATGGGTCACTTGATAACATAGGTATATGTATGGGCATATACCTGGGTAGAGTTTATCCATTTATTTCATGATCTTGGTGTTTTCCTCATGATTGAGATTGGTTACTTGATAACTTAGGTATATGCATGGGCATATACCTAAGTAGATGTTATCTGTTGAGATCTTCTTTGTGGTTATCCATGTTGGTTTTATTGAGAAGTTGAGGGTCTCGGGGTCCCTACTGAGTATTGTTATACTCACCCCTGCACAGGCTATGCCCGCACCTCATTGTGTTGGTTGCAGACGACGGACAGTGCTAACGAAGGCTGAGTGTTCGAGGACTAGACGGTACCCGGAGGTAGACTACACGACAAGTTAGTATCCGGAGGTGGACATCACTACTAGACGACAGACGGAGGAGGTAGACGGGCGAGAGCGTTGTGGAGGATATCTGTACCTACCCATCATGTAGGATCCGTGGTGGATGATCTAGGAGCTGTGCCATCTGTACCTACCCTTCAGGTAGGATCCTAGGAGGATGACCCAGGAGCCACTTCTGTTCTTCCAGCTGTTGTCTTTTTCTATTGTAATTTGTTCAGTTGTAGTTGTACTTTCATTTGGGTTTTTATTCTGGCCAATTTACTTTTCATCACTTTCTTTTGTACTTAGTGTTTTACTTCCTCTTGTACTCTGTGGTGTTTTTGTTTACTTTAATAAAGGCAATGCCTTCCCAGTTATTGGGATTTACGCCTTTGGTGCTAGTCGTCAGCCCCTGCCCTATGGAAGGCGAGCTTGGGGTAGTCACGGCACGGTCCCCGATGGCGGGTTGTGACATTTACTTTTATTTTTTCATGTGGATAAGGACTGAACGTACCCGAGAAAAATTTCGGATAGAAATTCCGGGCACACCGGGCCTCGGAATCAGGCGCCGTCAGAAACCGCGTTCTTATAAAATTCCAAAGAAAATTAAGAAAACTTTTCCCTTCAATTTTAGGGGTCTTTACAGTAAACATTATAAGTATGAGTAAATTTATGATCATATATGTCAAAGGGGTTTTATATAACAATCAAAAATGAATATTGGTTCACACCGAAACTTACATCTTATGGAAGGAATAGTGGGACCAAATTCTATTACCCATTAGGTAAATATTATACCACCAACACCATGAATGTGTGATAAAATATTTATATACATAACTAAATTTTTGTATAATTATTATAAAATACATTAATGGGATTTATATATACCACATATAATAATGAAATGGGGAATAAAGCATTTGTTTCACAAAAGTAAAAGGTGAGACAAAAACCTCCTACCTAAATTCCTGAATCTCATTGTACATGTTACAACATACTATATAATAAATATAAATTCCTTATACATAAAAAAATATCCATATTTATATATATCATACCATATATTATTTTATTATGAATTTATATTTAAAATTTATTAACAATTCAATTTTTATGTTTCGTTTCGGGTAATAAACACTTTTTCTTTGTATATGTTTTGAATTGTTTTTTACATTAAATTGATAATTAATTAATAATTTATAAAAAGGGAAAAATTATATAAATAAAATATAAATTTGTTATAAATTTATTTATAATAATATCTTAATTATATAAATAGAAAATAAAATTCATTGTGCATAGATATGGTACACCATACGTATCCATAAACACTATTTCAATTTTTTTATCATATTAAATGAACAAAAAGAAAATTATATATATATAATTAAAGATTAATTATTATTTCATATGTATCACATAAGTCTATTACACCTATCCTTAATACATTTTTTGAAAATTTTGAATGAATCATATCACTTAATATGGTGGTAATCTTTGGTACACGTGAATGATGTTATCGTATTTTCACAAAATAGAAATCATAAAGGTATATATTTTATAACAATTCCAAAATTTTAAAAAAATGAGATATATATTATATATATCATTTATTTACATAATTTTATGATTATTACCACCCATAAGAGGTGGTAATGGAAACATAAATGTCATCGGTTTGAGAGGCGGTAGTACGCCATTCACTCAAATGATGATTTTGTTTCCCATTTTACGTAAGTGTGTGTGGTTTTATGAATTAAACATGACATAAAAAATATAATAATATTTAATATATTTTTTTTATTATCGAATAATTTTATTAATTTAATTTAAAAGAAATGTGTATGAAATAAAATAAGATATTTCATTGTTGAACATTACCTATTCTTCAGGTATCTTCTTTTGGTTTTAACCAATGGACAAATTTGGTTGTATTTATTAAAAAATTAATGATTCTATATTGATAGTAGGGATTTTTGTATGTTATGTATGTTGATTTTAGTCGATCTAAAAGGCTTGATATGTGTGAAGATGTGGGGAGATTTAATGCCCATTCATAATGGAGGAGGAGTGCATTCATGTAAATTCACAGGCATATTAAATATTGGGTGGTTTAATTGCCTCATATGCCTTAGAAAGTGAAATATAAATTATTTTACGGATTTATAGGTTGAAAATTAACTATAACACACAAATGAAATATATTTTATCACGTCATTCCTTAATCTTCATGTTTACACAATTTTATCATTATAGTTTTAAACAAGGTAATGTTTATCATTTTTTACAAGGAAATTTGTCCATCAATATTAGAAATAATAGTATATTTATTAGATACGTTATACACACACAATATAAATATTAATTCAAATTCAATAATTATGAAACCTATATGAATGTAAATGTTTTTTTAATAAAAACACATTCAAATCACAAAACCATGCTTTAACCTTAATCATGTTAATTTAATTTAGCAGATTTCACTAATAATTTTTTAAAAATATAATTCAAAACTCGTTATATAATATAAATTATCATTATTAAAAATATGTAATCCATTTTTCAAAATTTAATTAATTGATGTGGAAGAATTTAATTTAAAATTATTCGCATAGGCATAATGATAAATTGGATTTTTAAACAAAAAAATGGTCAATTGTTTATGAGAATTTTTTTAATCAAATTTCAATATAAAATTTATTATAAAAACACAAATTTGATTAATAGTTTTAAATTTTTCTATTTATACATTAAAAAAATTAAAATTCAATTAAAATTTGTAGATAATTTTTAAAAAAAAGATGTTTTCTGTTAAAATTCATTATTTCTCAATATTAATCAGAAATTATTTTTTTTATAAAATATGAAAAAAATCACCATAGGATAAATATGACATTCCACAATTAAAAACTGATTTAATTTTCTAAAATATAACTCTATAAAAAAAATTCAAAAACATATTTTTGCAATATTTGCATCTTTAATAGGTAGTAAAACTACCTTTTATAAAAATATATCATTTTATTTGCAATATTGGATTTATTCTGATCTCTTATCAAGAAAACACCAATGTTGAAAATTAAATATATTACATAATATATGATATATCAGTTTAATTAAAATAATCAATCAATATTGGATTGTATAATTTATTCCTATAAATCATGTTTCTGCATCGAAAAATAGTTTTTAAGAGAGGAAGAGTATTTATTGTTTTGTAGTTATTATAATAATTTATAATGATTTTGATCCAAAAAGATACCTATTATAATCATACACAAAAAAATAATAGTTTTTCTATATTTTTTGTAAACCTCATTCTACAGTCTAGTTGATAAATTTTTATTTGTTTTAATAATATTTCATGTTTCATAAAAACATTATGTTGGATGTGATGAATGATATGCTCGGTGCTGCGTGTAATGTAATATAAATCAGTATTGATGTTAACGCAATCCAAAATCATTTTTCAATGTAATTAATCCAAAACATTGTGTTTCGTTATGGGAAAACAAATTATGGTTTTTTGTATAAATCAAGCATAAATTAGTGTATCTTTTAATTCCGTCCATCAAAAAATTTATTTATTTGAAAAAAAAATCATAAAAACATGAGGTGATACATTATGATCCCCTTAAAATGAAATAATCCATTTAAATTCATTTCCATGATCAATGTTTTATTACTTTATTGTTTCAATAATATACACACATCATATAAAAATGAATACTAAATCATTATTTAAATAGGGAATGTTTGAGACATAACAGTTAGCCAAAGTAACACATAACAAGGCTTCAACATAGGATAATGTATGTTGTAAGTGCTGACATGGGCATGGAGGAAATGAATAAATTATTATAGAGAGTTATAGAGATCATTGATCACAATAAATTGGGATATCCATAGAAAGTTAGTTATTATAACACCATTTACCAAAGAGACAAGAAAAAGGTCCTTCATATCATCAAATATGATGAAAATTGATTTTTTTGACCCTTTCCTAAAGTTAATAAATTTTCATAATAAGATATAAAAAATTGATTTCATTTCATTTTTTATCCATAATATAACCCTTTGGTGAGACCTTTATCAATTAACACATCATCTCATACTCTATGGAATCAATTTGAATTTTTTATCTCTAATGAAATAACAGATAATAAGATTTATATATAGATTGATATGTCATTCTATCTATCATTTGTTAACATGTAAAAACTACATCATAGTTTATCCAATATTACATACTCAAAATATTGCGATGTATTAAATTAATATAAAATCTTCACTCAAATTCCATCACAAACAAATTCATTAAATATAATCCTTTTGATATTTATTAATGTTTAAATAAAAAAAATAGATTACATGTTACTAAATTTATCAAAATATATTTCACATTGATACCATATATATCATAATGTATTTCTATATTTTCACATGTAATTCATGTGAATACCATTATCATTAATTCTCATAAAACAAGGAAATAATCCAAATTACTGTAAACCCATATGAAAATATTACAAGATTCATTATTACATGAATAAATCTTCAAATTATTATATTCCACAAATCCAATAATGTATTAATATCAATTAATAATAACATAACACTATTTACCTAAATCCATTATTCCATTCAATTGTAATCAGTTCTATTCAATATAAATTATTCACATCCAAAATCACTTTTTACTAACTTAATTATCTAAGCATATTAAACATATTAAATGTTATCTTCCCTTAATGAACATCAGATGAAATCAATTTTTTTTGTCTGCTAGTCTCAGTTAAAACATTTATGAAAATCTGTATCGAAAAACATATATTGAACAGTCCTTGAAAATTTAATGATTAATTTATCCAATTTTTTTTATCAAAATACACAATAATATTTATTATTCCACATCATTCTTAATATATTAAATTTGTTTGATCATCTTATTCTTTATATAAGCTCTTATCATATAAAAAATAATTTTTTTTGAATCTTTAGATCATCATTATACTAATAAAATATAAAATGTGATTTCATTAATATATAAAACATGTAAAGGGTGATATTCACATTAAATTATTCTAAAGATTGAATAATAATTTTTGATATGAATCAATCTTAAAAAATAAGATATGCAATTCCTGACCAAGGTGTGGAGGATAAGTGTTCCCTAATTTTCATTATTAATTTAAAACATGATTCTTTTATAAGATTTCATATTTTCTATTATCTTAAGAGGTTATTTTTAATTATGATCCACATTTAACAATTTAACACAATAAATTACATAAATGCCTCATTCCATATATCTATAATTTTGATGCCAAGAATGTATTTCCACCACATGAGTTCTCATGTGACATGATATTCCAATTCTTATCGAATCCAATGGAATGGTGGGAATTTCTAGTCTCCATTTGTAGCTTCAGTGCACATAAAAAATATTCATCATAACTACCTATGTCTCTTATATCGTATGCATTTCAAATACATAGTTTCAAGCTTCCCATGAATTGATCAATTTTTCAATGAGGGAAGATGATTAAAGAAGAATTATACCATTCTAGTCCTATAAAATTTTGTTACATTTCTACCAATATATTCATTATCCTTTATGTTAATCAAAATAATTTTTTTCTCTAATTTTTTTTATAATATTTGGGATGTACTTACTAAATAATATCAACCTCAACTCTAAACATTCCATAAATTTTGTTTCTTCATGTTCACTCATGTTTTTAATAAAATTCCAACACTGATTTGATTAACCATCCAAATGATAAAAAACAATAATGGTTTTTTATGTTCTAGACACAAAATAATTTAATATACCATTTCGATTTTACTAATCCATTTTTCGGTAACTATTTTACCATTGGAAACACAAATGTAGCTGGATTTTCCCTTATGAATGACTCAATAGAAAAAATTTCCATATTATTATATTTTGAAATTTTAAAATGATTCATATAATGAGAATCTGTTTGATCATATAAGAAAGAAGCTTCATTCCTTCTCCCATATCATTTTTTTTCTTGGGAGGAAATGTAGAGACCTGAAGCTGACGTATATGGACATTAGATTACTTTTTGGGAATACTTAATACATAACAAAAATATACACACATGGACCGTAATAGTTTAGTGTCTTTGGAAACTCGGAATATAAACATCTAATCTGGTTGAAAGATCTTCAACATCTCCCATAACCTTCTTCCCCTTTTTGTTTCCTTACCTAAAAATTTTCTTTATTTCTTGGGGAAAATAAAACATAAAAAGGGTGAGCTCAAATGCTCAGTAATAGAAAACATTGATAACATAAAACAATCCATAAACATTTGAAAATAAAAACATGAACATGAAATTTAAACATTAAAACCTTTAGAAAAGACATAAATCTTGGAAGTACGTAAGGAATATATCATAAAGGAACATCAATCCCGATACAATAAATTGGGAATAAAACATGTAATTTTGGCAACCATTAATCACTTGTTATTATTTCCATAGTAGCCAAGGCATTGCTGCCAAGACCATCTTAGTGGACAAAGTCCCTTTCTGAATCGAGTTCACTCCTCGTTCCAGTCCTGTAATACTGAACCAGATTAACTTACCGTTCCAGCCATGTCTATCTCATGAGATATAAATATTTACCCAATTCATTGGAGGGAGATATAGGTCACATCCATCTCATAATGAAATCATTCTTACATGTGCCACAAAATAAACATACATCATTCATAATAACCCAATAAATAAAATGGGTTTCATAAACATCATTCCATCATCACATAATGCATATAAAAGAAATGGATATCATTTCATAATAAGAAAATTGAAAGCATTTAAATCATACAGACATGATACTTGAAACATACACATGTGAAATAATGTCATCTTAAATGAAAATGGTTTTTATAAAACACTTGAAATGAATTCTTGAGGAAAATATCCTTTTTTCTTCAAAATCATTTTCTTTTCACAAAATGTCATGAAATTTTAGAAGAAAAGGTTTTTGTTGAAAATATTCATGAAATATTTTGAAGTAATATTCATGAAAATAAGTCTTTATAAAACCATAAAAATATGTTCACACCGTATAAGTTAAAAATAACATTTCCCCGTACTTTTGTCGGAAAAGTGAAAAAAGTACCTCGTAATGTAAAAAAAAGAAATATTCCTTCCATACCATGGGGTAAAAGTCAAAATGTGTAAAAAGGAATTTAAAAATACATGAATACACTTTTATAAAATATGGACATGGATGATAGCAATAACCCCCAGTAAATACTTACGAATAATAAATCTCAGATAAAAATGAGATTTGCAAAATTATCCCTTACCTTCGATCTGATATGCTTCGTACGTATCCGAACCTCCTGTATAATGATTTAAATAATGTCATTGACTTATTAAAGAATCATATTCATTGTTATGATATCATATATGATTCACTTATGACTTTATATTACCTGTTCTTTTGTACATTCCATGTTAAAGAGCATTTTGGGTAAAATCGTTTCATTTTTCGTCTGTGTTTTGACTTGTAATTATTCATATGACTACTTATATCATGATTACTTAATTCCAGAATATAAAACATGATTTATATATAATATATATTCATAATATACATATATATAATAGATCGATAAATGGAAAGAAATACACCGTTCAAGGAGACGGTAGGCCGTACGTGCGCATGAACGTTGTTTTCGTTTTCTCCTTGAATTGAATGGAATTAATTGGATGACATACATATATTTATACATAAATCCAGTATCATTATTATGTCATATATTTCATGATTACTTATTATATATACTTTATAATCATTTATGATTAGTTAATCAATGAGATTGAATCTCATCGCGTCGTGGAGACGGTATTCTGTACATACGCACGAGTGATGATATCATTCCATTGATCGTGGAATTTTATTGGATTGTATGAATACTATTAGAGAATCAATATCACTTTAAAATAATCATATATATATTTATTATTTACACCATTATACCCATCCAAGTAAAGAGGTGGTGGAAAATAGATTACACAACGGCGTGGAGACGGTATTCCGTACGTACGCACGAGCGGTGATTTTGTTTTCCGTAGGATGGATAAATGGTGAAATACGGTTGTTTCATACTTATAATGACATATCAGTATATTAGTGATACTGATGTTATTACTTAATAAATAAACAACCTAGGAAGAATAAGTGGAAGAATAAATAATGTTGAAAGAATCGGTAACGGACATTACCTCTTCTTTGAAGCACCTCTTTGAAACCTCCTCTTAGGGAACTAAAATTGGTCTTTGAAGAAGACCAGGACCTCTAGGATATTTATAGGGAAGTGGATAAGAGAATTTGGTAGGGTTTGGCCGAGATTTAAGGCTCAATGTGGTGTGAGGAAGAGAGGGAGGAGGTTCCCTTTTATAAGGGAGGAGAGAGGCACCTTTGGAATAAATAAAAATATTATTTTTTTATAAAGTCATATTCGGTTTTTAATAGCTCCAAATTGATATATTTCTAATATAATGTGGGTATGGGTCGAAATAATCTAATCCAATAGAATTTAGACAAGTTTAGGTCATTATATTAACCTTATTTTTTAGTTTTAACTCTTAGTTAATTAGATTCACATTTACCATGTCACTTTTAATATTTATATTTTATAGTTAATAAAAATACCATATACATACAAGTGACCCCCAAGTGGTCCATTAATGATACACCTATCATGATATAAGTATTTTGGCCGAACCATAGATTTTTAGGAATATAATAACAATTAATAATATAATATTTGTTTTTAAAACTATTTTATGTCAATTTGACACTATTTGGTAATTGATTTTTTTGAAAATCATAAAAGAATGATTAGTTCGAAAAAAGTTAATTAAATCAATACTAACATGTCATATTAAAATATAAATTTTTTTTAATTCATAACAAGTCTCAAATTACATTTATATGGGTATTTATAACATCAATTATGTCAATATTTCATTAATAAGATAATTACTGCATCATCATTGTGTTATAATTAACTTAGATTATTTTAAGTCTAAAAATTACAAATAAAATACCATTATGTAGGAAATCTTTTTATCTTTCTAATGAATCTTTATAGTCAAATTTATCTTATGTATAACCCTATATTAAAAATTATTTATTTATTAAACATTGAATTTAACTATTTTAACCCTTCATTAAATAAATTAATAATAAATGTCCTAATCTAATCCAAGTTGGCCTAAATGGTCATATTGTATTCCTAAGGTTGTTTTTGGCCGAATTAAACTTATCTAATAGAATTAGGACATGTGTTAGGGTAATAATAATATCATTTTTACCCTTGATTACCCTATTTACTTTTAACCTTGGTAAAAAAAAGTTACTATTCACCAAAAATTATTTTCATCTCATTGAACCACATTTTAGTCCTTGATATTAACAGTGTCTCTCGGATTTTCGAAATTCCACACACAGAAGCTGTAAAATTAGGTTTTATGAAAAAATTCAGTTTTTAACTACCACTTAGTTGTTTCACTATTCATCAGAAAATGAATGTTTCCAGAAAAATACCAAAAATTAGGCCTAAGCTATATTTGATATTACGAATTCAAAAATGATTTCTATTTTCCCAAATTCAAAACATATTAGTTGCATTAATTAATTTAAAAATTAAATCTCGTCGTCAAAACAAATAGCGTGTTCTTAACAGATAATAATTATCATAAGATTGACACTTGTTTATGTCTGGTTTAAATGTGAAATTACATCAAATGACCAAAATTGTATTAAATTGTAAAAATATATTCTAAATATACTTTAAAACCACTCAAATTAATAATTTATCACTATTATTTATTTCGATTAAAAAAGTTGTTTTTAATTAAAATTTAGTTATTTTCACTATTCATTAGAATATGAAAGTTATCCAAAAAGTACCGAAATTTCACCCTAAGATAATTTCGATATTCCGAATCCAAAAATGAAGTCCATTTAGAAAGATAAAATTTATAAAATTTCAAAAAGTGGGTATTACTATTCATAACCGATAGTTCATAAAAATATTATAATAATATAACGTTTAGTGAAACTCTGTATTGCGTACTACACACGTTATCGAGGATGGTCGTGATTGCGTGTAATGAAAGTAATGTCAGGGATCCGTGTTGTGCAAGATCCTTTTGGTGTAGCATACAACACAATACATTAAATAAATTAAAAAGAATATTTTTCATAAAATTTCGGGGTGTTACATTCTACCCCCCTTAAAATGAATTTCGCCCTCGAAATTCGTCGGGATTATAAATGGTTTACTACTCAAAATTTTCTTTAATAGAAACCCACATCATAAAAAGGAATACCAAAATTTGGCTTTAAAAACTAAATTCTGAAACGTAACTGTTACCCAAATTAACTCATCACTGGGTTTCCACGTAGGAGAACGTAGGTGAAAATATGGATATGGAAGAAAAATCTAACCATCAAGTTCTGATGGAGAGTGGTAGAGAACATGGATATGAAAAAGAAAACAATCACAAAGCTATAAATTTGTGACGATCTAAGTTACCATCTCATTCATCAGATATAAGTTCACTGGGACAAAATTTCTGGTTTTCAAAATCATTTCCCTAAAGTTGATGAAATTGGAATTAGAAGAAATACTTTCATGATTTTGGTATAGTCTCACCGTTGTCCGTTCTTTGGACAATTTCCACTTCATCACTTAATGAAATGAAGTTGAATTTTTCATTCGTGAAGTGTTAGCAGATCATGTGATAGAATGATGGGTCATTCCATCTGTCTCAAACAAAAGGTTAGAAAAGTTATCAAAAAATACATAAGTCCATCTATAGTGAGATTAATCATATATGGTTCCAAAAATAGACTTGTAATTCATATATCATACTGCTTAATATAATAAAACTTGTTTCTACTAAATAGGGACTTCCTGTAGGCAAGTGGTAGGTGATAAAGGCCAGTCGCACTTCGGTTGTGGGTTCGATTCCCACAGCCTTGTCCGACGCGATGGGCTGTCGCCCGTCCTTCTGGTTGGCCTTTTTCTAAAACTAAATTACTATAACATCCCATAAATAATATCGAAAAAAGTTATATCCTTGAACAATACTAACTTACGTCCATCATAATCCATTCCAATCTTTAGGCTTATATAAAATACTTCGGTCCAAGCTCATAGTATAAAGAAAACGATTACTTGAAATTTCATCAACCAGCCATCATTTATCCCCCATTATCTTGTGGGTCACATTCCATTCATGTGAATACCTTATTCATGTATTTCGTGAAAAATGAATACCCATTAAACCTTAGTGAAAACATGAGTGCTGTCAAAAGTTAACTCTTTCCACATACCAAAATCCCAAAATTTTGTATACTCAAACCATGATATCACTTAGTACTTATAACATTCATGAGCTCATGAATACTGTAAAACATTCCATTTTCTCTTTGTCCATTCATTATGCGCATATCATCTTCTTTCCAAAATATTTGAATCTATTTTCATGGATACCGGTACCATAAAATTATTGAAAACCACAATAAACTAATACAAAAATATTCTAATACACCATAAAAGTACCTCAACAACATTATTCATGAATAATAATACATAAACACTTAAATCCATCCTCTTCAATGATTCTCCTGGAATAAGTCCTTACTTGATTTAGATGTATCTTTTTAGGTTCGGGCATTGAGTTGGGTAATGCCCATGTTCTCCAAAAATAAGACATTGAACTCCATAACAGTCTGTCACTCTATGATCCTTTTCTCCACACAGATAACATCTTCCCCTCCATTTGAGGTATTCCTCAAAGTTCTTCTTCCCTTCTATAGAAATATCACTCTTCCTTTCTCTATGCTCCTCAACATACGAACTTGCATAAAAGTATACCTTCATCTTATTTGATGAAATAGGCAAACCACTAAATTTCACCTTGTTAATCATATATCGTGATGACTGATTCGGCATAATCACAATATCATTCTCTCTAGGCATTACACAATTTTGTTTCTCATAGTAACCAATTTTCCATTGGATTCAATGTTAACCGGATTCCTTCTGGTTCCCTACATTGACTGAAAACACAAAAAGAATTCTGTGAGAGGAAAAAATCATGATAGGGAAAACAACATAGTAAAGGGGGAGTACCCTCAATATCTAACATATTAGGTTAAATTCTAATATCGTTACCGTAGTTCTAGGACTATATCCTATACTTATACTTATCCTTAGGGACATCCCAAGACATACCTTAGAAATATCTCTAGTGATCTCACGAACGTTTTCGCATCCTAGTTTCCAAAGATTGACTAAACCTTTCCTCTAATACCAACTGTAGAGACCCGAAGCTGATGTATATGGACATTACATTACTTTTTCGGAATACTTAATATATAATAAAAACAGACACACAAGGACCGTAATAGTTTAGTGTCTTTGGAAACTCGGAATATAAACATCTAATCCCGTTAAAAGATCTTCAACATCTCCCATAACGATCTTCCCCTTTTTGTTTCCTTACCTAAAAACTTTATTTATTTCCTGGGGAAAATAAAACATAAAAAGGGTGAGCTCAAATTCTCAGTAAGGGAAAACTTAGAGAACATAAAACAATCCATAAAAATTTTGAAAATAAAAACATGAACATGAAATCTAAACATTAAAACATTTAGAAAAGACATAAATCTAGGAAGTACGTAAGGCATATATCATAAAGGAACATCAATATCGATAAAATAACCTAGGAATAAAACATGTAATTGTGTCAACAATTATGCACTTGTTATGATTTCCATACCAGACAAGGCATTGCTGCCAAGACCATCTTACTGGACAAAGTTTCTTTCTGAATCTAGTTCACTCCTCGTTCCAGTCCTGTAATACTGAACCGGATTAACATACTGTTCCAACCATGTATATCTCATGAGATATAAATATTTTCCGAATGCATTGGAGGGGGATATAGGTCCCACCCATCTCACAGTGAAATCATTCTTACATGTGCCACAAAATAAACATACATCATTCATAATAACCCAATAAATAAAATGGGTTTCATAAACATCATCCCATCATCACATAATCCATATAAAAGAAATGGATATCATTTCATAATATGAAAATTAAAACCATGTAAATCATAGAGACATTAAACTTGAAACATACACATGTGAAATAATGTCATCTTAAATGAAAATGGTTTTGATAAAACACTTGAAATGAATTCTTGAGTAAAATATCCTTTTTTCTTCAAAATCATTTTCTTTTAACAAAATGTCATGAAATTTTAGAAGAAATTGTTTTTGTTGAAAATAGACATGAAATCTTTTGAAGTAAGCTTAATGAAAATAAGGCTTTATAAAACCATAAAAATCCGTTCACACCGTATAAGTTAAAAATTACATTCTCCCCGTACTTTTGTCAGAAAAGACAAAAAAGTACCTCGTAACGTAAACAAAAAAAAAGATTCCTTCCATACCATGGGGTAAAAGTCAAAATGGGTAAAAAGGACTTTAAACATACATGAAAAAACTTTTATAAAATATGGACATGGATGATAGCAATAACCCCTAGTAAATACTTATGAATAATCAATCTCTGATAAAAATGAGATTTCCAAAATTATCCCTTACCTTCGATCTGATATTCTTCGTACGTATCCGAACCTTCTGTATAATGATTTAAATAATGTCATTGACTTATTACAGAATCATATTCATTGTTATGAAATCATATATGGTTCACTTATGCCTATATATTACCTGTTCTTTTGTACATTCCATGTTAAAAATCGTTTTGGGTAAAATCGTTTCATTTGTCGTTTGTGTTTTGATTTGTAATTATTCATATGATTACTTATATCATGATTACATAATTACAGAATGTAAAACATGATTTATATATAATATATATTCGTAATATACATATAAATAAAAGATTGGTAAATGGAAGGAAATACACCGTTCATGGAGACGGTAGGTCGTACGTAAGCATGAACGTTGTTTTCATTTCCTCATTGAATTGAATGGAATTAATTGGATGACATACATATATATATACATAAATCCAGTATCATTATTATGTCATATATTTAATGATTACTTATTATATATAGTTTATAATAATTTATGATTAGTTAATCATTGAGAATTAATCTCATCGCATCGTGGAGACGATATTCCGTACGTACGCATGAGCGATGATATAGTTCCCATGATCGTGGAATTTAATTGGAGTGTATTTATACTATTAAAGAATCAATATCACTTTAAAATAATCATATATATTTATTATTTACACCATTATACCCATCCATGTAAGGTGGTGGTGGAAAATTTATTACACTATGGCGTGGAGACGGTATTCCGTACGTACGCACGCGCGGTGATTTCGTTTTCCACAGGATGGATAAATGGTGAAATAGGGTTGTTTAATACTTATAATAACATATCTGTATATGAGTGATACTGATATTATTACTTCATAATTAAACAACCAAAGAAGAAGAAGTGGAAGAAGAAATAATGTTGAAAGAATCGGTAACAGACATTACCTCTTCTTTGAAACGCCTCTTTGAGACTTCCTCTTATGGAACTAAAATTGGTCTTTCAAGAAGAAAAGGACCTCTAGGATGTTTCTAGGGAAGTGGAAAAGAGTATTTGGTAGGTTTTGGCCGAGCTTTAGGGCTCAAAGTGGTGTGAGGAAGAGAGGGAGGAGGTGCCCTTTTATAAGGGAGGAGAGGGGCACCTTTGGAATAACTAAAAATATTATTTTTTTATAAAGTCATATTCGGTTATTAATAGATCCAAATTGATATATTTAGAATATAATGTGGTTATGGGTCTAAATACTCTCATAAAATATAATTTAGACATGTTTAGGTTATTATATTAACCTTATATTTTAGTTTTAACTCTTAGTTAATTAGATTGGCATTTACCATGTCACTTTTTATTTTAATATTTTATAGTTAATAAACATACCATATACATCCAAGAGACCTCCAAGTGGTCCATTAATGATACACCTATCATGATATAAGTATCTTGGCCGAAACATAGATTTTTAAGAATATAATAACAATTAATAATAAAATATTTGTTTTAAAAACTATTTTATGTCAATTTTGACACTATTTGGTAATTGATTTTTTTGAAAATCATTACAGAATGATTAGTTCGAAAAAAGTTAATTACATCAATACTACCATGTGATATTAACAGCTAAATTTTTTGTAATTCATAAAAAGCCTCAAATTACATTTATTTTGGTATTTATAACATCAATTATGTCAATATTTTATTAATAAGATAATTATTCCATCATCATTGTGTCATAAATAAATTAGATTATTTTAAGTCTAAAATTTACAAATAAAATACCATTAAATATGAAATCTTTTTATCTTTCTAATGAATATTTATAGTCGAATTTATCTTATGTATAACCCTTTATTAAAAATTATTTAGTTATTAAACATTGATTTTAACTATTTTAACCATTTTTTAAATAAATTAATAATAAATGTCCTCATCTAATTCACGTTAGCCTAAATGGTCATATTGTATTCCTAAGGTTGTTTTTGGCTGAATTACACTTATCCAATAGAATTAGGACATGTGTTAGGGTAATAATAATATCATTTTTACCCTCAATTACCCTATTTACTTTTAACCGTGGTAAAAAAAAGTAAAAAGTTACTATTCACCAAAAATTATTTTCATCTCATTGAACCAAATTTTAGTCCTTGATATTAACCTTTTCTCTCGGAGTTTCGAAATTCCACTCACAGAAGCGGCAAAATTATGTTTTATGAAAAATTCAGTTTTTTAACTACCACTTGGTGGTTTCACTATTCATCAAAAAATGAATGTTTCCAGAAAAATACAAAAAATTTGGCCTAAGCTATATTTGATATTATGAATTCAAAAATGATGTCTATTTTAACAAATTCAAAACATATCAGTTTCATTAATTAATTTAAAAATTAATTCCCGCCATCAAAAAAAAAATCGTGTTCTTAAGAGATAGTAATTATCAAAATATTGACACTTATTTATGTTTGGTTTAAATGTTAAAATGCATCCAATGACCAAAATTGTATTTAATTGTAAAAATATATTCTAAATATACTTTAAACCCACTTAAATTAATAATTTATCACTATTAATTATTTTGATTAAAAAAGCTGTTTTTAATTAAAATTTAGTAATTTTCACTATTCATCAGAATATGTAAGTTATCCGAAATGTACCAAAATTTCACCCTAAGCTAATTTCGATATTCCAAATCCAAAAAATGAAGTCCATTTAGAAAGATAAAATTTATAAAATTTCAAAAAGTGGGTATTACTATTCATAACGGCTAGTTCATAATAATATTATAATAATATCTCGTTTAGTGAAACTCGGTATTGCGTACTACACTCGCTATCGAGGAAGGTCGCGATTGCGTGTAATGCATGGCAAGTTAGGTATGCGTGTTGTGCAAGCTCCTTTTGGTGTAGCATACATCAGAAGACATTAATGAAATTAAAAAGAATATTTTTCATAAAATCTCGGGGTGTTACAGGAAAACTATATTGTTGTCTATTGAATTCAAAATTAAGATGCTTCATTTACCTTTTAGCCATTTTCCAAAACCATAATGTAGAGTTTTAAAAATAAGTATCCTGATGGATAACTAAATAATCAAGAAAAAAAAATACAATTTTTCTAAATAATGACCTTTTCATATAATACATTGAAATATTTGTCTTATCATAAGTATTTTATATTAATTTTATATTTAAATACTTAAAAAATATTCATAAATGGTTTATCAATTTCAAAATAAAATCCATCCAGAGTGTCATACTAGGTGTGCAACAAGGGCTATTTTCAAGAACCAGTTCTATATCAAGTATACGTCAATATGGTATTTTAGGGGTTTTACCCCAATATAAATATGTTCTAGAGCCCCATCAACGTGTAGTATTCTGATAGATATTTATTTCTAGGAAACTGATTTCTCTATCCAGTACAAAAATATTAGGACATTTACATAAACATTTACTCATCCTTATGTGTGTCATTATAGATATCTAGGGATATTTTCTTAGATTTATCCATAAAGATCTCACTAGTGTCTTCTCATCCTCGGTACCAAATCTTAACTAAACATTTCCTTTGGAAACATCTATAGTGGCCCATGATTCTTATATATTAATATTACATCAATTTCAATAAATATTCCACTAATTACAAATATTCATGCCCAATGACTATAATTGTTTAGTGTATTTGGAATCTTAGAACCCAATATTTTAACTCATTGAAATATATTCAATGATCCCATGAAAAGTCTACCAATTTTTTACTCCAACTAAAAATATTTACGAGCAACAAGGGGAGAGGAAACATATTAATGAGTGATATAATTTTTTGAGTAAAGGGAAATTAAAGAGATATGTTAGAATAACATTAAAATTAGGGTATTATAACATCATCATATCATTATAATATAATATTTTTCCTATAAAACAACATAATCTTTTGTAATGAAGTAAATATTGGAATTAAAAATACATGAATCATAAATGAATCAATGATCATAAGCAATCTCAGGTTAAAATAAGAATAAGAACAAGAAATATGTAAAACATATGAAAATAGTTAATTAATCCCATATTATCCAATGATAACATCCAATGATATAATATTATTATAGGATCACTCCCAAAACTATATTTGTATTCAGGTTTCACACTTATGACCAATGTAGCGGACAAACTTCTTTACTCAACCAAGTTCACTCCCAATTCCATCTGTGTCTATATAATGATAAAAAAATATTTAACCAATGAATTTTATCTCTTTATTGGTGAATACATCATATAATATATTACAGGAGCACTTTGAGTTATCTGGGCCACCTTGAACATATAAGCTATAATGGTCTTACTTAGGGCTATATGGGATGCCCCATAATATAAACTATACCGAGCATACCCAACTCTATCTAGGTTCCCCCATCATATAAGTTTTAATGGTGTTACCAATATCTATCTCATCCTCCCCAATATATACTTTTTTAGAAGAACCAAAACACGAATATAGTAGATATATCTTGCATTTCGTCATAAAAATTCATAAAATAGCCAATATTATTTTATATCATTATTAACCAATTTAAAAAAAATATCTTTTAAAGGTCTCATTGAAACATGATTCACCCATTGAAAATAAATAGTTTTCATAACAATATCGTTGGAACTATATTTTCCTTTGTTAAATAAATGGGTTCCAAAATCATCATTCCATCAAAAAATAATCAATTCTCAGAATGAATATGAACGGTATCCTTGTACCATATCCCCCATAAAGAATTGGTAACATTGAAGTATTTTATATTATATTGAAAATAATTAGGTTGGATAAACATAATATATTACATGTAAAATAGATTATAAATACACAACATAAAATAATATAGGATCTTAACATAACATATGTCTCCAAGAAGGCAAATTGAGAAAAAAAATAACTCAATGATTTGGTATCATTTGAACCGTAAACCCAATGAAATAGAGATCCTGAAATGGATATATAAATAAAAATAAAATTTAAAATAAGAATCATAAAATACATTAATGTGAATTATAAAAACTAAATATAATAAATAGGTGGTGAATATAGCTTGTGTCTCAGAAAAGTAAAAAGTGAGAACGACACCCCTTACATAATGTCTTGACTTGATTTGTACATGTGGAATATTATTTTATAATAAATCTAATTATATTATAAATATAAAATAGAACCATATTAATCTATATACTCCCATATATTATTTCATTAAGACTTTATATTAACAATTTTTTAACACCTCCTTGATTAATTTTTGTTTACGGTAATAACCACTATGTTTTTTGTATATGTTTTAACATGTTATTTTTGGTTCTATTTGATTGATCATAATTTATTAATTACATGAATTTAAACTATTTTATAAATATCATTTAATTTCTAGTATATCTATATTTATAATTCTATAAAATATATAAATAGTATACGAAATACACTGAATATGGAGACTGTAGCCCATGAGTATGAAGGATCATTTATTCCATTTTCATATCGTAATGAAGGGGAAAAAGTAATTGATATATATATATATATAATAATTATATTATAGTTATTATATCATATATATCACATATTTATATTACACCCAACCTTAATACAATTCTCCAAAAATGTGAACGATTCACATCGCTTCTTGAGGCGGTAGTCCATTGTACAGATGAACAAGATTATAGTATTATCAAAAAATGTAAATAATGAATTTATGTGTTATATAATAAATAAATATTAATAAAAACATAATATATATATATAAATTAAAAATAAAATTTCCATCATTATTCCTACCGTAAGTGGTGTTCAAGAAAAAAACAAACTACATCAGTTCATATTCTTGTAGTCCATCGTACACACAAATGATTATTTCATAGCCCATTTAATGAAACTATGTCAAATTTTAGGAATTAAACATAACATAAACAAATATTATAATAATAAATATACTTATTTTATTAAATAATCTTTATTTTAAAATAATTGAATGGGTTGAGGAAAAAATTTTAAAAAAATATTTGTCGATGAATGATTCCACTTATTTGGTTATATTCATATCGTTTTCACTAAAGGACATACATGGATGGATAATGATTATAGGATTATAGGATGGAAGTTGAAATGTGATTTTAGTTTTTTATAGACAATTTTCTAGATATTATTGAAAATGTGGGTAGATTGAATTACCATTTATAATGGATGATGAGTGGAATTCTAGTAATTACCCAAATATATTCACTATTAGGAGGTCTCCCCTTCCGAATATTCCATGAATGTTGAAATATAATTGATGGAATGTAATACATGGTAGATTAATACATCTACCCACACAAAATATGTTCATTTTTTCACTTGATAATCCATATGCTTTGAGTTTACTCAATTTCATCATTATATTTTTTACCGTGGTAAGATTAATATTTTTAGTTTCCTATATAATTTACCAGTTCATATTATAATTAAAAATATATTTATTTTATAATTTCTAACCACTTATTATAAATATTAATTAAAATTTATTAAATATCAATATTATGTGTGTGTAAAATTAATTTTAACAGAAACTCGTGTCATGTGTCATGCCCTATTTTAACCTTAATCTTTCTATTTAATTTTATATATTTAAATGATAAATATTTTATAAAATTAAAATATAAATTTTATATAATAAAAATTATTTTAATTAAATTTTTAGAATACATTTTTTCAAATTCTTTTTATTTAAGTGGTATATTATAAATTAAAATTAATATCCAAAGCGTAATGGGAAATTCGGTTATTAAAAAATAATGATGTTTAAATGAACAAAAATATTTTATATCACATATCAATGTTAAATTAATTAAAATTACAAAAAATTAGAATAGTATATTAATTATTAATATAATTTAACTTCAAAACTAATTAAATATATAATTTAACTATATTATTAATATGAACATATGAATGATTTAAAAAAAATCTGTATTTATCACTATTTGTCAAAAATGAATCTTTTTAGAAAAAAGGAAAAAAATTAACCCTAAGATAATTTTTAAATTTTTATTTCAAAAATCAGTTTTAATATTTGACATATAATTTTTAATGTGGTAAAAATATATTTTTATAACAGGTGTTCCATTAAAAGGATTTAAAACTATCATTTTGTATAATATAGCTTCTTATACATAAAAATGAACATTTAAATATGTTTTATATAGAAAAAAATAATATGAATTATAAATATTTTATTGAATTTATAATATATAAATTTTATTAATATCATTAATATCATTAATCAAATTTTCATTGTTTAATATATTGATATTGAACTAGCTTGTTGAAAGAAAAATTGTTTTTTTAGAAAAGGAAATTATTTAATTTTAAATAGTCCATACATTAATTAATAATTAATTAGTTTCCAAATAATTCATTTCATAAATATATATAAACAAAATTTCCTAATTTTATCAAATAATTTTCAAACCCATCACTCTAACGGATATGTGGTAACAATGATAATACTTTTATAATATCTCATGTTTTCTTTAAACATAGTGATGTAGGTAATAGAAGCATAGATAAGTGTTTAATGTAATACAACATTAACATGGTATTTCATATGACATAGGATAAGATAATTGTTTATTTTACCACTATAAAGACATAGGGTTTTTTACAATAAACATAACATTAATTTTCACCCAATAGAAGATTTAGTTTGTGTAGAATGTAATGAATGACAGAAATGAATTTTAATTTTTTTATAATAATAAAAATACTTAAAACAGAGAATCTCTTTTGGTGAAAATAAATGTTATATGAGTAGTAATAAAGGGTCTTTACTCTTTTTGGAAGGTTAAAATAAAACATGGATGGTGCATTGAGAGGAAATCCATGGCCATTAGTATATGAGATTATTTTTTCTAACAATATAATCAATGTTGTTGAGACTTCATGTGAATCTTCTATTCATTACACTACTCTAAAGGTTTAAATGATTGGATTCATTAGGATAGTTAATCAAACTTGACAAAGAGTTCAGAACAACATATTGTTTGAATGTGACTGCACCACTATCATTTAAGCTATGAGGTCAGGAATGGAACATCTCTCATGAAAAATAACTAAAAAATGGATGAATTTCTTTGATTATATTTTATTAATATTTCATTAAATATATATTAAAATTAGATTTTTATATTCTCACCACCTTTATGCTTTTTGTATATGAATGAAAAAACAAAATGGTACAAAGGGGATTTTTGTTACTGAGCATGCATCTGGGTCTCCAACTCTGAGGTACTCTCATAATTATTATTTTCCTTCCACTGGGCATTCACTAAAGTAATTGATTTCTCATAGAGGATCCACATCTATGAAACATGGCTGTTTTTGTATAATTGGTCAAACTAATTTTGTAGATATAAGAGTTGCAACACCTTGATGACTCTACTATGTATCTAGAATGGGCCAATAATTCTTGGAGATAGCTTCTCTCTCCAGTAAAATATATGTAACCCACATTGAGGTGAAACCCTTATTAATGAATTGTCTCCCTCCCATAACTCCAATGGCCTCCATAATTGGTACTCGTAAGTCTACTCAAGGCTCAGAAGAATTCATCCTCTCCAGGATGATCTCAGCCTTCTCTTTCATGGATTAGACTAACTCCAAGACTAGAAAAAAAGACTGTCTTGGATTAGGACACTATAGTAGTGACGTATAGGGTAACCCCAAAAAATAATTTTAATGGTTTTAAACTAATGGTTTAATGGTAGATATGTCTTTTTTGAAATCTACACATAGGTTTGGTGATACACACAAAATATGTCCAAAGACTAACATGTAGGCTCAGTGCAGGTCCTCCAGATCCTGAATGGTCTACTCATTTTGTCCATCATCATGGGTGCGAAACACTCTTGTAAAACAAAACTGAGTCCCAAAGGCCTCATACAATACATTCAATAACCGATATTTTAAGTAGACATGAAGGACTAAAACAATTGATGAGGTAAGTCCATAGAAATGTACTATCTTCAACAAGTATAGGCTTACAAATATCCATACTAAACTATTATCTCTAATAGGTTGAAGTGGGATGTTATGGTGAGTCGTTATACTATCACTAAGATGGAATAGCGCCCCTTAGAAATATGTGGTAATCACATTTCAAATTCCATGGATATCCCTTACCAATTCAACCCATGCACCACAATGGGTTGAAATCAGCCTACAAAAACCTAGTGATCATCCAACCCTTTTTAAAAATAAAGATCTCCAAAGAAAAACTCTAAAACACCATTCATCATCCTTTGACACCAAAAATATCACTGATGTTCTATGTACATCATTCACACACATGGATGTACTACTAATGGTGAACTATAATACACCATAATACCCTCCCTTATCAGTTTAATGGTTACCATCATCACAATTTTTAAAAGAATAACATGCTATCCAACTTCATAAAATCTACTAATAGAATGATTCGTGGGTAACTGCATATGTAGGGTCTCACAATAGTTATCCTAATGTTATACATCCTTGGATCACTACTAATGTAGAAGGGTATCAACCATTAATTATAGGTATGTTACTCCATATCCTTCCACAAACGATAATAGAAAATAAGATATCTTCTCTAATTCATCGATAATAAACTATGAACCAAATACCGTGTTGAGGGAATCCACTACCATGTTCCCCTTCACTATTGTAGATACCATATAGAAGTTATAGTAATAGAAGATCTACAATCATAGCAACTATATCATGTTAATATTATTATGAGAGAATAAAAACATGACACTCTAGTGGGTGGAATAAATTATTAATCCCTCACCAACAATTTAGTGTCTCCATATCTTCAATGGGAATATTATTGTTGCTAGATAAAGATCATTGATCGCATAGTTCTACCAATGGGGTCTTAACAAACACAATTTGTAAGAATTCACCACATGCCTTTGAATCAGAACACAATGAAGATAGTTTCCTAATTCATATCAAAACACATTGTACTAGACACCATTATCAATTAGTCTCAAGATCAGATGACCCATTAATCCCTACCTAAAATCCTATAAACCCTATTGGAACAATTAAATCACAAAAAATTATTCACCTTTAAGGATAAATTTATCAAGGGAAATAATATCCAAGAGAAAACATTTTGGAATATATGATCATAACATATCATCTAAAGGACTCTCCTTACCTCCCCTGTGTTCTTGGGTAGATCTTAAGATTACAATACCTCAACCGTTGTCAGGTCCACTACCACATCATCTTCTATGATAACTATTCCCAAAAATGGGACCTCTTAAATACCTAATTATATAATTGATATCTTTTTAAAATAAGTTCCCTCAATGTACATTATGAATCAATATTATGTGTCTTGTTTTATCCCCATAAAATTCTTGGTACACTAGGATGTTATCAACAAGGTCTACCATAGACTGATCTCTAAAATGATGAACAATCTGGTTCATGATTTACATGAACACTTCTAGGGATCTATTCATTTTCAATAATGTCACCATGTAATCATATTTACAATAATAAAATTTTAATTCCATATTTGATATATCTTCACCATGTAGTTATAATTGATGATATCCTAACCTGAATTAAGTCTCTAATAACTATCATTCCCCACTAAATTTTGAAAATATGTCATTGATCATCATTTGGGGATTGATTTTCATTATGGTCTCCTAGTTTAGTGATAATAATCCATAAAAAAATTCAATTTCCCCTATACCATCTCAGAAAACAATCTTGGGTATTCCTAGTGTGAAACCCTAAAAATACCATCCTCTGCAAATCCCCCAGCTACACCCTCAACTAATAATGCACTATCAGATCCATCTGATTTGATTGGAAAAATATCGGTGCTTCCCCAAGGTGTTATTTAAAATAATCACCTATTCATGATCCCATCCATCTATTTTGTTCTTTTCCTTTTCACACACAAAGGAAGCCACATCTATCCTCCACACACACACACAACATCATCCACAAGAAAAATAAAATATGAGGATGAACTATCAATTACTAGTCTATACCGAAGATAAAATTTAAATCCCTCATCACAAATAAAAATATATCCTAATATAAAATCTCACATAAAAGAGTTAGGTCACTCCATTGGAATAATTGTGAGATCACTGATTCACATCCAATAGAAGTCTCCATGCTAAAGGGTTGAGCCTAGGGATAAATTGTAATCTTTAACCCTCATACTCGGTAAGATGAAATAAATGATGTAATTGAACCTTTGTATATCAATATTGATGATTTGGTAGAAAATAAATAGGTCAAACATTATATCATCACTTAAGACTCAAGGACATAAAGATCGACCCACAATAGATTCTGTCACCTATTTCCTCTTGCCCCCTAATCCATGTGTGGACAACTTGGGGTAGGGGGTGGTAACAATTCAAGACATCAACTACATCCAACATTTCAATTGAATACTTATCTTTGTTATAAAACCTACGATACTTCTTGATCCTACTATAAAATCTAACAAGGAGGCTCATCCTTTTACTATATATCATCCATATAGTGGGTTAGAAAATACAATGTGAGATGTCCCATATAGTCATAAGAGTAGAAATTCCTCTTTCTAGGCTGAACAGATCAATCACGTGAGCACTGAACTGCAAAACATATATCTTGGGATGTCCTCCAAAAACAGTTATCATTCATAGGTCCATATGTCTATCCTAAAATCCTTAACATTTAAGTTTCATCTCGCATCTTCCTGTTATTAGTACCTTCTTTCTATGCCTACTCATCCCAGAAACTCTCGACCATTAAATCATGCTCTATCACCCAAAAATATTTAAGCATTCATAGAGGTATCATGATCTCACAAATTTCACAAAATAGACCATGCTCTAATACTTGATCCAGAATGAACAAATTATATACCATGTCTATTGAGTACCAAGAGGGTTTCTTGAAATTTGATGAATACTCAACCATACTCATACTAACCTTATGAAGTCATAGAATGTCAAAGATATGAACAAACCTTTACATAGTTAAATAAAAAATATACCTAAAAAGTTTCTCAAACTATTATCCTTGAAGCGTTTTCTCCTCATCAGATTGGATCACTAAGTCCTACCATTGTTTTATATAGCCATGGAGAAGTCCAATTAGAAGGACCGAAATCTGAATAGTGTTTTTCTTGACATGAAGAAAATCTCACAGCATGTCCTCAAATGAATACATATCCACATGTGGTTAGAAATTACATTATAACATGAGAGTTAAATATATCTAAGACTCAGTAATCTATCTATGACTACAGACCACATTTTTGTTACTATTGATACCAAAATCTTCATAGAATGTTGTGGTAAGATAGATGCACCACATGGAGGTAACTATTCCTTAATAAGACCATATATTGTAGCTGCATCACAGAGGCGATCATCATCATGTTCATACTGTAGAATCCAAGATGGAAATAATTGTGGTGGAATCCTAAAATAAACTACTTGTACAACAGTCCATGGGTATACATAAAGAGATAAGTCAAGAAGGATATAGTTTCTGTAAGCCATTTCTATAGGATTCATGGAACAAGTTTTTTCCTACAACCTATTTATATTTGTATGGTTTGAATGTTAGGTGATTTCAGTAATGGTGTATGGATACGTTATCCCCTACACGAATACTGGATTCCCTGGACTAAAACCCAAACTCAAAACACATTACACTATTTCCCATACCAATATCATAATCTTTAGTAATATGGTAGAATCATCTCCTCTTATACCACTCTTTAATGACACAATCCAATGGGGCCCAAACCATTACTATCCAAAGCCCACATCCAATGTGTTAGGGGATACTGACCATTGTTCACTAAGTATGTCACACACATGGGAGGCCTTAACCTAATGTACATGTACCCACACACACACACACATCAATGACCATACAATGATGAAATGTAAAATATTCCAAACCTTACATAAATACATTTAAAATCACAAAACCCAATAATAAAAAAAAGTACTCTATTGAAAGGGGAAAAATAAAAGGCTATAGAAAGAAACTAAAAAAAGTCTAGCCTTTGAAGTGGGTGGGGATTCTTGTCAATGTTACCCTAGGAACATACCTCATTCTATTTGTCTCACTAATTTCCACCTAGTATTAGACCCTATAATACTCCAAAAAAAATTTGGTAATATAAAAAATTCATGACATCGAAAGAAAATACCATGGAGGGGTGATTATAACAATAACTAATAGGATTATAATAAATCACTAACCATATAACACAATGAATAATAGTTTGCTCCACATTAGGGTATGTTGACAACATATATAAATAGATATCCCAATAAACTAAAAAAATACTCATATTAACAAGGTTGGGTCACAACTATTAATATATCTTACAATTACTACACAAAGGATCCCAATAAAACTCATCCTAGAGAACGAAATCCATGATTAAGTTAACAATGATGGAATTATTCTAAGAGGTTTTTGTCATCAGGTATCTCAATTAGATGTTCATGGTGTAATTCCGATGACATTGATACAATATTGGGGACCAATCTGGGACCACATGTAATTCAATGTGTTATACCAAAAACCCAATCTGGATTATCCCTATAATAAATGGATTTATGATCACTTACTATTGGTCATGATGATATAAAGTGATATTTCCGATCCCTAATCAATGTATTTGTACGAGAGGGGTGAATCATTTATATCATTTAATTTTCATTTTCCTTTCTTTTGAAACATCATTCACCATATGTTATGGATTTATAACTTTTTAGAAAATAGAAAAATCATAAATCCATAGGTACACAAGTGTTTACAGTGTTCACTACTAAACTAGAGTAACTAAATCCATTTCATGGATTAGATATAATACAATAATACAAAATCTAGATGAAAAAAATTCATATTTTCTGGAAACAAACAAGTAGGAAATACTTGAAACTTATATAGAACTATAATCATTACAACAATTTATATTCATATATAAAACATATTATGTAATAATTTTTTGTGTAAATGATATTAAAATTTGGCTAATTTATTCAAAACATGTTACAGTGATGTCATATCAATATTCAATTTTAAAAAACATCAATAACCCCACTTTACTACTAAGCATAATGTAAGAAAATCTCTAGAAATTATAATGATGCTCAGTCTAATGTTCTATTCAGATTCCCCTTATGAATTTTTTAGTAAAAAAATATATCATTTCCAAACTACTAATTGTTGAGTCAATAAGGTTTTCCTTATGACTTTTCCATTCCTTCTTGTTTTGAAAATCACAAACACCTTATCTTTAAGGAAAATCGCTTTTGTAAGGAAAATTGCTTTTATAAGGAAAATTGTTTTCTTAAGGAAAAACGCTTTTATAAGAAAAATTTATCCTTATCATATTTTCATTAATATTTTTCTTAAGTATGAAATTCGGATTCACTTTCTCGGAATCATTAAAACTGATAAAAAGCATTCTGTTTTAGGGTTCGGATTCTGGACAAGAACTATAAGGAAGTTTCACTCCGAATTCCGGTTATGAATTCTGACTAAGTTCTATTCCAGATTCAGGATACGAATTCTGAAGAAGAATTCCCATTACGAATTCTAATGAAGAATTCTCATTACGAATTCTCATTACGAATTCTGAAGAAGAATTCTCATTACGAATTCTAATGAAGAAATCCCATTTCGAATTCTCATTACGAATTCTGAAGAAGAATTCTCATTACGAATTCCAATGAAGAATTCTCATTACGAATTCTAATGAAGAATTCTCATTCCGAATTCTCATTACGAATTCTGATGACGATTTCTCATTACGATTTCTGATGAAGAATTCCTATTCCGAATTCCTATTCCGAATTCTCATTCCGAATTCACTCATTAAACAGAATCTGGATATCATTGTTTTATACACTCTGAATTTGTTCACTCCGAACTTTCACTCCGAAATTTCTATTCCGAACCTTTATGTTAGGTTTTAAAACGATGTCGTACTTTCTGTTACACTTACTTTGTTATAAAACGATGTCGTCCATTTTGTTATAAACTAACCGTTGTCTAAGTGACACGTGTACAGGTCCCTCCGAACTTTAAGGAAAATATGACCGTTGGAGAAGGAGCCGACCTCACCTATAAATAGGAGCTCATTTGAAAAAGCTCAACGCGGACGGATGGATGAACATTTGGATTTTGTGCATACATGCTGTTGAAGTGATTTCTAGAGAGAGAGTCTCTTATTAACTCTCAAAGCTTCGTGTGACTCCGAATGTTGGTGATTACATTCGAGGGCTTCCGGGGATAGGAAGACAGAGGTGCCGACTACCTTAAAGATCGAGGGCTTTCTTGCTGAGAAAGACAGAGGTTGCCAACTACCTTGAAGTTGAGGGCTTGCGGGGATAGCAAGACAGAGACACCGATCTTCGTATCGAGGGCTTACCCTGGTGTGGGTAAGACAGACTTGCTTGAAAGTATAAATCAAGGGACCTTTATCCAAGGTTGTTGGATACCCTTCTCTTTGGGTTAAAAGACTATCATCTTGTTACTAGTAGTTCTTCTACTTGTACTTGTTTTATTCCGCTGCATTTTGTATCTTAAGGAAAGTATAATTTTCTTATACTTCCCTACTTACTTTGATTAGTTTAGATTCTATACGCTTTAAGGTAGAATCTCATATTGTAACTTTTGTTAAGTTTCAAATTCCGGAACCATATTTCCGGAACTTACTTTTGGAATCTCTTTCCAAGTTTAGTTCGGTGTTAGAGGTGTTGTGAATCAACTTAGTTTAACTTTGTTAAACTTAGTTCTTTCCTTTTCTTAAGGAAACTCTAGTTATTCATAACTAACTTTAAAGGTTCCAAAGGAATTTTTAAAGTATACAATTCACCCCCCCTCTTGTATTTTGAGCATCTCATATTATATTTCGATCCTACAATTGGTATCAGAGGTTGGAAACCTCTTACTCTATACCATTCTTACATTTGGTATCAGAGCCAAGGTTACTGAAATACTTGTACTCACGTTCAAGTTTTTCTTGCTCACTTTTCAATTCCGAACTTTTTCATTCCGGATTATCCATTCCGAACTTTTCCTATTCCGAACTTTTTAATTCCGAATTTTTGTTATTAACAAGTTTGTCTCCAAGTTATTTTCAAGTATGGCAGGAATGAATGTTGGTTCGATAGACAATTTGAATCCTACAAGGCCACCAATATTTGATGGTAATGATTATGAATACTGGAGAGATCGTATGAAGACGTTTGTTATCAATACTGGAGTAGATAACTTTGTCATGCTTACTGGTGATTACAAAATTCCTGACAAGGAAGTCAGAATCTTTACTAACCAGGAGAAGCAAGAATATCAACTCAACTACAAGGTACGCAACACTTTATTATGTTCAATGACTAGAAATATATATAGCCAAATTTCTTCTTGTGAAGCAGCTAATTGTATATGGAAGAAGTTAGAGGTTACTCATTTTGGGACTTCTAAAGTGATTGAAACTAGGAGAGCTATGCTTAGAGCTGAATATCATGGCTTTAATTTTCCTTATGGAGAACCTATCTGTAAAGTACAACAAAGATTTATGACAATCGTCAATAGTCTACAGTCTACGGGAGAGAAAGGTTTAGATGATGAAGCTCTTGTGGACAAGATAATTGACATTATGCCCAATGAGTGGGAATCCAAGAGAACAGCTATAGATGAGAACAGGAAGGTTACTCAAATAACTCTTGATGAATTATTTGGAACTCTTCTACAACATGAGACCAGAATGAAGAGAGATGCTGACAACATCAAGAAGAAGAATGGAAATGGTACTGTTGCTTTTACTACAACTTCGAATCAGATGAAAGCTAAGACTCCTGAGAGAGTAACCAGATCCAAATCGAAGAAAGTCATTTTCCAATCCGAATCTAGTGAAAGTGAAGTTTCAGAAAATGAATTAGCCAATCTTGCTCGAAGGATGAACAAGATAGCTGGACAAAGAAACTTTCAATTCAAGTATAAGAAGAAGGATAGGAAAGATAAGAAAGATGGAGAAGTTACTTGTTATGAATGTAAGAGAGCAGGACATATTAGACCAGATTGCCCTATGCTCAGAAAGAAAGAAAGAAAGGAAAGGCATTCAGACAGGAACAGGAAGAAATATTACAAAGCTAAAGCTAAGAAAGTTTTGAAAGCTAATGACACCTGGAGTGCCAGTGGTGGTGACTCTTCAGATGAATCTTCTGAATATGAATCTTCAGGACAGAAGAATCTTGGTCTTATAGCCAGATTACCTATTGATAATCATTGTCTTATGGCTAAGGTACGAAATGCTGAATCTTTGACCAATGTTTCTTTAAATCCTAATGATAGTAAGTATTATAACTCTTCTGATGAAGAATCAACTTCTGATGAGGAAAATACTTTACCTACTTTTGAAGAAGTCTCTAGATTTGCTGAACTTCTTGAGATTGAGAATTCCAAACTCAATAAGAAACTTGATAAGGCAAATTCTAGGAATTCTATTCTTACTAAAGAGATATCAGATCTTTCTAAAGATCTTGATAAGAAAAATGCTGATTTTGAAAGTATTTCAAAAAATCTTGAGGAAGTAAGTTCTGAGAAGAATAAACTTTCTAAAGAGTTAGAAAAAGTAATTTCTAATAAAAAAGTTTTCGAGCCTAACTCTAGTTCCAAAACTAATGATTTTGAAGATAAAAACTTGGTTGTAAAACTCAAGTCCGAAATTTTTTCCTTAAAGAAGTGCTTATCAAACTTTACCCATGGTAAGGAAAATTTTGATAAGATGTATTCTCAAATACGACCTTTAAGAAATAAATCCGGATTTGGTTATACCCATGCAAAACCTGTTTTCAGCAACAATTATTTTGTTCCTCAAAGTGCCCCATTTTGTACTAAGTGTCAATGTGGTGGTCACTGGGCAAGAAATTGTTCCTTAAACAAAATCCAATCCTTAGGTTTTCATAAAGCTTATTTTTCCAAGAAAATGTGGGTACCTAAGATTTTATTGTCTAGAAATCTCGGATCCAAGCAAGTTTGGATTCCGAAAGTCTAACTTTGTTCTTAATTTCAGGAAAATAAAGAAAGTTCCAGCAACAATGTTTGGTACATGGATAGTGGATGTTCCCGGCACATGACTGGTAACAAAAGCTTCTTTGAAAAAATTATCAAGACGAAAGGAGGAAAGGTAACTTTCGGAGACAATGCTAAGGGAGAGATTGTTGGTATTGGTAATATTGTTCTTTTAGGTAAAACTTTGATTTCAAATGTTCTTTTTGTTAAAGGTCTTAAGCACAACCTCATTAGCATAAGTCAGTTATGTGATGAAGGTTACCTTGTGAATTTTAGGAATGATAAATGCTTAGTTCACAATTCCAAGGAAGAATTTATTCTCTCAGCCAACAGGCAAGAGAATGTTTACACCTTAAACTTAGAAGACCTAAGAAGCCAAGATTTACCTTGCCTAAGTGCAATGGAAGATCATTCTTGGTTATGGCATAGAAGACTAGGACACTGTAATCTTAGAAACCTATGTAAACTCTCTAAGAAGAAACTAGTTAAGGATCTACCGGAGCTTAGATTTGATTCTTCTAAAGTTTGTGATCCTTGTCAATATGGCAAGCAACATAAATCTAGTTTTAAGTCAATCGGTGAAGTCTCAACAACCGATGCGTTACAGTTGGTGCACATGGATCTTTTTGGTCCTACACAAACTGGAAGCATTGGAGGCAAATACTATGTGTTTGTTCTAGTTGATGATTACACTAGATTTACTTGGGTCTATTTTCTAGCAAGGAAATCTGAAGCTTTTTCTTATTTCAAAAGTTTTAGAGCTCAAGTTAAAAATGAAAAAAAACCTTCCATTGAAAACTATTCATAGTGATCATGGAGGAGAATTTCAAAATTCTGATTTTGAAACTTTTTGTAGTAAGAAAGGTATTACTCACAACTTTTCAGCACCTAGAACTCCTCAACAGAATGGTGTAGTTGAAAGAAGAAATCGAATTCTTCAAGAAATAACTAGAACCATGTTGAGTGAATATTCTATTGCTAGACATTTCTGGGCTGAAGCTGTAAGTACTGCTTGTTATACTATAAATCGAGTTTTGATGAGACCTTTTCTTAATAAAACTCCTTATGAGTTATGGAATGGTAGAAAACCAAGGCTTTCCTACTTCAGGGTTTTTGGTTGCAAAGTATTCATTTTGAATACTAAAGATAACTTACATAAATTCGCACCAAAATCAGACGAAGGAATTTTCTTAGGATATTCCACAACCTCTAAGGCTTATAGAGTTTTTAATAAAAATACTTGTACTGTTGAGGAAACAGTACATGTGAAATTTGATGAGTCAGATCCTTTTGTTTTTAAAACTTCCCAACTTACATCTTCGGATGTGTTTTCAAAAACTGATTGTCAACCTTTGTTAGAAGAACCTTCTGATAAGGAAATTGTTCTAGAAGATACTTCTGAAACATTTACCCCAGAAGACTTTCTACCTTATGTTGATGAACAGGTTTTACAAAACTCAAATCAGATGTTTCTTAAGAATCATCCCAGTGATAGTATTATTGGTGATGTAAATCAACCTGTAAGGACTAGAAGTTCCTTAAGAAATGAAGTAGAACATCTAGCATTTCTTTCCCAACTAGAACCTAAAAGCACTGATGAAGCTTTAGGTGATGATGATTGGATCAAAGCAATGCAAGATGAGCTAAATGAATTCGAAAGGAATAAAGTCTGGACCTTGGTTGAAAGACCTAAGGAAACTTCTGTTATTGGAGTAAAATGGGTCTTCAGAAACAAATGTGATGAAAATGGAGTCATTGTTAGAAATAAAGCTAGACTTGTTGCTAAAGGCTATAATCAGCAAGAAGGAATAGACTATGAAGAAACCTATGCTCCAGTAGCTAGACTTGAATCTATCCGTATTCTACTTGCCTTTGCAGCATTCTTCAATTTCAAACTATTTCAAATGGATGTGAAATGTGCTTTTCTTAACGGTTATGTTCAAGAGGAAGTTTTTGTTGAACAACCTCCTGGCTTTGAAGATACAAAACATCCTGATCATGTTTTTAGACTTACCAAAGCTTTGTATGGCCTTAAACAAGCCCCACGAGCATGGTATGATAGACTCACTGGATTTTTGCTTCAAAATAACTATGTTAAGGGAAATGCAGATCCAACCCTTTTTATAAAGAAAGATAAGAAAAATGTTTTGATTGTTCAAATTTATGTTGATGACATTATATTTGGTTCAACTCAGCAATCTTTGACTGATTCTTTTGCTAGTCTAATGAAATCTGAGTTTGAAATGAGTATGATGGGTGAGTTAACATTTTTCCTTGGTTTTCAAATTTCTCAAAAACCAGAAGGAACCTACATATCTCAACATAAGTATATTAAAGATCTTCTTAAAAAGTATGGTTATGACAACACGAAGAGTATAAGTACTCCTATTGGTATCTCAAACTCTTTAGATCTTGATGAAGCTGGGAAACCAGTAGATCAAACATCTTTTAGAGGTATGATTGGAAGTCTACTTTACTTAACTGCTAGTCGACCAGACTTAATGTTTTCAGTATGCTTATGTGCAAGATATCAATCCAATCCTAAGGAATCTCACTTAAAGGCAGTTAAAAGAATTTTTCGCTACCTTAAGGGAACCATGGATCTAGGATTATTTTATACTTCTGGAAATGATTTTGTTCTAAAAAGCTTTTCTGATGCTGACTTTGGTGGTTGTAGAATGGATAGAAAAAGTACATCCGGAACTTGTCATTTCTTAGGAGATTCATTAGTTTCTTGGTCATGCAAGAAGCAACATTCTGTTGCACTCTCCACTGCTGAAGCTGAATATGTAGCAGCTGGAAGTTGTTGTGCACAAGTGTTGTGGATGCAACACACACTTACAGACTATGGCTTGAGTTTTACTAAAACTCAAATTTTGTGTGATAACACAAGTGCCATTGCTCTAAGTAAAAACCCTGCACATCACTCCCGTGCAAAACACATAGATATTAGGCATCACTTTCTTAGGGATCACACACTTAAAGGAGATATTATTCTTCAGTTTATCGGAACGCAAGAACAACTTGCTGATATTTTCACAAAATCTTTACCTTCTGATAGATTTGAATATATTAAACAGAAGTTAGGAATTATAACCGTAAGGTAATCTTCCTCAATTAACTTTCTGTTGAAAAATCTCCTTACAGTAATAAACTCCTTTTCATAGGGGGAGTACATTTGTTTGTTTATTTAACAAAGTTTTTTCAAAATTTGTTTTCAAATTTTTTCGGAACGAAATTTTCCGGAATGGAACTTCCGGAACTACAATTTTCCAGAATGGATATTTCCATACAAAATACTTCTGGAATAAAAGTATTCGTATTGAAAATTTCCGGAATGGAAAATTTTCGTACTGGTATTTTCATAATGGAAAAACTTTCGTATTGAATCTTCCATAACAAGTTTTTTTATGAAGTTTTTCGTATTGAGTTTTTCGTATTGAGTTTTTCGTATTGCGTTTTTCGTATTGAGTTTTTCGTATTAGGTTTTTCGTATTATTTTTTTTCGTAGTCGTCTTTACATTACCCATTACGAATAACTTTCCTAAGCTAATCCGAAAGGTATGACTTCCTTACTGAAGTTTTCGTAATCATATTTTACTTGCTGGCAGTTTCTTATAGTTTGTTTTCGGTTTTTTTTTTAATTTCTTGAATTTTTGTTTTAATAAAACCTCAAAAAGATCGGATTCAATCTCTCAACCGTCAGATCTGATCTCAGATCTTTCTAAACCGTTAGATCAACCGAGGAAGTTGAACCGTCATTCCAAAGCCTATATAAAGGGGACCCTATTTTCTCGTCCCACATCGATCTCAAGCTCTTGCGTGCTGAAGCTCTGTCTCTCTGATTTAAGGCTGTTCCGAACTACAGTTTTCCAGTTCCGAACTTCAGTCTTCTCAGTTCCGAACTTCTCAGAGTCTTCTAATCCGAATGTCTGCAGAGTTAGCTTCTCAAGAGATGTCTTCAACAAAGCCCATTTCACAGTGGTTAGTCTACAGAGAGCGGTTAGTGCATCCGAATTTCTTCAGCAACTATGATTCTATTATATCAAAGAATATCAAGCTCAATGGCTGGGAAGATGTTGCGATATCAAAAACTGGCAACCAAGATGAAGTTTACCCAGACTTGCTTGTTGAGTTTTATGAGTCGGTTGCTTTCTTTGTGGAAGACAATAGAGAAAAATTTTCCTTCAAATCGTATGGCAAGACTTATAAGCTATCTTACACCAAGGCTGCAAGCTTGGTAGGGTTGAATTATGAAGGGGAAGCTGAGTTTATCTCGCATGTTCTACCAGACTCCTTGGGTAGTTTCAACAAGGAGAAAGTCTTAGAAATTCTCGGACTGGATGATGATAAGGCTTCGAAAATTGCAACCCTATCTACAAACTTCCGGATTCTGGAGTTATGGGTGCAAGGGCTTATTGTACCGAGAAAAGGAGACAAGGACAGCTTGAAGAAGAGTGAGATATACATCTTAGATTTCTTGATAAATCAAAGGAAGTTCAACCTGATGAAGCATATCCTTCTTAATCTTGAGAATTTAAAGAAAGGGAATCTGAGAGCTCAGATAGTAATGTATCCGGCAATATTGTCGAAGCTGATAGTTCGGTGCCTTGAGTCCTTCAAGGTTGCTTGCAGTTCTAAACCGAAAGTTTGCAAGATCATGTTGCTCAGTGATGCAACTCTTAAAAGGATGAATATAGCTTTTGACAAGAAGTCTGGCATGTTTTTTGATCTTCCTCCTCAAGAAGAAGTGACTCCGAAAGTGGCTGATCCGGAATCGCCTAAGCCGGTAAGGAAGAGGAAGCTGAAAGAAGTGGTAGGTGAAGCTGAAGAACCTAAGTCTAAGGAAGTCCTTTCCGCACCTCCTAAGCCTAAGAAGAAGAAGACATATACTGATGAGGTTGCAGCGAAGTGGAGAGCTGACAAGGAAAAGAGGAAGGAAGGAGATCCGCAGTTCGGATTGGATCCCGCAGAGGCTAAAGCTCTGAAAGAAAAGGCTGCTGATGAGCTCGAGAAGCAAGCTAAGGAAAAGAAGCTGAAGAAGAAGTTGTCAGAAGCTGAGGCTGTGCAAGCCTTGTTGAAGTTTAATGAAATGGTTTCAGCAACCATTCCCGTTCCGAGAATTTTTTCTTTGGACTCTCTACCTGAGACTCCAGGAAGAAATCTCGATGATCCAAAAGAGGCTGCTGCTAAGAATGCTGAGGAAGTAGAGCTAGTGGAAGAAGTGGAAGAAGCTGCTGAAGGAAGTGGTGAGACAGGAGATGTGCTCAAACAAGTAGATGAATACAAGGGAACTCCTTCGGAACACCTGTCGCTCCGAACTTCTGAAGCCGAATCTTCAAAACTAGTTACTCCAGTAATAGAAGGAAAGGAAGGAGAGGAAGAAGTTTCTTATCATGGAGAAGAAGAACATCTTTCACTTGATGCTGCTCAGAAAGAAAATATAGAAGTTGTTGATGAGGAAGATTTGGTTGTTCAAGTTTCTGACAGTGAGAAGAAATCTCCGGAACAGGTTTCTATTCCGAAAAAAGATAAGGGGAAACAAGTTATTGCTGATACCCCGAGTTCAGAAAAGAGTATGAGGAAGGAAGCTGGTAGTTCTTCAAAGAGGAAGTTGGAGCTTATTGAAGAAGAAAATTCTCCTAGCAAGATGTCAGATTCGGAATCATCTTCGTTGGGGCACGATTTTGTTGTTCAATCCTTGAAGAAGTTGGTGGGAACCATTCCGACTTTCTCCAGTATTGATTCTCGGTGCCAGATGCTCCAACATACGCTGAATCAGAAAACCGATTCCGTATCCATGGTAATGGATAAGTGTGTTGAGATAGAAGCCCAGTTCAAAAATTTCTTCATTGGTTACGAAGCCCATAAAAGATCTTGCAAAAGGATGACTAGCTGGTCGAAGAAAAATGTGGAAGAGATGAGGTTGCTGGATGAGTTTCAGGAGAATGTTAAGGATGCTTTTCAAACCGAGGATAAGAAGTTTCATGAGATGACTGCATCATTCGATGAGAAATTGGCAGAGGAAAAGAACATTCGGAGTCAGGAAGTAAGAGATCTGAATGGAAAGCTCAACTCTGTTAATCAAAGTTGGAAATTTGAAAGGGATCATCGGATCAATTTTCTAGAAAGGATAAAGTCTCAGGAAGAGAAAATGGAAGCTCAGGAAGAAAAGTTGAAGGCTCAGGAAGAAATCATTCAAGCTCAATCAGCAAGAATAGTTGCCTTAGAAAAGCAAGCAGAGGAAGATCATAAGGACCTCAAAAAGATCAAGACTATTATCAAGGGGCTTATGTCAAAGGAGAAAGATCCGAAATAATCAATCCGATCTTTTTGTTGTAATCTGTTTTTGTTGCTGACATTTCAAATTTAATGAGAATCGTGCTTGTTGTTCTGTTTTGTTGTTGTTACTAATCTTTCAGGTACTTTGTTATTTTTTTTCCATTCCCTCGAAATTCTTTTTGAAAATCACAAAGGGGGAGAAGGAAAAGATCCTTAAGAAAAAGAGGAAATCTAATAAGTGCTTATCAAAGGGGGAGAAAGAAAAATACCCAATGAGATAGAACTCTAATAAGAGTTTGTTTAAGGGGGAGTTTTTATCTTAAAGAAATATCACTCCGGAAATATGAATACGATCCTTAGAGATTCAAAGCCTAAGGGGGAGTTAGTCGTATTCATCTATATTCTTAAACCAAGGGAGATAAGCTTTATTGTGTTTCTTTCTTCCTAGAAATAGCTTTTTCGTAAGGATGTTTGTGCTTTCCAAAAAGGGGGAGATTGTTGAGTCAATAAGGTTTTCCTTATGACTTTTCCATTCCTTCTTGTTTTGAAAATCACAAACACCTTATCTTTAAGGAAAATCGCTTTTGTAAGGAAAATTGCTTTTATAAGGAAAATTGTTTTCTTAAGGAAAAACGCTTTTATAAGAAAAATTTATCCTTATCATATTTTCATTAATATTTTTCTTAAGTATGAAATTCGGATTCACTTTCTCGGAATCATTAAAACTGATAAAAAGCATTCTGTTTTAGGGTTCGGATTCTGGACAAGAACTATAAGGAAGTTTCACTCCGAATTCCGGTTATGAATTCTGACTAAGTTCTATTCCAGATTCAGGATACGAATTCTGAAGAAGAATTCCCATTACGAATTCTAATGAAGAATTCTCATTACGAATTCTCATTACGAATTCTGAAGAAGAATTCTCATTACGAATTCTAATGAAGAAATCCCATTTCGAATTCTCATTACGAATTCTGAAGAAGAATTCTCATTACGAATTCCAATGAAGAATTCTCATTACGAATTCTAATGAAGAATTCTCATTCCGAATTCTCATTACGAATTCTGATGACGATTTCTCATTACGATTTCTGATGAAGAATTCCTATTCCGAATTCCTATTCCGAATTCTCATTCCGAATTCACTCATTAAACAGAATCTGGATATCATTGTTTTATACACTCTGAATTTGTTCACTCCGAACTTTCACTCCGAAATTTCTATTCCGAACCTTTATGTTAGGTTTTAAAACGATGTCGTACTTTCTGTTACACTTACTTTGTTATAAAACGATGTCGTCCATTTTGTTATAAACTAACCGTTGTCTAAGTGACACGTGTACAGGTCCCTCCGAACTTTAAGGAAAATATGACCGTTGGAGAAGGAGCCGACCTCACCTATAAATAGGAGCTCATTTGAAAAAGCTCAACGCGGACGGATGGATGAACATTTGGATTTTGTGCATACATGCTGTTGAAGTGATTTCTAGAGAGAGAGTCTCTTATTAACTCTCAAAGCTTCGTGTGACTCCGAATGTTGGTGATTACATTCGAGGGCTTCCGGGGATAGGAAGACAGAGGTGCCGACTACCTTAAAGATCGAGGGCTTTCTTGCTGAGAAAGACAGAGGTTGCCAACTACCTTGAAGTTGAGGGCTTGCGGGGATAGCAAGACAGAGACACCGATCTTCGTATCGAGGGCTTACCCTGGTGTGGGTAAGACAGACTTGCTTGAAAGTATAAATCAAGGGACCTTTATCCAAGGTTGTTGGATACCCTTCTCTTTGGGTTAAAAGACTATCATCTTGTTACTAGTAGTTCTTCTACTTGTACTTGTTTTATTCCGCTGCATTTTGTATCTTAAGGAAAGTATAATTTTCTTATACTTCCCTACTTACTTTGATTAGTTTAGATTCTATACGCTTTAAGGTAGAATCTCATATTGTAACTTTTGTTAAGTTTCAAATTCCGGAACCATATTTCCGGAACTTACTTTTGGAATCTCTTTCCAAGTTTAGTTCGGTGTTAGAGGTGTTGTGAATCAACTTAGTTTAACTTTGTTAAACTTAGTTCTTTCCTTTTCTTAAGGAAACTCTAGTTATTCATAACTAACTTTAAAGGTTCCAAAGGAATTTTTAAAGTATACAATTCACCCCCCCTCTTGTATTTTGAGCATCTCATATTATATTTCGATCCTACAATTGGTATCAGAGGTTGGAAACCTCTTACTCTATACCATTCTTACACTAATAATTTAATTTTGAATTTCTTCTAAATTAGTCTAGAAATCATTGTCTGATTTCCCAAAAAGAAGAACCAATATGATCTGAAAACCATTGAATATGGTCATCCTTCATTTTCCTCTATCGTGAAAATTTCCTCAATAACACTTTATCTAAAATTGTATACTCATTATAACATAATCTCTTACATCTCTTCAATTTCACAAGACCATTTTTCTAATTCATTTGATGTAAAATATACTTTTTTAAATTTATTGATTTTTTAAATGGTCTAGGACAGAATCATAAATGTCTTATTCAGTTATATGAGATTCCCCGAAACATGAATTTTCCATTATCTTCATCTCCAGCTTTGACTTCTTCATTACTTATTTGATATTCCAAATTCTTCTCGAAATATATATAATATTCCCATAACTTCTAATGGCATAATTTTTTTTAATTTTTATTCATTCTGATTTTGATTTCATTTAAGGTCCATCATTACGATGTAGAAATATGTATAGTAGTATATTATTCATTTACCAATCAAAAGACAAAAAACCATTGTAACCATTTGTAACGCCCCAAGATTTAATTGTACGTTATTTCTTCGTAGTAATTCAACAACATGCACTACCCGCAACAACGAGTTCAAGCGCACCACTACTTACTAAACTAGTCATTAAAAAGCGGTTATGAATAGTATTAAATGAATTTTGAACTTTAAATAATCCTTATAATTTTAGAATCCATATTATGAGTTTCTTAGATATAATGTAAGAACAAAATAATTTATTCAGATAAAAGATGTATTTTTCAAAAAAAATGCACTTTTACCAACTTTTAATGGTGAACCATTTTTAAATCCAATTTGTTAAACTTTTATATATTAACATTGAAAAAATAAACATATTCATTAGAATCAGGACTTAAAAATTTAGTTAAAATAAATTTTTGGTGTTTTTCTGATAACTTTATTATTTGGATGAATAGTAAAAAATATTATAATTTAACTGAACAAAATTTTATTAATCAAAATATTTATAGTGTTAAATTATACATTTTAATTTTTGGGTTTATAAATATATTATATTTTTACCGTTTAATCCAATTCTGGTCATTGTATGTAATTTCACTTTGAAATTGGACATAAACAAGTGCCAATCTTTAGATGGTTATTATTTCTTTAGAAAACGCCTTCTGGTTTTAACAACGGGAATTAATTTTAAATTAATAAATGAAACTTATATGTTTTTTATTTGGTAAAATATATTTTGTTTTTGGATTGATAATATCAAAATTACCTTAGGGTGAATTTTTGCTATTTTTCTGAAAACTTTCAATTTTTGGTGAATAGTGAAAAACACTAAGTTATAGTTTAAATCCGAAATTTTATCAAAATAATTATATATTTTATTTAAATTTATTTTAGGTCAAAATAGATATATAATACCTATATATGTTCATTGTAATTCATTGTAGTTAGTTTATAAAAAATTTAGATATATAAAAATTTTATTGAACTTTTCACCTTCTTTTACCCATCTCCTATGAGAATTTGAAAATTCACATAAAACATAATTTTACTGCATCTTTGAGTTTAATTTCAAAAATCCGAGAGACACGGTTAATATCAAGCAGTAAAATGTGGTCCAATAAAATAAAAATAATTTATTCTGAATAGTAACTTTTTGCTTTTATTTACCTCTGTTAAATGTAAATCGGGTAATTAAGGGTAAAACTCATATTATTATTACCCTAACACATGTCCTAATTCTATTGGAAAAGTAAAAATCGACCAAAAAATACTTTAGGAATAAAATATTAGCCTCTTTTATCCACCTGGATTAGATTAGGACATTTATTATTATTTAATTCCAAGAACAGTTAAAAGAGTTAAAATAAATGTTTAATAACTAAGACATTATTAATATTGGTAAATACATAAGATAAATTCAATTATAAAAATCCATTAGAAAGATAAAACGATTTCATACATAATGGTATTTTATTTATAATTTTTAGATGTTAAATAAGTTAATTTATTTATGACACAATGGTGATGCAATAATTACGTAATTGATAAAATATTAAATTAATTGATATTATAAATATCCTAATAAATGTAATTTGAGACTTTTTATGAATTCCACTAATTTTCTAGGTTAATATGACATATTAGGGTTGGTTTGATGAATTTGTTTCAAATTAATAATGCTGTTATGTATTTATCAAAAACAAAATACAAAAAATCTTCAAAATTGACATAAAAGAGTTTTTAAAACAAATATTATATTATTAATTAATATTACATTTTTAAAAATATATGATTCGGCAAAAGGACTTATATAATGATATTTTTTTCATAACTGAACCAATTGGGGTTCTCTAGGATGTATATAGTTTGTTTATTAACCAAATAATATAAAAATACAATGAGACATGGTAAATGTCAAACTATTTTACTAAGAGTCAAATGTAAAAGTTATGGTTAATATACTAGACCAAATCTATCTAAAACATATTGGATGGTTGTTATTCGACCCATACCCACCTTATCCTTTAAATAATTTATTTTTGATCCACTAGAAACCGAAAATTATTTTATTATAAAATAATATTTCTAGTTTTTCCTATGGTTCCCCTCACCCCTATTATAAAAGGTTACTCGCCCTTATCTCTAATTCACTCCTTCAAAGCACTTAGGCATGGCCAACCCATGCTCTATTATCCTTTAAAATTCACTCACTTCATCCTATAGGACTAATTTTATTCATAAATCCAACTTAAGGATCCCTTTTGATCAAATCAATTTGAAGAACCTGAAGAAGAGGTAATAATTTCACCACCCTCATTCTGTTCTTTTCATCTTCCACTTCTTCTTTCTTTTTTATTTCCATTCTAAAATAATAACTCAATATCTTATATATACTTTTATGTAATTATAAATATGGTATATCCATATTCATTATTCTATCCATCCTTTTAATGACATGTCCCAATACTTGCGTACGTACAGCTTACCATCTCCACATCGTGTTGTAACTGTAATTCAATACATTATTATTTGGATGGGTATAATAATGATGATGTAATTGAAGAAAATAATGAATATAATATGATAATGATTAATTATATATGATATAACATCCAATTTTATATTATTTAAATGTCAAAATAATGATATTGTATCTCATGCGTACGTACGGAATACCGTCTCAACGAATGCGATGATATTCATTCCCCATAGTATCCATTCAAGACTAATTTATTTTTGATGATTAAAAATAAGTTTTAAAGACTTTATATAATTATTTATATGAATAGGATACATCCAATCCATAATAAATATGACCCACATAACAATTTATATAAAGGAAAATGAATCCTTTAACACCCAAAACGACAATAATACTATGATATTATTAAAATTGTAATTTTAAAAGATCATATATGATATAATATTAATTTATATGATTCATGTATTATTTAATAAAAATTATTTTACCATTATACAGGAGGATATGCTACCCTCGACCAAGGAAAAGTACAAGATAAGGGTTTATTTCACAATCTCTTTATTATACGAGGTTTCTTTTACGTAAGTATCTACTGGGACCTCATTATCATCCACATCCATGTTTCTTAAAAATGTATTTCAAAACACTCTTACTATTTTAAATACTATAGGTTAAAGTCATTTATATACTTGTTTTAATTTTTATTGTATGTTTATAAAGGAATCATTCCATCGTTTTCCAAACAAGGTCATTTTTATCCTTTTCGACAGAATTAAGGTAAGAATGTATTTTTTATCTTATAAGGCGGGTGCGGCTATTTTCCTCCATTATAAAATCATCTAAGCTTCCCTTACAAGCTTATAACAATATTTTTAAAATAATTTTTTTTTTATAATTTTGTGACTTTTAAATGTATTCAAAAATAGAGATATTTCTCTCAAATAATTTTGATTTCGTCTATGTCAACATCCTTTGATATATTTTCAGCTTATTTGATGTTGATTTATTATGAATCAAAACATCCATATTTTATTGATGGTTTTGTGATATTTTTGACTATGGATGTGTTAATTTTATACCATTCATGGTTTATGGAGAAAGTATTGGCATTTCATATCCCAATTTTAATACCAATGTTTATGTTATGTTTAAACCTAATCATATGAGAAATATATTGGAATTAGTAATTGAGGGATGGATCTCTCTATAGCTCCTAGATATGTCGGTAGGTCTCATGAGACAAAGTAGTGTCTGGGAACAAGTCCTTGAAAAAACCTTATTTGTCATCTTGGCACAAGGCCTTTACTATGTGGTTATAATAGTCTGCCTGTATGCATTCCATCATTATCAAAGTGGTTATTGATATTTCCTGTGATTATTAAACTAGTAGAATATCCATGTAAATTAGTAAAAGGAATTATTTCATTTTATTTATTACATATTATTCTAAAGTTCATGTTTAACAGTTTTTTGTTTTAGATATACATTTCCTTAAATGTTTATGCTTATTTTTGAATGTTTCTGATATATTTTTATCCTTACTGAGCATCTTAGCTCACCACTTTCTATATTTTATTTTTCCCAAGATGTGAAGAATTATTGTATGACTAAACTGCAGGTATATTCTGAGGGTATATGAGTGTGGACTATGGAGACTATGTTGTTGTAGTTTTTTACATTATGATGTAATGTAAGACGTATTAATGTTTCTAGTGATTCCAATGCTCCTAAACTAATCGGTCTATCGAGACTTGATCATTTGTGATAATTCCAATGTTATGTAGTAATGCACCGACTTTAGGTTACTGGGGTTGGTTCATTATAGTTTGTATTAGATGAATTTCAATTCAAACCTTGGAAGCTAGATTTAGATAAACTCTGATTAGAGCAGATAGACCTAAGATGGAATTTGAGGATTAATATAGAAGAACATACTAGAATTTTGGCACTATAGTGATTTTGTGAGTATTCCGAGAAATACATCCCTATCTGGATACGATCAGGTAGAGGTGGCTCTGGCACATATGTACATAGGGGTAAAACCTGAAAACACTACTTCGAGCTAGACTCGAACGTGAACTGGTGCACGACAACGGGCATGGCTTCTCTCTTGGTTTCGACACTCCTAGGGGATTTTCTGAGGACAATTCTAATTTTATTTTCAAACCATTATGATGGGTTTATGAGTATATACTTCCTCCATGTAAACATTTTTATGATCATGTATTATATCCACAAACTGTTCAATTTACATTAGGTATTTTACAAGTTTGGAATTATTCATTCCAATTCATAAACTGACCTAATGTATACCATTGTATAGAAATGGTTCCCGGTAGAAGGAATGTGAACTCCAGCAATAGCTATGATCCAAAGAGTAAGAAGGATCATATCTTACACTGTATCAAGCCAACATTTAGAAGGGAAATAGTATCACATGTTTTCTCAATATATAAAGAAATATTATCATGTGTTAATAAGATAAGTGAATAATTCTCTGAGTCTTATGGATTTTAAGGGAAACAAGAGAATAAAATGATGGAAGAGAGAAAGATTGATAAATGGAAGAGGGAAAAGAAGAATTTACCCACATGTGATAATTGTGGGAAGAAACAACCTTGAACATTCCTATAGGGAATGAGAGTTTGTTATAAGTGTGGAGAAAAAAGACACCATGTACATGACTACAAGGGTAAGAAAAAGGTTTCAATTGTATAATGCTTCATCTGCCTAGAGTTGGGACACAACACAAACTAATGTTCATATCATCAGAGTATGTCCAAAATGATACTATTAGATAATAATACATTTATGATACTACCATAGATGAGGAGGAATGATTAGAAATATTATGTTGTTATTAAAGAATTATTTCATTTGAGTGTTGTATCAATGTTGTATTGGTTATAATAATTATGGTGTATATAAGGATTGTAATGTATTACAATTTCATTAAGTACTTGAGATTGTGTGAAACCAAGAAAAGTTACTCAATACCAGGCAATAATTTTTTTTAAAATAGATGATGAGAGATTGATAAAATATAATATGGTTATGATACCAAGGTAGTGATTTTGGAATAATACATGATTGATTTGGATAAATTATATTGAATATTTTGGAGTACCTTGGAACTAATTAATGATTTGTATATTCCAGCATTGTTGGAGTTGACAAAATTATTGGATATAAGGAGTATATCTAGTATTCTATATGGAATAAGGGATCATGAATGTAATCAGTACAGTTTTATGGTAATTTATGATGTTGCAGTGTTTTAACAGAATACATGATGAAGGTGTTCACATGTAATTACGCGGAAAAAAGGATCTTCATTGTGTTTACCTTCCTTATAAATTTTGGACTGTGAGTTTGAACAGAAGTATTTTGGATAATTCTAGTTCGAGATTATTTTTTGACTTCCATAAAAGGACAACCTGGAGAATGGGTGGAAACCCATCGTGTCTGGAAAGTCCGCGAGACATAAACCCAAAATAGAAGGGTTACATGGGTATATCACCTACCACTGGCCCACGTGATGTCCTGGATTGAATACAATAGTTTTTTTAAAAGGTCTGGTAGATGAATTAGAAATTCATTTTTTTCGAACCCTGTATGAATAAGATAAATAGATTTTTTTTATGTTCTGTTATCTTTTATAGTGAAAGATGAGTTTGTGGTATAAATTAGTGAAAGGATGTAAATATACATGTCATTTATATATATATTTTTTCTCCTATTATTCAATGAAGAAATTAATTCTTAAACATTATGTAAGGGATCTTAAAATGAAAAATGTGTTATCCTAAAACATTATCATTTGTTTAACCAATGATATTTTAAATTATCATAGATTGATGTCTTTGAGGCCCTCAATTATAAATTTTTTTTTGACTAATGACCACAATCACACCCTATAAATATTTATGTTTTTTCTCCAATTATTTGTCTCTAATTTCTACAAATGTTCTCCTAATTGAGATCATAATTATGTGGTGACCCTTTCATTTCTCTTTTCTTCTTATTATGACAAAATTTTATAATCCCCATTTCCAATGTGGGTTTTCCCACAATGGTATTTTCTATTTTCAAACTTTTATTTTCGAATAACAACTTCAAGATGCGAGGATTAAATTTATTAAAAGAGTGATGAATATAACACCCCATGATTTAATTGTACATTATTTCTTCAATGTAATTCAATAACTTACACTACATGCAACACCAAGTTCAAGCGCACCACGACATACCAAAATAGTTGTTAAAAAATGGTTATGAATAGTATTATCTGAATTTTGATCTTTATATAATCCTTATAATATTGGAATCTATAGACATAATGTAAGAACAAATTCATTTTTTCAGACAAAAGAAGTATTTAGAAAAAATTCACTTTTACCGACTTTTAATGGTGAACCCTTTTTAAATCCAATATTTGAAACTTTTATATATTAAATTTGACAAAGTAAATTTCTTCTATAGACTCGAGAAATAATTATTTAGATTCAATAAATTTTTGGTGTTTTTATGATAACTTTCATATTTGGTTGAATAGGCAAAAATACTACAATTTAACTCAAAACAACATTTTCTAATCAAAATAATTTATATTGTTCAATTATACATTTTAATGGTTTTTAAGTATAAATATTTTATATTTTTACCATTTAATCCAATGCTGGTCATTGTAAGAAATTTCACTTTGAAATTGGGCATAAACAAGTGTCAATCTTTTGATAGTTCTTATTTCTTAAAATTACGCCTTTTGGTTTTGACAACAGGAATTAATTTTAAATTAATAAATGAAACATCTATTTTTTTTGAATTTGGTAAAATATAATTAATTTTTGGGTTCAAAATATCGAAATTAGATTAGGGTGAATTTTTTGTATTTTTTCGAAAACATTCAATTTTTGATGAATAGTGAAAAACACTGAGTTGTAGTTTAAAACTGAAATCTTATTTAAATAATTACTTATTTTATTTAAATTTAATTTAGGTAAAAATAGCTACATAATACCTATATAAGTTCATTGTAATTAATTAGAGTCAGTTTATAATAATTTTAGATATATAAAAAGTTATTGAACTGATCACCGTCTTTTACCCATCTCCTAGGAGAATTTGAAAATTCACATAAAACGTAATTTTACCACTTTAATGAGTGGAATTTTAAAAATCCTAAATACACGGTTAATATAAAGAGGTAAAATGTGGTTCAATAAGATAAAAATAATTTTTGGGGATTAGTAACTTTTTTTTTATTTAACACGGTTAAAAGTAAATAGGGTAATTAAGGGTAAAAATGATATTACTATTACCATAACACATGTCCTAATTCTATTGGATAAGTATAATTCAACCAAAAACAACTATAGGAATGAAATATGAACCTTTTTGGTCTACATGGATTAGATTATGACATTTAATATTATTTAATTCAAAGAAGAGTTAAAAGAGTTAAAATCAATGTTTAATAACTAAATTCTTTTTAATATAGGTTTATACATAAGATAATTTCGATTATAAATATTAATTAGAAAGATAAAAAAATTTCCTAGATAATGGTATTTTATTTAAAAATTTTAGACATTAAATAATTTAATTTATTTATGACACCATGGCGATGAAGTAATTCCCTAATTAATGAAATATAAAAATAGTTGATATTATAAATATCCAGATAAATGTAATTTTAGACTTTTTATGAATTCCAGTAATTTTATAGGTTATTATGACATATGAGGGTTGGTTATATGAATTGTTTTCGAAGTAATAATGCTTCTATAAATTTAGAAAAAACAAAATACCAAATAGTGTCAAAATTTACATAAAAAAGTTTTTAAAACAACTATTATATTATTAATGGATATTATATTCCTAAAAATCTAAGGATCAGCCAAAGGACTTATATAATGATAGGTGTATCATTAATGAACCACTTGGGGTTATATTGGAAGTATATAGTAATTCTATAAAATATATAATATAAAAATACAATGAGACATTGTAAATGTCAGACTATTTATCTAAGAGTAAAATCTAAATGTTAAGTTAAATATAGTGACCCAAACCTATCTAAAACCTATTGGTTGGGTGGTTTTCGACCCATCCCCACCTCATACTTTAAATAATCCATTTTCTGAGCCACTATAAACCGAAATTGATTTTATTTTAAAATAATATTTCTAGCTTTTCCTAAGGTTCCGCTCAACCCTCTTAAAAAGGGGCTCTCGCCCTTCTCTCTAATTCACACCATCAAAGCCTTTTTTCTGGGCCAAAACCTAACCAAATATCCTCTAAACATACCTCAATTCATCCTAGAGGCCTTTTTTAGTCATAAAGACAACATAAGTAGCCCATTTGATCAAATCAAAAGGAAAACCCAAAGATGAGGTAATAATTTCACCACCCTCTTCCAAGTTCTTTTCTTCTTATACTTATTATTTCATTGTGATTTCCATTCTAAAATAATAATTCTAGTATCTTCTATATATTTTCATGTTATTATAAATATTTTACATCCATATTCATTATTCTATCCATCCTCTGAATGACATGTCACCATACGTGCATACGTACGACTTACCGTCTCCACGTTGTGGTGTAATTGTTATTCAATACATTATTATTTTGATGGGTATAATAATGATGTGTCATTGATTTAAATAATGAATATAACATGAAATTATTCTGTATATATGATATTCCATCCAATTATATATTATTTTGTTATCAAAATAATGATATGGTTGCTCGTGCGTACGTACCGATTACCGTCTCTGCCAACGCGATGAGATTCATTCTCCATCGTATCCATTCAAGGATAATTTTCATTTGATGATTAAAAATAATGTTTAAATACTTGACATCAATCTGGATATGAATATGATATATCCCACCCATAACAATTATGACCCACATAAGAATTAATATAAAGGAAAATGAATCTGTTAACACCCGAAACGACAACAATACTAAGCAATTATTAAAGAATCAATGTAAAAAGATCATATATGATATCATATATAATGTATATGATTATTGTATAATATAATTACAATAATTTAACCATTATACAGGAGATTTTCCTACCCTAAACCATGGAAAAGTACATGGTAAGGGACTATTTCACAATCTCTTTATTATCTAAGGTTGCTTTTACATAAGTATCTATTGGGACCTCTTTATCATCCACATCCATGTTTCTTAAAAATGTATTTCACAAAATTATCACTATTTTATATACTACAGGTTAAAGTCATTTATATCCTTGTTTTACTTTTTATTTAATGTTTATAAAGGAATCATTCTGTCATTTTACAAACAAGGTCCTTTTTAACCTTTTCGACAGAATTAAGGTAAAAATGTATTTTTTAACTTATAAGGCAGGTGCGACTATTTTCCTCCATTATAAAATCTTGTAAGCATCCCTTACAAGATTATATAAATATTTTCAAAATAAATGTTTTCCTTTATAATTCTGTGACTTTTAAAGGATTTCAAAAAAAGATATATTTCTCTTAAATAGTTTTGATTCCATCTATGTCAACATCCTTTGATGGATTTTAAGATTATTTGATGTGGATTTATTATGATACAGAACTTCCATATTGTATTAAAGGTTATGTGATATGTTTGACTATCGATTTGTTATTTTTATAGCAGTCAGGGATTATGGAGAAAGTATTGACATTTCATAGGATAGTTTTAATATGAATGTTTATGTAATGTTTAAACCTGTTAATATGAGGAATGCATTTGACTTAGTATGTGATGTGTGGAGCCTACTATAGCTCCTCGATTCATCAGTAGGTCTCGTGCGACAAACTAGTGTCTTGTAACAAGGCTTTGACAAAATTTTATTAGAAATCTTGGCACACGGCCTTTAATATGTGGTTATGATAGTTTAGGGTTATGAATTCCATCATTATGAAAGTGGCTATTGATATTGAATGTGATTATCCGACTATTAGAATCTCCATGTGAATAAGTAAATGGAATTATTTCATTTTATTTTTTCCACATTATGATAATGTTCATATTTAAAAGGGTTTTTGTTTTAGTTATCTATTGCCTTAAATGTTTGTGCTTATTTATGAATGTTTCCTCTATATTGTTATCCTTACTGAGAATCTGAGCTCACCCCTTTCTATATTTTGTTTTCCTATGATGTGAATAAGTATTTTATGACTGATGTACAGGGATAGTCTGAGGGGATATGAGGGTGCATTATGGAGACTATATTTCTGTAGTTTTTCACTTTATGATGTAATGTAATACTTAAGAACGTATGTAGTGTATCCAAGGCTATTGAACTAATCAGTCATTCAAGACTTGATCTTTTGTGATCATGCCAATGTTATGTAATAATGCACTAAATCTGGGTCTCTGGGGTCGGGGTGTTACACCATTCTTCCATAAACATAGTAACAACAAATAATCATATCATCACTTATTGGAAGAACTTCCAAACATATTTTAAAAAAATATGTATAAAATCTTCATAAAACTCTTCAATCAAACATTGATACCCCTGGACAATTTTCCATGTGATTCAAAATGATTCATTTTTTACATATTTTCTTCAGACCAATGATCATGTTTTCATTGAACTTCTTAGTGTTATACTATATCTGATGGATCATTATCTGATTTACTCTTATAGATTTGTGTGTCCTCAAGTCTGATGAGTCAGCTTTACATATTTGGAAACAATAAAAAAAAATTCTTTCTCTCTTCACTGAATTGAATGAAAACCATGTATGAATTCATTTCCATATGTTCTACTTGGAAAAATTTTAATGTTCTTGTTTTTTCATAAACAAAATGAAACAATAAATAAAAAAATTGTTGAATATATTAAGTATTTTCAACCATATGATTGGTATCTATCTTTCATTGATGCTTCAATCCCAAAAAAACATTACTTGATTTCATTTTAATCTTTCTCAAATACACCCAATAAATAAATTCTTCCTCGGATTGATTAGTTTCACCCCATATCCAATGTACTAGGTTCACTCACAAATATACAACTTTTCATATAATAATCCAAAAAAAACATTAAAAATTCATCATATTATTTCTACAATGATGTGCACCGTATGGATTACTGTTGTAACTAAAAAATAGAATCTTCATCAACTCACATTTTGTGAACAAAATTCTAGGATTCAAACAATGTTTTATCGGTTATTCTTGAAATAATGAACAAAGGCTTGATAAACTTGAATTTATTCTTCCACAAAATTTTACTTTATTCATGAATCCTTTATGACTTTAATCACATTAATATCAACTTAGAATAAACTTACATAAATAATAATGTTTCTATTTATTTTTATTTATCAATTATCTTTTTTCTTTCTAATTATCCCTGAAACTAATTAGAATCACATGTTCTCCTTCATTACTACACAATGATAGAATCACATGCTTTCATAAAGAATATGTTTTATGAAAATTGTAAGACTATCAAAACATTCTATGATTTTCATTAGAGACTGTAAAAAAAACTATCATTCTAGACCCATAGTGAGTGAGATGAACCATTTCACCCTGAAAACATATTCAATCCCCAATAGAGAATTTTATGAATTTTGTGTTTGGTCATTTAATTATGATGAAATCTTCTATCAGGTTCACCTGATCATCGATAATTACACATTTAATTGAATAATTTTATAGATAAATATTTAAAACAATTTCCTACACAAACTTCTTCCACCATCCAAAAATATCATCATTCCAAATTGGTTCCAACAATCACTCCATTTGATTTTGGTCTCAATCAAGGTTCAAAAGTCACTAAACTATGTATCCGCAAGAAATTTCATACATATAAATTATTTTTTGAGACTATGTGGGATAACTCATTTTACGAAATATGAATCATTTACAATAAACTCACGTTCTCAAAATTAGTGACTCATGAATCATCTTCACCTCTCCAACATTCCTTCAAATATTTTTTCACGCCATTCATTACTTATTTCACTTAATTTAAAACACATGTTTCATAAAACCACAAAAATAGACTACTAAAATAGTTCATGAATATACATAATTATTTCACATCTTCCCCACAACCCCTACATTCATGATTCCATAAAAGGATTATAACATATCATTGGGTAGATTTATGAATCAATTCATCCCATAGACTACACTATCCAAATAAAATATTAAATTTGGGGAATAAACACATTCCTCGATCTTGGTGACAAATAGGTTGGATTCCCATGTTCAACCATAGCATGTAAAATGATTCCGTTGGTGATGGTATTGTGAATAAGTCAACCACTTATTCTGATGTGAGAACATACTGAACTTTAATTCATTTTTCTCCATGTTCTATTTGATGAAATGATTTATTATATCCATGTGTTCGGATTGAGATTTTTTTACTATATTTATTGTATGGTTTAGGGTACAATTATTATAACACTACACACTCAACATTAACATTAAATGGGCTTGTAATTATTCCAATTGAGTATTAATCCACTTAATATGGGTTACATCTCGGGTGGTAGAAACATACTCATAGTCATCCATTACAATAGTAACTGAATTAATTTTCATAGTGTTCTAACATATATAACATTCCCCTAGAAATAAAACCCCACCTTGTGTGTATCTTATATCATCAAAATTTCATATTCAATCCTCCTATGTATGACAAAACAAATAAACAGTTTCTAATCAATCACACCTAGCAATGAAATATATTATGACATTAATATATCTGAGAATTATTTTTCCGTTCAATAGGTTTAATTCTTTTGGTTTGAATTCTATGATATAAGGTAACATCATAAAAATGTTTGGAAATGAGTTAGTTAAATATAACCAGCATCCCATCATCATTATAACTAGTTCAAAGTCAACTTCCCTAACTTCTCAATATTTAGGAAAATTAGTTTCCATTAAATTTGTTGTGGAAACTAGTTTATAATTATCCAATCCAAACTTTTTATGATTTTTATAAGTTTACTTTTCATGGGAATGAAATACGTATTTATTCTATTGTGAAATATGATACCTAGTAACATATTTCATTTCTCCCAATATGGAAATATCGAAAAACAAAATAAACTCTTTAGAAAACATTCGCATGTTCATTCACAATTCCAGGAAATGATAATATCATCAACATAGTAAATTAATGAGAGATAAATATCTTGAATTTATTTCACATAAATATTACTATATACCCTCTATTTCATTAAATTCATCAACCTCAATAAAGTAGAAAATTTGGAATATAATTCTATTGGATATTTCTTTATACCATATATAGATTTATTTAACATGAACATGTAAATTTCAGATGATACTAAAGAAATATCCATTTAGTTTGTCATTATAAACATGTTCATCACGTTCTCCATAAAAAAGTTTCGACTCCACATCCAAGTGAAATATTTTTTGACATAATAATTAAGAAATATCCAGAAAAATTGTAATATTTTTTACCATTCCAATAGTGAGAAAATAGGGTCAATATAAATTCATTCAATCTTTGAGAACCCTTTCTATACTGACATTGTTTTTTTATCACATCACCGTATTAATTAAATTTTTTTTGCAACACCCACCAAGTTCCAAAGACATTTTTTCATTAGTATTCGGTATTTTTTCCCAAATATAATTCATCTTGATTAGTTAAAACTCTTCATTCGTATCTTAAAGCCATTCTGGATGCTCAAAAGATTCATTCAAATCCTTCAGTTCAACTTTTGAATATGAAAATGTATGTGTAATAATTTTTTACATTCTTCTTATTTTATCCACTTCATGTTGGTCTCTATTTATGTTTATAGAATCCACATCATTTTTTATCCATGGATGATATTTTTTAGATTCATCCTAATCAGAATAAATATTATAGTATTATTCTAATTCATGGGGAGACTTACATCTTTTTCATCCATTTCAAAACACTTTATAAAACATCCTTCATCATGTTCACGTTACATGGATTCATGAATTTTTTTATCATATTCCATAATTAATTCAATAAATTATACATAAAAATTCAACTAATATTATTTTATATATATTAAAACAATTATATCATCTACCTTTTAGATCATAACAAAGAAATATTACATCTTCCCCTATTTTATTAATCTTTACAAAGTCTACACCTTTCTTATTTATGACATATGAAAATTTAAAAACTCTAACGAGAATAAATATTTTATTTTTTTTCTTCAAAAAAATCATATAGAGTAATATAGTAACATGGAATGTAGAGAAATTAATTTTTAATATAGATAACAATTTTCATGGATTACCTCAAAAATTAATGAGAGAGATTATGTTTAATTAATATAGTTCACCACATTTCAAACAGACTTCTTTTCTTCCTTTCAAAAAACCATTCTTTTAAAGAGTGTGTGGTGTGATGAACTCATTATTAATTATATAGATATCAATAAAGCATTCAAATTACTTAATCGTGTAATCACCACTATTTTGTATACTCTACTTTTTCCTTGAATAATCACATTACTAATGATATTTTCACCTAATACTTTAATTATATTTAGAGGATCTAACTTGGGTTTCATATAAATTACAAAAGTAAAAACAGTAATGTAATAAATTAATATAACTATGTAATTTTCTAAATGAGTTGATTGTTTACTCATTTCCCCTATGATATAAAAATTATTAATTTATAATAGACTTTTTGAATAAATGAAAATATTTTTATGTTGTGATTTTTTCCCTTTTGGAATATTTTGAAACACCAATATCTTCTTAATAAAATATCAGGAATAATATAGACACTATATCTCTTTGAAAACACTCTCATGTTTATCAAACTCATTTTTTCGATCCTTTTATGCCAAAATTAATTTTCTTCTATCATACCAATGTAAAAATCATTTGTAACCTCACAAACATGGAACAAGTGTCACGACCCGTCCTCGGGGCCCGTGCCGTGACTACCCCATGCCCGCCTTCCATAGGCCAGGGGCTGGCGACTAGCACCAAGGCGTAAATTCCCGGTAAACAGGGAAGGCATTGCCTTTATAAGTAACCACCACCACAGAGTCAACAAGCGGAAAGTAACTACAAAGTGCAGGAAAGTAAAGGGGGCCGGAATACAAGCCCAACTGAAAGTACAACTAAAAAGTAAAGAACAGCAACTGAAGAAAAGACGGCGGCCTCGTGTCGTCCACTGGCAATCCCACCTGAAGGGTGGGTACAGATAGCCTCCAGGCTCCTCGGGTCCCACGTCCGCTCCGAGCACGTCCCGCCCAGTGGTCCACCTCCAGGTACCGTCCTGCTCCACGCCCCAACCGTGATCAGCGCTGTCCGTCGTCTGCAACCAACACAACAAGGTGCGGGCATAGCCCGTGCAGGGGTGAGTATAAGCTACTCAGTAAGGACCCCGAGACCCCCGAAGGTCTCTCGAAATCCACAAAGGATATAGCACAAAAGAAAGATGCAATCACGAAGTAACAACTGTCTCGACTTAGGTATATGCCCATACATATACCTAAGTCCCCAATTCTAGCTCTGCTCACGAGCTCAAGAACAACTCAATCCACGTAGGAAAGCAAGACTCAAATCCACAAAGGGGGGTAAACAGTAAATCCACATAGGATAGTTCAACACAATCCACAAAGGAGAGTAACATAAAATTCAGCTCAACCAGGTATACTTTTTCAGATGACGTCAAAGATGATCACTGACCCATCTAAGTCGTCGGACCCACGAAGGATCGATAGGTACTAACCCCCGCAAAAGACCCACATAAGATCGGGCTCACACAGAACCTGTAGGCAGTGGCTCACACAGAACCGGTAGTAAGGACCCACATAGGATCGGGCTCACACAGAACCTGTAGCACTGATCCACGTAGGATCGCTGAGTGCAGTAGTCGACGCAGTCCACTGAGGATCTCTGCACAGTCGTCGCCGCAGTCCACGAAGGATCTCTGCTCTGCCGTCGTCGCAGTCCACGGAGGATCTCTGCTCTGCCGTCGTCGCAGTCCACGGAGGATCTCTGCTCTGCCGTCGTCGCAGTCCACGGAGGATCTCTGCTCTGTCGTCGAAGTCACAGCCAGCGCTAGGGTTCCCGCACGCAGCGAGCTCGTTTAGGAGGGTCTGCTCCACGAGCCGAGAGGCTGATACATCAACTGACACGTAGTCCGAAGTTGATGTATCTAAAAGTTCCGTATCGACAACAGGATCTCAACGCAACAGACGGCGCGTCAATCGGACGCCCGGTCTGAGAGTTATTGGCATTTTCGTCCCAGGGGCCCGGTTGGTTTTTAGGGCAAAACCAACCCGACCGTACTCCGCCTGTATCCGATCCTCGGGCGGAGTATGCCAAAAGTTCCGTCTCACTTAGAGGAAACTACCACAGCTGACGGTACGTCGATCGGACGTCCGTAGCTCAAGTTATGAGCGTTTCCGCTCCGAGGGCCCGGTTGGTTTCGTGTACGAACCAACCCGGCCGTACCCAAAGTCTTCCGAAACCTTGAGTATAATATACCGAAACGACCGTCTCGATCCAAGGATCGTGTAGCCGCTGACGGTTCGTCAATCGGAGGTCTCAGGCCCAAGATATGGGCAAAAGACCGAAGAGGGCCCGAAAACGGGGGTTCTGGGCCCGGGGCGACCCGGCCCGAACCCCCCCTGGGCTGGCCGAACCGGGTCGACCCGAACCGGGTCCGGTCCGGCCTGGGCGCGGCCCGGCCGACCGGACCGGCCGGCTCGGCTTCGGCCGAGCTGCCGAAGGATGCTGCCGCGGGTTTGACCCGCGGCTTGAAGGAAACGCGGCCCCGCGGGGGGCCGCCTGTCACGCGGACGCGGCCGGGCCGCCGCGTCCCTCCCCGGTTCCGCGCGGCCGCGGAACCGGCCGCCGCCGCCGCGGCTTCAGCCGCGGCGGACCTTCTCCACGGCGGCGCGCCGGGTGCCGCCGCCGCCTTCCGCGGGCCGCCGGAGTTGCTCTGGTGGCCCGTTTTGCCTCCCGTCTGCGCCGTTGCTCCTCCCGGGGGCCGACCTTCACTGCGGGATCAACAGATCGCCCCTGCCGCGCGGTTCGTCGTCGTCCTCCATATCCGCACAACAAAAGAGATCGGCGGAGGGTTGCCGGGTCTTGTTCGTTAGACCCGCACCCTCCACGTTAGTCATAAACAACGGGAGGAAAAGATAAAAATCAACAACAATTTTAATTAAATTAAAATTGTTCGGAGATTAGGTTCTTTATTTTAAAAGAATAAACACGGGAGAAATAAAATATTTCAAATCAGCCCTTACATTGTCGTCGTCGTCGGACGAGAGGTCGTCGCGGAATCGCTCGTCGCGGATGAAGGAGATCGTCGCGTCGTCGCGGTATCCGGCGTCGCGTCGCCAATCTCCGGATCAAGATCAAACGGATTAATTTAAATCCGTTGATATTGAATTATAAAAAGGGGAGAATTAGAAGGTTCGATTCTCACCTTTGTTGCCGAACGAGGATCGGCCGCGGAAGAAGAGGCGTCGCCGAAGAACGTCGCGGGTAGAGCTCGTCGACGTCGCAGATCACGGTGTGCGTCGTCGAATTCCGGTCGCCGGCGTTCTTCGCGTTCTTCGCGTTCATCGCGTTCTTCGTGTTCTTCGCGAGGAGGGGAGATGAAGAAACAAAGGTCCTCTCAAATCCTTTCAAAGGATTTTTAGGTTGGTCTTATTTTATAAACATGCCAACAAACGCAAAAGCGTAAGTAACGACCCATCAGTTCGTTGAATTAATTCAACGAGCGAAACAGCCCATTTAATTCATGAAATAAACCGCCCAATTAAATGGTCTGTTAAGAAATAAAGAAAACGCGTCGGTTGACTTTTCAGTTACTTTGACGGGTTTTCGCGGGTGCGTTACTTAGCGAAAGAAACGGCGGGGCTCGTGCGGGCCCCACCGCACAAATATCCTAACAAGGGGTAGGATATTTCCGGATAGCACCCTATCCGCTTTAACTCAGTTCAAGTGGCTTCCAAGCGGCTTCCAAGTAGCTTAAGTGAAATAAAATAAAGTTGTCGCACAAATTTTATTTTATTTCTGACTTAAAGCCCCAAAATTTAAAAACCACGTCTGAGCAAACGCAACTCCGGAAGAGGTGTTTCTAAGCAAATACCGGCGCTGCGATTTCATCGGTGCCCTCAGAATTCGATTCCGGGCACCGGTTCAAAAGATAGAAAAACCCGCTCGTCCGTTCACTGAACGTACCCGAGCCAAACTTCGGAAATTGATTCTGGGAACACCGGGCCTCGGAATCTGGTGCCGTCTGAAGCTTCGCTCTTGTAAAATTCCAAAGAAAATTAAGAAAAAAATTTCCTTGAAATTTGCGGGTCTTTACATTACTCCCACCTCAGGGCTTTATGTCCCCGTAAAGATACATCAAAAACTAGGGGAACAAATGGGGGTACTGAGCACGCATCTGAGCCTCCCGCTCCCAAGTGCTCTCCTGGAGGATCCCGTGCTTCCATCTGACGCGCACAAGAGGAATTGACCGCCCACGTAGGACCCGCTCCTGTCGATCCTCGATCTCCACTGGGACCTCCGCAAAAGTCGCCCCATCGTCCACATCCAGCTCCCCAAAGTCGATGATGTGCGTCAGGTCGTGCACGTATCTCCTCAGCTGAGACACGTGGAAGACGTCGTGCACCCGGTGCAACTGAGGTGGTAGAGACAGGCGATAAGCCACCTCTCCTATCCTGCTGAGGACCTGGAAAGGCCCGATGAAGCATGGAGACAACTTGCCGCCTCGGCCAAATCTCCGTAAACCACGTCGAGGTGAGACACGCAAAAAGATGTGGTCGCCATCCTCGAACTCCAGTGGCCTCTGCCTCCTATCAGCATATGACTTCTGCCGGCTCTGAGCTGTCCTCATCCTCTCCTAGATGATCTGGACCTTCTCTGTCGTGGCTCGGACCATCTCTGGCCCCACGAGTGCTGACTCCCCAGGGTCTGTCCAGCACAACGGTGATCTGCAGGGTCTGCCGTACAACGCCTCGTATGGTGCCATCCCGATGGTGGAGTGTTAGCTGTTGTTGTACGCGAACTCCACCAAGGGTATGTGGTCCTCCCAGCTGCGACCAAAGTCGAGAACACATGCACGGAGCATGTCCTCGAGTGTCTGTATGGTCCTCTCCGTCTGACCATCCGTCTGAGGGTGGAAGGCTGTGCTCAGATGGAGCCGCGTCCCGAACGCCTCCTGCAACCCCTTCCAAAGCCTGGAAGTGAAACGAGCATCTCGATCGGAGACGATAGACGATGGCACACCGTGAAGCCGTACGATCTCCTGGACGTAAAGACGTCCCAAGCTCTCCACTGAGCCCTGCTCTCTGATGGGTAAGAAGTGTGCCGACTTGGTGAGTCGGTCGACAATCACCCAAATGGAGTTGTGACCTCTGGAAGTGCGTGGAAGTCCAGTCACGAAGTCCATAGATATACCGTCCCACTTCCACTCCGGGACCTCCAAGGGCTGTACCAAGCCTGCTGGTACCTGATGCTCTGCCTTCACCTGCTGGCAGGTGAGGCATCGTGAAACGAACTCTGCCACAACTTTCTTCATGCCCGGCCACCAGTGCTGTCGCCTGAGATCCTGGTACATCTTCGCCACTCCGGGATGCACCACCAAGGGAGAAGTGTGAAACTCTCTCAGCACCACCTCTCGTAAAGCGACTGGTACGAAGGTACGTCCTCTGAAAAGGATTTCGTGCTCTGCTCCAAGGGAGAAGCCATCAGGCGCCTGACCTGAGGATATCAGTGCACGCCGGGTCTCACAGTCAGCGTCCCCACGCTGAGCCTCTCTGACCCGCCGTAGAAGTGGAGGAGAGACTGTGAGAGACTGAAGAAAGGCTGCTCCGTCTCTATCCACGAAGGATATCTGCAAGGAGGCTAGCTGCTCCGTCGCCTCCTCAAGTAGCTGAATGCCCGTCCTCCTGCTGAGGGCATCGGCTACCACGTTCCCCTTCCCAGGAGTATAGACTATCTCAAAGTCATAGTCCTGGAGGAACTCAAGACATCTCCGCTGTCTCAGGTTCAGGTCCTTCTGATAGAAGATATACCTGAGAATCTGGTGGTCAGAAAAGACTGTGAAGCGCTCGCCCATCAGATAGTGCCGCCAAGTCTTCAGAGCGAAGACCACTGCTGCTAACTCCAGGTCATGAGTGGCGTAGTTCTGCTCATGCGGCCTCAACTGACGTGATCCGTAGGCGATCACGGCCCGCTCCTTCATCAGGACGCAACCGAGTCCAGTCCCTGACGCATCGCAGTAAACTACGTATCCAACTCCCTCCTCAGGCAACCTCAAGATAGGTGCGCTGGTCAATCTCTGTCTCAGCTCCTGGAAGCTCTGCTGACATCTGTCTGACCACACAAAGGGTTTCCCCTTCTTTGTCAAGGCTGAGAGTGGTGCCGCAACTCTGGAGAAGTCCGGCACAAATCTCCGATAGTATCCGGCTAAGCCCAAGAAACTCCGCACCTCTGTCACGCTCTTGGGTGGCTCCCAAGCTAGCACTGCCTCGATCTTCGCGGGGTCCACTGCAACTCCCGCCTCAGAAATGACGTGCCCCAAGAAATGGACCTCACGTAACCAGAACTGGCATTTTGAGAGCTTGCCATAAATCTGGTGCTCTCGGAGTGTGTCTAGAACATCTCGCAGGTGGTAGGCATGCTCCTCCTCAGTCGTCGAGTATACCAAAATGTCGTCAATGAAGACCACGACAAATCGGTCGAGGTATGGCTGGAAGATCCTGTTCATGAGGCTCATGAACACTGCTGGAGCATTGGTTATGCCAAACGGCATAACCAAGAACTCATAATGGCCATACCGACACCTGAAGGCCGTCTTCTGCACGTCCTCGTCTCGAACTCTGAGCTGATGATAGCCTGACCGGAGGTCTATCTTCGAGAACCACCGTGCTCCCTTGAGCTGATCGAAGAGGTCATCAATCCGTGGCAGCGGATACTTGTTCCTCACTGTCACCTGGTTCAGGCGACGATAGTCGACACACAGTCGCAAGCTCCCGTCCGCCTTCTTGGCGAACAAAATCGGGGAAGCCCAGGGTGAAACACTGGGTCGGATTAACCCCTTGCTCTGCAAGTCCTCCAACTGTACCCGCAGCTCTCGAAGCTCGGCGGGGGCCATCCGATATGCTGGAGCAGATATCGGGGCTGTCCCGGGGTACAATTCGATGTAAAAGTCTACCTCTCTACGAGGAGGTAGCCCTGGAACGTCGTCGGGAAAGACGTCCACGTACTGGTCCACCACTGCAGGAAAAACTGGACTCCGCACGTCCACTGCTCCTAGGATGAGGCTAGCCAACTGATGAGTGATGGGCTGCACTCTCCTCCGCGGAAGTCCATCCTGTGCTGCAATGGTTCCCTTCTCACCGGTGAAGGTAAACCTGCTCCCGTCGGTGCGAACACATCGCACCTTGCGCCTAAAACAGTCGATCTGGGCATGAACCGTGAATAGCCAATCCATGCCCAAGATGACGTCGTAAGGCCTCGACGCCGCTACAAGGAGATCCCAGCCAAAGCTCTCGCCTCCTAGAGTAAGCTCACACTGTCGGCACCAGTGCGTAATCGTCGAGTCTGCTCCCGTAGGAGTCTCTAGCCATAAGGATCGAGCCAACGGCTCAGTCGGAATCTCCGAGCTCCGAACAAGGGCAGAGGCTATGAAAGAGTGACTCGCTCCTGTGTCTATAAGTACTGCAGCAAGGGTGGAATAGACACAAATCGTACCTCGAATCATCTCTGTCATGTCGGGGTCGAAGGCCTCCACTGCCTGGAGCTGGGCCTGTCCCTGCCCGCCAGCTCCCTGTGGTCGAGGTGGCCCTCCTGGTGGTGGTGGGGGTAGAGCCTGGAAGCGTCGCCCACCACCCGCTGCTCGGCCAGCTCCTCTGCCTCGTCCGTCTCCTCCCTGCGGACCGCCACGGTCGACCCTCTGCCTCTGCCTGGGTGGCCCCTCCACCGTCTGCTGCTCCTCTGGTCGGCGAGTCGGGCAGTCACGAGCCATGTGACCCTGCCCGCCGCAGGAGTAGCACAGCCTGCCTCTCGGAAGGCTGGCACTCCGCTGTGTGCCTCGCACTGCTGAGCCGGTGTCCTGAGGCTGTCTGCGTGGGGGTCTGGTCTGCCTGGACCCGAGAGTCATCCGTCGGCTACCTGCTGCCGAAGACTCAGCTACCTGCCGCCCTGCGCTAGGTCTCGCCGCTGAAGAAGGCTCTGCCAGGAAGCTCTCGATCAGGAGGGCTCGCTCCAGCACTCCCGCCTGGGTCGGAATGCTGAGGGAGATCAGCGACGCCCGAATCTCCTGTCGCAAGCCCTGCTCGAAGGTCCGGGCCCGGAAGAAGGGGTCTCGTACCATGTCGGTCGAGTAGCGAGATAGGTCAGTGAACCTCGCCGCGTACTGAGCGACCGTCATGCTGCCGCGGCGCAGCTGGAGAAGCTCCTGGATGCGCACCGCTCGGAGGGTGGCCGGGACGAACTCAGAGCGGAAGAGGCTCTCGAAGTCCGCCCAGAGCAAGGATGCCTCATCGTGAACCTGGAGCATCAAGCTCCACCATCGTCCTGCCACCGCCTGCAGGAGGCTCACCGCGAGAATCACCATGAGATCCGCTGGTGTCCTCACTAGCCTAAAGATCCGTACCACCGCCTCAAGCCAGTCCTCGGCGGCCTGGGGGTCCGCCTCACCGCGAAACCTGGGCGGTCGCTGGCTCTGAAACTCATGCAGTGCCCTGAGGCGACGTGCATCGTCAGCGTCTGGTACTGGTAGCATCGGTGGCTCGGCGGGTAAAGATACCGCCAGTGCCACTACTGGCAAAGGGCCCTGCACCGAGGCCTCGTCGCTCGGTGGGCTGTCGTCGCGCCCTACACTCGGAACCCTAGCTGGCTGTCGTCGCGGGGCCATCCTGAAAAAGAGAACAAGAGCACCACGGTCAGAACAGTATACCTGGTGAGCTGGCACAAGTAATCACAAGGAAAACTTGAGACTTTCCTGAGGCAGATCAGTATACCCGGTGAGCTGACACAAGTAATCACAAAGAAAACTTGGAACACACATGCAATTAATGTTTTCATGCATTAAGTCGGAAATCAGGAGTCAGGGTCCTGGTGTACGGATACGTCGGCCGCCGCACCAACACTGGGCTCCCTGAACTGATAACCACACTCAATACACTAAACACTATTGCTTCACATAGAATGAAAAGACGATCAGAGTCTGCGGTAGAACCGACCTCCTCTGATACCAATTTGTCACGACCCGTCCTCGGGGCCCGTGCCGTGACTACCCCAAGCCCGCCTTCCATAGGCCAGGGGCTGGCGACTAGCACCAAGGTGTAAATTCCCGGTAAACAGGGAAGGCATTGCCTTTATAAGTAACAACCACCACAGAGTCAGCAAGCGGAAAGTAACTACAAAGTGCAGGAAAGTAAAGGGGGCCGGAATACAAGCCCAACTGAAAGTACAACTGAAAAGTAAAGAACAGCAACTGAAGAAAAGACGGCGGCCTCTTGTCGTCCACTGGCAATCCCACCTGAAGGGTGGGTACAGATAGCCTCCAGGCTCCTCGGGTCCCACGTCCGCTCCCAGCACGTCCCGCCCAGTGGTCCACCTCCAGGTACCGTCCTGCTCCACGCCCCAACCGTGATCAGCGCTGTCCGTCGTCTGCAACCAACACAACAAGGTGCGGGCATAGCCCGTGCAGGGGTGAGTATAAGCTACTCAGTAAGGACCCCGAGACCCCCGAAGGTCTCCCGAAATACACAAAGGATATAGCACAAAAGAAAGATGCAATCACGAAGTAACATCTGTCTCGACTTAGGTATATGCCCATACATATACCTAAGTCCCCAATTCTAGCTCTGCTCACGAGCTCAAGAACAACTCAATCCATGTAGGAAAGCAAGACTCAAATCCACAAAGGGGAGTAAACAGTAAATCCACATAGGATAGTTCAACACAATCCACAAAGGAGAGTAACATAAAATTCAGCTCAACCAGGTATACTTTTTCAGATGACGTCAAAGATGATCACTGACCCATCTAAGTCGTCGGACCCACGAAGGATCGATAGGTACTAACCCCCGCAAAAGACCCACATAGGATCGGGCTCACACAGAACCTGTAGGCAGTGGCTCACACAGAACCGGTAGTAAGGACCCACATAGGATCGGGCTCACACAGAACCTGTAGCACTGATCCACGTAGGATCGCTGAGTGCAGTAGTCGACGCAGTCCACTGAGGATCTCTGCACAGTCGTCGCCGCAGTCCACGAAGGATCTCTGCTCTGCCGTCGTCGCAGTCCACGGAGGATCTCTGCTCTGCCGTCGTCGCAGTCCACGGAGGATCTCTGCTCTGCCGTCGTCGCAGTCCACGGAGGATCTCTGCTCTGTCGTCGAAGTCACAGCGAGCGCTAGGGTTCCCGCACGCAGCGAGCTCGTTTAGGAGGGTCCGCTCCACGAGCCGAGAGGCTGATACATCAACTGACACGTAGTCCGAAATTGATGTATCCAAAAGTTCCGTATCGACAACAGGATCTCAACGCAACAGACGGCGCGTCAATCGGACGCCCGGTCTGAGAGTTATTGGCATTTTCGTCCCAGGGGCCCGGTTGGTTTTTAGGGCAAAACCAACCCGACCGTACTCCGCCTGTATCCGATCCTCGGGCGTAGTATGCCAAAAGTTCCGTCTCACTTAGAGGAAACTACCACAGCTGACGGTACGTCGATCGGACGTCCGTAGCTCAAGTTATGAGCGTTTCCGCTCCGAGGGCCCGGTTGGTTTCGTGTACGAACCAACCCGGCCGTACCCAAAGTCTTCTGAAACCTTGAGTATAATATACCGAAACGACCTTCTCGATCCAAGGATCGCGTAGCCGCTGACGGTTCGTCAATCGGAGGTCCCAGGCCCAAGATATGGGCAAAAGACCGAAGAGGGCCCGAAAACGGGGGTTCTGGGCCCGGTGCGACCCGGCCCGAACCCCCCCTGGGCTGGCCGAACCGGGTCGACCCGAACCGGGTCGGTCCGACCCGGCCCGACCCGGCTACGCCGGGTCCGGTCCGGCCTGGGCGCGGCCCGGCCGACCGGACCGGCCGGCTCGGCTTCGGCCGAGCGGCCGAAGGAAGCTGCCGCGGGTTTGACCCGCGGCTTGAAGGAAACGCAGCCCCGCGGGGGGCCGCCTGTCACGCGGACACGGCCGGGCCGCCGCGTCCGTCCCCGGTTCCGCGCGGCCGCGGAACCGGCCGCCGCCGCCGCGGCTTCAGCCGCGGCGGATCTTCTCCACGGCGGCACGCCGGGTGCCGCCGCCGCCTTCCGCGGGCCGCCGGAGTTGCTCCGGTGGCCCGTTTTGCCTCCCGTCTGCGCCGTTGCTCCTCCCGGGGGCCGACCTTCACTGCGGGATCAACAGATCGCCCCTGCCGCGCGGTTCGTCGTCGTCCGCCATATCCGCACAACAAAAGAGATCGGCGGAGGGTTGTCGGGTCTTGTTCGTTAGACCCGCACCCTCCGCGTTAGTCATAAACAACGGGAGGAAAAGATAAAAATCAACAACAATTTTAATTAAATTAAAATTGTTCAGAGATTAGGTTCTTTATTTTAAAAGAATAAACACGGGAGAAATAAAATATTTCAAATCAACCCTTACATTGTCGTCGTCGTCAGACGAGAGGTCGTCGCGGAATCGCTCGTCACGGATGAAGGAGATCGTCGCGTCGTCGCGGTATCCGGCGTCGCGTCGCCAATCTCCGGATCAAGATCAAACGGATTAATTTAAATCCGTTGATATTGAATTATAAAAAGGGGATAATTAGAAGGTTCGATTCTCACCTTTGTTGCCGAACGAGGATCGGCCGCGGAAGAAGAGGCGTCGCCGAAGAAGGTCGCGGGTAGAGCTCGTCGACGTCGCAGATCACGGTGTGCGTCGTCGAATTCCGGTCGCCGGTGTTCTTCGCGTTCCTCGCGTTTTTCGCGTTCTTCGCGTTCTTCGCGAGGAGGGGAGATGAAGAAACAAAGGTCCTCTCAAATCCTTTCAAAGGATTTTTAGGTTGGTCTTATTTTATAAACATGCCAACAAACGCAAAAGCGTAAGTAACGACCCATCAGTTCGTTGAATTAATTCAACGAGCGAAACAGCCCATTTAATTCACGAAATAAACCGCCCAATTAAATGGTCTGTTAAGAAATAATGAAAACGCGTCGGTTGACTTTTCAGTTACTTTGAAGGGTTTTCGCGGGTGCATTACTTAGCGAAAGAAACGGCGGGGCTCGTGCGGGCCCCACCGCACAAATATCCTAACAAGGGGTAGGATATTTCCGGATAGCACCCTATCCGCTTTAACTCAGTTCAAGTGGCTTCCAAGCGGCTTCCAAGTAGCTTAAGTGAAATAAAATAAAGTTGTCGCACAAATTTTATTTTATTTCTGACTTAAAGCCCCAAAATTTAAAAACCACGTCTGAGCAAACGCAACTCCGGAAGAGGCGTTTCTAAGCAAATACCGGCGCTGCGATTTCATCGGTGCCCTCAGAATTCGATTCCGGGCACCGGTTCAAAAGATAGAAAAACCCACTCGTCCGTTCACTGAACGTACCCGAGCCAAACTTCGGAAATTGATTCCGGGCACACCGGGCCTCGGAATCAGGTGCCGTCTGAAGCTGAGCTCTTGTAAAATTCCAAAGAAAATTAAGAAAGAAATTTCCTTGAAATTTGCGGGTCTTTACAACAAGTTTCCATTAATACATTGGCCTCTTTTAAATATATTTCCACCTTCCACTCTTATCCAAATAATCTTATCATTTATGAAAACTACTTTCTATTATTATTAATATTTTGGGAAACACATATTAGGTTGTTATTTATCCCATCAAAAACCAATTGTTTCTAAGAAGTCAAATTTTTCCCACTGATTGATGATCCAATACCTTTTATTCTAAAGGACTCAAAATTTCAAAATGATACTATTTGTTCATTGAAGTATTTCTCAGATATTAAAAGTTTCATGTCACAAATTATTTGAGATGAAAAACCTCTAAACAAGATCCAATGTTATTCTGATTTTGTATTTTTGAGTGTGACTTCTACAATAAGAACTTTTTCATTCTGTTTACATTTCATCACATCAATTTCTAATAATTGATTCAATCATATAGTTGTGAATGTAACAATAAATATACGGGTTTTCAAGTTATCCAGGTTGTTCACATATTTCAAAAATAGTTTCCAATGGTTTGAACTTGTTTCCAGCTTTCACACTACCAATATAATGTTTCTTTAGAACAAAAATCCAAAAATTCTTTCAACATCATGATGTAAAACTATATGGGTTGAATAAACTATATGGGATTTAATTCATGCAATAACTAGGATACATAGAACACCTCATAGTATAAAAATATCATCCTAATAATATTAATTTCCTCTTCTTATTGGAGAACACTCTATAGTGGTTTGTTATATAGTTTCATTATATAAGAAACTACTTATTACAATAGAATGAGGTTGAACATCAGACGCATACATAAGGACACACAAAATATATCCTAGAAAATTTAATATAAAAATTAATTAACTGAATGTCATTTCTGTAGGGTAAATGATACATTATTGGTACTACAGAGATATTCAGGAACAAATCGTAAATTTATAAGAGAGCCCTGAGTAGGAAACAATTCCACCCCAAAGGGTGCAGTGTGTCCCATATCACATCCTCCTAAATAATTTGAGTCACAAATAGTTTTCAGGCATGAATAAAAACATGACCACTCGCCTTTGGAAGGAATTTCTATACAAAACTACAGATGAGGGATCCATTGGGTGATTCAGATTAAATGAAAGACATTAATGTAATAAGTGAGGCCAATTCAACTCCACAATTCCCAATGAATCAAAAACTTTTGAAACCAATGTGAATATCTCCAATGAAAAATAAATTGGTTTATAATTTATCACACCACATTATTATGAAAAACGTATACATACCAAGAAATAAGACCAACATAAAATTACAAATGATCCTATATAGAAAGGGTTCTCATAAGTCCATCCTACTTTTTGATAAGACCAAATGAATGGAATGAAAAATATATAATAAAAGAAAAATTCATTTACCCATTCATATATAATTGAAAATATTATGCCAATAATACTGAACTGATCGTAATCCTCGTTCTTTTTCATATTTATAATTGATAAAACTACATCAGTATCCCTATTCGTGATGATGTTTCCATCATCGATCATTAGTTATTTAAAATATTTTTCAACTACATCTTTCGCATGTTAAAAAATAAAATCACATACATGGTGAATATAATTGTAGGTATAAAATATGATTTTTCTAGAGTACCACTCATACGGTACTATCTTGATCATAGAGGCTACTTGTGAAGTCCTCTAGTTAAGATAATTAATGAGTCCATATTTACTAGGGAAGGGTACTACGAATCATGTGGATCTTATTGCCACAACCAATTGATTTTGGAGCTCATCCTAAGAGCATGATAACTTATAGCATCTTTATCGAATGATAGTGGGTCATGAAGATAAATATGGCTCTCTCCAGGATCAAGATCCACCGAGGAGGGCTCCTACTAGTAATCATCATTGACATCGTCGCTCTAGTAACCCTCAGTCACCATCTGATGGTGTCATATGATACATAGCCCCTTCATATTACCATGTACAAGTTTCAAAGAATGCACATCAAAGAATAATGGTGTCAGATATCCAAAAGTGGTTTCATATCTTCTCTTAAATAGATGAAAACTATCTACATTATTAGGTATGGACTAAACAATAGGCTCATATCACTACCACTCGGAAAAGGTTTTTGGGAATATTCCTACTGAAAGCATGGGGACACTCATATTCCTACCCCTGTATAAGAATCCCATCGTCATACTCTGATTGAACAAGGAGGGATAAAGTGGACCCATATCCCAACTTTAATAGAAGATATCTTTCAGTTATTAATGGAGATAGAAAGTGTCTTGTCTTGTATAACTAGACCCTATATTCATAAATTCCAATACATTTTAGAAATAGTTTATGCTCTCCTTCAGCATATTCAAGTAGTGTTACAGATGAATGTACATGAACATACTGTTATCTATATATCTAAGACATAACAACACTCTAATCATCACTAATATTTGGTTGTATGGGGGTAAGCACACACTCTTGGTCCTACCCAGGAGGATTATTTACATATTTAATTTATATGAGGGGAATCTGATTTGGATCATATCCATTTTCCAACTAATTAAGTCTATGTGATATTGGAAGAAGCCTCTGGATAGGGGAATGTGCATGTTAAAGAACTTTTGAGGCATACTCTCAAGGCCCAGGATCATTTGTATATTCCAATTCAATCCAAGGATGACCATGTGTGAATGACACAAGCCACAATACATGCTCATATTCATATGAATGGATCCATCTACCATATTTAATTAGATCATAAAAATCATGCACATATTTGTTCTTTTATTGATGAATGATTGTGCCATCATCATTCAACTACAACACATTGGAAGTATCATATTCCATATCCCATTCTAGTGGTCCATAGATATATTCATATAGGGAATTAATATTCAGACAAGACATGTATTCCTAATCCATTAGGGAACAACATAGTGAGAGTGAAACATGAATTAGGGAAAGCACATACTCCTGCCAGGAAATACCCGTGTCATATCCTAAATGATCAATATTAGGCTCAAAATCTCATCTTGGAGACTTACCAACTGAGTGTGACATGTTAATTAGGATAGTCTCATAACCCTGTCAATATTGATAAAACTTATCAGTATATTGTAATTGCTTCTCAGTAGTGATATCGCACCCCCATGACACATAATGGTTATATATTACTTCTAGAAATGATCACACAATATGCTAATATATCTACACATTCAAAAAAATGTTAGTATCTTCTGACCAAAACACTGAACAAGGCCAAGACCCATAATTTATTTAATGATATTGTCCTTGGGGTCATTAGAGACACATTATCATTTAAAAAAACACATCGAATCCTTTATCTACAATGATGTGGGGGAAGATTAGTTCCAGGATAGTCCACCTCATGGTAGTATGGAGATGGATCACTGGGACTCTTCTACCGACATCCACTATGGTCAAACTCCCGAGGATAATATCTCCCTTTGGAATGGAAATACTCAATTTTTCTACACAAACCCCTTATATATGGTGGATCCAAACCACGACATCTTCATACATTGAGGTGATAGAGACACTGAGATCAACTTTATTCGGTTCCCCACAAAGTTACAACAACACTCAATTCCCATCATTGAGAGTCTATCCAAGTCATCTTCTATGTACTGACCAGGTGGATGTGTTTATATTTCATGAGGACAATGAAAAAAAATTAGATAGGGGAATTTTATCCTGAAAAATTTCCCCATCACATTCTAGCCTCTCGCTACTTTCAGCTATGAGATCCCAGATGTGTTATAAAAGCAGTTCATTCAAAATAAATGCCAAAATATGTGGTCCAACCATTCAATATTGTAGGGTTAATGTCTCCATTAACCTATATAAGTATTTTACCTTCCAAAAAATCGGTATTCATAGTTTCCATCTCAACCCAAATTCCATCTCTACGGTTTGGGATCCGAAATCAGAAAATTATAGTGAAAATATGTCACATGCCTTCCAGCATTTCATTGTGATGCATCAGCAACAGATCTTAGAAGCTATGTCAGCCATTAAAATTTAAGGATGGGGGAAATATGGATCATCACACTTTTCCACTCATAGGGAACAATAGAGCGATTCAAAAATGACATCCTATATTGTTATATCCCTAGGAGAAATCAGTGGATAAAATAATTATTGGGCTAGTTGATCACTACACTATAAACAATATATTCCAATACTACCTAGAAATTATGAACACAGTGGGGGGAAAACCAACATGACTTCATACAAGGCCCCAAAAAATAAAAAAAATCAAACATGGAGACCGATGTTGTGATATGTCAAGCAACTTCCCATGAGAAATTATAATCATCAACTGTATCCATCGCACGTAGTTCATATGCGATCAAAATTGTGCGAGAATAAATGGGCGGCTATTGAGGCTATAATATCAACCATTCTTGATTACTCCCAAACCACATGCTAGGGGAATATCTACCACCACCTCCACCTCTTGGATCACCAATAGATAATGGAATTTTGGATATATCAGTAGTAGCTTAATGAGAATACCAACCCACTGAGATGATGGAATTTATATCTCAATAACCATCCCCAAGTACATCATATTCTGAAATAAAATTGGAGACATCTTCAGTGATCCAAGAATTGGAATAAAATGTGGATTTGGGGACATTTATAACATTATGCTTGACCCGGGATTCATTAAATACCGAATTGGAGACATTGGATCCCCATCAATTGAATGAATTAGTAATAAATGTGGCCTTAATTTTCCACCACCCAACATGACTTGGGTCATTTTTATTATCATATCAACCATAAAAAGAAACATTTTTCTTCTTATTCGGTGAAATGAGTCAATTGTCGTCATTCAACAAATTTCAAGTCAAACCACCACTAGTTGGGGCATGTTCTACAACCCCACCCGAAAACTCCATTTGGATCACTATTCATATTCTAATGTGGGTAGAACATGCATTGAAGATGGTTAATCCCCACTAGGTTCAGAAGGTAACATGGCCTAATAATTCAATGAATTAAAATAAAGACCCTGATAGAAGCTGTAAAGAATCATCCTGTTATGTCAAAAAAACATGAACACCCACCATTTCCTGATATGCATCTATGAATGCCGTTACTATAAACATGGTAGATACCGATAATGATGAAAATATAGGAGGTTGTGGCACCTAAAAATATATTGGTAGGAGGGTGATTGAATGTTCCAAATGATTCTGCGTGCTCTAGGAACTATAGATAGCTCCAAAACAAGGAAATTATGGACATTGAATTCCCACCACCCCAAAAAAGTACAACCAAGTGGAAGTGTACCACCACACTTTGATCACCACCATGGACATGTGAGTTTCCATCAATAGAGGAATGATTGTAACAATATGAGTGTGAAAAAAATCACATCAGTAAGATAATGAGGAAATATTCAGGGGAAATATTCCCACTGGTTATTGCCTCCATTAATAAGAAATTTTTATCCCTCCCACAACTGAACAATCAACAAGGGAGACATTGAAATATCTGATTGGATTTGGGTCGAGGAAACCAACCCACATGCATGAGGATATCGAAAATGATCGTGGATTCCCTATGATGAGGCAATAGCCACTTCCTTTCCATGATAATCATTTAGTAATGGTATGATTGGAAAATCAACAGGATATATAAAATAATGAAATCACATCAACCCAAACTAGCTCCACATGGGTGGGAGGTTCTCTATGCCTCAGTGCCTCTAGAGATCTATATCTTATTCGGGTCCCTAGTTAATAATATGAATCCATATATGGGAAATGTGCACTTGTACATCCAGAAAGGAAGTCATATCCAGAATGGGTTGATGACACCCCACCTCTGTCCAACCTTTTCAATCCTACCTTCTACACCTTTGACGGTGTGGGTGAACCTATGTAGCATATCACACACACTTTGTGTCCCAATGCAGGATGATGATGGATGCTTGAGATCAAAACAAGTCATCAAAGATGACGTGTTTTTGAAATGACTTGGATATTGATTAGATTTGTTTCTTATAATAGTTTGCATGCAGGGTCATGTCCATGATGGAAAATCCTCCATCATCAATTCCATAACCAACATAGTTATACACTATGGATGAAAATTATTGTAGACCTAGAAAAAAGAAAATAACGTGGAAATGATAGGATGTTTAATTTCATAGCATGATGGAATGGTTTGACCGACTTTCTTATCATCCATCTCTCACAAGATAATCTTATCAAACTCTATGAAATAAATCGTAAGGATTGGTTTAGGACACCACTAATTGTAATGACATATACATGATGATTCTGTGAATTTACTGTGATAAAACAATGCCTTGAAGATGGTATTATATGAAGCCAATCCAAAGATCAACTCATGAGTCGACTTAGAGAGAAAAGGACATATAGAATGGAAGCGTTAGTTTTCACTCTCAACCTAGTAGTGGAAGCTATCAAGATATCCAGGTAGGCCCAAAACCACACAGAACCTCTTACCGAGTAGTGAAAAACATTGAATTTCTCTTGGACAAAAGAAGAGATAAACCTGGTTCTTCAATGATTTGAGGAATGGATGAATAATGTGTACTCTGTTTGGAATAAATAAGCACCAGTTATTTCTTGATATCTATGGAAAATATCATACTCGCACTTATGTAACCATGGAATCTAGATGAGGTCAACCTCAGTGACTGGCCTATTTACTTCCCTTTCAACCGATGGAATTGTCATTATATCATGAAATTTTTCATCTTCAAATACACCCTTCCAGCAAGATAAATTTTAGAAAATTAGAGCTAGAAAATTTCCCCGAGAATTTGGATTGCGTAACCATGATCCCCTCAAAAGAAGAGGCTATTTGGAAGGAGGTCCCATCTTGACATGCATGAAAAATTGACATCTAGATGACTCAGAAGGCAATTTATTAAGCCCACGCCACTTAGAGAGGATTGTTTTTCATGCTAGTAGTTCCTCCACTACCCATTAAAGTGGAATCAGATTCATCTCCCAATGGTGCAAGTGGACACCGGAAGCATAATAAAGATGAAGAGGAAGAGCCATATTATCAACCAATGTATTCTTTAAACCCCATTGATTTCTTCCCTCTAAAATAGACAGCATGGACACTGCCCACCTAACGAAATCCCCATCAAAAGGGGAGATAATCATTGGTTATATCAACATAATACATATGATAGACCCCTTCTCTGAAGATGAGTTTGACAGATAATATATTTTAAATGTATTTAAATGAGGATTGGGAGGACACATGCGTCAGAGATGAGGATATAGGGAATAGAGTAGATGTGGTTGGACATAATATGTTATCTATGTCCCCATAGAGGGAATATACACAGTTGAGACTCAGGGGAAATCACATCAGAAGATGCGAAGGAGGCATGGAGATTTCTCATAGCCATATAATAGTCTCCAACATATAATTCTCAGCTATTAAAACACATATGGTATTCAATATGTTAAAACCAGGTTATAGTGATTCCTTGTGTGACCCACTCAACAGACTGTAGATATTCCCTAGATCTCGATACAAGCACTAGGACCACCTATCTCCGATGCACTAGCTCCTAAACCACATGCTTTGGAATATCCCATAAACTAGGAAGCATATATCTAAAAAATGGGTTATGATCTTAAAGAGTTGGGAATGGTCCAATATATGCTCTCTATCCTAGATGCACTCCATAGTTGAAAAGAACTCTCGTAGAGAACTCATCTAAGCCATCCTGATTCCATAGTAATTTGAGACAGAATTTACTACTACTGATGTATGTCTAGTAGAGACTATGTACTTATGATTACATGTTTACATAGCATTAACTAATTTATATTCTAAGGAGGCCATCCAAGGACCCATTAGACCCTTATAAATTTTAGTATGACTCAATAATGTCAATGTACAATGGGTGTGGATTGATAATGGATTGGGGATCAATATTATCCTAATACGGACCCTTTGACGACTCGGGTATAGGGAAGGGGACATATCCCCTACAAATATGTCTATCCAAGAATATGAAAAGTGTTATAAGAGTCCCTTCTGGATGATCAATCTTGGGGCCCAATTTGGGTAAGTCACATCTGATGTTGAATTCGGGGTTATCTAGTAGGATACCACATAAAATGTCTTGTTTGGAAGTCCCTGAATCCATGGACACCTCGTAGTACCATCAAAATTCCATCAATGCTTAATATAACCAATCAATGTAAATGTTGCTATACAACATGGTGATAGTACTCTCTTAGATACTTGTAAGGCCACATATACCAAAGCATAGTTTTATAATAAAGAAGGTAAGAAACCAATAGTGGTTTATGACATATAGGACGGATCCCCTAATGGATTACGTAATGCCCCTTTTAGTCCTTTGATAATGCCTGATGATGACTATGTGCTCCCCATAAACATGGTCAAAGGAGTAGATCTCACCACATAGGTCCAAACCTCGCATATTCCCAGCAACAATAATCTCTATAATCTCTCTTAAAAAACCCCAATAGAAAGACATGATGACGTTTCTTCTCATATCCCCCTCACCCTGATAATGGTATAGAGACCCCCATGATTCCGTCTACACCCAAAGATATCTCCATTGTCTCAGAAATGGAGGAAGATGAATAAGATATTAGAAAACCTGCTCCATCATTCATGTAATGGATATATAACACCATAGACGAGCTCAAGAAGATAAGTGTGGGGATAAAATTAGACATGTGGCCTACATTGATTAGTGCCTACATTCCCCTTGAAGACCAATATATGTTTATTGCATTTCTAAAGCCTAAACAATATGTGTTTTCATGGAACTACAAAACAAATTCCGGAATGAATCCAAATCTGGCTACATATTTTCTCACACAGCACAATGAGCATCAAAGATTCATCCTGGCATTGAGGAGAAGCACCCCTCTCATTCCAAAAAAGTGGATTTGGATGTTGACAAATAGATCAAATACAACAATTTTTAAGTATTGAAATTCCAAAAATATCATGACTTCATGATCCTTTTCAAGAAAAAGAATAGGTAGATTATGGTCTTTATTGATATTAAATACCTTAATAATCATTTCCCAAAAGATTATTTTCCATTATCGATCACTAAAAACTTGATCGATGAAACTACCAGAATTCAAACCCTTTACTACATAGATGGGTAATCATTTTACAATAAATTCATGATGTCCCCTAATGATGACGGAGAAACTACATTCATAGCACCACAAGGGATATTCTACTAGCAGGTAATGCCCATTGGAATTATAAATGTAGTTCAAAGAGATCATTGTTTCATGCATTTCATTATTAATACATTTCTGAGAAGTATTTTTTAGTGTTATGTGAAATACCTAGTCATTAAATCCTAACAATGATTTTACCACACCACAGATCACTGAGAAATCATCGAAGATCTACGAAAACATGTTATAAATATGAATCTGATTAAATTTCCCTTTGAGTAAAATTCAAGAATGTTTCACTTCATTTGGGAAGTCCACATCATCATTGAGGTTCACCTAGAGAAGACTAGTATTATTTTTTCAATGTCACCCCAACCACATGAATAAACTAATGGGGCTCCAAGGGAGCCTTTCTTATATATTTTTATTCATTTTCATATTGTCTAGAATGGCTCTCTCCTTGACAAAATTAATGATGAAAGGATGTCCTACAAATGGGATAATAATTGTCATAAATCATTTGAAATCTTCACGAAATATTTTTTGAACCCAATGATTTTAGTGCCTCTTGTAGAAGGGAGACCAGTCATATTTTATGTGGCCACCATGGGGTTTTCATTGGGTTCTCATATAATGAACATGAATCATGTAGGAAGGGATAAAAATATCTTATACTTTATGATATGTGCTGAGACAGGATATTCTAATGTCGAAAATAACAACCTAGCCCTAATATATGTTGTGAAAAATATAAGGCATTACTTGTAGCACCACAAGGTCCCCCTGGTCACTCATATGGGTCCACTAATGTCTATTCATGGCATAACCATGTTGATTAGGTGATTGGATCGATAGTTGGTCATTCATTACCCTTATGACATCTAGTTTGTGTCACAAAAGCTAGTGAAAGGGAAATCCTTAGCTAATTTTCTCACAGCACACCCTACTCTCGAAAATATTCTAGAAGACACTGAGCTCCCTGATAATGATTCCGTTTATGCCAGTGACACTCCCCAAACATGGGATATGTTCATTTATGGCTCCTCCTAGAATGATGTCAGTACCATAATAGGGAACCTAATTCTCAATTGGGTTGGGCTAGGGATTTTATTTTTATCTCTAGATAGAGAAGGTTTTCCTTACTATTTCCCACAGTCCAAATGCTTTACAAATAATTAGCTTGAATACCAATCCATCAAAGCTAATGTGGAATTATCCCTTTGGTTGGACATTGTCAACCTAAATATCTATGGAGACTCGAAACAAGTGATAAATAATATCAATGGCGAACATTCTATTAACAAGAAACAGTTTACACCCTTCACTATCTATGATGGGGGATTAATGAAATGTTTCCCATTTGATCTCACATTGATTTATGTTCCACGATCATTGAATGCTTGAACAAATGTGCTGACCAATGTAGCTGCCAACCTAGCCGACCCTAATCTGGATGAAGCCACCTTCCAAATTACACATCAAGGAATTGTGTTATCAATAATTGTATGTGACATAGAATAGATCAATCTGGATAGCACCAACCTAGAGTGTGATGAACCAATGACCACCCCATGATATATGGAACCCATAATATGTTATCTATGAGATGAGTCTCGAATAGAATATTGTGTCAGAAGGGAGCATATTCAGCACCAAGTAGAAAATGTCACTCTATAGGATGGCTTAAATGAGAAAAAAAATCCGCATAGGTCTGTATTTATGGAAATATTATAAGTTTAATATAATAATATAAATCTTTTCCATCTTGTAGGAATACACATAGACTCTTGATGAATGAATATATCATGAACCAGGAACTACTAATAATCAGAATATTGCGATATTACTAGAAATTAATTATATAAGACTATGGGGAATTCGCCATGAAATGTCAATTGTACCAAATCCATGAAAAGTTCACTCATCAACACCCATAACTACTTATATTGCAAAATAATCATGGCTATTTACTATTTGGGGGATGGATGTTATAGGTCTACATCCCTCGACAACAACCATGAATTTCATGTACATCCTTACTTTTATGGAATTTTTTCAAAATGGGCTAAAATAGGTACACCTCAAAGAAGTTGGGATGAAGAATATCATCAGCATCATGAAGTACAATATCATCACCACATTTGGAGTCCCTCACTGATTTTTAATGGAAAATAACACCAATGCCTATTACTCGGAGTTGAAGAAGATTGAGCATGATTATAAAAATGATTTAAATCACTCATCATGCAATCATGTTGTGGAAAATGGTTAGATATGGGAATTAAATAAGACCTTATCGAACATAATCCATACGAAGGAGAAAGAGTATAAGAATTAAGGGCCATATAAATTTCTCCATGCTTGGTATTCTGATCATACCACCACACGTACTTCTATACAAGAAATTCCATACTCCCAGATGTATGGGAGTGATGAATTCATTCCCATAGAATTTCATCATCCCTCACTATGAATATCCATTTTTCAACAACTCCCAGATGACGAGTATTCATAAAAAAGGAATTATGAGTTGGAACTGATAGGTGAGAAATGTTTGTGAATGTTGTAGAACCTTGAAGCCCACCAGAATCAGATGGCATGAGATTCTAATAAAAATATTTCACTCTACTCATTCCTTTAGGGACAATTATTGTTGGATCTCATTACCCAGATGATACGTGGAAATAATCCCTAGAAATTGGACCACACATGGGAAAGACATTACTTCATAAATAATGTCTATTATAAATGATCCTATTAAATGGGTGCCATGGATGGGGTTCATATCACACCACAAAAAAATGGAGGATTCATTGGATTTTTTTTTCATAAATTCCATTCATTGGGAATCAACATTAGATTAAGCCCCATATTTGGTCCTTACTATATGACGATAAAATGTATGGAGTTCGTCCTAACCACATGACGTTACTCACTATTGAGTTCGTCCAAACCACATGACATTAAGTTGTATGGATTTATTCGTAACCAAATATATGGAAATCATTATAACAACCTAACATTAGATTCTTTGGAGTTCATCCAAACTACATGAAATTAAACTATATAGATTTCGTCCAGACCACATGATGTTAAATTGAATGGATTGTTTCCTAACCACTTGACATTAAACAATACAGTGTTCATTATAACCACATGTCATTAAACTATACAGAACTCATGCTTACCGCACGCTATTAAACTACTCGGCCAATGTCCTTATCACATGATATAAAACTACACGGATCCACAAATCCTCTTCCCTATAACATTTTGTAATCATTTTCCATGAACGCATTCCATTAAACTGCACGATTTCTACAGAACTAAATAAGGCTTGATTATCATTTATAATTAGATATGTAGTGATTCCTCGATCATATATAATTTTCTAATCACTACATCATATAGAATAACACTTTTTATACCCCAATATTGTCTCTTCACTATAGGGAAACACATTCCACTCTTTTTTTTCTAACATTAAGTGTAGTTCATGTGAGATTTGGAATCACGATAGGGACATTCCCTCATAAGAAAGGAATATAGGCGCATAATAGGTCCATTAAGGTCCTAAATGCAAGACCATAGAATGAATATCATGATTACTCACTACATGATGTTTAACTGAATAGTCGAAGTCTTCTCTAAAAGACATTAAATTGAACAATCCTCCAATAACTATGTGTGGTTTTATTCTCATACCCATGATATACATAGTGACACCCTGGCTTATGTCTGTGGTCCTAACTATGATTTCCATGCCAATTCAGTTCAATCAACCTTCATCATCACTACATGACGTTAAACTGCATATAACCTCAAGAACAATGTTTATCATGATTCCTTCCCATATATGATAGGAAGTGATTCTTAGATCTCCAATCCATGGACCATCTAAATCTATCAATGGAGGTCATTCCCACAACTAAAACTTGTCTGGACCTATGTAAGGTATTTCCCATTCTAAAATAATGTGTGTCTTGATTCACGTCTCAATGATCTAAGGATTGATTAACATACATCATGTCTTCAGGACCAGTTGTAACCATTAACAATTATGGACATTTGGCCTAAGTATTATAGGAAAGGTGTGTGGTTTGGTTGATTCTTATATGGTCCTTATTCCCATATGATTACTTCAAGGAACCACACCATGCACCCCCTGTGTGAGTAAATCCACCTTACAGTCTAGTCCACATGACACAATAAACTGTCCCCACATTTCCCAACAACACGAAATTAAAAATGTGCATAATCTTTCTCACCATATGATGTTAAACTGCTAAGAACATTTCATCTCAATAATAAGATGTTAAACTATATATAGATCATCCTTACTATGATACATCAATCTAGATGTCCAACTAGAAATATGTGTGGCTTTATTCTCATTTTCATAGGATATGTTGTGACACCCATGTTCCCTTTTCTGGACATAGCCCAAACATTACCACATTTCAAGTTGGTTCTAATATCCTTAACACATGATGTTAAACATCCTGGAAGACTGTGTCTGTACTACATGACAATAAACTTCATGGTAGTATTTCCTTACTGCATGACGTTAATCTACACAACATGATGTGCTTATTTCATGACATTAAATTACATAAAAGGATTTACTTACTACATGAAATTAAAATACACAACATGATTTCCTTACCATATATTGTCAAACTGTAACAATGAAAACATATCCCCAATACATGCTAAATAATCTATCTAGACCATCTTTTATTTATCACACCTCATCAACGGATTCTAAGATACTTACCTTAGTCCACTATAGTACATGGTGCTTCCACCATCCTTTAATAGAACCTCAAATTAATATACCACACTTCATGTATTAAGTATCTCAGGATATCATCAACATTTCATGGTCCACGGAAATGATACATATCTTCATAGAACTATACCTTGACTACCCATTCATGCCCTTGGATCTTGAATATGGGAATATTCCCATAACAAAATGTGTCACTCTGAAAAAGGGTATTGCTATTCCCATTAGCCCTGACATCATCACTACAACACTCAACATCCTTGCATATCTTAACCGCTCTTTATATAACTATCTCAAATCATTAATATTCACTTGTGAATCTCTAGTCGTGATTTAAGTCATTTCTATTCCATGATTTAGGATATGATGGAGTTCTATTAACCATGTGTATCCAAATTAACCTCTTATCTCACATCCTCTATGTACGGACCATGAATGTCATGAACCTAGAGTGTATGCATTGTGTTCAATTTTATACAATCTTAAACACTAGAACATACCTATCTAAATCGATAGACTATAAACTTTTAATATAAGATACATAAAACCTTTTAGGACAAAATCCAACAAATGGAATCCTGAGAATATTTGAGTCTCCACCCACTAAACTCGTCATCCATAGAGTTTTGGAAAAACATTAGGGTAAAAACCTAAAAGGAAAAAAATCATGTATGGTCCATAACCCTATTAAATACTAAGATAAACATATGGAACCCACTAGTCTAGTAATAATTTTGGGCAATATGTTTCACACATCCTCACCATGGGAATTGTTTCACTATGTAGTGGAAGAACCTTTAGGGAATTAGATTATTCATTGGATTTTACATCTCCTAAAAACCACACTTCTTAAGTTGGGGTACCTTTAATAATCAAAACTATCAGTTTTCAATGGAATGAATATCTGGTTTTAGGGAATTTTTAATAATTATGCATGAAAGACCAAGGATCATTCATATGAACCTATTTAACACAACCAAATACATCACTCTAAAAAAGGAAAGTTCAATTCTAGTGAGCCATAACAACATCACATCATCACTCAACACCCTAGTGTGTTTGAACCACTCCATGTGTCACTGTACCATACCATTCTATGGATTATTTCCCATTCGATTGTGATTTACAATCACCATGCCAAAATATCAAAGAATATTTCATATCCTCAATGTTATGACATTTGGTTTCATACACGTTCTCAAAAATAGACTGAGACACCACATTTCATATCCTTTAATGTCCCACGTCGCGTGATTAGAAACCATATGCCATAGAGATCAAGCATAATTTTGAATGTTAACTACCCCAGGGTTCTATAAACCTTTATAAAAAACATTCATCCCATATACAACTTTATTATCTTGACATTTGAGTCTTTATAAATCATTCATATCCCTCAGATAGAAGTGGATATCATCGTTTCTTTGACATGATATTGATTCATAAGGGCACCGAGCCACCAAATGAATGCATATTATTATTTTCATAAAGGATAATAAATCCATGTGAGGCTTTGCAACAGCAAGGTAGAACTAGGAATTTCAGAATGTTAAGGAAAATACATGCATTGTCTTCATTATCTAATATTCATGGACTAAAACTCCAATGATATGAATTATGTCATACATACCGCAACTACCAATGAAATTTTCAAATCCCTAGTACTAAAATTCATAATTAATACTTATATAGATCTTCCATAGCCCTTCGAAAAGAAAGCTGGAATTAAGTGACCTCGTGGCTTGATTATGCACACATGCCCATTACTCAATCATAAGCACCTACATATGTCAAACAAGCATGTCACTCTTCAAGAATAGAATTCCAATTCTCCCAAGCTTGGGCAACATCTGGGTAGGATCAAAACTCTTAGAGAGTAATATGTAAAAACAATCACGTCTCCTCCATATATTAGGGTTAGAAAGATTGTCCGAGATGAAATCCCTTGTATTAAAGAAAAATCAAGTCTGAGAAAAAATACCATATACTAAAGAAACAATAGGTCCTAGTAAAAATATCATTAAATAAAGAAGAAAATGGATTGATTTAAAAGGCATTAAACTAAAGCTGTAGATGTTACACACTAAAAACCCAGAAAACAAAGAAATATATGGTATGATCTAAAAATAGTAAAATAAAGGAATAGATGGTTCCAGCTAAATAACCATAAACTATTGTAATAGATGATCCATACTAAATGAACATAAATTAAATAGAGTGATGGTTCAATCTAAAACACCTTGAACTAACGGAAAATATGGTTTAGAAAAAAAACATAATCTAATGAAATAGATGGTAAAAGATAAAAGTCCTTATTCTTTATCTTGAATGGCCTAAAGGCCTTTAGTTTTATTGTTTTTTTGATAAACCCCTTTTCTAGGGATGATGTGGAAGCCATACAAGGAATGTAGGCTTTGTGATTATGTGGCCCATAGGATTATGACACATAACATTACCCGAAGGTCTTAGGAAATTCAACCAGTCTATAACTATAATGAACTGGCGCTCCCCAACATCTATGTCATAATGGTTTCTCTCGACCATCACATGACCATCTGGCTAAGCTTCCTACGAAAGCACATGTTGGTCTCGAGGGTGCATATATACCCTCTATTTATTCCAAATCTATTAGTTCTGCTCTGGTGAGTGTTCAATATTTGAATACTACTCTAGGGTTACTCTATTTTATAGAGTCTCTCTAGGGCAACTGCATGTGGCCTGAAGGCCTTGAGGTGGCCCGAAGGACATAAAGGTAGCTCGAAATCCCAACTGAACCGATGGCCTGGGTGGCCCGAAGCCCTTAAGAACTCCAAGCCCAAACTGATGACCAAAGGTGAATAGTTCTGGATGCAATAGTACAGAACATTACCTGCTACAACAACTACTACAGTACCCGACCAGTGGCTAGTACAGTAACTACTACAGTACCCGCACAGTGCCTACTACAGTACCATCATAATGCCTTTTACAGTATAGATATAGTGCCTACTACATTATTTATGCAGTTACATCTAATATACTTCTACAGAACCCCCCCCCCCAAATATGTCTCCACCTGGTTTTAAACCTAGGTCTCATGGATGAAACACAACTAGTCTGAGGCTAATGTTCTAAAAAATATATGGTCTGATCTAAAATAAAATATTCTAAAAAAGTATATTGTCTGGTTAAGAGGAACATAAACAGAAGGTATACATTGTACAAGCTAAAATACCTTAAATAAAAAAATATATGGTCTGACCTAAAAGTCCATAACATAATGAAATATTCCATCCATTCTAAAATGACATAAACTAAATTAATAGATTGTCATAGTTGAATGTCCTTAATCTACATCAACATATTCTCTATGAATATATACCTTAAACTAAATAAATATATAGTCTGAGCTAAAATAACTAAAACTAAAAAATATATGGTCTAAATATAAACACATTAAACTATAACAATAGACGGTCAGAGATAAATTTAATTAAAATAAAGAAATAAATGAACCACCCTAAAATAAATTAAACTAAAATAATAGATTGTCCAAGATAAAAGTACTTAAACTAAAGGAATAGAATAACTGAGATAAAATACCATAAACTAAACCAATAGATAGTCTGAGATAAAATAACACTAACCAAATCAATATATGGTTCGAGCTAAAACACCTTAAAATAATGTGGATGTAAATAGTCATGAGGACCCCTACCTGGAATTATTAATGCCGAGATGCATTCATTGATTTTGAAAAGAACTCATTTTTTCAGATATATCTCCTACCCCAATGATCCCTATGCCGATCAGGCAGTCATGATAACTAAATATAATGCACTGGATTAGTGTTGAAATCAATGGAATAGAATAATAAGATATCATACAATGAATAAAAATTGTTAGCAATCTCAACAAAGAATAAAACCACTACATATAATATTGAGTAGTTGGTGGGGTGAAATGTGATCAAAGATATACAATCACCAGTATAGGTGGTATTTGGGTTTACTATGATCAATATACTACCCAAATCTGACCACAAATTCTAATATAAGGAAATATAACAGAGTATTCAATTTATTAGAGAGATTATATTATAGATAAAATATATATTAATGATATTATAGGAAAGTTAAGGGTATGATATGAGGTTAGGACACTATACCCAAAAAAATAAACTAGTTTAGCATAAATGATATAATAAAAAATTAATCCAAGAAAATAAAATATAAATACACAGACAACAATATCCTTTCAGAGAGAGAATGCATGTCAACTTCTATATAATTTTACTTTTATTAAATAATACGATGGCACCCCACCATATGAGCTGATTAGGGTAGACAAGATGAAATTATTCTAGGACCACAATTAAATTAATAATATCCTATATATAAATATTAAAAAGTATTATAATAAAAAACAATGAAATATGGGGATTGAAAATTATTTGTATCTCTAGGTGGTGGTGGTAGTCCACACACACAAATTCAATATAATATCATCTCCAATTAGACTGGGAAGAGCAGGTATATGACTATTCCATCTTCAAATAACATCTAGTTATAATTGTGATAATGTATTATACATGTTTTGGAACATACAATGAGTTTAAAAGATATAAAATGAGAAATTAAATTGAAATATCATGGTTACGATAAATACCTATTTTTAAAGAGACATCATTTCACGTACAACATAAGACATCAATAATTACTCATTGAATATGTCCAAATTATTTTTGATAAAGGAAAGGATTGAATACTGATTTTGGATTTTAAATTGTCTAATCTAGAAGTCTCCAATGGTTTGAATAATCTAATATAAGTATCTCCCTTTTATAAGTGAGGGAAGGGATTAACAAAGAATTTCTTCAAATATTTCAATGATATAAGGTCACTTTCATAGTTAAGTGGATCCAAATGACTAGGGAATCAAAACTATAATAATGTAGTTTTGAAATATCTTCAATAAAAATAGATATATATGTGTGGATACTCATAAATTACCTCTTGGTCTACCCCCCCCCCCCACCAAGAACAATAATCAACCTTTAACATTATATTTGGTACTAAAATATTAATATTTTAACTATTACCAAAGAAAAAAATTAACTTCAACATATTAAATTATATTAAATATGTTGATTAAAAATAAGAAATGTTTATAAATTTTTTTTAATAAGTGGCTTAATTTAATTTTAAATAATAACCAAACCTGTAATGAAAAATAATTTTAGACATAAAATTTTAATCAAAGAAAAATAATTAAAATCCATTTATTTGTTTCTAAATATAAAAATTTTATAATTAAATATATAATTTAATATATAATATAGAAATTTCATCAACCCCATTATTCAATAGATAATTATTTAATTTATTAATATAAAAACACATTTCCTCCATAAAAACATTTATTAGAAAAATGTTTTTTTATGCATAAAAATTAAGTTACAAAAAATGAGTGTAAAATGGTGATTACAATATAATATAATATTTTATTTATAATTATAGGTTACATATATTTAAAAAAATATATAATTAAAAAGAAAAAGGTCCTTTAACATGAATTGTAATGAAATATTTTTTCAAAATTCGGTATTGTGAACTATTTAATGAGAAATGTATCTTTTCAAAGATATTAAAATATTATAATATGGTAATATTTAAAGTATTAAATAAAATATGATATTAATATATTTAAAAAAAATTTCTATAAATTATATAAATTAATAATAAATTTTGTCCACAAAATGAAATAAACAATGTTTTTTTGAAGAAAAAGTATTTCTGAAGTACAAAATGACTATAATTAATGATGAGACTCAATTTACTCTATAAAAATCAATTAATATTAATTATTTATATATATTATACATATATTTAATAAAATGGTTACTATTCTTCATAAATTCCAATTATATGACTATGTTATAAAGGGATACAATATAACATTTTATATAGACTCTCGGGTACATGTGAAGCAAGATACTGAATACAAGAGATTTATTTAATTGAAAAAAATATATATTCTAAAATATTATGGGGGTTATATTAATCAATTAATTATACACCCAATTGGAAATGAAAATATAATATGTGCGTATAGGTGGATTATTACTTCCACTATGTAATTTTTCTTGTTTTTCATCCATTCCACTTTTACTAGTTGTAATGATGGATCTAATATATATAAATACTGTTAAATGAATGATATAATTATTTAAAGATATTATATGATATATTTTGTTAAATTTCTGTTTTTTGAATACTAATTACAATGTTCATGCCTACTTGTTGATTACCACCTCCAGGAAGCGATGTGACTCATTTTCCCTTACTACCTTACACAAATTGTTTAAAAAGTGTATTTAATGAATAAATAAAACAAATTTTAATGAATAATGTAATGGATATGATAAACAATTATCCCTTTGTACTTGGTAAATATACCAATGTTGTTTTTGTGATTATAAAATGATCATCCTCAAAACATCTGATATGGTATTAATCAATTTATTTATTATATAAGATAAGATAATAAGTGAAATAAAAGTAATATTGGTAATGTAAAAATACTTAAAATGATTTATATTAAATGAAATAATCAATATAAGTTAATTTAAAGAGTAAAGTATGATACACACTGATTCAGACATGAGGTAAGGTATTTCTCATCTCAATTTTATTTCATTGAGACTCATTCCATTTTCAACCCATGTTCTCTATTTTTTTCTAAGGTATGTAAAAAATATGAATTTATTCTATTATAAATTTTATTGTATTCATAAAATTTAAAAATCATTTAATGTGTCTCATATTAAGTATACTTTTGATTCAAAAGTTACTAAAGAGGTAAATTATTTTTCATTAAAAATGTTATTTAATTATTTCTTTTTAAATATTCCAACTCTATGATTATGTTATCTGAAAAGATTAAATAACTTTTTAATTTATAATTAAAAATAAATTTACAGTTTTTTACAGTAATTTTAACTTTCATTGTAATGGTTTAAAAAATAATATTTCAATAATTTATTGTACGGATCATTCTGATGTTTTGCACTAATGTTCAAAAAACAATGTTTTTAACATATACAACATGGATGGATTTTCCCAAATCCATGTCCATTCATCTTTATCAATACTCCTCTAAATTTTCTTAATATATTTCTATTATGAAACATTTCCTATTTATTTTCATATTTATTTTTAAATATTTTCCCATGGAGGGTGATATTTATATTACATTTTTTGGAGAACTAAAAATTTGTTTATTAAAAAATTAAATGTATATTTATGTTTTATGTGAATAATGGGAGTGTTATTGCATGTTTTTATTTTTGAATAAGTAACATTGGAATTATTAATGAATTTTGTGGTGTAGAGCCAACCGAAACCCTTAGGAAATTTTTTCCATTATGTGAGGCTAGATCTCTCAAATAACTCGTATGTGTTGGGTAAAGAAAATTTGTTACTATATGTTACTAACTTATAATAGAATATGTTTTGAGATAGTTAATCATATTAATTTTTCGTGTTAACTAATTTAATCCTAGTAAAATGTTATAATTATCATGTTGGGTGATTCCATGATGAATTTATGGTTCATCATGTTAAACAATTTATATTTATATATTTAAAAAAATTTCCATGGAATTATTTATAATTTTTATTTTAGACTAATAATATTGTATTTATAGTAGTGTTTATTTATCTTTTAGTTGTGAAAATACATATTCAAAGAAATTTATTTCATGAGTGCTCATATTTTACAATAACTCCTCATGATTATGATAAATTCATTATGGTAGATTATGATATGTTTTGTTAATGACTTCAAAAAATAATTTGATTTCTTTAGTTAGTAAAAGATTATTTTCATATGTTGTTAATTTAAAAAATGAAAAATTTACTTTTGGGTTTTAATGAATTTCAAGATGGGATAATTGGTTACATTCATTTTGTATATTGATCTGATATATTTTTTATCATCCTACGATTTAAAATTAATTTCACCGATCTTAAGGATGTGTATGATCTATTATGTGTTATATCATCTAATAGTGAAAGTAAAAAACTCAATTAATTATGTGTATCCTTAATAAAATGATGTTGTGAAAATAATAATCCTTTTTAGTGAAAAATTGGACATGGAGTGGATGAGTACACATTTTTATGTAATATTTCTTACTAATTATATAAAACTATAAACCATAAAAACCCTGAAATTTATGAATGTATGACCCTTGTATAAATCATGTAATTATTGATTGTTTAATTTATATGGTATGATAGTTAGAATTATAAGAAAGATTTAAATAACATTAGAGGTTACTATGTTTTAGAAAAAAATATTTTAATATATTTAGATAACATTAGGTGTTAATAAATATATTTTTTTTCTTCTGTTTAAGGGATATATATCACAATTTTTGATTTATATGATAGAATTACTTTTTTATAGATATATTAATTTTTTATAAATTATTGATGTTATGTATCCATTATGTTTAACATGTGAGGTAGAGAAAATGGTATTTGAAGAAAATTTGTTTATATTTAATGTAAATAAGATGAATGGTAAGTTTACAATTACCATTAATATGATCATTAAGGTTGATGTAATTATGATTAGTTGGGATAAAAGTGTTTTTTATTTTTAGAACATAAGATTTATCATAATGATTAACATGGAATTGAAAAGTAATTTCATCACTAAGGGATAAATGTAATTTTTAATTAATTTCAATATTGTGGGAATATTATATTGTTATTATTAATATAATACTATTAGATGACATTGGATTTATATTTTAGTAATATTTGTTGTGTTAACTTTTATAATCATATACATATTTAATGTTGGTTTAAGGTGATTATAGATTTTATGGGAATGATCATCCAATTTTGGGACCTATATGATTAAGGTATATATACTTTTGGATGATAGTTTTTTGGGGAATTAATTTAGTGTATATATAAATTTTAATCTTATCTGAAAAGAATTTGTGATAAATGATTTATAATAATTGATTTGTAGTTTTTAACATGATTATTTGAAGGAGTGTTAAGGATATTTATTAATATAATGATTTATGTTGAACATTTGATTTTATTTATGAGTATTTGAATATAAATATAGTATTTCTTCATAAGATAGTTTATTAATTTTGGATATTTTTTTATATTAACTAAATTGGTTGATTTCAGTATGTGTATAAATACATGAGGATTAATTTTCATCCTTTTGTGTATCTTATTAACCATTAAAAGATAAATTCTGTGATTTGGGCTTGAAAATTTCGGCATGAATATTTTATTACAGTAATAGATGAAATATAAGGTGATATGAATTGAATCACAACTAGATAATGGAGTTGTTATTGTTAAAAGTAAAAATGTTAGGTAAGTATATTTTCCCATGTTCTCTATAATTATAATAATGTAATTCAGAAACCATATGAAATTGATCTCAAAAAAATATTGAATTCCTTTCATTTCTAATGAATTGTTGGGTTTCATTAACCTATAATGATTTACTGTATTATTTTCCATAACATTCCCATGAACTTGTTCTCTACAACTCATTAAAATTCCTTGAAGATTATTTTTCACCTCAATGAAAAAATATTCACTTCTCACCATGTTTTTTCCATTTATGGGAACATTTTTCTTTATATGTGAATTAAATTTTTACCATATTCTATTTTCAGAGGTACGATTTATTATTAATATTTATGATATGGGATCTAAAAATGTTATATTTTTTGAATGGTTTTTCCTTTAACGATCGTATTTTTATCCATATCTTTGTAGAATTAATTTTCAAATAAAATGTTTTGAAACTAGTTAATGAGACAAACAATTAAGATAAGAAATCATGGAATCATTAAGGATTCTTAATATACAGCACCAATATATTATTGTTTACTTTCTCTAAATAATATATTAAATTGTATGTGGTATATGAAATACTAATATTAAACGAACCATGACGTACACCTATTTGAATATGATCATTATGATAGTAATTGGATTAAAATATTTGAATAGTAATAATGATATTATGTTGTAATTTTTTTAAATAAAATCAATTTTTAATATTATATTTATTATTAAATGGTTGGAAATGGTAATAAAATCCTTGGATGAAACAATATATATATTTCTTAATTTAATTTTTATGATTGAAATGTATATTTACCTTAATATATTCAAATAGCCACTATTTTTAAATTATTCTAATTAAATATGTACATTGTATATAAAATTTTGTGAATTTACATTCTTTTAATTATGGTTATTTGACAAAAATGCGAATAAAGCGATTTTTGTTTCAAAATTTCATTTTATCCAAAAAGTTTTTTTATCAATTTTGTGCTCAAATATTATAATTATATTCTTACACTTTTATTAATTTCACATGAAAAAATAAATTTCATTTTTTAAATAATAATTTCATTATAGTCTTTGGGTGATTTTTTCATAATTTTTAGAATAGATTAATTTTTAACTAATGTGTAAAAAAACAGATTTAGAAAACAATGTTATTACATGTTATTAAATCAAGTAATTAGAATATCTAATTAATAATATATTTTATAATAATGAGACCTAAATTTACTTTTTATACAAATAAAATAACTAGTTTTATAGTAATGTACATTATACTTGATTTTGGAATATGTTCATTTTTTGGATCGAAAAGACATTTTTCTAAAAAATTATTTTTCATCGAGATTAATGAATTTATATTTAAATTGATCACAAAAAATTATAAAAATTTAATCCAAAAAATGGATTCCATATTTTTAATCATTATGTTAAAATTCAATTAATATAATCCATTTATTTTTCATCATTGCAAAATCTTATCAATGTTAAATATTTATTAGCTCCATAATGGTAAAACATGAATAATAAGGATATAATGATTGGTAATGGCTTCCCACTATTTATATAAATGGAATTTATAATATATTTTTTCGTTTTTATAAATCACATACATCCTAGATATGAAAATATGGCTATTTCATTACTTTATATTGATTATAAAATTTATTTTATTTTACGAAATGGAAAAAATAAAAAATGATTCTCTCTTGATATAAGTTTCTATTATTTATTTTATTATTAAAAAAGGGATTATGGATGATTTTAAAATTTCATATTGATTTTAATAAATTATTATTTTTTATTTTTTTATTTTTTCGGTGATGTTATAATTACATTAAATTCTAATGTAATATAGAAAAAGTGATTTTCCAAGAAGTATAAAAATTAAAGTAATTTATTTTATAATTAATAAATGAAAATTTTTTTGGATGAATTATTTTTTCAGTCAATTTTTTGGTCAATAATAAATTATTGTAGATGTTAAATATTTTCATATTCAAATTACATTTTTATCTTGATTACATTAAAGTCAAATAAAAAAATGACTTTAATGACATTATATATAAAATAATATTTTATTAAATGATTAAAACTAAAAAATATCCTTGTAGAGGACAAGTAGATATTAAAACAATCCAAAATTAAAATTTTGAAGCATTTTTCACACACATTTCATATTATAGTTAATTATATGACCCTTTAATGCTAAAAAATTAGTCTTTATGGTTATGATTAAAAAGGGTTAACGAGTCTATTAAACCAATATGATACAATTTAAAAAACTACATAATATGATCAAAATATGATTATCTAAATGTATTTTCCTATTTAACACTAATATATTCTAAATAGTTTACATTTAGTGCCACTTGACATGATTAATATATATAATATACAAAAATCCATTAAGTAATTCTGTGTGTGTCTTCTACCTAACATATAATATAGAACCAAAAAACCACCTTTATATTATAATTATTTATCACTATTGATTATCCAAACCCAACCATAATACCTTCCCAATTATTTTTACCATTTTCTATATGTTCTAACCTAACAATAGGACCAATAATATTGGGTTTATGGTTTATTAAAAAAGTGGGTTTTCAAAGACGGCGTATAATATCTAATAAAGGTATTTCATTTTATTTCTTATTCCGCTTATATTAAATTCTATATATAAAAGATAATATAATAACATAAGAATTTTATAAACATTTAAATGTTATTATATTCATGGAATAACCCTTATTCATCTATATTTTCATCATACATGGATAAAATTGTTCATGCATATATGTAGACTATCACCGGCACAATGTAATGTATTTGACATTCCATAAATATCTCCCATAGAGGTTTATAATGACATACTTAATTTATATATACAATATTGTATAAACAATTGTAATTAGTTTTAAAAAATATTTCTATTATTTTTTTAACTATCATTCCATTAAAAAATAGGTACATCGTTTGCATGTATGTTTGGATTACAACCTCCACGAAGCAAGGTGACTTTTTTTTCCTTCACATTACATCGATGGTTTTAAAATTGAGTATAATGTATAAGTAAAAAAATTATAAGATGATTAATTTTATGGTTATTATAGAATAATTAACTCTTACATAGGTCAAAATATGGATGTTTATTTACGATTATGAACAGAATGCCTTCACAACATCTAACATGAACTTATCGATTTAGTAACTATATATGGAATGGAATGGAATGAAATATTATGGATTATAAAATGAAAATAAACCTGAATAATTTTAATAAGTTAATATAAAATTAATATATTTTTATTATAGAGTATTTGAAGAATGTTTTGTTAGTCATACTCAAGGTAATGGATTTCTTTTCTCAAAATCCATTCATTGAGACTTATCCCACATTCACCACATCATTTCTTTTGTGTTCTGTATATATTTAAAAATGAATGTGTTTTATCATAAATTTAAAAAATTTCAAGGGGTTTTAAAAAGTTTATAAAATTTTTACATCAATGTAATTTTTAATCAAAAGTTACTAATGTGGTAATGAATATTTTGTTAAAAACTTATTTTATTCAATTCGTAATGATTATTTCTCCTCCATTATTATATCATTTTAAAAAAAATTATATTCAATTTAAAGGTTTTATAAATAATGTTTTTCACATTTACAATATGGATCATATTGAAGTTTTTTACAGAAGTAAAAAATATTTTTTAACAAATAAAACATGAAAAATATCTATTTTTATATATTTTATTAATTATAGATATTCATCTCAATGATTACAAAATTTTTCAAAAATTATTCCATTGTGACACTTCTTTTCTTATGTAACTATTACATCATTTTAATATGAACACCATAAAAGGGATACAAACCTTTTATAAAAAGACATAATATATTGGGATAATTAGGCTCATACATAACTTATGAATAGTAAAACATAAACATTTATTTGAAGTATTCTTCTTTAAACCTATAAATATCATTTCCTTTTTTTTACATGTAGTCACCTAAGGATATACATCAAAAAGGGGGGGATAAAAAAGAACAATAAGTGGTTTAATAAGGACATATATAAATATTGAAAAATTGAGCATATTAATCATTATCATAAGATAACAAATAGTATCATCCAAATAATCCTTAGAGGTGGAATTATATAGAGGTATTGAATGTTGAAATTCATAAAAATAAACATCATGTCTTAGTTGTCAAATTCCACACATAATGTTAATAAATATAGCATCTTTTTTATGAATATCATTAGTGAATAAAAAACATGATCATTATGAATAAATATATAATCATATTCATTCAAAATGAACGTTATCTAATGAGATGAGTTATATTACACAATTCAGTTGATGGATATATATTTTTAGGCCCACCTATCACATTATAACATTTATATAATCATGCTTTACACATAAAACATATATCAATCAATGGTATAATGAAAACCACATAATGTAATGGGATTCATAAGGATCTAATCAATTATAATTTAATGAATAAACATGGTTAACGTAAATTTAAAAGGCAAAAGAACATATTATCTATAAGAATCATTATTTTTTTAGTGAATAAGAAATATCAAAATAGGGTTAAATATGTATTCTTGGAAAGAAGAGTAATTTTTTTAAAAAAATCATCATATAATTCACAATCTATTGCCAAAATCACATATATCACTAAAAAGAAAATAATTTTTTTAATATGATTTAGTAAAATTAATATAATATCCTAACAAAAATATGAAAAGAAATGAGAGTAACCCATAGAAAGGGAGATGGGTTCGAGAAACCCCTTACCTTATGTCCAAATGAATTCATTAAATGAAATTAATATCATTGATAATTAAAATAGATTAATTAATTTATTAATTAAAGACCACATATATATGTATTTGATATATTTTAATTTCATCCAGTTCACTTATGGCCATTTTCAGGAGGTATAGTGTTCAATTTCCTGATTTTGTAAGCCTTTGATTTTATGGTTTCTTTGATGGATTACTATTATATTATATAAATGTTATTGTAAAATGAAGATTGTTCTCCACAAGTAAAATTATGTGTTATTAATGATGTTTCAAACCTTTAAATGGTATCGTATATCATTTTTATGCTATTATGATGTTTTATTTGTTATGATATTAATGATTGGGATATTTTCCAGACCGTCATGAAATTGTTTAATTTTATTTAATATAATGATAATAATTTTTTTATAGAGAATTAATAAAATCATAATATACATACTAAAATAGGGTTTGACTATAATATTGGGATTATGAATGGAATTTAATGTGATAATGGATAATAGAAAACATGTCACCTGTTAAGGCGGCGAATCAAAAAATCACAGATGTTGTTTCATATTTTTTGAATAAATGGAGAATAGAATAGATATTATGATGGTTATTAAATTATCAAAAAACAAATTTAATATATATTTGTTACATCAGTTTTCATGATTTTTTATATAGGGTAGTGTAGTTGGTTATAAAAAAATATGGGAAATTAAAATAGAAATATTGAAGATTTAAGCTCTTGAATATCTTCTCCTTAAGAACCTCCTTAAGCCCTTGGATTTGGACTTTTTTAGACCAGAACCTGTAGGTAATGGGGAAGAAAAATGGGAAGGTAAATGTTTTGAACTTATATAATTTAATATGAATTTATGGGATGGGTTGAATAGGTTGTGAGGGGTGGAATTTATAGTAGGAGGTGAAGGGTGTTTTTTATTATTATATTCATTAGTTTATTATTTTCCACAAAATTTTCAACGATGTTGATTCTCATGACTTAATAATGATACAAGATCATGTGTGTTCGAGATAATGGGAACGTACATAATCCATGACTCATACATGACTCAACCATGACGCATACATTTCTCAGCCCCGAGTCAAAAAATTCATGCATTAAATTATACTATTAAATACCATAAATTACGGTATTTCACAATTAAAAAATAATAATTTTACAAAAAACCACAATAATTCACAGTGACCATTTATTTATTTGTAGATTCCAAAAATGAAATAAATGTTAAGAATCCATGTTAATCCATGATAACATTATTTTTTTAAATAAAACCATCTTTTCATCAGAACATACCCATTTTAATATTTTAATAAATTTTATTACACATTAAATAATTAATTAAATAATCATAAAATTATTTGTTAATTACAAAAAAATTAAATTATAATCCCACTTTATGGAATGACTTTTTTAAATCAATGTGTTAATTATAAAATGGTAACTAAAGATATATTTTTTTCCAAAGTATCAATACTTACTATTTTTAAAACATTTATTTAATTATACTACAATATAATTATATAATATTTTTATTTGAAAAAAATCCAAAATTTGATTTATTCTTTCATAGTTTAGGTTACTATTCAATTGGTTAGATTACTATTCCTAATGGTTATTTTATTATTCCAATTATCTGTTTACTATACAATTGGTATAGGAATCTTAATTTCTATAAATTTCACTAATAACATCTTAATTTATGAAAAATGATATTTTTAATATGTTCTCTATGTGATTCATCTATTTCATACTATATAACATAATTATAATAACTGAACTTCCATTGGTAAAATTCTAGGTCATCACATTCTTCTACCCTTTTGAATTATAATCCTCAGTATTTCATTTTACATACAAAGGTTAAAACATGTGGGGGAATTTACACTTCATTTCCACGACTAGTTCTCATTTTTCCTCTCAATACATTTGACATCTCCATGGTACTATTATTAGGTGGGTTGTATTGGTGTGTAAAACATTTTGTCTCTAGTCAAAAATAATTACTGACAGCTCCTCCTAAGAGAGATAATCTTCCAACTACTCCAACACTCAGATCAGAACATGTGATGGATCTAGTATGTACATACTCAGTATAGATTCATAGAATTCGTCATGAATGTGAAAAAATTTTGTTGTAAGGGAAATATTATAGGCCACTGCTCATATGCGACAAGAATCTTCAATAGGACAATTTACATTAGTCTAAGGTTACAATTCTTTCAAAATAGTATGAATCTCTTTTATGATGGTATTATAAGGAAGAATTTATCACGAACCCCTATATCATAGTCTAATCGACATTTTCAACATAGATATTTTGCCGAATTTGAGAACATTTGATATTTTTTCTTATGGCTTGAACATTCTACATCATATATTGTAATAGATCATGTCCAAGTAGAATTATTTTTTCATCATTATACCAGTAAGTTTGAGTTCTAAATCAAATCCCATATTGAGATTACAATTGAAACATATGAATAATTGAGGGAAAATATTGTATACTAAAAACTCAACCAATGAGATATGTTGGTCTTATCATCTATTAAATTCCATTATGAAATATCATAGTATGTCCTCCAGAATCTATTTAGTTCTTTCTGATTGGTCATCTGTTTGGGGTGATGGGTTGTGCTAAAATTCAATTCAGTACTAAAATTATGTTGAATAATTCATTGGAATTTAGAGGTGAACCTTCGATCATGAATTGAGATGAACGAATGTGAAACCCAATGCAACCTCACCACTTCATTCACATATATCATGGAATGTTGATTAAGAGATATATCTTATATAATTGTGTTAAAGTGGCTTTATTAGTGAGTCAATCCACCATAACCAATATCACATTATTTACATTGGATGTTTTTAGGATACCAGGGACCAAATCTAAATCTATATTATCAAATTTCTACATTGGTATGAGAAATTATTGCATCACTCATTAGACTTTGGTTACCCTTGATTAACATTTTTAAATACCTCACACCTTGTCATATAGTCTCCAATATCCTTCATCATAAGGTCCAACAAAAAAATTTCCCAATGATCATGGTGCATCTCCATATATAAATGTTGTGTGGAGAAAGATGATCTGTGTAAATTATCCAATATCTCATGCTTTAATATAGAAAATGATGGCACAAAATTCCTTACTCCAAACCAAATAACACTTTCATGATTTATATGGAAGTCATGCATCTTCGATTCTATTACTCCTTTCTCCTTATTTTTCATTACATGATCATTCATTCTCACCACATTGATCGTATCTTAGATATATGGTTGGGAAGTTAATTGCAAAAGTTTGGATATATTTCAACACATTATGATTTCTAAATACAAAATTTTCATATTCATAAAGATAGGGTGTTTATCAATCTACATCACCAATAGTGTAACATGATATTTTCAAAGATGATAGGTATCAACCTTGTTTTTCATCCAATGAAGATAGTGAATGGTGAAATACTAGTCCTCTGTTTTCGTAAACCATAAATTTTTATGTATGTGATGCTCATTTTGTGTGAATATATAATTTAAGCTACTCAGATTGGTATATATTCCTCACTTCTCCACATAAAGGTGTTCATCCATGTTTTCATGAAAAAATGGCAGATTCTATCTCTAGAAATTTCATTGGGGGTTTTCTGGTCATGTATGGTTAATTAGAATAAGGTGAAGTCTATCAAATTAGTATTATGCACAAACACACAACCCAATCATTTATTAAGAATAGTTGAAAATCCAAAAGGATTATAAACTTATAAATAGTTTCAGAATCGGTGAAGTGATTATTCTCTTCTGGATCTCTATAAATATTTCATCGCAGTCATCTTTCTATACATACCTTGCCCCTTTCTATGTTAACATATTTAGAGGGATATGTGATCATGATAAATTTATCCTAAAATTAAAATAGTACCATACTAATCCAAGAAAACGGTATATTTCTATCACACATGATGGTCTAGGCCATTCTTTAATTTCCTTTTTTGAAGTGTCCACTCAAATTCATTCATTCATGATCATGTGTCCCATGAATGTGACTTGATGCATCAAAAATTCATACTTACTGAACATGGCATAAATTTTCTCCTTATTTAATATCATAAACATAATCCAAAGATTCTCTTCATGTTCCTCCTTTATATTGGAGTAAATGATAATAACATAATTAAAATATTCGACAAATTTTTTAAGGATATATCTAAATACCTGGTTCGTTAGATCCATAAATATTACTAGGGAATTAATAATTTTGATGTGGGAGAAAATTGTAACTCAAAGTTCCCATACTATGAATGGAATGTAGTATTTTAAATATCTAACTTATTAACCACTAGGTGATGATATGAAAAATGAATATTCACCTTTGATAAGTACTAAGATCCTCATAGTTGATGGAAGAAGTCATCATTCTTTGGAGGTGGGTACTTTTTTAAGGTGATCTTCTTGAGCTCCATGTAATTGATAATAAAACACAATGATCCATTGTTTTTCATTACTGACAGCACCAACACACCCACAAGTTATTCACTAGGGAGCATAAATCCTTTTTAATGTGACTTTTTAGCTACTTCAGTAACTCCTCCAGTTCTATTAGTGATAATTAGTAGTGACAATTTCAGATATGAGTGGCTCCAGGTATAGGTTATGTTGTTAACTATAGATCATGATATAATGGTATTCTAGGTATCTCATTAGAAAATACAACAATGTATTTTGTAATAGTGTAAATTTCCTTATGTTTTGTTATTTCCTTCGATGAAACCATTTGAGCCAGATATGCTTCTTCATAGGGTGTAATGATTCACACCATTAAGATATTTTCCAGAAAAGATTCTTAATATTCCATGAATTCATATATGATCATGGCATGGTTTAGAATATGAAAACATACTTCCTTTCTATGATAGTAAATGTTTTCATTATAGAATGAGATCCAATCCATTCCTCTTATTTCATCTAATTCTACCAAGGGATGTATTTGTTGATTCGTTGGAAGAATCATCCAACATAAAATAACAAAATAAGAGTATAAAATATGGGTTCTAATATTTTCATCGCTAGGTGTTTTATGGATATTTTTGATTCAAGGATCCATGGAGTTGATTCATTAGTTTAAGAAATATGGTTGGATAAAGGTTTCATAAAACTAAAATTAAATAAAACATTTTATATTAATGTGTAAATAGGATGTGTAAATTATATGAAATCATTTTCTTATTCCACTATCATAGTAGTTATCGATTAATCATTCCATTTATCTTTTTGATTTGTGGTTTCTGATGGTGACTACCCTCAATGAATCTAGGTTTAGGGAACTAAATTTCATAGATTCCTTAATCACTATATTTGAAGCAATAATCTATGGGTAGTTCCATCATTTCTAACAACACAATGTCTAGCTTATTCATTTTATATAAAAATTCATAGACTTGGTGGTCTTCTCTTCTACAAATAAAGCATTACCATATCCCCTAGAGGAACTTAACATAATGTTGCATCCAAAATTTTTGAAATGTGTGTGAATGAATCATCATTCCTCCTTTATCATATAACCCACTAGTTTGAAATTAAATTATTTTTTTATCACCTCCATAACCATGGTACCATTTTCCAAATCATGTCTCAGTGTCGAGATTATGTGAAACCACATCATTTTAAATCACTATGTTTCATATAACTATATTCTTTTGAAGGTGTGGTTCTAAACAAATAAATAATATATCATAATTTATATCATTGTTGATATCAAAACATGATGAAAATATATAAATCATTGTGTTTTACCATAGTAATCTGTGATATATATACCTTACTTATGATTCATCTTTCTGAATTATCTCTCGATCTTTTTAAAAAGTGTTTGTGGAATATACATGTTATCAAATTTTTTCTTATAGTATTCTCACACCATCTCTTCTATTTAAACTTTCATATTTGAGTTCTTTATCTATGACAACCATTGATCGATCTATCTATTTAAATTTTAATCGGCCAAAGTCGCCTTCTCATTCTCAGATCATTGGAGCATAGAAAATATCACCTCTAATGATTTAACACACAATTTTACAATATTTGGTTCATAAGAAGCACCAAATGTTAGTGGTCTTTTCCACATGAAGGACTCAATAGATATTTACTACCCCTTTTTTAAAGTCATAAATTCTACCTAGTTCATGTAATTTTCAATATAATAACACCTCAAGGTATTCATTTCTAGGATGTTTTTAACTCCACCGTGCACGGAACTAGGGATGATATCTTGGTTATCATTGTAATATCCCCCCAATGAGTTGATGGCACCGTTTCTCTTATTTCCAATGATTTCCTACAAAATAATAGGGTTGAACACAAGTTATGTCAATAAAGCATTAATAAATAATTTAGTCTTTTACATAATTATCTATAAAGGAATATCTTATGGGATACCTATGTTTTGTATTTTTTTTAAACCTGAGATTTTTAAATATACATTGTATTACCATGGTGGATTTAACTAATGTTACTGATCCTAATTCACATGTTAACTAAAATATGATCAAATGAAAACTATAGTGTCCATTATTTTCATACATAACTATTGCAATACTCTAATATAAATTACAATAATGTGAGATAAATACTTGATCAAATGGGTTTTTATCATTGGTGAATTACGCTCATACATGACATGTGCATTATAAAACATAAAAAAATTAAATTTTTTTTCCCTTATGAAGCTTATATTCATTTTACTACATTTATTACCTAAGGATATACACTAATGAATGCGGTGAGATAAAATCCTAATAAGTTGATTAATATGGACATGAATAAATATAAATGGGTAAGAATGACGATAATAATCATTATTAGATAAGAATAAGATAATAATAATATTAATGGTAGAAAGAGTTATATGAAGGTATGTAATGCTGAAAAACATAAATTTTAAACATCATGTCTTAGTGGTCAAATAAAACACATAGTTGTGAAATAACAAGAATCATGTTCACTCATAACATATGCACATAATTTAAAAATAATTAATGAGAAAAAATATAGCATCATGTCCATATAGAATACGAATTATCTCATGAGATATATCACATTTCCCAATAAATTTTATGGGTATATTATTCTAGGACCACCCATAACATCATAACATTTACATAATCTTACCAGACACAAAGAACATATATCAATCAAAGTAATGAAGTAAACCTTGTAATTGAATAAATTTCATAAGGATTTAATCAATCATAATTTAATAAATAAACATAATGTTGAAATATGGAAATGATGAAATAAAATATATAGTATAATAAGAATCAATTTTGAGTGAATAAGAAATAACTTAGGAAGACACAAGATGGGTTTCAGAATGAATTGTTCATCTGGAAAAAATCATCAAATTTGACTTAAATTCATGTTGAAAATCGTATATCTTGAAAAATAACTAGGAATAAAAATGAAATTATTCCTGAGGTATATTAAAATAATATCCACACTAATTTTATAAAAAAAATTGAATAACGTAAATAAATGGAGTTAGGTTCAAGAATGCCCAAACCTTATCTATGAATGTGTTCTAAACATGAAAATAATATAATGTATAATAAAATTAATTAATTAATTAATCAATTACCACTTCTATATATATTATACATATTATAATTTTTTAAAGTTCTTTTTTGGCCATTTTTTTGAGTTATAGTGATAAATTTCATCATTTTGGGAGGGTTTTTTTAGGGTTGCATACCCTGTTTAAATTTAATAATTATGGATGTTCATGCAAGATGATAATAATTAACCACATGTAAAATTATGTGTTATTAATTAACATCAGGAGGATTATATTTTCTCTTTTTCCATTTTTATTTATGATATGATAATTATTCATTCGATAAAACAATAATGATAAATATTTATTTTATTTTGGTTTTTTTTCAAACCATCACAAAATAGATTTTTTATTTAATATTATGTTTATAAATCATTTAAAAAACCTTAAACTTGTTATAATATTAATATTACCATTTTATAATAATAATAATGGTTTTATGCCCATCCTCAAAGGTGGTAATGGAAAATAAAATCTCATCAATCGGGAAGGCGGTGATTCTACACATCATGAAAGATGTTTTCATTGTATAGAATAGCACCATATGAGAAGATATTTGATGATGGATATTCCGTTATAATGAAAATATTATACGATATATAATATTTTTATTGTCCTGGTATTTTGGATAGTGGATGTTATAGTTGGATATGAAAATAAAATTAATTAAATGATAAAGAATGATGATTATTGCAATTTAATATTTTACCCTTCTGATCCTCTTTAAGGCACTAGTATTTGTTATTTTGTTTGAGATATATTATCATGAACCTATTAAAGAGTCTTGATAAAGCAATAGTGTGTACATTATTAAAAATAAAACTCTTGGAAGGCAATAGGATAAGAGGTGGATAGGGGTGGTATTTATAGTTGTTGGAGAGTATTGTTTTGGTTTATTTTATTAATTTTTTTATTATTTAAATCAATACTATTAATAGTATTGATTTTAATGACTAAATAAATTAACTAAAAAATTTATTTTTGAGATAATGGTTACTCACATCACTCATTAGTCAAAAAATAGTAAATAAACCATGTCTTGGATAATAATTTTTAATAATCTAAATTATCATCTTTAGTTATTCACCTAATATTATAGTGTTTTAAAAAAATTCCAACAGATTGGAAAATAAATTTTTCAATATGTATATTTTAAAATAGATTGAGATTTTAATAAAATAATATTATATGTAGGAGAAATTTAATTTCTACCTAAAATCATCATTTTAATGAAAAATTGATGTTATTATTGCAACCGATTTTATAATACATTTAAAAAATTTATTAGGGTATAATTTTTTTATTATAATTATAATAAAAATGAACATATTTATGAATCTATTTTATGTAAAAATATTTTATTTTAAATAATTACATTAATTATAAAATTATAAATAATCATTAACATTTATAAAAAATTTAAAACAAAATTCATTATTTTAAAAACATTTATTTACTTATAATATAATATAATTGAATAATATTTTCATTTATAAGATGCATAAATTTTATTTATACTTCATAGGTGAGTTTACTATTTTATATTCTTTATTAATATTCCTAACAGCCATATTACTATTCTAAAAGTAAGTTTACTATTCAATCAGTATAGAATAATTTCTATAAATATCTGTTATTCCTTCTTAATTTATTATAATGATATTTGAATTGAGTTCCCTTATTGATGAATGTATTTCATACTATACAACATAATTACAATACTGGATATTCTTTTTTTTTATTCTGGGTCATTAAAGATACTTTTCCCATTTTGGGGTAATTTTTTTGTTGTCAAATCATTTCAAATGAATATGATATATCTTATAAAATGAATGAGATAACTAAAATTGGTTTTAATTAATGGTTTAAATTCCAAATATGTTTTTTTAAATGATATTTATTAAATATTCTTAATTTAAAAAAGGACTCTTCGAAGAAAATGATGTATGTTTTAATGATGATTGAATGAAATGAGCCCATAAGGGGCACATCGTGGCTTAGGGTTTTCTCGTCGATTCCTATCCCCTCGGTTGGGCTACGATTCCTTACTCGATCTCCCCAGCGTTTTGGTGGTGAGGCGGTTTCTTCTGCGGAGAGGGTGGATAATTCTTCCATGGGCCGGAGGTCAGTTTCCATATTCTCTGCAGTATCGGGTGATACCCGGTGCGGCATCGGGGTCATGGTCCTTCTCTACGGTGATGGGGTCTAGATCAGGTGCGTCGGGGCCGAGATCTGGTTCACTTCTGAGTCTTTCCAGTTCTTTGCATTTGGGTTTTGATTCAGTGCTTTTGGGGTGTAGATCTTGTCACTCCGTGGTGTTGGGGTTGTGCTCCGATGCTCATCTGGAGTTGTGATCTATGCATCATGGGGTTGATCTGGTGCGGCGTCGATCTGGTGATGCTTCGGGGTCATGCTCCGATCTCTTGGGCCTTTCCTCTTTCTTCCATGATGGTGGGGGTAGCCTGTTCTTCTGTGTCGTGGAGTCGTGATCCAGACTTCACAGCGAAGGGGGTCGTCTTCCACTTCCACGGTGAATGGGTTGTTCTATTGGATTCATCGTGTCTGGCTGGGGTTCCTTGGTTGTGTTGTCATCTTTGCTTGCAAGTTTGAGGGCGGCGACGAGTGTTGTGGTGATGTTCGTGGTAGTTTTTTGATTTGGTAACATCTGTGAGATGTTTGATTGGTTGTGAAATCGGTGTTCTACAAGTTATGTAGTGGTTTATTGTTAGAGGTGATATGGATGTTCTTTGGGAAACCCATACAACCTACAAGTTTTTCTTTAGAGGAGTATATAGCTAATTATCTTCTCCGTGCATGACTTTTCGGACTTGGAAGAATGAAAGGGTATGGAATTTCCATCGGTACTGAGCACATGCATTCTTGCACATGACACTTTGTTGAGTAGCTATGCTTTAGTGGAGGTGTGTCTTAATGATGTTGATGCTGGGACGAAGCTTTACTTTATGTCTTGTTCTTGGTTGCAACACTCTTTTTTTTCAAATCTTGTTAATGTCTAGATGTCTTGATCTCTTGGTGTTCCCCCCTTTTCGCTTAAAAGGGGGCTTATCCAAAATTAATAAAACATTTCATACTTCAGGCCTTTCAGTTAGTGATTGAATGAAAAACCATAACATAATATTTCAATTAAATTACAGGTGGGTTCACTAAATCCCTCCAAAGGATTGGGAAAAGTGGAAGTGTTTCATGGTGTATGTTACTCTTAAGATAATATTGACATTGTTAACTAAAAAAATGATGTGGTTGATTTAACTATTATAAGTCACTATAAATAGAGTGATGGAATTATCCCAATAGGTAACTCCATAATGAAATTATGATTCCTCATGTTTCCAATATTATTTTTATATACATGGGAATTAGTATTAGTGTATTTATTATTATTTCATAAATATGTATAATGAAATTCAATTTAAAGGAACATTTATAACATTTTAATGGTTAAAATCATGTTTTCCAAGAAAAAGCATTCATGGGTGATCATATTTTACAAGAATCTCACGTGATTATGATATTATAATTCTGATTCCTTAAGAGATGTTTTATTAATGGATTGGAAAAATTTGATGATTTACAGTGTTAATAAATTAATATTTTATAAAAAAATTTATTATGAAAAAGAAACCCTTTCTCATGGGTTTTCATGTTTTTACAACAAATGTATTTCTTTCATTAATTATATATCTCTTACTATGATTTTTCCAATAATAAAACTTTTTACGTATTTTTATTAGGTATTTTAGATGATTAGGACTACTTATAATGTTTAGATATAAATAAAATAAATTTTTCTTGAATGAAATAATCTTTTCATGCATGAAACATGATGTGGAGCTTTAGAACCCTTTTTTTGTGAACAAAATTAGACATTGAGTTGATTTTTATTCTCTTTTATTATTATTTACCCGCTCTCTAATACTCAAAAATAAAAAGGACTTATAAATTAAAAATTGTGATACCCTTTTTATAAATCAGGTAATTATGGGGTTTTTAGTTGTAGGGTTTTGTCTATAACATCCCGAACTGAGACAAACTAAATAGTTCCTTGAACTGATGGGTCAAATGACCTAAAAATATCTACAAGTACATCAGATTATTCCCACTAGTATTGGGGGTCTATGGTTATATAGGTGGGAGACTGTACACACATATTCAGAGTGAATCCTAGTGGTGTAATCATATGAATCAATAGAATAAGCTTAATATAAATTCTAAGAAAATTAATAAAGACATTTAAATCAATAATAATAAAGAAATACAGAAGCAGTTTCATATAAAATATGAGGATCATTTCATGTATCTATACAAAATGGAAGAAAATAAATGTTAACATCCATCTAGTATAATGCATGCATCTAAATACCCAAAAGTCCAAATAGAACTATCTCTAAATAACATCTTGAGCATTGATTGGTCCTGTGCTCCCACGAACCTATGAAATGATCACATCAACCATCATAATGTGTTCACTTTCCCTAATTCATACCTAAATCCATGAAGTATGTATGGGTACCCAACATCATCCCAAATAGGGTTTGATATGACAATCAGTAATCCACCACCAATGGTGTCAATACATGTTAAATATATGTATAAAAATAGTGAAGTGTGATGTATATCATGGGTATGAAAATAATGAATGTAAAGTATCAAATGCAGATGTGATATTCTCCTTCCACTCATTGATCCCTTTGAAATAAAATCAAACACCCATAATAATTTTCAAACTATAATTCAATATAATTAATCAACAACAACCAATGTCATGTAATCATGAGTCAATACTGAAAGGTTGGATTATTGGTATAAATTACTAAGGAATCCTCATTGATTCCAGGGAGCATCATTATTGAATTTCGATAAATACATGTGTGGATCCCAAGGAGCATGTCTATTGAGATTTTCCATTGAAAGTCCATGAATATTGACTCCAAGGACTAGGAATGACTATAGCATCCAAGGTAATCTGAATCCATGGAGTAAAAAGGTCCATGGAATACTATTGAATCAATATCCTTCGGGTAAAATATTTTTAAATATCCACTGGAATAATTAGGATGCCTGGGGTAGAAATATCCCTAGAATCCTATGGAATTTTGATTACTGGATTAAAATTTACCATGGAATCCACTACTATTATCAATTCATTAATCAATTAATTAATCATTTATTAACCCATTTCCTAATCATTAATAATTCATTAGTTCATCCAACTTATTTACATATTATTTATTTTTACATTTAACCATCTCAACCATTATGTAGTCACATGGAAAAGGATATATAATCCCCCGCTTAATGTATCATTCAATTCAAATTTAGGATCCCATGAAAATTGGTGAGCTCATATTCACATAATGGGGTGGTATATCATGGTAAAAAAATATAAAAACACCCCAGATGTTGGACGAGTTAAGGTAAACGACCTCTAACCAAAAATTTATACAAGTAGAGATCCTAAAAAGGTCATTGAAAATATAATCAATATATCAATTTAAATTTTTGGGCAAAAACCTATGGTCTGTTAGGTGGCACAGTGACATTAATTTATTTAAAATAAGACATGATAATGTAAATATATAGACTGCCAACTATATGTTTGTGGTAGAAAAATCATATATCATACAACTGTAATTCATTCCAAATCCAGGGAAAACAAATATTTGTTGAAAACCCAAAATATTCGACATAACATCCTCCAGGAAAATAACTCCATCAACACAAATAATATCGATTAAAAGTGAAATATGAATTCAGAACTCACTAGTATGGGTCCAACGAAAAACAAATCACGGATAAGACATCGTATGGGGGAATCTGATCAATTCCTATGAGTTAGATTCAAAGGGGATCTCAAAAGAAAATGAGGATTTTCACTTCATCAAAGGAAAATATATTTAGCATATAATAATATTTTAGGAAAAAAATTTCAGTTTACCCAAAAACATTGGGTCCTGTGATTTGAGTGCACTATTGGACAAAGAATTTACCAAGAAAGCTCCCATAACTACATCAATAGGGACCTCACATGGAGTATATGCATAGTTTGGGGAATTGTGTGCAAACCTTGTTTAATTCCTATACTAAAAATTGAAAATATTCTCACAAGGGTGTCAGACACTGGGAACTTGGTTAGGGTAAATCATTCACACTTTTTCCTCTCTTCCCAACCCTGCACGGTTTACTAAAACAACAGAAATTAGGATTCATGGTTTCTAATAAATTATAGGACCATCTACCTTTCCAAAAAAAACCTAGGCTTCAAGATTTTAACATTCCCCAAATCTCCATAAAACTCAGGTAACAAAATTAGGTATTCATAGTGGGTTAAAACTGTGAATTTAAACTGAAATTAAAAATATACATACTTCATAAGAAAACCAAATATCTTACAACCATACCATTTTAAATCAATTCATCCAATTATTTCCCCTCCATTGGTGGTCAAGAATCATCTACGAATAACATCATCCAATGAGCACATGCAATATCCACAGTATCCTAAGTCGTATCCAATAGATGGTAATTCATACATAGAAACAATACTAAAGGAACTGACTAGATTAAGAGAGAAATTGTTCTCCGATTAAAGATACAAATAAGAGGAAACTCAATGAATTAATATACCTAATTCAAAAAATCATCTAGATGAAGAGTGTGAGATTTTTCTTAGTGATAATGATGTAGTTGAGATACATGGAATATTTCATTTATAGATCTGTAACATAGAGCTAACTACAATAGATATGTTATCAGATTGACTCTCTCAAGAATCTAAAATGGCTCGACATTTCATAAGAAGATATTAACATATCCTTAAATCTTTTGTTGTCCTTTCCTTGTTTATATATGAAAAATGGTGTGATACCCAACTTTGACCGCTTGATGTTTTTATGGTAAATAATGTATGTTTTTTTCTAGACTATACAATATCTGTCCATTTCTGAATCAGTTAGATCTCCTATGTAGTAACTAAAATTTGATGAGGGTTGAGTAAAGATACCTCTACTACCTCAAACCATAATACAATTTAAATTCATATCTTATCTTATAATCCCTCATAAGATTCCATAAGTATCATCTACTGATAGTTACTATTGTAGGAAAATTCCACATGGGGTATATGCATGTGCCTATATCCTTATAGATAATTGATTAATTCACTAAATGTGTCATTCAAATCATTTATAGTGATCTATGATTGGCCATCAATCTAAGGGAGGTTTGTTGTGGTCACAAACACCTATATAACGAACTCACTTGCAAGCCTTTCTTGAACTGAGATGTTATCCACACACCAAAATCTAACACAACAGTACATGGCACCCCATTAATCCACACAATATCATAGATATAATGTCTCTAAATATCATATACTATGAAGGTATCACTGATAGAAAGTAAATGAGAGACTTTGGTGAGATTTTCAACAAAAAACCATACAACATCACTACCTCAAAGAGAACTAGATATCCAAGTCACAAAATTTATGACAACATCAACCCATTTCAAACCAGAATGGGTAACTGTTATAAAATTCTTATTGATATCTAGTGTTCTATCTTCACCCACTGATAGGGGAAAACACCTCATGAAAAAACTAAAAACCTCTTTTTTTATCCTAATCCACCAACATTGGTGGCTTAAATCTCGATAGATCATGGTAACACTAGGATGTACTTCCCAATATTTGGTATGAAACTCTCAAATTATATCACCACATTTTTTCTAGAACCCAAACGTTACAATGAATAGAATAAATTTCCTACTAATCCAATGTCCAACCAGGAGTTCCGTCCTCACATTCCACGCTATCACATAGGACAACCCGCAATGACTAAAATAAATGTCTCATCATTACTCTATATATAAGTGAATATTTCACTTCTAAGGATGAGATAATGGTCTAGAATTGGCCATCCTAAACCTCCAGGTAAAACTCTGAAGAAAAATATAGTCTACTACTAGAAAGTAGCCACCTAAAATACATATAACTCCTCTTAATAAGGGCATTGGCCAGTGAATTTCCCATTACATGCATATAATAAATATCAAATTAAAAAAGAATATTGGTACTCTACAATCCTTCTTTGATGAGGATTTATGTCACACTATGTGAATATGTTATTGATTATTTTTTGGTTTGTGTACACTAAAAATACTATCTTCAAGTAAAGACGTCATCTTCAAATGAAAGATGTAAACTACAGAGTCCATCTCGTGATCATTTTTCAGGTATCTACTCTCATGTGGACTCACCGTGTGAGGCCAATCCACCAAAACTTACTCGACCTACATGATAACAACTCCTGGACAATTACTCGATGCATCACAACTCATATTGTGACTTATTCATAGCTCTGGTAGATTTGGGATGTTCACCTTAGTAAGTCTACCATTTATCCCATGAAATCCAATATCATATGTTTATGTCCACAAAAACATAAAACCATTCTCATTCTAGATCATAAGATGTTATTATAAGAATAAAATTTATTATAAAAACACATGTAATGTATAGGCATCCCCATGAAGCTCTATCTGTATAACATATTCTTGGTATGATCCAATAAAACAACAACTCTCACATTCTCTACGTAAATTAATACTCCAATCAATGAGATAATATGACCCAATAAGTGAATCTTATAAATCTAGATGTGGAACATTGTGAGAATAAAATATAAATGGTTACCTCTCAATGTATCCGAAATTTTCTCAGGATGTTTGGAAAGATAGTTTCATTTATGGTTATACACCATGATATCAAACCATGAATACCATAAAAATTTAATATATATAAGGATGGAAATTTTAGTTCATCTAATCCCTGAAAACATCTAGCACATTTGTGAGACTGAGAAATATAACTATACGTACATATAGATCATACAAATTGAAAAAAATTATAATGAGTTATTTTTTTGGTCGAACAAATACATGGTGACAATGTAATAAGAAATCAACCATCAAGAATATTTGAGATCCTTAGATCAGGTCAAATGGACATTCAATCCAAAATAAGGGATAATGGGTTTTAATTTTAATTTATTTCAATTGTTCTATAATACACTCATATATTGAGGGTTAAATCCTAATTTTCTAGAAAAACGATGGGTGAAACCTATATATATGTATTGGATTATTTAAACTTCTTCACTTCCAATTCCATTAGTTGAATCATGGGGTCTGACAACTCCATAGTATCCATCCTATTAAGAGAAATGCTAACTAATTTTTCTCATGGAACTGGACAGATAAATAACTCCACCTCTCTAATAAGAGGCAATCAAGATATGTCATCTGTGAAGTCATTCTAAATATGAGAAACCACTAGAATGAATTCCTCGATATGAATTCCATGATCATCCAGATATAAAGTAATAATTTAGAATGTTTACTCATATATCCCATGATTCTCTGGTCCATCTCTATCTACATGAACATACTATTCATACTTTTTGTTTAAAAAAACCATCTTGTGATGGGAAGGTCAACCTTTAGCCATAACGGTCGACATGGGAAAGTTAAAAACTACCTAGTCTATCCTGATTATAACAGAAACCCCCATCATATTAAAGAAAAAATATACCCCATAATAAGTGACACTCATTTATCTTATGAGGGATATCCCTACCCCAGAATACTCTCTCCAATCAAATCCCAAATGGTGTATCTAGTATTAGGATTCCATCAGGAAATTGATAAATGATTCTAAAACCAATCATAATAGGTAAACAAATGAATGAGTGAGTTGAATATGTATAAAAAATAGAACACACTAGAATAGATGAATCTATGAATGTACCTATCCATGAATAAGTTCCACCACTCTTGTCCTCATGTGTAGTAGATATAGAATATATTTTCCCTAAACCACAACCATTTGAAACAAGAAAAATACCTAGAGTAGGACCAATATTCTACCCTTACAAAACCAGTGTCAAGATACATTGGACATGTCCACCATTATTCTGGAATTTATTTTACCACTCCAACACCTATCCCAACATAGAGTTTTAAATCCCTCTCCTAACACAATATTCAGATTCAACACCCTTCCATTGAAATCTGGATGAAGGTTCCTTAAAAAATGAAATACGTAGTCCATTATATTTCATTATCAACACTCGATTGGTTCATTTTCACACTGAATCAACATATGTACCTATCTCCCACAGATAATATAGATGAAAAACTACTGAAACTAACATACTTTTTGGTATTACCCTATGGGTAAGCCTCAAATAGGTTCATTGTACCTGATGACCCTGAACCACTATGTCAAGAGGCTGAACATACCTACTCTATTCCCCCCATATTCAACCAGGTTCCATTCATTAGTAATCTCATGATTGACTATCCCGGTATTTTTATAAATAAAAAAGGTTTTTACATGTTATTGAAAGACATGTCGTAGACCATCCTCAGATCATCTCTCCATAGATGGATCATCAACAAGAAAATCAGGGAAATTTGATGAATCACTATGATGTGTAGAAAATACTATATAACTATTATTTCTCCCTCTACTAGATGAATCAACTCATACGAAAACTGTACAATAGGATTTTTATGGACAATGTAGTTTTATAATCTATATTAAAAATCCTTATAAACCATATCTTATAGGATATTGGTCTGGTTGAAAACATCCCATGTGTGAATGAATACCCCCTAAAGAATATTATTCATTAAATTCACACTTCCATCTAGACTTGTCTCATGATTCATGGAAATCGGTAAAGTAACCTCAAGCCATATATCAGTAGCCCATGCACCTACATCCTACCAAAACATGGGTGAATGCTACTGCTGCAACAAACAAATATTATATATCATAGATGAGGTAGGTGGTGGGGCTCCCTGAAAGTTAAACATAATTTCTATGAAACACTCACAGAACTGGGAATCATCACCAATTTCATGTACGAATTTTACTTCCACAAATGGAAATAATTAAGGATATTCTGGAAGATCATTTCCCACCACCTTTGTAACATTATCTTCACCACCCTCTTAGGGCATGACTAGAGGTCTTTATGGTACTATGTCTCTAAAAAGAAAATAAATCCTCTTATAAAATATCAACAATGAGAATATCATTTAAAAAATAATGGTGAAATCCTTCAAAAAAATAAGCCACACCCCTCTACCTTCTCCTGAATCCATTAAAGGTAAATAGAAACAACCATAGAAATCACCTTAGACACTCTATAGTTTGTTTATGGTCATGTTAACAATTTCACAACATCAGTCATAGTATATATAGTTCCTAGTTAAATTTAAAATTAAAATTATCATTGACCATTCCATTTTTATATTTTGGATTTCCAATAAATTCATATTTTAATAGAATTTCAATAAATTGTTTTACCAAAAGGGACATCGCTTATGATTAATATGGTCCCATAAAACATCTAATCTGAAATTTGAAAACACTTTATTCGCAACCATATCATGTTCTATTCCACATGAACAAAGTTTTATTACTCAATGTTCCATAATTTTCTTCTTAGGGTATCCATTTTTTCCAATATACGAAGACACTATTTGCGATCTAGAAGGCACTCTAAGTAACAATTTGTATTCTCAATTTACTACAATAATATTTAATATATTATTCTTCTATAAACCAAGAAACATATGATAATTATTAGTCACTCATACAATGAATCATATTAGGTATGTCATATGAAAAGGATGTGAATCTTGTATGATGCGTAAAATTATTTGTGAGATTTCATTCCCTACTATAATAGAGAAAGAATAAAATCCATAATTATTCGGAACAATAACCATCATGTGCTTCACCCAATAGTGGAGTCAAATAAAATATAATAGGAAATACTTAGAACAAAATATCCAATAAAATATAGCCTTTTCTTGTATGTGGGTTAGCTACTCCTAGGTACAACTCATTACAAAATACAAATTCCGTCATATTTTTTCTAACCACTAATACCAAATATTAAGGCAACTATAATGGAAAAATAGCCTATAATAATACTTTTTAATTTCCCAAAAAGGAATTCACTAACCAGTTCCTCGATCTCGTGGTTAAAGTGTCCTCAAGTGGACCTCCCCAAAATCCAAAGGTTGTTGACTAGAGGAAAGGGTCTAATATGCTATAGTGGGAATACAATACCCTCATAATCAGATTTTAGCGTATTGATGTATTTATGTTAATAATAAATGAAGAATAATATAAATCAGTATGTGTAATAATTAATATCTATACATCAACAACAATAATAGAAGCTAGATATAATGTGATATACAATAAGATGATTTTGTCACATATCTATAAAAATCTATAGAAAACTAATGAAAATATAAATCCAATAAAATACATGTCTAGAGATACAAAAAAAATCCCAAAGGATCTATCATTATCTATAATTACATGAATATATTGTTCATGTTCTCCCCTACTCCTATGAAATAATCAAATAAAGCATCTTAATATGGGAAATTTCCCTGATCCGAACATGTATCCATGTATTCTATTCAGGTACCCAATGGCAACCTAAACAGGGTGTGAGAAAAAACTATGTAGGCCACTATAGAAGGTGTTTATAAAATTATAATATGTGTACAAAAAATTAATCAAAGTACAGTATAAAACATTTAAAAAAATAATATAATTAAGGTTTCAAATAAATTTGGAACCTCTAAAGACAATCCTGGCTCCCTGTGAACAATATTCTTGTACCCTTAATCATGGGATAATTATAAATCATGTTAAATTATCTATAATATTCTATGTACCGTAATCAAGTGGAAGACCTAAAAGTGTAGGATCCAATGAATAAATGACCAAGGAATCCACCACAAGTCCATGGATAATCTCAATGTAAACATCATAAAGACACGGTTAGATCCCTAGGAGAATGTCTATGGATTATATCCATGGTGTGTCAGATAAAGACAGATCTAATGAGTAGCAATGTCCTTGGAATCCAAAGTGAACCAGATCCATGGATTATATATGAATATAGAATGCTATAGAATTAGGATCTAAGTAGTAGAAAATTTCTAGAAATCAACTACAATATTCAGTATCCATGATTTAAAAATGTCCATGACATCTAATTTAATCATCATCTCATGAGTATATATTTCAAATTAATATACTAGAATTGTCAATTCATCAATAAATTATTTAATAATTTCATAACAAAAATAATAATTACAAAAAAATCATGATTTCAACCCACTCGCTTCCACATTTTCCATTTAGGCATTAAATCATTATAACTATCATGTAATTACACATAAATAGTTCCATAATCCATTTGATTATACTCAAATAATTCATATTTATGCTCCCAAAAAAAAATTCAATCTCACACACATCAATATGGTGTTATAATATTGGTAAAACTATAAACATGCCTAAAAGGTGTAATATGTTTAGGTTAATAACCTACAAGAGTATAATGGTTCAATTTTAAATCATAAAAAGTTCCCAAATAGTTTAATTAGTATTTTTATATAATATTAAGTGACAAAACAACTGTTTTGGAATGAAGCGCAATAAAAATAATGTATATAAAACATATAAATTTACAAGAAATTTATAGATTTCCTACATTATGACCATGATAGAACACAATTCATGTATTAATATCTGATTTGGACTATGCTAGTTGAAAAAGGTATAAATAAATGATCTAGTATTAAAAAATAAGATCTTTAAAAAACTAACATTATCGATACAATGAATAATGATGAAATGCATAAAATGATTGCAGAACTAATAGTCACATATCCCACAACACTAATTACTCTTGAATCTGACATTATACATAGGAATCAGATTAAATCCTTGGAGGTGGATTCAAATGATCTCCCAAAATATAAGGTGGACTTATTTTAGAATAAAGGGAAATTAGATTAAGTATAAAATAATTTTAATTTTAATTTGGTCATTTTACCCAAACAATTAGGTCACAAAGTTTTATCACACAGTAAGAAATGTCTTGCATTAATCATTCTCCATTGAAAATCTCTAGATAGACCATGCATGATTCATCCACATTGTTTTGGAAACCATGTCCAAAATATGTTCCATTACTAGACTAAGATGTTTAGATCTTATTTCTTGGGTGTTAATCAATAGGATCACAGTTACAGAAAACATTTCACCGTATGATACTTTATTTCAAACACCACATGGTTTACTAAATTTCTACAGCCTATGTTTCATGGTTTATAGTAACCATGAATTTCAACTTATATTATGAAAAACCTAGGCTTTGGGCCCCAAAAAATGATCCAAACACCTTCCAAATTCATGTGACCTCATTTGATAGTAACAATATGTAAAACTGTAATTTAAAATTAAAATAAATATAGTATTACCTCAGAAGAAAATTCTGGAAATTAGGTTAACAATAATATGTATGTGATTTAACTCAAGCATTTAATTTGGGAGTGTCTATCTAAGTATGTAGTCTTTTATCAATTAATAATCTACTTATGGAAGATCATTTTGATAGTCAACAAACTTATTTTATGGTGTTTACCAATAGGTGCATTAGTGTCACACTGCATCCACCTTTCAGTTTCCATAAAGGGTTTTCTTTTCTAGGAAACAACACAATAACGTTATCATCAAAAATCCATTGTTTTTATTCAATACTTGTACTTATGAATGGGGTTCATCATATAGTTACGTTTTATAATAAATGGATTACTAAATCTAGTAAAAATATTTTACACTAAGGATTCTTTAATACCAACTGTATCAACCACCACTATATAAACCAATGGGAAATTGTTATGTTCTAAAAATGTGTATAAGATTCAAGAGATTTTCGAATACATGGTATTTGTTTTCTATTCATTGACTATATACATATATGAATCTCAAAATATAATCAATAACATGAAATAAAAAATAAAATAATGGTGGTTTGTTTTTTATTTTGTGAAATATATCCTTGATTATATTCACATTGGTCTTATTGGTATCATATGGAAATTAAAACATAAAAGAGAGTGATATATTTTCATTATTAAGGGAGAGAGTACAATATATTCCATAATAGAATAAATTAAACAAAAATAATATAATCGAAATAAAAAAATCAGATATGATATATATCTAATATTATGAAAAGGGAATATATCCATAGAGGACATAACCACATAAATAATAACATGACTAACAATAAATAATTTTGTAATTGTATAATTAATAATGAAAGCTATCATAATCATTCCATCATGGATATATTCCACAACATAATAGCTAAATATGTAGGGTATGAGATAAATACCAAGACTTCTGTGTCTCGTGAGACATACCACTACATAAAGCAGTTACAATATCCCCTCTCATCACATACTAAGTCTAATTAATTCAATATATAAATTAATTATTAAAAAATTCAAAAAATAATCAATATAAAAACTCTTCTTTAATATCTATCATATCAAAAGTAAAAAAGAATCATGAATTATAATGCTGTGTTTATTTACATATAAATAAAAAATATGGATAATATCATTACAGTTTATCCCATGTAATGTATAAGAATCCTAAATGGATGTTTACATAGATTAAAATGCCATTAATAGAATATTTGAGTCCTTTTTTGAAAACATTATACAAATATTATTTTATTTTGATAAAATATTAAATAAAATTATCCATAATATTGATAAAATTATTTTAATTAAAAATAACCATGTAAAATATTATTGGTATATCCAAATAATATAATACATATGACGGAAATAAATGTTTTTTATTTGGTAAGTATAAAAACCAATATTTCACTGAAACTTTTGGTAGAGACAAAAGTAACTCATTTGGAAAAAACCATTTGATTAATTTTTAAAAATTGAATATAATTTAAAATAGTGTTAAAATGAATTTGAAAAATCCTTTCATTAATAAAAAGTACGTTTTACATAATACTATAAGAATCATGGACACAGATGATGATATTTTCAATCGAAAAATGATATAATGTACGTTTTTTCTTAAAAAAAATGTTCTTAATCAAATTAATACCACAATGTGGAATATTAATGGAAAAAATAATATTCCAAAATAAACATTTTAATTGAAAATAAATTGTGCCTAAAATATGAAGGGAAAATAGTTTCCCTCAATGTATTTTTAATATAAACAATTTGAAAAAAAATTTATATAACAGAATAAATTGTTACCTTATATTTTAGCTTGGCTAGAAACATTCCAAAAATACATTATAATAAACTTATACAAATTATTTAAATTTATTTTTAAACTTATCCTTGTTTAAATCATTTTTTCTTTTATTTTGATAAATTATTTATTTACTAAATATATTAACTTCTTGTCGTAAATAATTAGGATTCTCAATTTATAATCCAAAACAAACATTTATAGGGGAACCATGGTAATTAGTGTATTTAATCAATAGTATTTAAACATTTAGTAATTAATTATATTTAATTATTATAAATTATATACAATGTATTAAACAACCATTAAATAAATCATGAGAAATGAAACATTTCAATTAATGGAGATGATTTTTCATATGTGTACATGAACAATGTCTTTATTTATCTAATCGATGGATAGAAAACAAAATAGATAATGAATAAAAATTATAAAATATAATTTCTGTAAATAAAATATTTATTAATTAAACTAATAATTATTACTGTCTATTTAAATGAGAAATGAAAAATTAATCACATCTTTCTGGTGTGGGGGTGGTCCATACAAAAGCATGAGTGTTATTTTCATTTTCCAGCAGATGAAAGGATATTAAGGTGAATTAAAATTTTATTATTTTAGAATAATAATTATATCATAAATATGAGACATAGTAATTATATCCATAATAATAACCTACTATAAAATGTGATAATGAAAAATGAAATGCATCCTTTCATGGAGGCGGTAGTCCACACGTACACATTGAGTGAAGCATTAATTTCTCATTTAATATAAAATGTGTAGATAAATAATTTTACCTAAACATGATACAATTTGAGTATATTTATGATACAAACATTAACATATCATCATGTTTTGGATAGAATTTAAAGCAGTTTAAAAATAAATGAAATTAAATAACTCAGTTAAGATTTATACTCTTTCATTTGAAATCCACCTACAGATTACACATTAAACATTTTTAGGATTATATTAAGGGAATATAAAATGATATAAGATACATTTCATTAATTTAATAAGGTATGTATGTTGGTATTTTCTTTGATAAGTTTGTTAAAATGTTTTGAAAATATTGGATATTGGGTTCCCTTTTATAAGAGTTGTGGGTTAACATTTTTCAAATACTAATATTATTATTATATATTAAATGTGATACACATGTAAAGTAGCTCCAAGTTGTAAAAATTTTATCATTAAAGGTATATGGTCAAAATTGAACAAAAAATATAATTTATTGAACCTTTTCAATCCATTTTATCACTTATTTTTTAGTTTAACAATATTTTATCCAATTTTAACAATTACTAAAGTGATGCAATTTTACCATGATCACTATTCATTATAATACAAATGTATGATATTTTTTAAAATTTTAGGTTTGAATCCTCATTTATTATTAAAGTGAAAAAAAGACCTCTTTTAAACTGGGTATAGGGAGACCCATTACATAGCCCGAAGGCCCAGTGGGCATTTAGCCCATTACATGGCCCGCAGGCCCAAATTTTTGGACCAAGGTCCATTATGTGAATATCACTACTATAGTACCCACCTACTACAGTCTTACATGGTACCTACCTCTGTTACAGTACCCTACAGCTGCTACACTGCATGTCGTTACTACAATGCATGTCGCCGCTACAGTACGCTACAGTGCTGCTACAGTCCTTATGCCACATGGGTTTTGAACCCCCTTTTTTATTCTAAATATTTAACCAATTTTAAGTGATTCATATTATAGAAGTTAATAAAATTAATTTTAATATATTTTATTAAAACTCAATGATTCCCGTTTTTAAAAAATTGCTTGTTTATAGAATCAAAATTATTTTACAAAAGGTTCGAGTATATTTTTAATTTAAATATAATAAAATAGATTATTTCAAATAAAATGCATATTATTTTTCTTTAAAATTAATGAAATGTAATTAATATTTTTAAATCTTAATTAAAGGAAAATAACCAAAAAACAGTTTTTATTTCAATAAAATCATTATATAGACTTCATAAATGTTAATAATAGATTTATAAGATCAATATAATATTTAAAAATCCATTATACTACTCATTAAACCTATAGAATACATTTAGAAATGATTTATTAATACATTATTTTATTATTTTATAATTATAATGTTATAAAATTGATAGTATAATCAAAATATGAAAATTTTAATATTCAATAAAAAATAAACCTTTTAAGAAGAATCCCATATTATCTCCCTATTATATTGTTTAAATAATAATTTCAAAAATAAATTTAATTTTTTATTTAATAATTCCTCAAAATTGTAGATACTAATTCTAATTATTCATACATAAAACACCCAAAAACAATTTTTGTGAATAATGAATTCTTGTTTATTCTTTTACATTACCTACTATCAATAATTAGAAGAATGTAAATTTTTTATTGAAATAATTATTTATATTCACTAATATAATTATATATATATCTCTTAATTTTTTATTTTTATCAATACCCTCTAACCAAACTTCTATGTTATAAAATCCAAATTTATAAACTTTTATTTCATAGTATGTTTAAGCATGGGTTGGCTGTGGTGCATGATTTTAATTGTAGTACTAATTTAACACAAAATTTAAACATATGGTGGTTTGTTTTTAGTAATAAAAAATAGTTAATATCTCCTTAAATATTATTGAGTTTCCAAAGTATTTAACAAAATTATGAGGTTGGTTTTTAAATGGATTTATGAAGTATTGTTTTCTCAAATTATATGGATATATCATAGCATGTGCCATTTCAATGCTCATGGTTTAGATGAAATTTTGGAAATTTATTTTTTTCTTCCTTGAATTCAAATAATACCTTTGTAACAATCATGGATTAAATGAATATAGTAAATACATGTGGATTATGAATGTTCTTTTGGGCCTTTACATTAGGATGGAATTGTTATCAAACCTGTTATTTTTTACATGTAACTGTAACAATTAATAATCAAAATATATTTTTAAATATTATTAAAATAAATACACTTTATTGAGATAATTTATTATCATTTCATGGATTTTAAATTCTATGGGTAGTACAAACAAGAAAATGAATTTAGGAAACACAAACACATCATTGAGGGTAACCTTTAACATATATAAGAGTTTATAAAATTTTGTCTACCATTGGATGGTTATCGGTCAAAGTGAGTAGAATTAAATATTAATTTTAATGAAATAGTTGGATTAATTGTTGACTAATTATCAAAGGTTATAAAAAAACAAAAATTATTTGATTTTTTAATTTTTTCATTATAAATAGAATCTTATGATATCACATTGAGATGAATTGGGAGATACCTATATAGTTAGAGGATACCTTATATGACAATTATAGAGAATTTTAAAGGAGTGTTTATAGAATATATTTAATTATATTATCCATTTTATTATTATGAATCATATTTATATTAAATTATATGGGTTATATATTGCTTTGATTTATATAAATCAGATGTTTCAACAAAATAAATTATTGATTTCTTATTTTGGGATCAATAATAGTATTCTAATTCAAGTGATTAATAGTAAAATAAATTGATTGTTAGAGTATAATAAATTGGTAAATATGTATTTCACATTGGTTAATTAATTACACTATCCTATCAAAATTTAAATAATTCATGGATATATCCCATTTATGGGGAACATATAACTTGCGTCTCTTCATATTTAACATCTTTCATACATTATGGGGTGATTTTTGTTTTTAAATTCCATGAAACATGATTATTAGAAAAGGATGATTCAAATTCAAAAACCTTAATTCTACCCTCCTATTATATATATTATTCTGTTTGGGTAGAAAATGATATAAAAATGATAGAGGGGGATTACAAAAAAATTATATGAATGTGTAGGGAAAAAATCATTCCATAAATAGTTATAGACTAATAAATATTTCTATGAATTTTATGTTTTATTATAGTATCTAGAATAATATGGTGAAGTGTAACGTAATTAGGAGTAATCTATATGTTAGAGTTCTATAAAATTTGATGGTTATTTATAGTTAATATATAATAGGAATATTAATAAAAGTAAAATTTTTGTCTGGTGATTTCTTGACCATAGTGGAACATAGGAATGAAAGGTGATTGGGATATATTCTGTCCCGACCCCTCCCCACAAAGTGTACCCCTCCTTGGTTGGCAATGTGATAAAAGAGATAATTCCCCCCCCCCCCCCCCCCGAGTCCCACCTCCAATAGGCCCCGGGTTGGTGACTAGCAATGAGGGTCTACTAAACACACAAATGGGAGGCATTACCCACTAAAAGAACACATGGTGAAGAGAGAGATAAGATAGACACCAACCAACTCCAAATAAGAATTGAAATATAAAATAAAACCCAAGTGAAATATATAATGTCATTCAAATGTAATACAACTGGAAAGGAAAAACTTCAAATACCCAAAAAAATGTAAAAACAACAGCAACCACCAGCCCGAACAACTCCTACAACCCCAATCTAGTAGAAACAAGCTTCATCTCCAACCTGCTCTAAGTGACCAGAAAAGATTTATATATACATAGGGTGATTATAACAGAATACTCAGTAGGATCCTCCCCAAAGCCTCTTGTGCAATAGTAAAGAAAGCATGCTAAAGCACAGTAAAAAACATGTGAAACTAACTCGTCACCTAAATAGGTATACTAAGTTCCCAGCCTCACCCTGGCTACTCTAACCAAGTAATGCATAAAAGAATATATCTTATTATAAATAATATAATGTGTACCCCACTACTTCTTCCCCACTGGTTTTCCACATTTCTCCTATTTCGCACGTCCTAAGAATCTCTCTCCAAAAAGGCTTGCCCATAGACACCTAGGAGATGCACCACACTATGCACCTCTTGCAACAAAACCACCACCTCAACACACCAAAGTAACTAGGTAGTTTTCGAGAGCACCCATAGCTCGCATAACAAGTATCATACTTTGAGTATTATACCTCAAGCCATCAAAGCCCACACACCGGGTAAGGATCCTCAAGCCATCATAGCCTATACATGTTACACCTATAGTATTCCATAGAAAAATATATCCAGAATATATGTATGTGAATAACCACAATCCATTATATCCCTCTACACACATATATGGGAAAAATTAACCAATGTGCCCGCCAAAAAAAGTAAATACCAAGAGAAGAGAGCGGGGCCAAAAGGGGTAGTCGACCATCCATCCTCCCACTATAATGATTGGGAAATCACCCCCTAGAGGATCAGAATCCCCGGGATGTAATTTTCCCTCACTGAAAGGGTGCAGTAGCGTATAGAAACAAAAAAAGTATAGAATATACTATATCTCACATAAACGCCATGGGCATAACCTAGTATTAGACGCAACGGAAGCTAACGCCTCTCAGTCTCTGGGATGTTACTTCTAAACAACGTATCCTAAAATCACACAACCATTTTAAGACCTTTATTAGATTACTTCATTCCATTTTTATGGGTTACACTTTGCATTAATTAATTCAATAAACATTAATTAACCATGATAAATTCCACGTTAATGTTTATTTTCATCACACCCAATGTCCACTGTTCCTTTGAAATTCCAACCTCATCATTATGTTCTAGAAACTCCACCCCCATGGGTAAACACCATTTATTAAATTATTCATTATAGAAAATACCTTCCTGCTTTCCTACGAATTCTAGAAAAACATTCTATACTACTAAACACAAGGGGGCTCAAAACGGTGAGTATATGTAATACTGGTTGAGTTTTAGCCCCTTATAACAAGAGGATATACCCATCCTTCCTTGAGAATCTATACATGGAATTAAAGTGTCATACCCCACGTGTCTTCACCTCTTTCAGAAGAAGGGTAATTAAGTCCAGCTTCCATGAGCAGTGGGAAAAATAAATAAGATTTACAAGAAAAAAAATAGCTAGTATCCAACAACCACATGCATCCCATTCCAACATCCCTAGTGTCCTCCCTGACACACGCATGCATAAAATGATGCCTCTCTCCACTCTAGGCATCATCTGCTGCCACAAACAAAATGGCCTCCATGCCTCCACATATTACCACAACCATCCAGGCTCACATAAATACAGAAGCAGCAGTAAAACAAACATCTTCACAATTGGGCTCTTGGCCCTTAAACAAATAAGAGGTTAACTCAGAACCATGAAAGAAATTATCTTTTAACAACCAACAGTTATTTCATCCATCTTGGATTAACTGATTTTTTATTTGTTGGTTCTAAATTTTGGAAGCCTAATACAAAGCTATCACAAATAAATGAACCTCCTTACTGAACCAATTTGATTAACATCAAATTACAAAAAAACAATTTTTGTTTACATTCCACTTTACCTTTTGGCAAACAATTATCAATTAGTCCCGGTTTACGATATTTACCGATTTACATCAAGAACAATCCTAAATTTCACACTATCTATTAAAAACAAGAGGTAATAACATATGATCGATATAAATTTAATTATTCGGTTCAAATATTTATTATGTCAATTCCATTATTATCTAGTTGGATAAAACATTCTAAATATACAATTTCACATAAAATAAAGAGAAGCAATAGATCCCTTACCTCAAACAGTTTGTCACGTTCTGTATCAAAACAATGGGTCACAATCCTCCTCTCGCGCCAACTGCATCCACCCGAGGATGCCAATATATGACCACACCAACCAACCCCCAAGAAAAACCCCATTATAAGCATGGATATTACATGCTATAATACGGAAAGGGTAAACATGAGAAGACATTTCCCAATGTAATGATGATAAAACATACCGTATATCGAAGATTGATCGATACAGCTTGGTTGCATCCAAATAGAGCAGAACCAATTTGAGGAGTAATGTTTGATTGTGAAACTCCTATAGGAAGTATTGAAAGGATCTAGTATCTCATAGCCGAGAACAAAGATGAAGAACACGGGAGGAAGATATATGTCCCCTTTGAAGATTTAATGGGGCGATGGCTTAACATACTCTTAATTCCCCATTAAAAACAGATCACATCACACCATGCGATTTGACCATGTAAAAAACATCCTGAGCCATAAAAATAATTAAAATTGGATTTATGGCATTTGAATCGGCCTTAAGAGTCCTTAAAATAAGGATTTAAATTTATTTTACGTCAAAGGAAACGTCAAAGGGGCGAAACTATATGAAGTTGGAAACACTATACAACTACTGTTACTACACACCTACCATTATTGTACACCTACCATTAGAGCTTACCAGTGGTGGTTACCGATAGAGCTCACCATTCTTTAAACACTGTACACCAACCATTATTGTACACCTACCGTTACTATGCACCTACCAATAGAGGTTACTGATAGGCCTCACTATTCTGGAAACACTGTATACCTACTGTTACTGTACACCTGCCGTTACTATACACCTACTATTATTGTACACCTACCGTTAGAGGTTATCGATAGACCTCACCATTCTGAAATCACTGTACACTTACCATTACTGTACACCTACCGTTACTGTACACCTACCGTTACTATACACATACCGTTAGAGGTTATTAATAGATGTTACCGATAGACATAACCATCCTAGAAACATTGTACACCTACAATTGTTGTTTACAGAATTGGAAATTTAGAAAAGTGTTGGGGATAACTCACCTTGACCTGCCGGAACACCTCAAACAGCACGTTTTCACAAAGTAATGGACCATAGAGGTCCGGGCCATTACATCAGATACCTCTCAAACCATTCTCATCCCATAGAAGTCAAAACCAAACTATAGAGAGAGAAAAAAGAAATGGGTTTCGAACAACCATCCATCGAGATACCACTGAAAAGAGAGCAAGCCATAGAACAACAAAAGAAATTCATAAATAAAACATGAAAGGATTAACCACAAAGGGAACATCATTACATGAAAAGATTTAAACATCAATCAACTTTGGGTAATGAACACATATCTATGAATCAAATTCCCAGGTACTCTCCTCCAGGCCACCATGTCGCCATAAGTCACGAACTAAGGGGATATAATGCCCGCAAAACACCTTCTACTTGCAGTCTTGGACCTTCAAAGGTTACTCCTTGAAGGTTTCATCATCATCAACATCTATCTCTCCCCAATAGATTATGTGAGAGTCATCATGAAGATAATGACGAAGCTATGATACATGGAAAACATCATGTATCCGACTCATCTATGGTGTAAGTGCAACTCGATACGCCATGGCTCCAACACGTGCTTACACCTCGAATGGCCCAACAAACCAGGGAGAATGCTTACTTCCCTGACCAAACCATCATTGCCCACGATGGGGAGTCACCTTAAAAAACACATGATCCCAATCATTAAACTATAAGGGTCTCCATCTTTGATCAGCATATTATTTCTGACGATCTTGTGCTGTCTTCATCCCCTCATGAACCACCTGAACCATATCTCTTGTATTCTGCACCAGTTCTGATCCGAGAATTGCTGACTCTCCGACCCCAGCACAGCACAACGGAGAACGGAATTTCCAACCACAAAAGTCTTCCAAAGGTTCCATACCTATGGTGGAGTGAAAAATATTATTGTAAGTGAACTCCACAAAGGGTAAGTGCCTTATCCATGAGCCTCCAAATCAAGAACATAAGAGCGTAACATGTATTCAAGAGTCTGGATGGTTCACTCTATCTAACCATCTGTTTGAAGATAAAAACCAGTGCTTAAGGCATAGTCTAGAACCGAAAGCATGTTGGAGATCTCTCCTCACCCTGGGGTAAAACGAGGATCTCGATAAAAACTGATCGTTCTAGGGACTCCATGAAGTCTCACCACCACCTCTAGATACTGCCTCTACAAGAAATTCACTAAGATCGACTCCTTGACCACATTTAAGTGTGAAAATTTTCTTAAATGATCCACTACCACCCATATAGCATTATGTACTCCTAGAGCATGAGGTAAACCAGTAACAATATCCCTTTAGATGTCATCCCAAATCCACTGAGGAATCTCTAATGTCTGGAGAAGACAACCAGGAACACAGTGTTCGACCCACACCTTCTGGAAGACTAAACATCGAGACACAAACTCTGCCACTACACGCTTCAGCCTAGTCCACCAAAACAGACTCCTCAATGATTGGTACATCATTGTCACACCAGGACGTACTGCTAAAGGAAATATACAGAACTCTCTGAGAACTGTCTTGCACATCATCAAGGGAAAAAATAGCCTTCCCTGATACACCACTCGGTGTTGTTCATACTCCGACCAACCATCAGGGGCCTCACCACAAACAACCCGGTCTCTCCAGACCTCCACCTCTAGATCTCCCAAATAGAACTCTTCCACCATCAGCATCAGGGATGATTGTACCATCATCTGAAAAAGACATCCTCTACCCCCAACTTCTCCCATATCAAGATGTAATGTTGATAGTTCTTCCATTACACTGATGGAAATCACAAAATTCATGCACATCATCACTACGTGACTTTCGGCTCATCGCATCAACTAAAACATTCCCTTTTCGATGTGTATATGATATTTCGAGGTCGTATTCTTGTATGAACTCCATCCACCGATGTTTTCATACATTCAAGTCGTGCTAGGAGAAAACATACCTCAAACTCTTATAATCAGTGAAAACCAGAATGCGTTAACCAATGAGGTAATGTCTCCACAACTTCAGATTAAAAACCATAGATTCCAACTCAAGACCAAGGTTGGAATAGTTGCGTTCATGGGGATGCAACTGCCGAGACCTGTAAGAAACAACTGACATCTACTGTAAGAGAACACAACCTAACCCCAGATGTGAATTAGCATAGATAACAGCAAAATGAACTCCCTCAGCTGGAAGACAATGGACTGGAGCACTTACTAACATTTCCATTAGATACTCGAAATCTGAAAAACACTGATCAGTCGATATGAATTCTTGATCCTTCAGGTTCAAAGTTGTTAGTGGAGTCGCAAGTCATAATAAATCTACTACGAACCTTCTGTAGTATCCTAGAAGACCATGGAAACTTTGAAACATTGAAACTGTTTTGGGGGATTCCTACGACACAACTGCTTTTATCTTCAATGGATCCACATATACTCCCTATTGGGACACAAAATTCTCTATAAAAGTGACTTCTTGAGCCCAAAACTCACACTTCAACAACTTCTCGAACATCTTATGTGGATGAAGAACTCTCAAAACAGCTTGCAGCTGATCTGCATGCTCCTCCTCAGATGTGGAGTAAACAAGGATTTCATTGATGAAACCTACCATGAACATGTCCAGTAACTCAGGGAAGAGAGAATTCATCAGTCCCATAAATACAGATGGAGAATTCATCATGAATAATGGCATTACAACGAACTCATAATTCCCATGACGACAACGAAAAGCAGTCTTCGGGATATCCTCATCCTTCACACGCATCTGATGATATCCCAACTGCAAGTCAATCTTTGAGAACCAACTTTCACCCTTTAGTAGATCAAATAAATCATCAATCCCCAGAAAAGAAGATCCATTCTTTATTGTCACTTTGTTTAAGTGATGATAAACAACACAGAACCGCAAACTGCCATCGGCCTTCTTCATGAAATAAACTGGTGCACCCCATGGCTTCACACATGGATGAACAAAACCGCTCTGTAATAGATCATCAAGATGTATATGTATCTCTCGTAACATATAAAGGTCCATCCTATATGGATACATAGAGATAAGAGAGGCTCTTGGATGTAGCTTGACCCCAAACCCATTATCTCATCAAGGGGGTAATGCTACAACCTCTTCTGGAAATTCATAAGGGTACTCCCCTACAACCCATGGAAACGCCAACTGCTAAACCTCTGGAGAACTCATCATAATCTCATCCATCATGGATGATAAGGATGGAACATACTTATGAACCATCTGAGGATCTCGCTAACCAACAAACACCATTGGCTCTCCATCCACACCAATGAAGTTGACCTTATTCTTGAATAAATCCATGATATCCTGCACCAAATACAACCAATCCATGCTAAGGATGAAATCATATGTTTGTATTCGTAAAGATAAGAAATCACCCCAAGGGAGGTGTTTCCCCAACACTAGCTCACAGTCTCTACATACTTCAAAAAATTCAGTTTGACCTCCAACTGGCGTGGTTAACACCAAGGGCACTAGAATCCCTTCTACCTCATGTCCCAAAGCATGGGCTATGGTAGATGATATGAAGGTGTGTGTCACTCCTAAATCAATCAAGGCATACACCAAGGTAGAAAAAAACAAAGGGTACCCCGAACGACATTGGGCTCACCTAGAGCTAGAAATGCTAGAGCATGAAGTTGACAACGACCTCCTCCACGGACTGTCTGGTCCTGATGAAAACAACCACCACGGTCGTGCTCTACTCTCTTGGGACAGGGAGTATCATGGGGATGTCCTCTACCTACCCCATCCACCCTTTGCTGAACAAAAACTCTTCTAACTTGAAAACTGAGAACCTTGGACCCCAGCACTGCTTCGTGAGGAATCATGCAAATTCCCCTCTTGTGATGATCAATTCCTGGCCGAAGTCATCTCGACAACCTCTGCCCTTGCCAGCACCTCAAGATATGGTTTCAGCATAAATGGGGTGACCTGGTGTTGGATCTCTTGACACAAATCCTCCTCGAAATTCTTCTCCCTAGCCTCCTCATCTGGAAGCAGGTTTGAAGAATATCGTAAAAGGTTCCAGAAACGGATTCCAAACTCTCGAAAAGTAGAGCTCCCATGTTGAATGGTAAGAAGCTCCTAACGACTAGAGGCCTTCGCAGTCGAATAATTATGATCGACTGTAATCCTGTATCGAAACTCCTCCAATGATATTGCTGAATCCTCATGATCCCCGAGGAACAATAACCACTGCTGCCTCGTTGCTCCACACAACATCGTCACAACCAAGGGCACCCAGTGCTCCTTCCGAGCACGAATTGTACTGAAGATGATCTCGACCTCCTCTAACTAGTCATTTGTGAATGCATCTGAAACAGAGCCCTCATAATTATATAGACTCTGGTGCTGAAACTCTCATAGTTTCTTCCTCCAATTGTCATCGTCATCAACCTCTACCCGGCGGCGATCTACTGGAATAGCCAGCTGGACAATTTCTTGTGCAAACCTGACGAGGACGTCGACCTGGATCCATACCTATAAAATAACAAATCATTAAAGGTCCTAAACCTGTAATATGGATGACTCAACATTAATTAATTAATTATTTTCTTTTATTAATTTTATGATAACCTATCCCAGGGTCTACCAATTCAAACACAGACACAAGGAGGAATGATTCGTGATCCATTCCTAGGTATCTACCTACAACTAGTACCACTTTGATTTGTAGCCATTGTAAACATAATGATTTGTAAATCATATCATAGGGGTCCCTAATCTCCTATGTCTCAGTCAGTCTCTAGTGTTTACCTCACTTGATAATCATGAATGACACTATTTCCCTACCAACCCATGCAACCTCACATGTTCCTAACTCCAAATTCTATCCTATACCTCAACTAGACCATTGATACCACTCTGTCACGAACCCCTCCCAACAATGTGTACACCTCCTAGGTCGGAAATGTGAGAAGGGAGATAATGACCCCTGATTCCTGCATCCAGTAGGCCCCAGGTCGGAAAATTTCACCGAGGGTATAATTAACACACAAATGGGAGGCATTACCCTCGAAGAGAACACATGCGTAAGAGGGAGATATGTTAGACTCCAACCAAATCAAACATTAAACTGAAATATAAAAGAAACCCCAAGTTCACATAGGTAATGTCATGGAATAGTACTACAACTGGAAGGGAAAAACTGCAAGTACCCAAAATAAAGTAAAAATAACAGCAGCCACTAGCCCGAACTACTCCGGAAACCCTACGCTAGTAGAAATAAGCATGATCTCCAACCTGTACCAGGTGACCTGTAAAACAGTTTATATATTTATAGGGTGAGTATAACAGTATACTCAGTAGGATCCCTCTCAAATCCTATCGTGCAAAAGTAAAGAAAGCATGCTAAAGCACAGTAAACAACAAGTGAAACTTACTCATCACCTAAACAGGTATACTAAGTTCCCAGCCTCACTATGGCTACTCTCACCAAGTAACTCATACAAGAATATATCATATAATAAATAATATCAAGGGTACCCCACTACTAATTCCCCACTGGTTTGATGTTTTCCTCAAAGTTGCGCGTCCTGAGAATCTCTCTCCGAAAAGGCTTTCTCGCAGACTCCTGGGCGAAGCACCACAATATGGACCTCGTGCAGCAAAACCACCACGTCCACACACCAAAGTAACAAGGTAGTTTCCAGGAGCCACGACAGCTCACATAGCGTGTATCATACATCGGGTATTATACCTCAAGCCATCACTACCCATACACTGAGTAAGGATTATCAATCCATCACAACCTATACACATTACACATATAATAGTCCATAGAAAACATTATCCTGAATATATTTGTGTGAATAACCACAAACCATTACTACACTCTACACACATATATGGGGAAAACTAGACAATGTTCCTGCCAGCACAAGTAACTACCAAGAGAAGAGAGTGGGGACAAAGGGGGTATTCATCAATCTATCCTCCCACCAGAATGTTGGGGAACCCCCCCCCCCCCCCCCCCAAGGCTCAAAATCCCCGGGGCATCAATTTACCTTACTGACAGGGTGGTGTAGTATATAGAAACACAAAAGGTATAGAATATACTATAACTCACAACCACACTATGGGCATAACCTAGTCATAGACACAACTACAACTATCTTCTCTCGGACTCTAGGCAGATACTTCTGAGACTATGTATCCTATATGCACAAAACCATTTAAATATCTATATTAGATTACATCATTCCCTTTTTATCAGTTATAGTTTAAATTAATTAATTCTTTAAACATTAATTAACTATGAACATTTCCACCTTAAAAATCATTAACATCGCACCCAAAGTCCATTGTTCCATAAAAATTACAACCTCATCATTATGTTCCAGCAACTCCATCCCCATGGATTAACACCATTTATCCAATTATTCATTATAGAAAATACTTTCCACATTTCTAGGTGTTCTAGAAAAATCATTCTATTCTACTAAACACAAGGGGGCTCAGCATGATGAGTAGATGTACTACACGTTGATTCTTTGCCGCTTATAGAAAGAGAATATACACATCCATCCTTGTGAAGATAAAAAAGGAAAGCACGTGGCATACCCAACGAGTCTTCATGTATTTTGGAAAAAAGGTAAGTAGGACCAGCTTCCTTGAGCAGTGGGAAAAGTAAAGAAGATAAACAACCAAATAAATAGCAAGCATTTAATAATCACATCCATCCTATTCCGACATCCCTAGTGTCCTCCCCGACACCCACATGCATAAACCTATGCATCTCTCCACTCTAGGTTTCATCTTCAACCACAACCAAAAAGGCCACCATGACTCCACATATTACCACAACAATCCAGGCTCAGATCAAATCCCAAGTATCAGTAAAACAAACATCTTCACAATTGGGCTCTTGGTCCTTAAACAAACAAGAGCGTAACTCATAAAAGTGTGAGAGATTATATTTTAACAACCAATAGTTCTTTAATATATCTTGGATTCATTGATTTATTATTCCTTTGTTCAAAATTCAGGATTCCAAATAGTAAGATATCACAAATAAATAAACATGCTTACTGCACCAATTTGATTACCATAAAATTACAACAAAAACAAGATTCATTTACATGCCTCCTTATTATTATCCAATAAATGATCAATTAATCTCGGTTTACATTATTTCACAATTTCCAACATAAACAAGCTTAAATATCACACTATATAGGGAAAACAAGAAGTAATAACATATGATCGATATCAATTTCTTTATCAGGTCAAAATATTTATTATGTTAATTCCATTTTCATCTAGTGTGATAAAACATGCTAAAGATATAGTTGCACAAAAAATAAAGAGAAGAAACAAATCCCCTACCTCAAATAGTTTTTCATGTTCTTTATCCACCCAAAGGGTTAAGATCCTCCTCTTGCGACAACTACATCCACCCGAGGATGCCACTATACGACCGCACCAACCAAAACCCAAGAAAAAACCCATTAGAGGCATGGAGATTACATGTTATAATATGGAAAGGAGAAACAATAGAAGATGTTCCCCAATTTTATGATGATAAAACATACCTTATATCAAAGATTGATCGATACAGCTTGGTTTCATCAAAACATAGTGGAACCAATCTGAGGAGAAAAGTTTAATTGTGAAACTCATACGGGAAGGATTGAATGGTTTTAGCGTCTCATAGCCGAGAACAAAGAGGATGAAAAAGAAGGAAGATATCTTCTCCCTTTTGAATATTTAGTGGGGCTAAGGTTTATAATACACATAATTCCCCATTAAAAGTGGATCGCATTAAACCACGCAGTTTGACCATGTAAAAACATCCTGATCCATTTGAATAATTAATATTGGATTTATGGACTTTGAATCTACCTTAAGAGTCCTTAAATTATGTCTTTAAATGTATTTTACATTAAAGAAAATGTCAAAGGGGCAGAACTATAGAAAGCTGGAATCATTGTACAACTACTGTTATTGTACACCTACTATTACTATTCACATACCGTTAGAGGTTACCAGTAGAGGTCACTGATAGACCTCACCGTTATAGAAACACAGTACACCTACTGTTACTGTACACATTCCGTTACTCTTCCCCTACCGTTATAGGTTACTGATGGGCCTCACCATTCTGGAAACACTGTACACCTACTATTACTATACACCTACCATTACTGTACACCTAGTGTTATTGTACACCTACCATTAGAGGTTACCGATAGAGGTTATCGATAGACCTCGACATTCTGGAAATATTGTACACCTGCTATTACTATACACCTACCGTTACTGTAAACCTACTGTTACTACACACCTACCATTAGATGTTATTGATAGACCTCACCTTTCTGGAAATATTGTACACCTACCATTACTGTTCACAAAATTGGAAAATTGAAAAGTGTTGGGGATAAGTCACCTTGACCTCCCAGAACACCTCAAACACCACATTTTCAAAATGTAGAGGACCGGAGAGGTTCGGGCCATTAAATATTCTCTTAATTATTGGTTTAAGGAGATAGATTTTTTGAAGGATTATATTGATAAATCATTGAAAAAGTGTTCATGTTATATAATTTTTAGGCATGAAAATCATTTTTATTTTGTAACACTATTTGGTGGTGGATCAGTTGTTTATGTCATATTACATTAGGGTAGTGAAATGTTTATGTATTATATCTATAATTTTAATGGAGATGAATTATTTAATTATAGGGGAAATGCTAATAATGGATTATATAATTGGTTTGTTTATTTTGGGTTAATATTGTATAAAAAAGCAAGAAAATCACTAAAATTTTAATGGATTACAAGTGAATTATATGAGAGAATGTTTTGATCCAATACTATTATTGAAATAATGAAAGGATCAAATTATGTAGTATCTAATGGAAACCCGGCATAAGAATTTTTAGGATACAGATTTTGGAAAAAATCTATCCACACACAACACTATAATATTTTTTTATTTTTCTTACAATCACTATTGTAATCGTCATCATGCACTCTTTTAATGGAGGATCCCTATTTATAAAAATATGAATTCCTATGTCAATGAGTGATGATGTAATATATATATATATATAATATTTATATGAAATGTTAAAAAATAAATGGATAGTGTTTTTTTGAATTTTTATTATTAAGAACTAGTTTTATATATACTCTAATAGTATATGTGTTTTTATTATCTTTAAACTCGAGTAGAAATTAGTAACCTAACATGTAACTCAAGTGTTTCTCTAAATTCTTTCACTTTTGATTATTTTGATTATTATATATGTTTTTAATTTATATACTAAGGCACAAAATGTTTCCTATATTCATTTCTGATGTGTTTGTGTGTGTATTCTATACATCATTCTCCAATCGATTTTTACTTTTTTGTGTTTTTTCTCAATACAGGGCTTGGTAAGTAGTGTAATTACATAATTATCCATTATAGAAATCCATTGGTTATATAGTAAATGTTTTATATTTGAGATCCAAATTATTTCCCTTTGATACATAAAGTTCTTTTTGATGATTTGCAAGAAAATATGTTAAGTTTACTACATCTATGTCCACTGAAAATGATTTTTTATTTCAGAATAATGAATTCATTGTGAAAAGGTTAAGATATTCCACTATCATAACCATATGAAAATGAACTAATTTAGATCTTATATATATATTATATAATTATGAAATGTATTTGGTTTCAAAAAATATATGAACACACTATGTAATTATAGGATTTTTTTTTTAGGAAAAACAATAAAAAGGAATTATTTACATTTATTTTTTCATGAATGATCCTCATATAAAAAAAATAATACTATTATATTATAAATTTTATAATGTAAAATTGGTAAACTAAAACCATAAATTATTTAATTTTCTCAAATATATACTATTTTAACATTGTCATTTCAATTTTTTAAACTAATAAAATTGAAAACGAAAATGGAAAATTATTTATTTATTATGATTGGGAAATTTTAATATTTTGTTTGCATGATATTTATCTTAATCATTTGTAAAACATTATAGTTGTTTATATTTTTATATAATTGTCCATAATCATACATGAAATGAAACCACAAGTATTAACCAAGTAAACAAATATGAAAAATGGGAAATTGATACATTCCTTGAGAATAATGATGAAATTTAAGGTACTTGATCTCTATATTTTTTATTATAAAATTAAATTGAATTATAAAATTTTGGTAGATTATGAATGAAAAATACTAGTTGAGTGTGATACCAAAAAGTACAGTTGGCCATATGTGAATTCAACCTACATTTATAATAAAAATTTGTGTCTCTTATGGCTATAAAAGGAAATGATGTTGATTAATATATGGATTTCTTGATGATTAAACCTCAAAATTTAAGAACATTGATATCTTATGCATTACCATGCTAAATGAAATTGTTTTGGGTATGTTACATAATACAATAGATGAATGTATAGACATCATATACACCATTAAAGAAATAAGTCCACAATGTACCAATAAATACAAGAATAAAATATCATAATTTTTTCATATTAATATTTTTATGACATCTAATTTAAATAAAATTACCTTTAATACAAAAACACTATTTGTGATACATAATATAAGATATTAAGACAATAAATGTCACTTCCAAAGATTAGAGATAAAAAATAATAGAGATGTAGATACTGTAAATACAAAATAACATTGTGATGTATAATAGCCCTCACAAATGAGATATGTAATTTGAAACATATTGATCCAGAAAAATATAATTGTTAATGATGAAGAATAGAAAAAAACTAATGGTTCTTGTTTATAGTAATAAAAACTAGACTTATTTTAAAACTATAGATTATATTTGTTTATGTGGTATGTGATAATAATGTTAGGACTATTGGTATTAATGTATAACAAGATAAAATATATAATAATGTGAAATTAGATATTTTCATTAAGAAGAATGGGATTAACGTAATTGAAATGTTTTGACATTTTATAATAAAATTGTTCAAAATTATGTGGTCTCATTGAAACATTAATTACATGTGTATAAGTGAAACTTGTATGTAGAGGGTATCAACTATTATGAATCATTTTCTCTCAATTAATTGTTACAAACCATTTAACATTATCATGTAATAGAAATGTAATGTAGTTAATGTTTTTAAATAATACTTAACTATTTCAGGACGTACCCACTTTGAGACTAACCATGAGATAAAGATGAGATAATGTGGGATTTTTGAAACCTATTATGAGTAGGATGAGTGTTTATATTGGACATCATGTGTATAAAATCTCATAGAAAATGAATTTTCCCAACGATAATCCAAAATAAAACAAATACATATGGAAATATAAAATTCTATATATGTATAATGATTACTGGATAAATTAAAAAATTCACTAACATTATATGAAAATAAATACTCAATTATAATAAATAGAAATTTCAATAAATTAACATATTCATTATTATATGGGGAATATATGTCAATATTTTCTCAAATAATGATTGAAACAAGAAACCAAATTTCAAATTTAGTGTTTCTAAAAACCCCCACTATTATAATCCAAATAATATGGAAACTAATAATATACATTATTTTTTACTATAAACATACAAATTTAGTTCCTTTATTATACACCACATGTTAATATAAATGAATTATACAAATAAATCAGTGAATATTAAGAGGATAAAACATAATTACAAACCAACACATATTAATTATATCCATATCTAACTAAAATTGACTTTAGTAGAATATTAATTATATATAATATATATACAACATATATATTGAATAATAAAATTCCATAGATATAAATTGGATCTATCACACCATATCTAATAAGATATCAAACTATCATTCTCAATGTGAAATGTCATATCTTATAAGACCAAAATTGTTCATTGAATACTAGAAAATGGATTAGAATAGATGTTTATACAATTTTCTATCACCACACTATATTTTTGTCAAACTAATCCTTGAGTGTAATATTCTTGGAAATGTTCAATCATGAGTAATAAAATCATGTCGCTGCATAGATTAAATCATGCATCCTCATGTACAAAATGATTTTTACAAGAATGGTGATACTAAAGGATATCGTGGGTTGAGTATACCTATTGGTTAAAGTAGAAAAAATTAGTGAACATTGATAATAAATAAATTTATTAGAATACATTAACTCGATCCTTTCATTGTCACTTAAAAATAATCCAAAATATATACCCGTAATTAAATATATGGGTAATCATATAGTTAACTAAAATATCCACAATGTAATCGCAAACAAAAAATAATAAAAATAAATAATTATTTTAAGGAAATTTCATATCCCAGCATATATTAACCAATTGACTCCGACATGATCACCCATCATACATAAGGTCCTTTACCTTATCCAATCCGTTAACCATGAAATATTCTCACATATCAAAGGTGTATGGATAAAGGTGTGAGTAAAACTCAACAATACAATGCTAATGGTTTCAAAAACAAATCAAATCTGAATTTAGTATATACTAATTTTTATAGAATTAAATTATGGTGTGACATAAACATTAAGAAAAATAAATATATATTCATCCTCAATGAAAAGGGCGGAACCCAGGGTCAACCATACATTCACGAATAGTTTTGTATTTATTTCTCTATAATTGAATAATTATATATATATATATATATATATGGGAACACCATACACTTATAATCATATCAATAGAACCCAAAAATAAAAATATTAATATTGTGCATACCATTCCATGAGAATAAAATAATGTTCCTCAAAAATAATAATTGGAAAAGTTGGTATATCAATCCATTTGTATCACATCAAAAATCCCAAAAGGTAATAATAATAATTACAGGAACACTATATTATTGGAATCACATCAAGACCCCGAATAACTAATAACAAAATAACATGAATTCCATATCTATGAATATAAATTATGGCCCCCCATAATATATATCATAAGGATTGACATACCAAAATCCATTGAATCTAATCAAGTTCCCTAATAAGAAATATCATAATAACCATATGTCTTCACTTCATTAACCAAATAATTCCCAAAAATACGATGTCCGTGAATTTATTAAAAAAAAGGTGCATTAATATTTAATTCAAATTAATCTCATGATAATATGGTATATTCTAATAGACATGGAAAATTTCACTAGTCATTTTGTAATCCCATGATGATATAAGAGTTGAAGATTTATTCTTGTCTTCATTTATAAGGGTCGACCCACCTTACATGTAGGAATATAGTTCAGTATTTACTCACCAATGGTTGACATAAAAATATGGAAGGAGATAATAAATTTATTTAATGGTCATTATTCAATTTAAAATTACAAAATGTGTCGGGACAACACCACATTCTATATAAATGAACATAGAATCATGGAATAAATGAAATGCTGAGACCACCTATATAAGACATATTGACTTTTAAATTATTTTAATGAGATCCACTTCGTGAATGGAATTATTGATCCCCTAGTCCAAATTCATTAAAAAATAAACCAAAATAGTCTTTAAAGAGAGATATGATTTAAATTAGTCATTGGAACAATGAAACGCAATATTGAACATAATATATAAACATCTGGATGTATAAAATTTACTGATGGAGGAATGATGATGGTTTTTATTTTTTAGGATAAATCAACTCATTGATACATTAATAACCCTACCTTAAATATCACATGTGATCTCACCAATGTGTGTAACTTCCCCCTAATGATTAGTGGAATAATTTTTCCATTTAAATAATATAATATTCAATTCAATTGTGATGTTATGCCCACCATGACTGTTGTGGATCCAATTTCAAAAGGTCAATAATTACCAACATAGTTAATAGTTGTGGTCTGGAGATAAATCCAAAGCGATTTTATACCAACAAATAATATCACCATAGTGTGGTGATTTGATCATGAATTTGGGTTATAGATAGACTCCCCAATCCATAAACTCATTAAAATGACTATCCTTGGAATGTTGATCTCCCTATTTGACACAAGAGAACTCCATGTGAAATAAATCATATACTATGGTGTGATTATTCACATTTTGTACAGTAAAATTCCCAAAATTAAAATAAAAATGCACTCAGAACCTTATAATATTGGTCCCATGAAAATTATAGTTGTATAGAATAGTGGGGGATGTAATTTCATTTTTTCAACAATTTAAAAAATTAGATTTTTATAATGTTAATTAAAATAATTAAAATAAATTATACAATGTTAGTTTTATAGTGGTTAATAACTAAATGATCTTACTCCTCTCTTCAACCCTCACATAAAATGAGATAAATGAAACCCGATATAATGTAATCTTACAATAATATTTTCACAAATGGTATCATAACCCAATTACAATGCATTTTCCCATGGTGACTAAAACCCAATACTAACAAGCCTTTTCATCCATTGGTAATATCCTGAACTATATTAATTTTTCCAAACCATGATGCACAACCCAATTCCAAACATTTTTTCAAGATTCAAAACCAACAATAATACATTTTAAAATGGATTATAACACATTTTAATGCTTTCAAATTGAGTTATTATCATGAATTTTATCCATAGAACTAGATGAACACTTCAATATCTATGTTTTGAGGGAATAATGAATTATCTATATGTAATGGATTTGATAATTGAAGCTTTATTTAGAGTGGGGGTTGATTTCCAAAGTATTTTGTACATGTACATTCGAATAAAAATTTATATCTTTTTTCCTCACTATGAACTAGCTCAATATACTATATATATAGTGTTTCTTTATTCAAATTATTATTCAATTGTAATGATCATTGCAAATTTATTTTCACCAAAGTAAATGTAATCCAAGATACATCAATGATTTAAATAATATTTTTCGATACTTATTTCCCACATATTTTCCAAGTGTAAATATAAAACATTACACATGTCTACATATGTCAAAATCATGTAAAACAAATAAAAACTATAGATTGGAACTCATTAGAAAAATTATTATTTTAGTAAACACATTCATAATTTTGAGTGTTAATGTTATTATAAAACTCACTGATATGGTATGAGATTTCATATCCACATTTCAACTGATTTAAACTAAATTGTTTCTTGTTTAAGAAAATTTAAATTGTTGATATATATGATTATTACAATGAAAATATCATTTATTCCATCATAAAAAATTTAAAAATTTTCACATGAATTAAAAATAATTATTCAATAATTTTGGAAGAAATTAAAGAAAAAAAATATTCATAATACACATGAACCACATTTAAATTTGAAACATATGGAAAAATTAAAATAGTTTAGGTTTATGAAAAATATTTAGAAATTATCACTACCACCTAGGCACATCATTAGTAACAATATTTTAAATATACCAAGAAATTAATGATAATAATTGTTTTTCCCTATGTAACTTACTACCCTTACATAAACACTAGATAAACTAGCTTACCTTTATGTGAAAACCTAGTAACCTTTACTTGTGTATTAAATAATTGTTAGTACCCTCACACAAGGGTTGAAAACAAATATCTACCCTTACATGAGTCTCTAGTTACCCTTACATGGTTTCAGAAAATACACTTATACTATTACATGAGACTCAATTTACCATTATTCATGTTTTGGAAAGATAGTAGTACCTATTTGTTAGATAAACTAACCTTTACAGGAGAATCATATGACTGATCTATAGATATTGAAAAAGAGATGATACCCTTATGTAGGATTGGATAAACATTATATAGGTAGATATATATTATTATGTGAAAACAACCCTAGGGTTCCACTTTTTAGAAAATATTAAAAATCATAGGTTACACAAATTTAATCATTAAAATTTATTAGTTACCTTATATAACTATAAGATTGATATCTTCCCATTGCGTGACTATTATATTTCATTGGTTATCTTCAAAAAACTATTTGAATTCATGGGATAACCGTAAGTGACTATTATTATTCTTTAAATTTACCTTTATGTAATTATTATAATCGTAGATATACGAATATGTAGCTCTAGAAAAATCAATACACCCTTACATAGCAAACAGAATCTTATGGTTACCATCATGAAACTCATATAAACATACGATCATCTTTACATATGTCAATAAAATTATACCTACCTTTATGAAACACATATAAATAAATTATTACCTTTAAGAAACTCATATAGTCTTATTTTTTGCTCTAACATGCTCAGTAAAACGATAACTACCCATACAAAACACATGAATACAAATATTTTCCATTATGAAACACTATAAAATTTCATTTCAAATCCCTAATAGATATATTTTTACTAGAAAATAAAATATAAAATTTTCAATAATGTAATAATCAATAACGTTGTTAAATATGAAGATAAGTATATTAAAAAATATTAATTTATAAAAAAATTGTCTCATTATTTAATCAATACCCAATATAAAAAACTAAATATCACAATTATTAATCATATAAAATATATATTAATCATAACATGGTATTTTTTAATTACTAAAACATAATTGGTGAATGTGATCCAAATGATCCACTTAAATGTTATCCCCCTTCTTTATAATTACAAAAAAAAAATTCAAAAAAATCTCCCCATTTTAAATTTACTATGTTGTGAAAACTTTTATATTAAATACCTTCATTGAAATGAAAATATTTCTCCCTATTATTAATTAATATAGTGTTATGCACCAATTATATTTCACAAAAATTAATATAAACACAGTGGATAACATTTAGAAACATTAATATTTTGAATCATGTATCGTGAAACCAAAATAAATCATTCAATTGATAGAATATAAGTTACCTAATGTGAGAAGATTCTTAAAATATTTTTGTGTAAAATAATGAGAAAACATTCATAAAATCCACATTTATGGAAAATATTATTTCTTATTTTCAGTATCAATAAACTGTTATGCATGATAAGACATAAAATTGTAATATAATAAACAAATGGGTTCAAAAAGATATCAATAGTAAATTATAAACAAAAAAATTATACATTTTATATATTTCCATTAAATATCTACATTTCTGTATATAAACACACTCAAACTCCTTCTAAATACAATTTATATAAATCTAAATTTACATTTTTAGACACTCCATTTTATTTACAGAAGATGAAAACATTTTTAAGATAACCCTGGGATAATTAATGTTCTAAATATCATTAATGGAGAACCGGGGGAGCTATCCATGTCAACCTATATGTAGATACCCATGCATGGCACAATGGTCATGCATCTCCCCTGCACAGGACAACAGGGCTGGACACCCCTATGCTAGACACCTGCGTCATGAACCAGTGTTGTTGACCTTTTCAAACAACCTTTTTGGACCATGGTGACCTACGTTTCATTGAATACGACCCTTGGGATCGTCATTTGGTACACAAAAAACTAAAAAGATTTTCTGGAGATCTTATTGCATAGAACCTTTGCCCAGGTCCCCCAAAACCTCTTTGGTAGCTCTCCAAAACCCTAAAGAAAAGAAACTTAAAGGGTATAGGTGAAGATAAAAGTCCATTCAGGGTCTAAAACAAAAGCAACATTCATGAGTATCATTTTTCCCAAAAGTGAAACCATTTATGCAAGGCCCCTCTCCCGAATCAGGGACCTATGTGAGGACCTTTCTAGGGACACCATAGGAAACCCCAGGTCCTCATGCTAAGTCCTCACCCATGTTTAGTTTTCACTGGTTGTCCAGTGCCTGAGGAATATTTTGCTCGTGTAGGCCTATTCCCCTCCATGTAAACATAATTTTTAATCCCTTGTAGTCCCCGTGTAGTATATTATCATGGAACAACTATGCTAAGCACATGTGGAAAGAATATATGCCAGTAAACCATCAACACTTATTTGATGTAATTCTTGGTAATGACTCTTTTACTTTGGCTCCCTTTCCTATGGTGTAACAAGTAAAACCCACACCAAATTCTCCTGACATACTAAACCATTGAATGTGTCACACCAGCGTGTCCCTATTTGGTTGTGTATTCTTATGGTTAGAGGATTCTCGCACTTTTCATGTTGGCTAATCAGGGTCCTCATAGTGCTTGTGAGTCTCTTTCACTGTGGTCATAAGGAACCCTACCCTAGGGATAGTGTGAGAAAGTTCCCAGTCTCGAATAATAGGGTTTGGGCCTTCTCCTCATCTTCTCGTCTTTGAGATCTAGAGCCTGCCGTTTAATGTAGGGAGGGAAATGATAATTTGTATGTTTCCTTTTGATATGGAACTACATCATCATTCCCTACTACTGAATGGATTTTAGTGTATCCCTCATATATTAAGACCATATCTTTTCTTGTAGGAGGATTCCCTCTGTATCCTACTTACCTCTCAGTAAATATGTTAAAGAGGGTATGGTTTCCCAAGACCTCTCCAATATTTTTTGAATCCTTCACTCTTCATTCTACATAACCTAGATCCATTCTAGGGTAAGGTGAAGAAAATGAAAAGAATCACCCTTTTCCTCTTCCACCGTCATCTCGGGTTAGAGGATGTGTCCATGCTTAGTTCCCCTTACCTCTCCATTTTAGAATTATTTCCTTTTCCATATCTTGATAAAAGAATATGGTGTGGTTTCTCAGATCATTTGATTCCATTATTTTCTCACACAACGAATTACTCATGTGGTCTTATAGGATAATGGTGAAAATTAAATCCACGCGATCCATTCCATTTATTTAATAATGAAAACTCTGATTCATTCGATAATCAGGATATGTAGGATTCACAATTAGGGCCTAAGATCAATGCGAATATTACTCATAAAAAATATGAAATCATAATTCCCCATAATGTGGGAATCATCTATAGGAGTAATACATGAAACAATCCTCCCAAAACACCATTTGTTAATAACTGCTCGTGGTCCCATTTACCAAGAATTATCCTTTGGGGTAATATCAAACTCTTCCTTCTAATTGTTCGGCCATTATTTTTAAAAATACGTGAAACCTTAATCCACTCTATAGGCCATACTCATCTATGAGAAAACCCTATAGAAAGCCTCCATTGTTGAGGTTCATCCAATAAAAACAATGTAGGATTTGATTCCCCTCCAAAAGGGATACATAGGATGCCTCTCTATCTTCCAAACTCGTTCATCTAAAATAAACCCTATTCTCACTAGGTCACTTTCATTGTGGGGTTTACTTCATCCTAGCAATCCATCATCCTTCTCAGTTCCCCAGTATGTTTTTGGTATAACTCCCACATCAAACATTGACTATGAATCTTCAATCAAGATGTCCATTCCACGTTATGCTATACTATTAGGATGGGTACTTATAAAATGACATTAAAAGGTGTGATGTGCTCTATTAAGAGGAATTGGACAATTTGGGTTCTGATTCTATTGAAAAGTTTATGTACAAATCCCATTTATGGGATTGATCCTAATATCAAAAAAACATCCATTTCCTTGGATGAAAATATAGTCCATAGTATCCCACTAAGTGTCCAGCAATCTATCATTTCTTTAATAAAGACTAATGAATATATAATAAGTAAATAACAAGATATAAATGATGAAAACTATTGTATAACTAATTATATCTCCATTGATAATAATCCTCGGATATGTACAGTGGATTCTAAATTATGTAATAGCTATGAATTAGTTGTTAATTAAAGGGTGTCCCAAATTATAATTTGGATTTAATAAATCATTGAAAAATATATCTTAAATATATATGAGAGTCCCATTGTAGAAAATAATTCCCTATTAAGGAATGTGATAATACTGACTTCCCATCCTCTCGACCAATGTGAGTTCTGAAGCATAATCTTCCCAAACTCTCTAAAAGAACCAACTATTGTAAATCATATCATCAGGGGTATAGAACCATTGGGTGTCTCTAGACCTATGAACAAACCAGTTAGAATCCATTCATAAATACTGATTATTAATGCAAACATGATTTCAAGGTATAAAAAAATGGTGAATCCAATTTGAATCCTTAATAATGAAAATAGTATTACACACCCATTTGGCCCCTATCACATGATAAAATAGATCCAAACATTGCAATCACTATGGTATCTATTTTGTCAAATGAGAATATTCTATTACAAAATTTATATTTTATCTTTTTTATATATTAAAGAACATAGCTTCAAAACTCACATCAATCGATTGGAGTCAATTTATATTAAATAAATGAATTCCTAGACAACCACTCAGGCTGAGTCATCATCCATGAAAATGAAACCATCACAAACCAAACGTATTCGATATTGGGTCTCAAAAATGCTGGTGTGGGAGTACCATCAGAATTGTGTGATCCTATCCATAGAAGACACTTAATAATCCCTATATTTCATGATGCCCCACCAATCATCCAACCTGTGATGATAGGTGGTCTTGATACAGATGGCAACCACTGTCGTGTTCAATCATTTCGGGAGATTATCCCATGAATGTGACAACCCAACCTTCATATATCTCAACAGGGTGGAACAAGAGTTCGCATTATGTATTATTTAAGAGATATAGGGTTCCTTACCAAGGTTTCATCCAACAATAACAACCTCAAACATTGTGGGGTAGTAACCCCTCAATAATATTTGGGTGTTTTCATTGCCTATCCAGCCAAAAAACATTGAACATGGGCTTGCAAGACTGACATACTAGATAAAAAATGGGACAATAAGGATTTTTGTGACACTTTCACTCCTTCTGGATAACCCCACTAACCCAATATTCTTGATAATTTCTAGAGGGAACATACACCCATTTACTATCTTTCATCTGTGCACCATACATTATTTGTAGCATTTGAAGAATACCACCATCCAAATTTGGAGGCACACCATGTGTAAGAACGTACACCTATTTGAACTCACCATGTCTACTGGTATATTCTTCTGGTATAACTCAAATAATGTTTTTGGACAATTTTGGTGGAAAACATTGAGAAGGAACACACAACTGCCTTCATTTATGAATCCTTACGGTAGTATCATCTTTTAGGACTTGAAGATGTCACTAGGAAAGTCGGTATGAAAATATATTGGAATACACAACTCTCTACCCCCACAAACTATTACTTTCAGTATCCACCAATAGGAAATGGACGATAGGTGCCGGCACATAAACCTAATCTAGATACGGATTGGGAATATACACCCATTCCAATCATTATAATCAACAATCATGTCCTAGAAATTGTTAATGATTATAAATATAACCCTACACATAATTTATAGACTTTCCATAACATCATAACATCAAAAAAAGTATTTCATGGTGGAAGGACAGATAACATAGTCACCATGATTTAGGTGGCTCATCAACATGTCACCACTGAGCATATACAGACCACTTCTCCCATCCAAGGGGGTCATGTGGAAAGCCCCTAAGTATTATATAGACAACTAGGTCAGTAAATTTCACCCACTATAACTAGAGGAAACTGGATTTTACCATTATCCAATTCAAGGATGGAAAAAATTCCATCCCTTAAATGAGCACTTTTCGTAGAATGTGTCCTAAGTCGCTCCTAAGAAGGAAAACTAGAGAAGGACTAATCAAACATGATGGGAGAATCAAGATATGATCTATGTATTGGCTCTACATAATGATTGATTTCACGGACAACTTATACAGATATATATGGTAGATCAGGATCCTTCCCTATATTTCAAAAATTATGTGAGTATTAGCGGTAATTCCAAAGGCCCTCATCAAGAACATCACCCAGAAATATTTTATCATTTCTACAATCAAACTGATCTCGATAGCCCATCTCTTGATGAGAACTGATACATCTCTCCACATATACAAATGATCAATAACCAAGAAGGCATTCACATTACTATAATCCACCATGGTTTTCATACCAATTATTTTATTCTCTGTAATAAAATTCTCCACATTACTGTTCCATGTTTCCATGAGAAATCGATAATATGAAATTTACTGACGATAACGCTCTTATTTCATGAGGAAATTTTGAAAACAAGGTTATTACTGTCAAATACATTGTAATTGGAATGGGAAACGGTTTATCAACTATAATATGTCCCATGGCGATGGTCCTTCTCTAAAACTCATTTGGATTTCCCTTCTTCTAACACAATAGTGAAAATCCCAACCAATCTCTGTACTTATGAAAAAATGTCAGGAAGCATCAACATTGGTGCGACCAGATATAGTAACCTCTTGAAAAATATGAAGAAAACGACCTTAAAAAGAGAAAATAGATATCCAATGATGATTTTATAGTAATGTTATGTATTTTTTTTGACAACTATGTAAAATTTTATAGGGGAGTTTTCATAACATTATGTGCATGACATTTTTATCAAAATATAAAAAATTATTTGTCACATGAAAGATGAAGTCTTACTATAAAATTAGTATCAAAGTCACATCAATTCAATTGAAGGGTTGAAATTCCAAATTGACTTGAAAGATATCATGTCTTCAAGATATCCAATTATTTTAAAATATAAGGCATCCCTTCAACGTGCATGCCTTGGTGGATTAATGTGGGTGTGAAAGTGGGTCCTATTTACCCAATAGGTGTATGTATCCAATGATGGGTTGCACATGGAGAATTGCATTTAACTACACTACCTAACCATAAAATCCCACCGATGATGGTATCATGAAATTTCATAGACCAAGGCTAGGTCCAAAAAAATCATTTTATTCATATAAAAAGACAATCTCATCAAAAACTTCCCTCGATGACTCCCACTGACATCAGGAGAGATCAAAGAAGTATATTGAGAGACTCTTGTTTTAGGAATATGAGAATATTATTAAATTCTATAACATAGAGTTTTTCATTCATAAAATAGAATAATTGTTAGAAATATCACTTTGATCTTCACAAATGGGTGATTTATGTGTGTGATGAATCATGCACCCAGACAACATTCAAACAAAACTCCGTAATACCAGGATAGAAATCGGGTTAATATCAGCTATGAAAATTATAGGGAAACATTATCCAGCTAGATGGGATATTTTATGACACATACCACATGGCTAGAAAGCAGTTCCAGAAGGGTTGTAATTGTGGAACGGAAACACCCACAACCACATGGATGTGGGTGTTTTTCATCCACAATTACATCCTTAGTGGGAATCATTTTTCTACCAATTATATAAGATGCTACACAATGAAACCTCAATGTCAGTCCCTTCCCATCATTTATAAATTTTACATGGAACATGTATAAATGAACAATATGGAGATTCCCTTTGAATTTCTAACCACCAATAAGATCCCAGAGAATCAGAAAAATAACGGACAATGCCCTATAGATGGAACATAAGAATGAAGTCTCATGAAGATGTTGATTGAATTTTCACAGTTCATTTCATGTTAGTTAATGTCAAAAAATCCAAGCTCGTGGATACTACATATCATGAGGACAATTCATAAGATTATTAGAGGTAGTTCTAGTTCTTGATGTGATCCAAACCAAAACAATTTAAGGTGGTGTGTGTACCTGAAACCAGAGGCTCCCCTAGAATTTGGGAACACTTTTGAACAATACACCTTTACCTCCTCTAAAAAGAACATAATATGGATAATTTTTTTGGATGAAATCATTTTCACCCTCCATCATTGATAGGATAAACCCCATTTATTAGAGTAATGTTATTCTTAGTAAGAGGTTGAGATAAATAAAATGAGGAGACCCAATACTGAATTACTCTGTGGTAGCCATCCTACTAGGTATTTCTATGAGAAGATCCTCAACTAGGACATCCAGATGGTGAAACTCATCAAAGAGAGTTTTTTTACTACTGAAGAAGACAAGGAAAGTCTGCTCTATGTTTCATAACAACCACTAATATATTTGGATTATATAACTCTATATTAAGTTTTCCCTCTATTTCATGTGAAACCAGAGTTGGGTCAAGTAGATCCTTCGAGTTTTACACCTATTTTTTAACCATAGATGATACCAATAGTGCTAACACTAATGGTTTTACTAGTCACTTCACCTGTTGAGGTTATAATAATTACACATATTAAGGCCTAGGCTAAACCATACATTCATTGAATTCTTATGAAAACTATTCATTCACTAAAAACATGATTCGATGCCATGGAGGAAAAAAATTCACCCATAGAACCGAAAAAATAATCCTTTTCTAGAAAGGGCAGATCAAAATATTCCCCAAAAAACATGTGGAACAACACATTTTCAATCGTTAATGGATCTGGAGACCCAAAAAAACCCCAGACTCATTTTTCCACTCTCTACAATCCCATGATGGGTACCATTGATCCACAGGAGGCATTGTATCTCAGGTGATTCATGAAATCTCTACATGGACCATCCTTCATTTGGAATACAATTTTGCGGTCTCCATAAAGATTGGGGTGGGAAGAACGACATGAGCTATTCCTTTTCCAATTCAGCTCAATTCAGTATAAGACAATAGTAATTAGTCATAGATGCATTAAGCTATGAGACAATAAAAGTGTCACATACGTCATTTCATGGTATAATAGATCGGAAAACTACTTAATCATACCAATCCCTCAAGACGATATGTTTTTCATCATTGTAGTGAAGCTTTATTATGATTTTTGAACACCATTTATCAATATGAAATACATGGAAGGTTTGATTCCATTCCTCGATTTCTCAATATGTTGAAAACTACATCAAGGAGACCAAATAAAAGCCATGGGTAATTCCATCAACATATGAAAGAAGAATATGAAAAGTGGATGCCAATACAGTTGAACTTAAGTATTCACTTGTACATTCTCTTACTTCAAAGACTACAATTTTTCATACGGATCAACCTCTTGTACGTCAACAACAACACTCATCTCATCAAGATAATCAGAGTGATCATAGGAAGAAATAATTTGAGGAGTTGAAAAATATGTTATCTTATTTTCTAAAGAATTTACTTGGACACAAGATTATGAAAAGCACACAAGATGAAGAACCTTCACCAAAGCCCAACATGTCAATAAATATAGCATATATCATTCCCATATTCCCAAAATTAGGGGCACCACCCTTCAAAACGGTGTAATGAGATTTGACCCATTAGACCAAATCATCATTTTATGAGGATTTAATTTTCAGTTTCATTAAAAATTTTCACTGAATAGATCCATTCTCAAAGGAAGATAACTATTATGAACCAAAAATCCACACACATGATTGGATAACTGGGTTAAGATTATGATAGGACAAAATTTTATAGTGAAGGATGTAGTCATTCCATGATTCACTACATAAAAAATTCCACTTATTTAGGTTTCTATGATGATGAATATCATGAAAGAGATATCTAATGAGCTATGGACGAGGTAATTCCTCTATGTCAGACAGGATCATCCCAAAAACAATCAATCATGAATATCTTTTAGTGGATGTGTCATCACATGGTCAACCTCGGCAAATTGGCATGCCCAACCGACCGAATCCACAACGATTAGAATCACTTCTGACTCATAATCCAAGGTAAGGTCCATATACATAAGGAACATAATCTCCCGATGCACATGGGAAAGAAAAACCCAATGTTGGTAATCATAAAACATAGGAAAAGATGTCTGTTGTATTGAAGAAATTTTCCCAATTAATGGATATTTTAACAATCATGGATTCCATGAGTCTATCAATAGATCTCTGAGAAGAAATCGTTGAGGCCTTGTTATTCTCTTAGGAGTGTGAAGTCAACGTTACTGTTGTAGAAGTATATCAAATAGAGAATGGTCCTGTATAATACCATGAAATCATATATTTCATAGATAGGTACAATGAATATTTTATACAAGGAAATTCTAGGACCTTGAATATATTTGGAATTATAAATTTCATTGATATCTACTGATTATTTATTAACTAATGCTCACGATTCATCCTTATTCATGTCTAGACACTTCACTAATTAGGTCTCAATGAATCTCACATTTATCCATCCACTCTCATTTTATAGGGTTATGATTCGAATGAGAAAAAACCACTGGGTGAGATCGTACATAGAGCTCATTTCAAGATCTCGTCTCTAAATCGGAGTCCATGGTTATTCAAAAGGATAGAACTCTCAATTCCCTTCTTGGAAGACCTTGTCTACATCAACTTACATTCATTCCATTTTCATACAACTATTGCCTCAAAGACATATCCAAGGTAAAATTGGTACATATTAGTGAGAAAATTCCGTATTAAAATCATGAGAGTCACAATACCATTATGTAGGGTTCTACCAAAAAGGTAGGAAACATTGTATAATTTTTTATTTCACTTGGATTAATTACGCAAATAGTCTAGAGATGATCGCAGATAATCCTTTCAAACAACTATGTATGGATTATGTGCTTCTCATCAATCCAATCGATGGGGTGGTCATGAATTGTGACAGTCATTTGGAATTTTCTATATTATAATTGATGGAAAAGAACCCAACAATGAAAGAGATGTTCTCAATAATTTGAGAAGTGATGAATTCCGGGATGAAAAATTCATCATTACATCATCCGATCATCATAAAATTAGTTTTCAATCAAAAAGGTTTGAAGAAATTTTATCTTAAATTATAGAGTATAAATATTCTCGTCCACAATGCATAGTCACCCCTTCAGAGCTCAAGAAAGGAGCAGTCCTAATAAATGATCCACAAATGATTACTTCGTCTTGTAGATGTTCAAATGAAGATTCCTACAATAAATAAGGGATTATTTATTGGTCGCCTACATCCCAGTAGGAGTTGATATAAGTTAATCATGGGTAATAACAAGAATAATAAGACCCCAACACTGTAGCGTACGGTAGCAGCAGTGGCACTGTAGCAACGTCGGTCACTGTAGCGGCAGCAGGTCACTATAGCGGTGGCAGAGTACTATAGTAGTGGCAGGTACTATGCATCACTGTAGTAGCGCGGGTACAGTAGTAGTACTTTTCACAGAATGGGAATTGGGGAAAAAATGGGCCTATGGTCCATGTAATGGGATAAATTCCCACTAGGCCTTCGGGATATGTAATGGGTCTCCCTATACTCTGTTAAAGTGGTCTTTGCTTTGCATTAATAATAAAATGAGGCTTCGGCCCCAACCTTTAAAAAAAGAACAGTTAGACCTCAACAATGCTTTTCCATCATTTTAATAAGAATTATCTAAAACTATAGATAGACTTAGAGAGCTATATCTGGGTTCAATAAATGATACACAAACCAATCTATTTAGTTCATCCATGGATCTTGGAGAAAATTAGGTATATATATCATTTATAAAGATAAAACTTGAAATCTTTTCTTGGAATTACATTAATATTCTAGGTCTCAATCCCAAGGTAACCACCCATAATTTGAGTTTTATAGTAGATCATTAGGGATACAAATAGGAATCTTGAAGGACACAACTGAAGTACACCTCCAAAATTGAGGCTGAACTAGATAGGGTCATCAAGTCCTACATCATCATAGAGGTGTAGTATCCAATAGTACTGGTCTATATATCCTTTTGAAGAATAAATATAAGAAAATTTGACTCTTTATTGATTTTAGAGATCTCAATCGTAATTCTCCCAGAGATGAATTCCGAGTTAAAATCAAATAACACTTCATTGATGCAACAATTGTTTATGAAGACCTCTTCATGGTGGATGGATATTCAGGGTATAATAAAATCTAGATTTTCCAATATGATGAAGTGGAAAAAGACTACTATTCCCCATGGATTTTAATTCAATTAATTAATTCACTTTCTCTTAATGAAAATTGGTTCCATGTACCAACATATCTTGAATTAGGTATTCAAACCCTTCTTGGGAAAGTGGGTTGAATGTTACATTGATGATATAGTGATAAATTCTCCAAAACATTTTAAACACATGGATGACTAGGAAACCATTTTCAATAACCTTTAAGATAAAATCTTGATGATGAACCACTTCAAATGTTCTTTTGGGGAAACCTTGGGTAAATTTATTATCTTCATTTTATTCCATTTCAACATAAAAGTAGATATATAGAAAATTAAATCCATCTTTTGAAATACCTCTTGAGACCACTAGTATTAATATAGTTTTTTAGATAAATCTTCTTAATTTTTTATGTGACAGCCCAGGAGAAATCACTGGGAGCCTTCCATGAAAAAAAAATTGTCAATGGGAATGAAAAAATCCTTAAATGTATCATTCAGATAAAACATGATGTTGAGACTCATTATTCAGATATCGGTAAAAGATTCTTGCATTAATATTTGTGGTTCAAAAGATCAGGTAATATCAATTTATAATGAGGTCCACTTAGTCTCTCTCAATTACCCCATAAATTCATCCTCATTGATCCTATGCTGATAAGAATTATGGAAATGTGAGATGTTATTCTGAAATAATTCAATATAAAATTCATGACTCAGAATGCATTGAAATGTCGAGCTTTTTAATATTTACACCCTTATCAACCATCTATAGAAGAGTCATCACCCATATATACTGAATTTCTAGATGATGAGGTCTTCTGTATTCATGGTGACCACCCACGATTGGAAAATTATTTGGCGGTGCATCCATGTTCCCAATAGGTAAGATAATAGAAGACCCTAATCTCAAGGAATTTGGTTTACAAATCATTCTTATCTGCCTAGTGAAGTAGTATTATCAATCTCTATACTATTATCATAAGGTTATACCAATAATGAGGTGTAATATTAGGCTCTCATTGTAGTTCTACAATTGATATTCATTATACACGTGATCCAACTGGATGTAAAAGGAAATTCATATTTTGTAATAAAAGGGATCAATCGGGAGAAATCCATCAAAAAAATAAGAGATGATTCCGCTATGTGATTATGTAAGCTGTTTAATGATAAAATTACCCTCATATCCAACATTTACTCTCATACAATGATCATAGAACACCTAGGGTGATACACTTGAAAATTTATCTACATATTTATCATATCAAAACACGGAATAAATAGTCATTAGAATCACCAATCGTTTGATGGTCCAATTTTTTGTTAATGTCATAAAATTTGAGATCAATAAAGAATCCCCATCTCTATTCCATATATCCCTATCAATATATGGAGGAAGATAATCATGGAATAACTTCAGGATGGGTTTCCGCCATTGGATATATATGGAAGAGAGTAGAGATGGAGGTGAGAATATAATTTTAATTTTTAGGATGGACCAAATAACAATAAATTGCTTTGAAAATGAGGCTCTGATGGAGTCCATCTCAAATGTTTTTATTGAAAATAGATTTTTGCTGAAATGGAAGAATTATATATAGGAGCTTGTGGTTCCCACCAATTAGGGTATATGCTTTCAAGTAAAATATTAAGGCTTAGATACTTCTAGCCTTTGATTACTGTGGATTATATAAAATTAATTAATAATGTTAATTTTTGTCAAGTGCACGCAAACAACATCCATCAAGACCCAGAGTCTCTACATACTATCAAATAATCCTGGAAATTTTCCTTATGGGGAATGAATGTTGTGGGGCAACAACCACCAGCTACAAAAAATAAAATAAAATAAATCTAAACCACAATTGATCTCTTCTACAAACAGATAGAGGTAATACCACTCCATGAAGTCAGGTCCAAAATCATCATTAGTTTCATGTATTATAACATCCTAACAATTATTTGAGTTCCTAATAAAAATACAGGGATAAATGGGACAAATTTCTACTCCACTAAGGTTGAAATGTAAAATCATGGACATAATTTCAAATCCAACCCTTCATCCTTCTATCATACAATTTCTAGTGGAGTTATAAAGGCCTTTAATCGGACCCTGTTGAACACAGTCTAGAAGAAGGTGTACATATACAAAAATTATTTTCCACAAAATATATTTAATGACATACAATATTAGTGTACTATAACTAGTTCTTAATCATGGGTGATCATGTGCTCATTGGTGTACAAATATAGATGATGTCCTACACATTAGAGATCAATTTCTGTTTATCTATATTAAAATATATGGCTATATTTCTAAATATGAACAGTCCCAAAATAAATTGATTATGTTGAGTGACTGGATTAAATGATTTTGAAAATATTTAATCAATTTTTAGTCTTCGAGAATAATATAGCATAATCATTTAACAAGAAGGCACAGGTCTATTCATTCTTCCAATATGAGTTTTTATTTATCCATAGGACTCCGATGATACAAGAAATTAATCCTTAAATGTTGGATAAAATGTGGCATTAATCATACTCCATACACAAATTCCAGTATAATAGCTCTTATTTTTTGTTCTCAATGGATGGATAAGTCCTCATAACATTATCTAAAAAAAGGTTAATAAAGAATTATTTCATGTAATAAAATGAAATTCGTCCCTGATATAGGATGTTAAAAACCATAGCACTATATATATCACTTCTAAAAGATCTTTAAAAGCATAGTTGGTCTTATTCGTATGACCGAAAACAGTAAGATATCACTTTTCATCATAGTTTGACGTCAAACAGATGGATTAACATTTTTTTAATTTGAGTATAATAATCCCTCAAAATAATGTGAGTTGAATCTCCTTGTGGTCCCTCAAATATGATGATTAAATGATGACTATTTCCCATTCATAATCCGCACTCACATAATATCCACTCTCAACTGTAAATTGGGCCCCATTATATATAAACACCAATTGTATGACATCCTTATAACATGGAATTATAGTATATGGTACCTCTAGGAACTATGTGTGGATTGATTATTATTCTGATAAAATATATAGTGATTCCTAGATCTTTAATCATGTGTCCAACCAATACCACAAAAAAAAATAAAAATTCACATTCACTCATTGTGTTATAGATCAGGCCTGCATAGGGAATGTTTTCCATAAGTATATGGGGAAAATTATCTTGTTAATGGAATATATTGTGACACCCATATATAATTCCCTAAGACCATACATGATTAAATAAAATTAAACCCCCTTCTATTCCCTAAGAATAAATCTTAGTTTCATATATAAAATTTATAGAACATTAAGAATGATTCCCATTACAATGGGATGAATCATGTTTCCTAAATCAAGTGTTTCTATCCCAACCCCCGTATTAGTAAATTATTATTCTACATTCCCCTATCGAATCCTAATTTACATGTGGAATAAATCTTTATTAATAAAGTTTGGATTGATTATTTCTGTAGAATGATATGTAGTGTTGTACAGGTCCAATAACATCATCCAGGTGCAACATTTTCATTTTTTTCTCAGTTCATCCCAATCCTCACTGCATGACAATAAAAAAATGATATTTTAGAGCTATGTATGGAATTATTCTCATCATAATGAGATACATCATGAATCATGGTTCATATATACTAGCCCATCAACATCATAATCTAAATTCCCTTAACCATTACTTGTGTTGCAATTCTCTTGGAAAATAATCGTTTTTCACTCATTGTTTGTCACACAGAGCATAGACCACATGATCTTAGTATTTTTGGTAATGGAGATTCCCTACATAATTATAGAATATCAATTCACATTTGGGTTACTATGGTCCTTGATTTAGGACCATAAAAGAAAAACTGGATTTCCTTCTTGCAAGAAATTATACAACACATTGTCCTCCAGAACTGCGTGTGGATTGATTCAGAACTTAATATGATACTTAGTGAAATACAGAGCTTCAATATTGGGCCTGGACACATCATGATATGGAAAATAATCCCACTCTTCCATGTATGATTCATATCTACATTAGAAAACCCAATATGAGTACTTACCCTACGCATGAACTCATATCAAGACCAAACCACCATTTTCCTCCTCTAAAGAATTCAAATATGGCCATTAACCATTATTTCAGAACTACATGTGGCTAAATTGTTTCACTACAAAAATGCATGGTGACACACAATCCCTATGTCCATGCCCAGCTTCAATATTAAATTTCTATTCACATCATGAAACATTCTTCTACACATCATGGCATTAAAAAACGTTCCTATGTCCATTCCGCATGACATTTATATGCACAATACCCAAATAACAATGTATGGATTGATTATTATATAATTGAGATATGTAGTGATTCTAATGCCTCATGAACTAGTAATATCTATTGGTTAACAGAAAATTGCATATAGTTTCATACAAACCATGATATGTGTAAGAGATTTTAATTTTATTTCCAATCATTAATGCAGTCCTCCATAGAAGTAGAAAATTTCCCAAATATAGATATGTCAGTTCTATGTAAGGGGTCCCTACTCCTGGATAATAGTGTTAAAAATTATTCCTTTATTCTATGAAATATTGCATACAATATTCATACTCAAAATATTAGATATTTTCATATCTTCATAATCTGTACTTGGCATATGGTGGTATAAATTATGATACCTACTAGCTCTTTCTGTTGAATGAAATGTTTTATTCCATGGTTTTATTTACATAAAATAGACTGCCAAATAGCCAATTTATCCAATTTATGCATTGTTTGAGTATAAATTATTCTCTCTAGAAGGACATTCATAATGTGGACCATAAAAATGAAGGTTCCGGGGGAAGCGAATGCACATGGGTGTATGTGCCCACATTGATTGTTTTCCTTAGCAAGGATCAATACGATATCAATACGCAGATAAATGCCAGTCTCCACGTTTTGGGTTTTCTTTTTTCATTGATATTATTGATGAAGTTCGGATGTGATTTGTCATTGTGTCGTAGAAGCAATGTGTAGAATTCCTCTAGCGGTGATCCACACGTGCACCTCATATCTATGTATGTCACCAATGGAGTCTCTGGGTGATAGCTTGTTGAAACCTTTTCTTGTGTTTTCCAGCTTAGATCATCTTGATATAATGGATGAGGGTCTCTCTCTTCTTGAGATCATTCACGGAGGAAGATGTTCTTTCATCCTAGAATTAATTATCCAGAGTTTTTGTTCACAACAATTCTCTTGTTGGAAAAGAGTTGGGGTTGTGAGGATATTTATAATTAGGATTTAGGTTGTATATTTATGACAATAAATAAAATTATTACTCATTTTATTTATTTCATTTACTCTTATTGAAAACCCCCATGTCGAATAATTAATTCCTTGACATGCGCCCATGCTGATTATAATAAATATCATTTAATAAAACAATATTATATCCTTGAAATCTCGATAAAAAAACTACACGGTGTGTAATCATTAATACACAGTGTTTACTTTTTTTCCATGAAACTACATGGATTGTAATCCTTAATAGATTTCATGTACTTATTTTTCATTTCCTTTTCAAAATGAATACTATAAGGCGTATAATCATTAATACGCAGCATGCACTTGTTTTCCATTATAAACTACACAGTGTGTAATCATTAATACACGGTGTGTATATCTTGTTTTCCATTTCCTTCTTCCTATATCATTAAAATGATTTAGGCATCCCTGAATAATTATTAAACTACGTATGGGAATAATCTTTATTCTAAATGAGATACTTGGATACACTTAGTGTGTTACCCTCTAGGCCTCTTTCTCATTGGTATTAGGTGGGCTTGCCTAATGACCAAGATTAATGTATATCAATGGGTCAAGGAAACCAATATAAAGAAGTTGACAACACATTGAAATTTGTACTCATACGAATTATTACTGTGTAATTTAATCCCTTTGTCTCAATATCTCATAGTGTCGGTTTCATGGCAGTTTCATAAACCTATATGCATGATCTTTCATTGATTGACATCTAGAAATAAACTCGTCATGTCACTACGGCCATGGAATTTGTTAGACAGTTCTATTTCAATCAAAGGGCCGGAGATATATACTTCTAAAAATATGGAAGGGACAAATCCTTCCTCGACTTATCCATTATCAACATTTCATTCATGACTCGCCTAACATACCCTACTTCCCTCTAACTATCTTCATGATAGTTTTCGTCAACAAATCTATGTTCATGAGTCATGACATGAGTTAATGATAATATTCCAGTCTAAGGACCATTACACACGCTCGCATATAGCAAAATCCGATGACACCAAAACATGAGAAATTACTTCTGGCGGGTCTATTATCATAATCTCCCATCTTGGAGACTACCAAGTGTGAAATCCATGAGAGAGAGTCTCGTCTTCTTAGGAGTACTTGCACATTAGGATTTGTATACTATGTGTTCTATCATAGTATGTCATCCAAACATGGAACTGTATTTATGAATATTGGATATATCATTTCATTGTTCTCATTATAGAGGGGATGTTCCATAACCTTATTAATGCAACAAATATTCCAGGCCATTATTATATTATAGTCGTGAAAAACAATGGAAAATATGTAATAAGTGAATATTCATGTAATCAAAGTAAAAAACAGTTGGTTCTCAGGACACTAAACCTAACAACCTCCAACTGGGACTAGAGCCAACTGCCTATGAAATTTATTACTCGAGACCTCACATGATGATTCTGTTTCTATTGAGTAAAGCCTTTAGTCAAGGGGTCCGCTACGTTGTCTTCTGTGGAAATACTACTCACTGCAACCTCACATCTCTGAGCAAAATCCCTCAAGAGATGATACTTTTGAAGTCTGTGCTTTGTCCGCTGATGTGGCCTTGGATCTTTTTCATGTGGCACCACTGGAATATTATCATAATAGAGTGTGATAGGATCGTTACATCTAGGTACTACATCTAGCTCTTGGATGAAGCTTTGCATCCATACTACTTCTTTAGCTGCCTCAGAAGCTGCGATATACTCGGACTCTACTGTAGAATTTGCGACCACACCTTGCTTTGGGATCATCCAGCTCACTACACCTCCATTCAAACTGAAGATGTACCCAGTATACGACACTATGTCATCTTGAACAATCTGGAAACTAGAAACTACATGTCCTCTGATGACCAGTTACTCATCTACTCAATAAATCAAGAACATATCCTTAGTACACCTCAGATAAATTAGGATAGTCTTGACTGCCATCCAATGGCGATCTCCTGGACTAGCTTGATGTCGTCCAACAACACTTAATGTGTATGAAACATCTAGACTTGTACATATCATAGCATACACGCCTGACCCAATCACGAATGATTAAGGGATCCTTGACATTTTCTCCCTTTCCTCATTTGTCCGAGGACACATTTTCTTGGAATGATACATTACATGTGACACTGAAAACAATCCCCACATGGACTATTCCATACAGAATCTCTTCAGTATCTTGTCAATGTATGTACATTGACTGAGGCACAACATTCTCTAGGATCTATCACGGTGGATCTTGATCCTAGGAATATTTTCTGCCTCGCCCAAGTCTTTGATGGAGAAGTATTTATCTAACCATTCCATAAATTACTGTAAGACATGTAATTAGTTTCCATTTAGTAATACGTCATCAACACATACTATTAGGTGTACAAATGAACTTCCACTAAACCGTTTGTAGACACAAGGCTGACATTCATTCTTAACAAAGCCAAATTCCATTACAGCTTCCTCAAAATGAATGTTCAATGACCTTGATACTTTCTTTAATCCATAAATGGATCTCTGCAACTTGTATAACTTGTTGGAATCCTTTGGAGTCACAAACCCTTCAGGATGTGTCATGTAGACATCTTCTTGGTGGTTCCTATTAAGGAATACTATTTTGACAAGCATTTTAAAATTTTCATAGTCATGGTAAGTGGAAATGTCCTATAGGATTCTGATGGATTTTAGCATCAAAACTGGTGAAAATGTTTCATCATAGTCAATTCGTTGATTCTGTATAAAACCTTTGGCCACTAGTCGTGCATATTAAGTGATTACTTGCCCCTCCATGTCCAATTTCTTCTTCAATTCCCATTTATTAAGAATAGGATTTACATCATCTGGAGGATCTACCAAAATCCATACATGGTTTTGGTACATGGAATCCATTTCAGAAGTCATGGATTCTTGCCACATGGCAGCATATGTGCCGTCAAATTATACCTTGTAGGTAAGTGTATCATCATTGTCAACCAATAATGAGTCACCATCCCTAGTGAAGAGAAAACCATATCGATCTGGTTCTCTCACCTCTCTCATGATCCTATGTAGTTCTTGTGTCTCTCGAATAGGTTGTTCTTCCACAGGGCTTTGTGGAATCTGTTCTTGTACCATCTCATGTATATCTTGAGCCTCGACATCATCGAAGTCTACCTCACTCCCACTATCTCTTCTGGATATCTGCTCCCTCTCAAGGAATATGGCATGTCTTTCCACTGATACATTTTTATCTGAGAGGATGTATAGGTAATATCCCCTTGTTTCCTTGGGATATCCAATAAAGATACACTTAGTGCCTCAGGGTGCAAGATTGTTACCTTAAGAGGCCTTAACAAATGCTTTGCTACCCCACACATGTAAATTCGATAACATGGCTTTTCATCCACTCAATAACTCGTATAGAATTCCATTTATGGATTTACTTGGTACATGTTTTAGTATATGTGGTATTGTTTGTAATTAATATCTCCAAAATGATAAGGGATGACTCGCATGACTCATCATTGATCTCACTATGTTCAATAGGGTGTGGTTCCCCCTTTCACATACACCATTCCACTGAGGTGTATAAGGAGGAGTGAGTTGAGATAAAATCCCAAACTCCCATAAGAAATCAATGATTTCTTGATTAAGATATTCTCCTCCTCCATCTAAGCCGAGTTTCTTAATCTTCTTACCATGTTGGTTCTCAAATTAATTCTTGTATTCATTGAACCGATAAAACGAATCTGACTTATACCTCATTAAGTAAATATATCCATATCTACTAAGATCATCAGTAAAAGTTATGAACTATGAGATCCATTTCTTAAACTGGAAAGGGTCCACACACATCTATGTGAACTGATTCTAAAAGCTCTTTATCCCTCTCACCTTTCCCACTAAATTGGGTTTTGGTCATTTTTCATTATAGAAACGCATGACATACACCAAGTGGTTTTAGTTTGAAAGAATCTAAATACCCATCTTGATGTAATTTTTTCAATCGTTTCTCATTGACATGACCTAGCTGGTTATGCCAATGATGGGTGCGGTATGAGTCATGCAAATTAACATTGCCATCGATTGCCATTACTTGGTTTGTGAAGTATAACACATAAATGTCATTATATAAATGTGCTCTACCAAAACAAATGCTATCTTTATAAAAGTAGCAACATTAATTTCCAAACATGAAGATGAATCCATCAATATCAAATCTGGATACAGAAATAATGTTTTTGGTTACAGAGGGTAAATAATAACATCCTATTAAATCCAATCCCATCATAGTAGGCAATGTGAGGTGGTAGTCCCAAACAGCTACAGTAGTAAATCTGGCACTGTTGGGTGCTTTTAGATCATCCTACCCTTGATAAATATTCTTGAATCTACATTGTTCCTGAATTTGGATACATATGTGATCACCACAAGTTGTCTCTAATACCCAAGTTGTAGAAACATATATATTGCATTCGATAACAAACGCACCAAAAGATGAATCCATCAATATCAAATCTGGATACTGAAATAATGTTTTTGGTTATAGAGGGCACATAATAACATCCTATTAAAACAAATTCTATCTTTATAAAAGTAGCAACATTCATTTCAAAACATGAAGATGAATCCATCAATCTCTAATCTGGATACTGAAATAATGTTTTTGGTTACAGAGGGTACATAATAACATCCCATTAAAACCAAGACTATCCAAGTAGGAAATGTGAGGGGCTAGTCCCTTACAGCTACAGTAGTAAGTCTGGCTTCGTTGGCTGCTTGTAGATCTTCCTCCCCTCGATCAATTTTTTTTGAATCTACGTTTTTCCTGAATTTGGATACATTTGTGATCACCACAAGCTGTATCTAATACCCAATTTTTAGAAACATATAGATTTCATTCGATGAAAAATAAATCAGAAGATTCCCCTTCCTTCCTTGGCTAGGTGCAGTTTTTCTTCTAGTGGCCCTTTGTCCACATGCGAATCAAACAACACTATGTTCCCTTGCCCCTCCTTTGATCTTTCTTTTCATGGAAGGCCATGAAGAAGCTTTGGGCGTAAAGATATTCACCTTCCATTTCCTTTTATTCTCCATAAGTACAGAAGTTTTTTCACGCTTCATATCATTGTCCACATGGTGAATAAGGATAAGAACATCTGATAGAGACATCTCATTGTTCTTCATGTTGAAATTTACAACAATGTTAGAGAAGCTCTGGGGGATTGATGCGAGAATGAAATTGGTACCCAGTTCCTTGGGTAGTTGAAAACTTAGAACCTACAAGCCCTCAATGTACCCAATGAGCTTGACTACATGACGCCATGATGGGGCACCCTCTACATGCTTGCTCTGAAATAGAGCCTTGGAGATCTCAAAATATTCTAATATTGCTCTCTCCTGTTATAGACCACAGAGGTGCTCGAGCAGGCTATAAGAATCCATGTCCTCATGAGACTTCATGATCGCACTCGAAAGTTATGATATCATCAAACTTTGAACGTCGAGTTCATCCCTCATATGTTGATCATAGACCAGCAAATCTTTGTCACTCGCCCATTGGGTAGGATAATCAGGATGTGAGGACTCCAGCACGTAATACTTTCGTTCATGGAGTAGGATAACCCGAAGGCGCCTAAACCATTCTTGAATGTTAATGTCGGTGAGGATATTGTCTTTATCCAGAATTTATCGCATAGAAAATGTGTTTGAATATTTTGTCATCATGATTCTACAAATTAGAAGAAAAGATTTATCAGTACTTTATGGATTACATTTTATGAGAAATAATAAATTTTATTAAGTCTCCCATTATTTTATCAAGTCCCAATGGCCCTCACCATTGAACTCAGAATGTCTAGTTTCCATGACATTCTAGTGGAAATGATCCATATTCCCCTTCACATAACCCCAACAAGGCTTGTTGATCTATTTGAATGTATTTAGGTAGGTTGTTCTTTGCCAACTGTGAGATTATAGTTCGTTTATCTGTTGAGTGGACTCCCCAATCATGAAATCATGACTGGGATTTCCAAAACACATGCCTCCATTTTACAACAGGTCTAGAAAGGGATACTCCACTTGATGTAAAATGTTTAAGTCAGCCCAAAACTTTCATAAGATATTCCTTTATAAAAGTTAGTATCCCAATAAGGGTTGGTCAAACACATTGTTTTATTGTGTTTTTCCCTTATTCAAGTAACAGAAGGCTTGGTATGACTTAATATGGTTTTTGAGGGATTTTATTCTTTATGCATAGTTTTTCATTATCACATGCTTGTTAATATTAAGTGATTCTTTCTAAATCTATTAACCAAGTTACGATAATGTTTACGCATAGTCCGATTTTTATTTTATCCAATCTTTGCATGCTTGTTCATTTTATTAACTATGAGATCACGACAAAACATACATAATGAGTAAGCCATGAAATGAGACAAAAAATAAAATAAGATGGAATGATCATGAGATTTTATTTGTTATCTTATCTAGCGGTTTGATAAGATAACCATGACCTAGGGAAAAACACCTTGAACTGATGGTTCATGATTTTCATCTCCCACATGTCCACCTTTGTATCTTCTTGGGTTGGTTTCGCCTCAGCTTCCGGTTTTGAACCTTCTCCACCGGCTTGGGAGGTCCACCATTACATGGGGTTTATATTAAGGAATCCATGAGAATTATGGACCTACATTTTATTGGAATATGGCTCACATGCAAACAAATTTAAATGAAATCGAACACACATTCAAAGGATCCTTTGTCTAGCTCATGGTCATCCATATCATGCAACAACATTTATGAATACTTAGAATCAAATTCTTTTAATCGTTCTTTTATTTAAGATAAGTCGCACTAGAAATTAATTAATTATGATCTTATAATTAATCAATTATTTATCGTAAATTCCTTTCTGAATTTCCTTAAGATTATTCTCATCTGTAACTCTTGTACAGGACTTGGTACTTTTGGAGGAAACCTAGTGAAATTCCATTTCTGGAATGTACAAGGTATGTAGTTTATATTTATACGGCGTGTATTTCTTTTCACCCTTTATCCAATGTACATGTCGTGGGCTTTGGCATGTTTTCTCTACTTTGGAAATTTTGGAGTACACAACATATAGATTAATCTAACACGGTGTGTACTTGTTATGTAGTTACCAGCCTGGCAATCCCATGTATGAAGAACACGGCTTCTCTTTGTACATGGTTTCACCAAGACTGGATCGATTTACACGGCATGTTGATTCAACATTCTCACCGATTATTCCTATACCCACAGGCCATTCATTTCTGGTCAACAAGGGGTAAAAATTACTTAGTTATAATCAATTCACACTACATGGTTTGGCAGACCACTACTGGTTCGTTGAACCTAAGTACATGACATGTACTTTTCACGACACGCCGTGTATTCTTGTGCTGTACGGATAGAAAGTCCAGCTCCTATAGATGAGATCCTCATTTTTAATTTAATCAAAATTAAAATTATATTTTCGTTTATATAATGTGTATCGAGAAACGAAGGAGGAAGAATAGATCTCGTTCATTCAGTTTTATAAAACTATTTATCTTGAATTGAATCGAATATAAATGAGTAAATTATAAACGAAAATTAAATAACTATAATCAACATTGTAACCTTGCTCTTATACCAATTGAAGGTTCCAGGCATAGCGAAAGTGCATGGGTGTATGTGCCAACTTGGCTTTGTGACATTATCAATGATCAATCCGGGATCAATGTGATGATAAATTCCAATCTCCACAGATTGATTCGCAGAAATAGATAAAGAAGAAGAAAATTCCTGGAACCACAAAAGTGGATTGTCACAGATTGATTATAATTAATCTAATTAATTTAAAATAAGTACCTTTTGTGTGTGGTTTCTTTATTGATATTCTTGATTGTGTTCTGATGTGATTAGCTGTTGCGTCATAGAATCCAAGTGTAGACTTCCTCTAGCGATGATCCACACATGCACATAGAATATCTGGACATTTCCAAAGGAGTCTCTGGGTTCTAGTGTAGACAAACCTTTGCTTGCATTATCCGCCTTCGGTCATCTTAATCCGATGTAAGGGGATCTATCTCGGACATGAGATAATTATTGGAGGAAGAGGTTCATTCGGGCTTGAATAAATTCTCCAAAATTGTTGTGCACAACGATTATCTTCTAGAAAAATATTTGGGGTTGTGATGATATTTATAATCGTGTTTGAGGTAGTAGAGTTATAACAATAAATAAACGTGTTACATGTTTTATTTATTTCATTGAATCTTATTGAAAACCCCCATGTTGAATAATTAATTCCTTGACATGCCCCCATGCTGATTTTAATAAATATCATTTAATAAAACAATATTATATCCTCAAAATCCCTACTAGAAAACTACATGGTGTGTAATCATTAATATACGGTGTGAACTTGTTTTCCTAGAAACTACACAGCGTGTAATCATTAAATCACTGTGTGTACTTGTTTTCCATGAAAAACTACATGGCGTGTATTCATTAATATATCGAGTGTATATCTTGTTTTTCATTTCCTTCTTCCTCCACCATTAAAATAACATAGGCTACCTTGAATAATTACAAAACCAAGTACAAGAATAATATTTATTCTACTTGAGATACTTGGATACACTTAGTGTGTGACCCTCTAGGCATCTTTCTCATTGGCATTAGGCGGGCTTGCCTAAAGTCCAAGATTACTATCTAACAACGGGTCAAGTCACCCAAGAGAAAAAAGATGATGCCGCATTGATGTGTCACCTCATACAAATCCTAACTGTGTAATTTAATCCCTTCATCTCAATATCTCATCAAGCTAGTTTCGTGGAAGTGTCATAAACATATATGATTGATTTTTCATTATTTGAAATCCAGAAATAAACTCATCGTGTGACCAAGACCATTGATTTTTTGACATTTCAATTTCAATCATAGGGCCCGATGTACCCTACTTCCTACCAAGAGTCTTCGTGATAGTTTTTGTCAGCAAATCTAAGTGTGTGAGTCATGACATGGGTTAATGATAATCTTCTAGTCTACAGACCATTACACACGCTCATAGATAGAAAAATCTGATGACACCAAAACATGCGGAATTACTACTAGTGGGTCTATTCTCATAATCTCCCATCTTGGAGATTACCAAGTGCGAACTCCATTAGAGAGAGTCTCATCTTCTTACAATTACTCGCACATGATGGTCTGTATACTATATGTCCTATCATTGTATGTCATCCAACCGCAGAACTTTATTTAAGAATATTTTTTATAGAATTTCAAGTTTCTCATCATAGCGGGGATCTGCCATGACCTTATTAATGCAACAAATATTCCAGGACATTATTATATTATAGTCATGCAGAACAATGAACAATATATAATAAGTGAAAATTCATGCAATCAAAGTACAAAACACTTGGTTCTCAGGACTCCAACCCTAGCAATAATGGGTTTCTCAACTACTGATGACATCACCCAAGTAGAATTCACTTCTGTCCTAATAGGATGTGAAGAAAATACGGTGGAACCCATGATTCAGGGCTGAATAAAATCCATCTAATATTTTTATTGTGTCCTCTCTCCTGATCTAAGACCCCCAATATAATGGTTTTTGATTCTCTCCTTCATGTGTTCATTGAATCATTCAAGGGCCTTGGAACATTATTCCCCATAAAATTCATCATTTCTATAATGTTTTAGTCTTAGTATTATAACATAAAACTACAGACACAATGATTCATGTTCTTATGTTATAACTTCAAGGGAAACCTATTTTCCCCAATCATTGAAACCTTTGATTTGAAATACCCCTTTGGTATTTAGGTAATTACCTCCCATAAATCAAAATATGTGACCTAGAAAATACGAATCTCTGCAAAAAATCAACAAATTTTAGCGATATATGGTTTGAATTCATGTAGACTCCATTTTCACAATATGTTATATTATGACCCAGTCATATTTGTATAATTCAATCAAAAATTTTAAATCCTTCCATCCGAAGTATGCAATAATTTGATTATATAGTACATTCCCTAGTATACCATCCCTAAAATATTCTATAACATGGGGTGGTTAACCAGTGTTAACTCAATCATTGAGGGACAACTCATCTAAAAACAGGAGACCTTTATCCATACCTTTCTTTGTATATAAAAATCTTCATATAATTGCTCACTACATTCTCCACCAAAACCTAAATATGTTCTCACATTTCTTGAAAAATTACAATGAATTTGATAATCATCATCCTTTCAATAAAATATATTGAACTTAAATTAAATATATTTAATTTCATTCATGAATGACATTAAATAACATAGAATAATGTTCATTCATCATAACATTAAAATAAATAGAGAAACATCCTTCATGAAAAACATTAAACTTCATTGAATAATGACTTAGAAAAGAATGTTAAATGATACAAAAATGTCCTCTTTTTAAGACATTAATCTATATGGGCAATATACATTCTGCATTAATTTAAACCAAATAGCATGATATACATGTCGTGTGACTTTAAATGCATAGAATAACATTCTATCCATATGATGTTAAACAACACAGTCAATGTCCAGGTCTTAGAACATTAAACTGAATGATACATTCACCTTTCTCCAAAACAGGTTTCCCTTGGGCACTGACTATCTGACATAATATACCATCCATCACTCGATTCAAATTTTTGTAGCTTCGTATTACATTTCATGGAAAGTACAAATACAGATTTTCTCTTCATTATTATACACATTAATTTTAAATAATCACCCAACATGGCCTTGACAAATCCAAATATTCTTATTTTATCATCATCAAAGGAATATTGAAATTCATAAGAACATATTTTCATAAATATGTTTGTAATACACAATAGTAGTCCTCATATAAGTTACTCATAATTTTCATGGCATGCCAGCCAAACTATTCATATATTGACTATATAGTTATCTTCCCAGTTGCCTTTGTGTAAAACATCCCACAAAATAGATATTTCACCTAGTGGTAACTTCATCTTCAAGAGATAATTCTTCTATTTTCGAATATCATATTTTAGATTTGGGAATTAAAGAATCATGACTCTGGATTTTCCATCGGTGATCTGAATAATATAGGATCATTCTTGGCCCACAATCCCTGTTTGGGTCAATATTTCAAATATATGGTCAAAGATGAGTGGCCTGAAACACTATCCTTATAAGTTTGACATGGATGACATTAAAAATTCCACAAAAAGATACATAATTATCAAACGATCAAAAAAACAAAAATGACATGATGGAAATAATTCGAGCCTCATGTCATTAACCATTTTCTCAGTGTGGTTTAAAAAAAATATCAAGTGATAAAATATAAAAGGGGAAAACATGATATGTTGAAATCCAAAATAGGAGATTATAAGAAAAATACAAATATCACCAGATAAAACTCCATCATATTGATATTATAAAAGAAGTAAAATTACATAAGAAACCAAATGTTTTCAAGGTATCCATATGACCCTATCAATAATAAAAGATACTCTCAATAGGCCCCATGGATAAGGAAAAACATATTGTGTTCTCCATTTAATTGATGTTTTATTGAAATTATATGTTACAAATAACTTTTTTACCAAAATCTATTTCAATGTTATATTACAATCATATAAATTGAACATAGATTACGAAACAAGTGATATTAAAAAATACTTTCAATTATATTCTTAAATGAAAATGAACATCCACATCTCAGAGCCCCACCAATTTTTTTAATATTTTATACTCAATATGAGCATTAATAATGTGAACTATCACATGGGAAATGAAAATCTATTACTAAATATTATACATTTTTACAGCATCATCCTCCTCAGTTTTACAGATCCTCTCCTTCTAATCGCTAATGACTTCCCTCCATCATGTCGAATCCCCTTCCATGTATCATTGGATTTGGCATAAATATTACTAAACGACTGTAGACGCCGGAAAAGTCCGTTGTTCCCAAACGAAGCTCCGGATGCGGAAAGCGAAGTGATATTTGGAGTCAGAGGCACGTTCCGGAGGGCCCGGAGGGCTTGCGCGAAATTTCAGAGCCCCGCGCGCAAAGTTGAGTCACGGCGCGCAATCCTTCCGGGATGCGCGCAATCGGCAGGGCCGGCGCGCAATTTTGCGCGGCCCGAGCTCTCGCGACTCCCTTGCGCGCCGGGTCCGGATTCGGCGCCAGCGAAGGGAATTCCGCGCCCGCGAAGAGAATTTCACGCCCGCGTCCCGAATTCCGCGCCCGGGGTTGCCTATTAATATAAGGCGACCCCCGACGTTTTGAAGGTTGCCAGAATCCGAAGCGTCGCTCGTTCGCGTAATCCAACCCCTTCCGCGCGCAATGCCGATCTTCAGGTAACCTCCTTTATTTCGCGCAATAGAGCCTTGGGGTTCGCCTTCGCGCGCAATCCCCTTGGCTCCTTTCCTTTGAATAATCCTTAACCCGACGGCCTTTGTGCGCAAAAGAAGCCTCTTGCGCGCAATTGCCCCGGGTGCGCGCAATCCAACCCGATTGGGTGCACCCCCCATCTTCAAAGTGGCCATTCGTTAGAGAATGAGCCGTTGCCCCCGCGAGCTGTCCAAAGCCCGGTGCGCGCAATCTCAATCATCCACGCGCAAAGGGCTGGCCCAATTGCGCGCCAGCCCGCCGTTTTGCGCGCCGACCTGCTGTTTAGCGCGCAAAGCTCCTCTTTTGCGCGCAATCCGCCAGGGTCGCCCCCCTTGACCCCATGAGGGTACCCGCCCGCGTGGCGCCCGATGATTTTCATCCTGGGTGCCCGCACCGTGCGTTGTCTTTCCGTGCGACCCTCCAGGCTTGCGCGAAGTGACACGGACCCATCGGCGGCCACCAACGTCCTGCACGACGTTAAACTGCATACGTCCAAGCTGCACGACGTTAAACTGCCTAGCATATCGTCCGCGCTGCAAGACGTTAAACTGCCAAGTGTTTTGTCCAGCATGACGTTAAACTATACCACGTCCGCGCTGTAAGACGTTAAACTGCCAAGCACCTTCGTCCTCAACACACGACGTTAAACTGTACTTCGTCTGGCAAGACGTTAAACCGTCCGCTTCGTCCTCAACACACGACGTTAAACTGTACTTCGTCCGGCAAGACGTTAAACCGTCCGCATCACCCGATCCCGTGCCTCGCACGCAGGGTCCCCCCCGGTTTGGATGTGGCCCCCACCCGCTCGTCTCTGCAGGGATGTCGGGATTGCCCCTCTTTAGGGACGATTTAATGGGAGCGGCTTTTCCCTACGGGGGTAGGGTATTACAAACCCCTAGTTTCTTGTGGGGGGCTGCACATGTGTATCTCCATTGCGCTCCCCCACCGCCGAAGCCAGTAGAGGGTGTGACTGGGATCGAGGTGTCTCCTACTTTCGGTCCAAGTCCCTTCCAACTGAGTTTTTCCGCATCCGGGCTGCCTCAAGTGCGTAAGTCCTGACAGAATGAACTACGTGGACTTTGATCCCTGTCTTCTAAACAGGGTACGTAGGAAGCCTCCCTGAGGTTCAAGCCCACCACCTGGTCGTCCCGGTCGTATTCACGTCGGTTCGTCCATCAGTGGACCCCTCCAGGGTTTACGCTTGCGTCGATTCACCTATGAATCTGCCCCTGTGGGAGACTGCCCGTGTGTATCTCCACTATGCCTCCCCACAGCCCCTTTTTCCATCTCTCCTTTTATCGTCCAGTATGACGTGAAACTGTGATCCACCCGGCCGTTCCATCCCCCTCTGTGTGAGGTGGTTCGGTTCAATCCTCCGCCCGGCGGCCTCGACCCCTTCGTGAGTCGGCTTGCCGACGTCCAGCATGACGTTAAACTATATACCCGAACTACGTTGACTTTGATCCGCGCTAACGCGCGGTACGTAGGAAGCCCCTACGGGGTCCAAGCTTTTCACTCCATCATCCATCCTGATCCTTACCCGGGCCGCCACATCCCGGTGGGGTCATGCCACTTCACTCCACTCCATATCACTTGGGAAGCCGCCCATGCGCTGGCCCCAGCGTCGGAGGTTCCCCGCAAGGGGTTCTGTCATCTGATCCACTTTTCGTGTTGATCAGTCCGATGCCGTCCCCGCTGGACGTTAAACTCGCGGCATACCCCGTGTTAAACATGGGAAGCTGAGGAAAACCTCAGGGGACACAGTTCCCCGCACCCAGTGCGGGATGCCTCAGGCCATCATGCCTTCGAGAAGCCCTATTAGGGACGGAAGACAGACGTGCAGAGCCGCAGTGTTACGACACGCCCCCAGCACCCAGAGCCACCCGGCCTTCTCACCGCAGGTTTCTGCCCCGACCAGACTCCTTGGAGCGTCCGGGCGGAAGCAGCGTAATTAACCGGTGTCCATGAAGATATGGCGCCGGGAACGAGATTCACGAGCATGTCTTAAATCTATGAGGGAGACCCGGATTAGGTGACAAGTTCCGAGGAGACGTCCAAGGAAGGGGGGGCCGACATCCCATCATCCCGGTTTCGATCAAGGAGCAGACGCCCCTGAATAAGGGACAGATTCCGCCCGCCTTTGGAAAGCGGGACTGCGGGACCACAAGCCGCGCGCCCATCCCCTCGGGTTGACGGGTGCACGTGCGAACGCGTCCTGGCGGAACAGCGTAACCCGACGCACATCCGCACCGAAACAGAAAAATGGTGAACCCGACGTGAATCTCTTCTCCTCGATATGAAGACCGATGGCTTTCAGAGGTGTTGGAAGACCGGCATGTTGCCCGGCCAAGCATTCAGTTTTTACCCGCCAGGGGCTGGGGAAGGGACATCGGGCACTCCGTCTCGCAACGTCGAGGGCCTGGGTTCCCCTTTTTGTTGGGTACGCTTCGGTTAACACCGTCGAGCTGGTAAATCCCTTTTCGGTTCCCTACGTTGAAGAACACTAGGTGGACCTCCCTAGTGTCCCCGGTCGTCGCCACCGTCGGAAGAACCGCAGCAGCAGGAGTCGCCGGGGCACAGCCGCTGGTGCCTCCAGCCAGGCCGTGCACGCCACCGAGACTAGGCAGCAGGCTCAAAACCGAGCGCAACGTGCGCCGCCCCCCCATTCGGGGATGACGGATTCGCCTCCGCCGCTGTTTGTGGTGTGGGACCAGGCAGAACCGCCTCAGCCGCGTCACGACCAGCTCCTCCCTGCCACGGGTCCATCCCGGCCTCCTGACCCCAGTACGGTGACCATTTCCCGAACTGTAGCCGGTGAACAGCGAGATGCGCCAAGTACCAGTCGGCCGCTGATCCAATCGGCAAGGCCCGTCATGCTTCCAACCGCAGAGCAACCTCCTGCAACCAGGGGCTCGCGCTTGGCCAAAAAGTATGATGTCCTGAAGCACTTGGCCGACATCCCAGCAAAGCTCTCCATCCTTGAGGCTCTGCGCATGTCATCTGAGATGCGCGAGGCACTCGCTGAAGCCCTGAAAAGCCCCCTCCAGTTTGAGACAGAGGTTGCGGCTTGAGAGGCCTTTCACGCCGAAACGATCGAGGACGCCGAATGTCAGGCAGTTATCTCGTTCTCTGGTAAGGATGAAGACCCTCCTATACAGGGACACATTCGTCCGCTGTATGTCACTGGCCAGTTCAATGGCCTTGAAGTCCGGCGCTGTCTTGTCGACACGGGGTCCGGGATTAACCTGATTCCAACTCGGACGCTCCGGAGATTGGGGTTGTCTGAGGATGACTTGATTCCCTCCGACCTTAGGATCCAGGGGTACGATCGCACCGAGCAAACCCCGGTCGGCATGATACGTTTGAAGACCCAGTTCAGTGACTTGGTTGCCAACACCGAATTCATGGTAGTCTCTCAGGACACTGCGTACAACGCATTGATGGGCAGGCCATGGCTCCATCTTCACGCGGCGGTTCCCTCGTCATACCACCAATGCCTCAAATACTCCCTTAATGGTCGAGTAGGCGTGCTTCAAGGAGATGCCTCTCCTTTTTCCTCGTGTGAAGCCCGCTATCTGGACGCGGACTATTACAAGAGCAAGGATAAGCAGATCCTGGCAGGTGAGGTTGAGCCTGTCGCTGTTGTAAGTGATCCCTGGGCAAGTCTGGATGATGCTTACGTCCTCCCGATTCAACGGTTGGACGTGGCCATGGTCTCGACGGCCCGCGAGTCTCCTAATGAGATGACCGCGACCGCCCGCGCCAGCACCAGTGGCCCAGCAAGATCTGGTAGCCCCAATGCAGTTGCCAACGCAGTCTCTCCCGTGGACGATCCCTCCCCGAGTGGAGAGGACGTGGAAGATGCACCCCCAGCCTTTGAGGAGGGCGTCCCCGCCACGGTCGATGAGTTAATACAGGTGAACCTTGGAACCGAGGCCGATCCAAGACCCACATTGGTCAGTGCCGCCATGCCCTCTGAGGAGCGGCAGCAGTACGTGGACTTTCTCAGGCAGCACCGTGATGTGTTCGCTTGGGGCTATGACGAGATGCCGGGGCTAGATCCTCAGGTAGCCGTCCACCGCCTTGGCCTCCCGGCGAACCATCGCGGGTTCAAGCAGCCTCCCAGGAAGATGCACCCGTCCCACGGTGCCATGGTTGAGGCCGAAGTTGACAAGCTTATCAAAGCCAACTTCGTGAGGGAAGTTCAGTACCCCAAATGGCTGGCCAACATTGTGCCGGTCAGGAAGAAGAACGGGCAGATTAGAGTCTGCATCGACTTCCGCGATCTCAACCGCCACTGTCCGAAGGATGATTTTCCCCTTCCAGTGACAGAGCTGTTGATTGATGCCACGGCAGGGTTCCAAGCCCTCTCCTTCATGGATGGATACTCCGGATACAACCAAATTCGGATGGCCCCTGAGGATGAGGAGTTCACTGCCTTCAGGGCCCCCCAAGGTACCTTTTGCTACCGGGTCATGCCTTTCGGCCTGAAGAATGCAGGTGCCACCTATCAATGGGCGATGCACCGCATATTCAAGCCAATCCTCGGCACACTGGTGGAATTCTACATCGACGACTTGGTTGTCAAATCGCGTCAGCGTCAGGACCATCTCAAGGGTCTTGAGAAAGTGTTCGGCTTCCTCCGGTCTCGCTGCCTGAAGATGAACCCGTTGAAGTGTGCCTTTGGGGTCACCTCCGGAAAGTTCCTTGGATTTGTGGTAAGATACCTGGGTATTGAGATCGACCCAGAGAAAATCAGGGCGATTAGCCAGATTCCTCCCCCAGGTAACATCCGGGAACTACAAGGGTTCCAAGGCCACTTAGCCTATATACGCCGATTCATCGCGAATCTGGCCGGCAAGTGTAAGCCCTTTTCTTGGCTCATGAAGAAAGGTGCCACCTATATATGGGATAAAGAGTGTCAGACCACTTTCGAGGAAATCAAGCAGTACCTGCTTCAACCTCCGGTCCTGATGCCGCCCGTATCCGGGAAGCCGCTGGTCCTCTATGTGACCGCCCTAGAACGGTCCCTGGGTGCCCTTCTCGCCCAGAAGAACAACGAGGGAACGGAGAATAGCCTCTATTACCTCAGTCGCATGCTCCTCGATGCGGAAGTTAGGTATTCCCCCATCGAGAAGAGCTGCCTGGCGCTCGTATTTGCCGTACAGAAATTACGGCACTACTTGCAGCACCATGAGGTACAGTTGGTTTCTCGGGTAGACCCGTTGAAATATATCCTGAGCCGGCCTATGTTGACTGGCCGTCTAGCACGGTGGGCTGTGATTCTCCAGCAGTTCGACATCAGGTATGTGTCTCAGAAGGCCATCAAAGGGCAAGCATTGGCAGACTTTCTGGCAGCTCACCCGACCTCCGCGGATCAGCCGCTGGATCTAGGCTTTCCTGATGAGACCATTCTCTCGGTTGATCGAGCCGATCCATGCTGGCAGATGCACTTTGACGGTGCCTCCCGGAGCCCCACCGGTAGAAGACTCGATAATCCTAAGCTCAACAGAGTGGGCTTGGGTATCGTCTTCATTACCCCGGAGCGAGCCGTGCTGCCATACTCGTTCCTGTTGTCAGAAGGCTGTACCAACAATGAGGCGGAATACCATGCCCTCATCACCGGCCTCGAGTTGGCTCTCGAGATCGACGTGCCCCGTCTGTGCGTGAAAGGGGACTCCGAGCTGGTCGTTAAGCAGATCAATGGCGACTATGTTGTCAGGAAGCCGGAACTTGTGCCATTGTTGGAGTGCACCCTCCTTCTGATGGCCCGGTTCCCTTCTCGGCCAGAAATTGTCCATATTACCCTGTCGCAGAACGGTCGAGCAGATGCCTTGGCCAGCCTTGCCGCGTCACTTGCGGAGCCTGAACAGGACAACCTGATCGTCCGCGTGACGCGCCGCAGGCTCATCGCTCCTGTTATCCCGGAGGAAGATCGCGGCCCGTTGGTAAGTAATCTCACCACGGTTTCCCCTCTGCCCGGAGCCCCGAGTACCCCAGATATGACAGTCGGATCAGCCCCTGATTGGAGGACGCCTTTGGTTGAGTACCTCCAACATGGCACTCTTCCATCGGATCGGGCCGAGCGCGAGTGAGTTCGATGCCGCGCATCGCAGTTTGTCCTCCAGAGCAGTCCCGGCCTGGAGCAGATCCTCTACAGACGCGGATTCGATGGTGTTCTCCTCCGTTGCCTTCAGGGAGTTGAGATCCCACGAGTCATGCAAGAGGTTCATGCTGGTTCATGTGGCGCCCACCAGACTGGGCCGAAGCTGTCCCACCAGATTCGGAGGTTAGGATACTTCTGGCCCTCCATGATCCATGATTGCATCGAGTATGCCAGGAGGTGCCATGCGTGCCAGGTTCATGCGAACTTTGTGCATCGGCCGACGGAGCCTCTCCATACCACTAGGTATTCCTGGCCCTTTGCAGTCTGGGGTCTGGACGTTGTGGGACCTTACCCACCGGCGACAGCTCGCCAGTGCCGGTTCATTCTGACCGCCACGGACTTCTTCTCCAAATGGGCAGAGGCGATTCCGCTCAGAGAGGTCAAATCCTGTTCGATCGCTGACTTCGTGACCTCCAACATCATCTATCGATTTGGAGTGCCTCACGCTATCCTCACGGATAACGGAACCAATTTCCGAGTAGCCGAGTTGAAGAAGTTGTACGCCAAGTATAACATTCGCTCGAACCATACATCTCGCTATCATGCGCAGGCGAATGGACAGATCGAGGCGTTTAACAAAACCCTCTCTAACATTCTACAAAAGATGGTTGGTCAGAACAAGAAGAGTTGGCCGGACATGCTCCCCAACGCCCTCTGGGCTTATCGGACGACGACTCGCAATTCCACCCAGATGACCCCTTATTCCCTGGTGTATGGAGCTGAGGCCGTCCTGCCCATCGAGATCCAGTTACCGTACTTGCGCACTGCGGTCTACGACCAGCAAGCGCCGAACAGAGTTGCTGAAGCCCGTCTAGTCGAGTTGGAAGCACTGGATGAGAATAGACTTCGCGCTTTGCACAACTTGGAGAGGCATCAAAGCAGAATGGCTCGAGCTTTCAATAAGAAGGTTCGCCTCCGCTCCTTCCTGCAGGGTGATCTAGTGCTCGCCCTAAGAGCACCGATGATCCCCGGCAGGAAGCCGCCCAAGTTGGAGCCCAGGTGGGAGGGACCGTTTGTTGTCCACAAGGTCTATCCCAATGGCGCGTACTCCCTAGCGACTATGGATGGTGAGCGTGTCACTCCTCCCACCAACGCTAGGTTCCTCAAGCAGTACTTTGTCTGAGTGTACCAACGTCCAGCATGACGTTAAACTGCACATTTGTCCAGCATGACGTTAAACTGCACATTCGTCCTGCATGACGCTAAACTGCATACGTCCAGCACGACGTTAAACTGCACATTTGTCCAGCATGACGTTAAACTGCACATTCGTCCTGCATGACGCTAAACTGCATACGTCCAGCATGACGTTAAACTGCACATCTGTCCAGCATGACGTTAAACTGCACATTCGTCCCGCATGACGCTAAACTGCATACGTCCAGCATGACGTTAAACTGCACATTTGTCCAGCATGACGTTAAACTGCACATACGTCCAGCATGACGTTAAACTGCACATTTGTCCAGCATGACGTTAAACTGCACATTCGTCCCGCATGACGCTAAACTGCATACGTCCTGCACGACGTTAAACTGCATACGTCCAAGCTGCACGACGTTAAACTGCCCAGCGTATCGTCCGCACTGCAAGACGTTAAACTGCCAAGTGCTCCGTCCAACATGACGTTAAACTGTACATCGTCCTGCATGACGTTAAACTGCCTCTCAAGAACTATGTGCGGCTTGATTCCCATCCTTATGGGATACGTAGGACCGCCTGGACATTCATGTTTCAGGCCCAGCCCCATCCTTTGGGAATTTCCATCCCATCTCGGGCCCTTGGTCCAGTTGCCTCTGGGTATGTGGCGTATGGTGTGAGCGCGGGGGATTATGTCCTCATTCACGTCGGTTTCCTCGCCACGCTGTACGCCCCCCACGTTTGGGGATGCCTTCTGCTCCCCCCTATTTTCTCTCATCGTCCTGCATGACGTTAAACTGCCTCTCAAGAACTACGTGCGGCTTGATTCCCATCCTTATGGGATACGTAGGACCGCCTGGACGCTTGTGTTTCAGGTCCAGCCCCGTCCCTTGGTTGATCACGGGGATCTTCCCTCTTTTGGTTGCTCTCAGGGTGAGTCCTCCGACCCTTTCCGGTGATCTGTTAACATGTTTTGGGTACTTCGGTCTATGACTCGTAGTGTCTGATCCAACCCCGACAAGTCCTGTGTTGCTTGTCAGGCCTCGCGCTTCCTCTTGTTCGAGCCTTCACCCAAAGGGATCCTCGTTAGCGGTTTGGGTACGATGCCTCAGTGCTCTCCTACCGCTCCGGGTAGATTTACCGGCGGGTCTTGGGCCGCAAATCGATATGAATCCTACGATTGAGCGGTCGATGCTCGTTTGCTTGCCCCGTATTAGGCTGACGCGATCGGATGTTGTGTTGCGAATGCGTCAGCAACATCCTCGATCGCCATGTCAGCTCTTTCAGGCTCTGAACATTGGTTGCGCAGTCCTCATCACACTCCGCCTTTGTGCGTTGTAGTGGAATCTTGACACTCTTTTCATACTGACCTTCAGTACACCTCTACACGTTAGGCAGACCAACCAAGGTAATGATGTTGTTCGAGGCTCCCATGATCTGAGCACCAAGGATATATGCGGATATCCTCCCTAAGGGCCATGCGTAGCTGGACCCTCGTCCCCATAAGGAGGAAGGAGTCGCCCGAACAATCGCGTTCTGGGCCCAGTATATCTGGAGGCTAGCATCTCTGCCCCTCGGGTGATGGACATACGCAGGCCCCTATCCCAAGACTCTTCTCCAGGAATCGTGCGTGACCGCAAGGCTGGGTATGCTCCCACCTCCGCCGTGTCCGCCGTACCGCGATAAGCGGATTCCTCCATGGTCCGAACCACACGACCTTAAACTGTGTTGTCTGGTCCTACCACACGACCGTAAACTTTGATCGTCTTGGCCGCCCGACGAGAAACGGCACTGCATCGTGATGTTCCCCTCAGGGGGCACTCATGTTGGGCGCTGGTTAATAACCACGCCATTCATCAATGCCTTCCGTGTCTTGATTATTGTGGCGACGCTAGAGATTTCTCAATCACAGGCATGTCGCCGCACAAAGAAAAACCATTCATCTTTAAGGACAAACAAGAAATATCAAATGCCGCTCCTTCTGTGTGCGAGGGTCAGACCCGCACTCTTCCCCGCGCTGGTGCCCGATTGTGCTGCGCCGCGCTTCAAGAACTACGTGTGGCTTGATTCCCATCCTTATGGGATACGTAGGAACGCCCAGATGTTTGAAACTTCGGGTCCAGCCCCCCACCTCTTAGAGATTCCCCCTTCTCTGGGAAATCCGCCGCCTTCAGGTCACCCTCAAGGCGTGTTCCCCGACCCCTTGCAGTGGTCCACTGGTGTCAAGAGTACTCTGGTCTATTGTCAGGAGGGTCAGGATCCGCTCGTTCAGGTTTCCTTCACTTTTCAGGCTTCGTGCTCCCTTTCATTCGGACCCATCGTCTACGCCCTGGGTGGAGCCCCCATGAACGGTTCGGACACAATGCCTCAGTGCTCTCCCACCGACTCGGGCCGGTACCCCCAATGGCCTCGGGCAGCAAATCGATATGAATCCTGCGATTGAGCGGTCGATGCTCGTTTGCTGCCTCATTCCACCAACGGTTAGTGCGATATTGATGCTGCTTTTCCGCCACGGTCGGCAGTACTCCCATATCGTCACTCCGGTGCCCCCAGTCCATGAGTGAATGGCCGCATGATTCACATTTCCCACCTCCCATTCTGACCAGGCGAAACCTCGACACTCTTGACACTATCCCTCAGTGCATCTTCGCACACCCAGGGGATGGGACCACGATGCGGCGTACTTTGAGGTCCTTATGGTCCGAGCTCTAAGACCTTAAACTAAGATCTCTCTTTATGGTCCGAGCTCTAAGACCTTAAACTAAGATCTCTCTTTATGGTCCGAGCTCTAAGACCTTAAACTAAGATCTCTCCTTATGGTCCGAGCTCTAAGACCTTAAACTAAGATCTCTCTTTATGGTCCGAGCTCTAAGACCTTAAACTAAGATCTCTCTTTATGGTCCGAGCTCTAAGACCTTAAACTAAGATCTCCCTTTATGGTCCGAGCTCTAAGACCTTAAACTAAGATCTCCCCCAAACGGGATTCTACGTCCTGCATGACGTTAAACTGCACTCTCAGAACTACGTGTGGCTTGATCTCCAGCCTGATGGAGTACGTAGGAACGCCCGGGCATCTCAACTCGGGTCCAGCCTCAGGGATCGTTAAGTCCCGCCCCTCCTCGTCGCCGGCCGTCTGGCCTGGCTTCTGGTAGAGTGGTGCAGTTGTGATATTCTCCCCGATTCAGCTCGGGATGCCCCACTGTAATGGTGGGAAGCGACGGTTTCCTCGTCAAAGAGGTGCTGTCTGAGAATTGGGGTGATTCACGGCCAGATTAGTGCATCCGCCTAATACGCTTTCCCCACGGTGGCGCAATTTTGAGAGCGTTGGATTCTGTCCGAACAATCGTCACTTCACCCCACGCTTCGCATGCCCTGTTGATCTGGATTTCCACCCTTGTGTCTGAAGGAACCCCAAGGCGGTATTCATGATGACATGTGGTCCGCCTCCTGCAATATGAATGATGACCTTCGTTCCGTCTATTGCATTTGTTATGGTCGATCCACTGTCCGCCTACCGTCTTGGGCATTTCCTGGAAGGCCGACCGTTGTGGATGTCTGGATTCGGGACACGCGATTCACCCTTTCTCATTTCCCTATGTTCGGATAAAATCTCAACGCCCCTAGCATTGCCCCACTCGTGTGTTGGAACAAGTTGGGGGGATAATACACTGATTAGGCTTGAGGTCTCCTTCCCTAGGAACGACCTCCCTCTTTTCTCCAGCAATCCAGGCCCAACTATGGATGCCTGATGCTTGGTTAACGCTCCCGCTAGACAACGAATTGTGGTTGAGCATGTTAAGCCAAAAGATGCAGATAAATATATTGATTCATACAAATGGATCAAAGTAGCGGAAGCAAATGTTCTGGGAGTGGCAAAACAAAGCCCCTAGGGATTAGCGTGCTGAATGAGTCTCTCTAACGCCGCTACCCTTTGGCTGGCGTCCTCCAGGGCTGCTTCTCGCTCTCTGCGTGCCCTCTCCTCGTCGGCGGTCGCAGCACGCAGTTCGTCGATTCTGGCCTGTGCACGCTCCCGCTCGACCTGAATTGTGACCATCTGTTGGCCCGCCTCCGTCAGCTGTACCTGGGCGTCAACCAGCTGGGCTGCTAGTCGCTCCACAAGCTCGGTACACGTTGTGACGAAGGCCTCCTTCTCTGCCGCCTGCCCTTCGAGACGCCGGACTTCCTGCTCCGCCGCGAGGAGCGCCCGCGTGCTCTCCGACATGTCCCGACTTTGTGTGACGTCGGCACGCCGGCAGCTCTCGCACATCTTTTCGTCCATGAAATCACGGACCGTCAGATGGAGGCGTTGAGCATCAGCTCCCCCGGCACACAGGAAGCGCAGCCTGGTTTGAAGTGATCCCATGCGCCCCAGCCACTCCGATGGGTCTCACTTGAGGAAGCGCTGGATGCACTTCCACCCCCTGCGGCGCGTTATCCGGCTCTCCTCGACCGCCTCCGCGTCCGAGTCGTCCATCTCCTCGGGGTCGGCAGGCCGGTAGGCAGGGAAGACAGCCAGCAGGTCTGCTGCAGGGTCCGCCCCTGGGAGGTCCTCATGAGGGATAGGTTCCCCAACATCCGGGCGAACTTCTTCTCTCTCCCCAGCGGCGCTGACACCCTCGTCAGCCCCCGACCTCTCTCCGATGTCAGCACCGCCGGCGTCCGCAGCCCCCTGATCAGCAGTTGGTGGGGCCGGCTCGGTTTGGGAAGTCTGTTCCGGAGTAGGCGGCATGTCCACCACTGGTCCACTCGTAGATGGCCCGGGTTCGGCAACCTGACGAGCCTCCAATGTTGAGATCACTGCGCGGGGCATGCCATGGTTAGTCACGGATCGTCAACGGCAGGCACCAGCAGTAAAGTAAGGAGACTTACGGGAGGTCAGAGCGTCATCTTCCGCTATCCCGGCCGCCGCAGGAACAGTTGCAGCAGGGGGCCCTTCCGCGCTTGTCAAATCAATAATGGGTGCCTGGCCCCCGCCTTGTCCTGCTGGCGCCCCTCCTACTCCCGCTGAGGACGCCTGACCAACATCAGTGCGCTCCTGAGAAAGATGGAGAAATGGGTTAGAAGCTGCATAAGAGAATGGATGAAGCATATTGAGTAGGGATAGAAGCGGACCTCGAGGAGCTCAGTGACATCAACGTCGTCAGAGCCGGCCACCTCGCCGCTCTCCCGCGGACTCCCCTGATGGGATCTTCCCTCGGAGCCTTCATCCTCCCCCATTTCCTCCTCTTCCTCGGAGTCGTTGCTACTGTCGTCTTCTTCCGGCGGCATCTGTTCTGGAGCGGGCTCTAGACCGAGCATCACCTTCACCAGAAGGGATGGCTCTGCGCGCTGACCACGTTGGCGCGCGTAATCGTCCATGGCCGTCAGATACGCATACTGCCGGTTGAAGTCCACCCAGTCGGCAATGTGGAGGCGCCCGACCTCTGGCAGATGGATTCCTTCTCTGAGAATCTTTCGCTAGATGGCGTCGGTCCCCAGTGACTGCCACAGGGTCATCCAGGCCGACCACAGCGCCGGGAAGACTGCATCGTGGGAGGGTTCGAGCAGACGTCTCACCTGCTTCCCGGGCCGCTCTTCGACCACCACGCGTGCCCCCTCTCTGGGCGCCGAGGTCGTAGCAGCAGCTCGCGATGTGCCCGCCGCCGAAGTCCCTGCCCGCGCCGGATCCGCTGCTTGGCGCACCTCTGTTCTCCCCCGTGTGGCGGCGCCTCGCCTCTTTCCTTGACGCCCGGTCTCCGCACGGGTAACCTCGAGCCGCCGAACTGGCTTCCGTAGAAGCCCCTCGGGGTACGCGATGGCCCAGTGTTCGGCATACTCGGTTGCCAAGCCTGCGTCGACCCCGGTAAGAGGGAGAGTGATGACGTCGCCAGAGCCGAAAGCGGCAAACATCAGCCACATCTGGCGAAGGACGCAAGGGTTCGTCTCCTCCCGGACGGCAGTGAATACCCTCTTCGGCATCCGCTGAAGGCACCCGAACTGCCTGGAGAACCGGGCTGGCACGTAAGGCTCGCAGATCACCTTCCCGTCGATCCGAGCCACGAGCACCTCGCCCCGCATGTTCAGGAAGTATTCATGCTGCTCCAGCGGACCCTGTCCGTTGTCGATCATTTGGCCAACGGGAGTGGGGAACGGACTGAAGTTGAAATTGGCATGATTGCCAATCTGAATCCTCACGCCCTTCTCACTTAGGGTCATCGGAGCGACCCCCGCGATGTTCAGTAGGGAGGGTCGCAAGCCGTTTCCCGGAGGAATGATGGCGTTCGGAAATGTGTACCCACCGAGGTGAGCAGCCACCCAGCCGTGGAAGAACTGAAAGGGCCCACAGATCCTTCGTGGCGACCCCCCTCGTGAGATGCGTCCCAGGATGGCATACAGCCTCGCCAGCACTGGGACCCCGAGGTTGTATCTTTTGTTGGCGGCCATAGCGCCCGCCACCGCCAGTGTCGTCGGGCGAACGCCCATTCTCGCGTCCCGCACTGGCAGGAGCCACCAACTCAGAAAGGCGGCCAGGAACGCCGCGTACCGGACGTTTGGGTCCCGGGCCTCGATGACGCGGTACCCCCATGAGCGGTAGTCGCCCGTCTCCAGGACCCGCCAGTACGACCAGTTCCGGCTCCTCTGAGCTGCGGTCGGGCACCGCTTCCCCCTGCCTGGCATCTTGACCACCGGGTCATGCTCCAAGAACTGGCCGAACCACTCCTTGTAGGCTATGTCCTTCTGGAAGTCCTTGATCCCGAGCCGCTGCGTAGCCAGGTCAAGCAGATGCCAGGTCAGAATGGGAGTCCGTGACCTGTCTTGCCAAGTGTTCTTCGGTGGCAGGAACTCATCGTACTGGTAACCCTCCAGCGGGATACCTCCGATGCAGTGGATGTCCCAGAGACCGATGCCGACCTCCCCATGGTGAAGATGGAAGGTGTTGGTATCCGTAGACCAGCGGGAGAACAGCTCCGGCCCGAGCTCGGACTGCTGGTAGAAGTGGAACTGCGACGTCCACACCGCCTCAAACAGGCCGATGTACCGCAGCTCCTCTGCGAAGTGATCGCAAGTGTGGCGTACCCAGAACGCCCAGGCCCAATCGCTGGTGAAATTGCCCCCAGACCGCAAGTCCCAGTCCTTCAGCCAGCCCTTGGTGTCGTCAGTTTCACTCTGGCGATATGTGCTCGAGTAGAGGGCTGGAGAATTCTCCGCAGTAGGCTCACCCCCGTCAATGGTTCGCGTCCTCGGGTTCAGGACATAGACGTCCAAGTGCCTGGTCTCCCTGGCAGGATGCCCATTGTTGGTGATGTTATAGCGGGGAAGCTCGTCCTCCCGAGTCACCCAGGTCCGTGGCGCATCAACCTCGAACCCTGGCACCGGAACCTCATCTAGGATGCCGAAGTTCCAGAGCGGCAGGTTGTCCGACAGCGGATATGTCTTCTGGGCCGGCGTCAGCAAGTCGAACAGGGATTGATTGTTGGAAACAATCTCCTTGGCTCCGTAAACCTCCTCGTTCGCCGCCATCTCATCTCTGCGAGTGGCGGCATCCCCCTCATTTCCTCTATGCGTGGCCATCTCAGAAGTTTCGGGAGTCGTGCGGGTTAAGGGATGAAGCGTGCGGGATCGGACGAGGCTGGTAGAGAAGTTTGAAGGTTGGCGCGCAATCCAAGTGGATGGCGCGCAATTGGGAAGACTGTCGCGCAAAGTTCCGGGTTTTCGCGCAAAAACAGGCAAATTCCGGATGGTTTTGCGCGCCGATCGGGCGAATTTCGCGACCGGAAAAGGCAATTTCGCGCACGAGAGCGTTGAAGCTTATCGCGCGGAAGGCCTGTGTACGGAACGCGGAACCCTGGACCCCTATTTATAGACGAGGCCAGGATTCCGCGCCGCGCGGAATGTTCGATTGCGCGACCGCGGCTGCGAATTGCGCGCCCGGCGCGCCTTTTTGCGCGCTTAAGTCCCGCGCAGCCCATGACTTCGGCATTCCGGCGTCTCCCTCGGAACCCGATCGTTGCGACCTCTCGCCGATCAGATTCCGAGGGGGGGCTTTTGTAGACGCCGGAAAAGTCCGTTGTTCCCAAACGAAGCTCCGGATGTGGAAAGCGAAACGATATTTGGAGTCAGAGGCACGTTCCGGAGGGCCCGGAGGGCTTGCGTGAAATTTCAGAGCCCCGCGCGCAAAGTTGAGTCACGGCGCGCAATCCTTCCGGGATGCGCGCAATCGGCAAGGCCGGCGCGCAATTTTGCGCGGCCCGAGCTCCCGCGACTCCCTTGCGCGCCGGGTCCGGATTCGGCGCCAGCGAAGGGAATTCCGCGCCCGCGAAGAGAATTTCGCGCCCGCGTCCCGAATTCCGCGCCCGGGGTTGCCTATAAATATAAGGCGACCCCCGACGTTTTGAAGGTTTCCAGAATCCGAAGCGTCGCTCGTTCGCGCAATCCAACCCCTTCCGCGCGCAATGCCGATCTTCAGGTAACCTCCTTTCTTTCGCGCAATAGAGACTTGGGGTTCTCCTTCGCGCGCAATCCCCTTGGCTCCTTTCCTTTGAATAATCCTTAACCCGAAGGCCTTTGCGCGAAAAAGAAGCCTCTTGCGCGCTATTGCCCCGGGTGCGCGCAATCCAACCCGATTGCGCGCACCCCCCATCTTCAAAGTGTCCATTCGTTAGAGAATGATCCGTTGCCCCCGCGAGCTGTCCGAAGCCCGGTGCGTGCAATCTCAATCATCCGCGCGCAAAGGGCTGGCCCAATTGCGCGCCAGCCCGCCGTTTTGCGCGCCGACCTGCTGTTTTGCGCGCAAAGCTCCTCTTTTGCGCGCAATCCGCCAGGGTCGCCCCCCTTGACCCCATGAGGGTACCCGCCCGTGTGGCGCCCGATGATTTTCATCCTGGGTGCCCGCACCGTGCATTGTCTTTCCGTGCGACCCTCCAGGCTTGCGCGAAGTGACACGGACCCATCGGCGGCCACCAACGTCCTGCACGACGTTAAACTGCATACGTCCAAGCTGCACGACGTTAAACTGCCTAGCATATCGTCCGCGCTGCAAGACGTTAAACTGCCAAGTGTTTTGTCCAGCATGACGTTAAACTGTACCACGTCCGCGCTGTAAGACGTTAAACTGCCAAGCACCTTCGTCCTCAACACACGACGTTAAACTGTACTTTGTCCGGCAAGACGTTAAACCATCCGCTTCGTCCTCAACACACGACGTTAAACTGTACTTCGTCCGGCAAGACGTTAAACCGTCCGCATCACCCGATCCCGTGCCTCGCACGCAGGGTCCCCCCCGGTTTGGATGTGGCCCCCACCCACTCGTCTCTACAGGGATGTCGGGATTTCCCCTCTTTAGGGATGATTTAATGGGAGCGGCTTTTCCCTACGGGGGTAGGGTATTACAAACCCCTAGTTTCTTGTGGGGGGCTGCACATGTGTATCTCCATTGCGCTCCCCCACTGCCGAAGCCAGTAGAGGGTGTGACTGGGATCGAGGTGTCTCCTACTTTCGGTCCAAGTCCCTTCCAACTGAGTTTTGCCGCATCCGGGCTGCCTCAAGTGCGTAAGTCCTGACAGAATGAACTACGTGGACTTTGATCCATGTCTTCTAAACAGGGTACGTAGGAAGCCTCCCTGAGGTTCAAGCCCACCACCTGGTCGTCCCGGTCGTATTCACGTCGGTTCGTCCATCAGTGGACCCCTCCAGGGTTCACGCTTGCGTCGATTCACCTATGAATCCGCCCCTGTGGGAGACTGCCCGTGTGTATCTCCACTGTGCCTCCCCACAGCCCCTTTTTCCATCTCTCCTTTTATCGTCCAGCATGACGTGAAACTGTGATCCACCCGGCCGTTCCATCCCCCTCTGTGCGAGGTGGTTCGGTTCAATCCTCCGCCCGGCGGCCTCGACCCCTTCGTGAGTCGGCTTGCCGACGTCCAACATGACGTTAAACTATATACCCGAACTACGTTGACTTTGATCCGCGCTAACGCGCGGTACATAGGAAGCCCCTACGGGGTCCAAGCTTTTCACTCCATCATCCATACTGATCCTTACCCGGGCCACCACATCCCGGTGGGGTCATGCCACTTCACTCCACTCCATATCACTTGGGAAGCCGCCCATGCGCTGGCCCCAGCGTCGGAGGTTCCCCGCAAGGGGTTCTGTCATCTGATCCACTTTTCGTGTTGATCAGTCCGATGCTGTCCCCGCTGGACGTTAAACTCGCGGCATACCCCGTGTTAAACATGGGAAGCTGAGGAAAACCTCAGGGGACACAGTTCCCCGCACCCAGTGCAGGATGCCTCAGGCCATCATGCCTTCGAGAAGCCCTATTAGGGACGGAAGACAGACGTGCAGAGCCGCAGTGTTACGACACGCCCCCAGCACCCAGAGCCACCTGGCCTTCTCACTGCAGGTTGCTGCCCCGACCAGACTCCTTGGAGCGTCCGGGCGGAAGCAGCGTAATTAACCGGTGTCCATGAAGATATGGCGCCGGGAACGAGATTCACGAGCATGTCTTAAATCTATGAGGGAGACCCGGATTAGGCGACAAGTTCCGAGGAGACGTCCAAGGAAGGAGGAGCCGACATCCCATCATCCCGGTTTCGATCAAGGAGCAGACGCCCCTGAATAAGGGACAGATGCCGCCCGCCTTTGGAAAGCGGGACTGCGGGACCACAAGCCGCGCGCCCATCCCCTCGGGTTGACGGGTGCACGCGCGAACGCGTCCTGGCGGAACAGCGTAACCCGACGCACATCCGCACCGAAACAACGACATTTAATTATTCATCATGGAACATTATTTGGAAAGAATTCTCATCCTAGAGATTTCAATACTCCTCTATCTCCATGGAATGGTTGGCCTCCACTTGGATTGTAGAAGCTCTCAATTACCCTAATTGGCCAGCATGTTGTACCAAGGACTAATGTACTCTTCGTTCCTATTCCATTACTTGAATGATAAAAGTCACCATATTATGGATTTCATGGTAATTTAAAATACCATATATCATCAAGAAAATATTGATGGGATGTTTTCAATGTTGCAATGGAACATCCATAAGGTGAGACTCCCCGATAATCTTTCACATGGCCCTCCAAATGGGGAGGAATGTAGGGATAAAATCTAGTTGCACCTCCAAATTAGACTCATAACCACATTGAGAAGAAGAGATATTATTTAGGACTTGGTGACTCAACAAGTCACATTTTTATACCTCATCTAATGTAATATCATCCTCACCCACCAATGTTGATGGAACTAGCATATAAGCCCCATATCAAACAAGATTATTTATTATGATGAAAATGAATTGAAAATGGAACTTCTCATTAGAATATAGGGATAATAATATGGGGGTAGATACAACCACACCTCTTGAAGCTTTTCTCTTTATGAAGACATGTTCATCATCATGTATTTTTCCTCCCCTGGAGTATCCTCCTTGATCCATGAATGACCAGTACCATAAACATTATGGAAGAAAGTTATCCAGGTACTACAAAAGATAATCATGGTAAAAAAGGTATGTCAATAATGTTTAAATATCTCATGAGAGAACACATAATTAAATTAGTAAATTCAATAGACCAAATGAAACACCCACATTTTCCTCCTCAAATGATATAGCGATGAGACCATACCCTTAATCCTTACAAAAAAACTAGAGGCGACAACTGATCAGTTCCCATCACAATGACCTCTCCCACAGTCCTTTGACCTGGGTGTAGTTTTTCAGAACCAAGGGCCTCATACATTTCCTTAATATTGGTTTTTTGGGCCTATACATTGGATAACCAAAAATCTATAATTATTCTCTTTATCCTTTTTCACTGATTCAATGATTCAAAATAAAATCCTCACAGGAATATTGATGGTGTAAGAAAGTGTAGAATTTTTTTAAGAAATGATAAATACATTAGAACGGATAATGTAACTTCCCCATTCCTCCTTGGCATGAATTGTGACCAATTCAATCACTCCTTGGTCAAGCATGTCAAACACTCACTTTAATTCCATGACTTGTTCATCAGTTGCATCTTTGAATGCCTACATGCCATGGAAATACTTTGTTACCGCCACAATATTATTATTAAGGTGGGGAATAGAAGGTGATTTTTTTACCAAACTCTGGTATTTACAAAACATATTGAATAAACTCCCTTGCATTGTTGAAATAATTATTCATGTTATCCCCAAATTTGATCTTTAAGGGTCGCACAAAATTTGGCTCTCACACACCTTGACGTGGAGAAAACTCAAAGCCCTTTGATTTTGAACCATTTTTTGGGCCACTTTTATTTTAGAATAATAAATGGATGGGATTGGAGCCTCCCCCTTATATTGATGACTAGACCTCTGTGGAACTTGTGGTGTTTCATTCTCAGTCATATCTTACTTGGAGGTCTTTTCCCTATAATGTATCAAATGATCTTGATATTCTCCATCATCATTGGATTAATCCTTTTAAACACACATACCATGATATCTTTTTTTCATGGCCTCAAGGTGAAAAAATAATTTTTTTCAATTCCCCATATGGTATGATGAAATATATTACATGGAATATGTGGCCCCCAACACGATTGATGCCTTTGACGGAGGCTGTGTAATTGAAATATTGAATACATCCATACACATCAGGATCCAAATCTATCATGCTATAATTTGATGATTCTCATTCCTAACATGTATAGTGGGAATTTATCTTGAATATTTAAGACACTTAAAATGAAAATATAATCAATGACGATCATAAGAGTCAAAGATAGTTTCACTACCAATATGGGATTCAAAGAAGATGTCCCAAAATTATATCATGTGTGACCGTAGATCATAATTATTACCATTTCTAAAATTGTTAGGCATCATGGTCCGTGGGTTACCATACATAATGAAATTAAGGTTAATATATACATTCTGCGCCCTCAACACGTCATCATGATTCAGGTTCAGATGTTGAATCTCGGAGATATTCTGAAAAAACGGGAAGAATTGACTGTCAGGGATTTTAACTAAACTAATAACTACGTATGATCTAATCTGTTCTATAATATACCTCACACCATGTAAAATGGACATGAAATTATAAACTGCACCTTCCCGTGGTAGGTATGTTGGTAATAGTGGTACATCTTGCCATAATAGGGGCCATCAATCCTATGTATATTCACATTTATAATTTGGAAGTGATAACGAATGTACTTGGCCTCACAACACCATTGAAATCATATACTAGGAGTAGGAAAATTCTTATCCACATTTCAAGGAATATAGAAAGGTGAATCTTCACATCGATCTTGGGATTAGCATTATAACCTCAAATCCTATACTCACCCTTCTCCAATGTGGTTCAGAATGTTCTAGAAGCACCCTACTTCTCTATAGTGGGGAAATAGTACGGATCATGTATGTATGACACTCTCTTACCTGTTTGATGAAGGTATTCATCCATTTTCTCTTTTTTATTTCATCAGTAGGGTAGGGATGGAACACTCTTCACAATTTCATAACAATAATGAAGATATTATAGGAAAATGGTGGTGTATTTTAGGGTCATACCATGATGTCTTTTGTTAGATGAACCCATCATACACTTACCTGAGAATGGTAACCCCAGAATGTTTCTATATATACCAGTAAAGTATACTAACATCACTATGCATAACGGGATGATATGTTTCTTTGGACTTCGTTTCTTCAGTAATTTAGGTATGATGACATTGATATTATAAAATTTAGTCTATACTACCCAAAAACCATCATATACATAAAAATTGTGCCACTCCATGTTGAATTCTAAAAACATCTGGCCCACCTAGAATGCCCTCATCCACTAAGGATTGAATCCCCCTCCATAGAAGAACTACCATTCCTACTTCCATTCATTCATTTGATATGTCGGTGAGGCATGGAAGGTTGAATCATAACAATGAGGCCTTGAATATTTAATATGGGGATTCATATCTGTATTATAGAAACTGTGAATAATAATAGAGAAGATATGTATTATTTCATCCTTGATAAAATTATCATTCGAGTAAATGTTATTTGGAGTGCAGTCGGTGTGCTTCATAATCTAGATCATTTGGAAGGTTTTCTTAAAAGCTGAAATATGGGAATCCCTCAAAAGTTAATTCTGATATATATGGAGCTAGTCAAATTATTATTACTCTTTTTTATATGGTATAAAATAATTTTTCAGATCTGGAAGTGTATATTCAATAAAATCATAATAATTAGTCCTAGTTTCTTTGACCATTTTAGAAGAACATGTAGAAACATGATCACTTATAGTCATTGAAGCGTATATTAAAAATCTACAAGATGTAACTGATATCTCTCATTATGTAGAATTATTGACTTCATAAAGTTAAAATTTTTATCTTATAATAATATTAAAAATTAACATGGGGAAGAGTTCACACAGGTCCCTCGACAAGGAACCTCACACTGCTCTTTCGACCAAGTTCATTATGCAAGTCCCTAGAAGAGATTCCCCCAATATTCATCACTCAAAGGTGATTGTTCATTTCTTAAGATATCATGTGGATTTAATATGAGAGACAATTATGAGGAAATCCAATATATTACAATGCTGTGTGGATATATAGACAACCTGCACGGCGAGAGAGGAAATCGGAAAATCGTATGCGAGGAAAATGAAAAAGGGGGCCAATAGTATTTACCGACACCATTGTTATTCATTGTGCACCTATAGATATTCCATGAATACATCCCCAGAACATTGGTCCTCCTCTATAGACCATGTATAAACACCCTATGTGGTGAACCTATGAAGAAAACCTATGTGACACACCATTACCCCCTTCATAATCATTTCCTCATTTTTGTGTACCTCAAGATGAGATCCTCCACTTTCATTTTGATAAAACAATGAGGGGAGAACTTATATACACTATAATTAATAAAATAAAGATTGAAATATTTGGAATATAACATTGGTCATGTTAATGTTCTAGGGATCTATAAAAGATATCTAAGGGATCTTCCCGTGTTTACCTACATGAAAATACGCATGCGCGGTACAAAGGTTGCACACCTCCCCTTTGCGGAAAAAAGGGTTAAGACATCACTATTTTAGAAACATTCACCTTGAACCTACACCCTATACCAATTTGTACAAACTGCCTTGACCAAGGAACCCTATTCTTTTATAAATAGGACCCTTGGGATCCAAATTTGGGAGACTGAAAAATAGAAAGAGCCCTAGAGCTCAGGTTGCGTAGAACCTTCACCCAGGTCCCCAAAATATATCAAGATGATATCCAAAACCAATGAGAAAATATAAATGAATGGGAATGGTGAATATAAATTTCAATTCTAGATTCAAAACTTATAAATATAGTTTGAGTATTGTTTTTCCCTAAAGTGAAACCACCTGTGTGAGTCCACTATCCCAAATCAGTGAACTACGTGAAAACCCATCTAGGAAAACTAGAGGAGACCCATGGTTACTATTATAAGGCCTCATCAAAGATTTATTTCCCCAATGGTCCAGCACATAATCCTTTTCCATCTCACACATTCCTATTTCCGCCTGCGTTAATCATTTTCAGTTCCTCCCATTACATGCACATCACATCTTCATGGCACACATATTCCATTCAACTACACCCATTCATTCAATCATCAAATAGATTAATGGAAAGTCGAATTTTAAATTAGATCCCTTATATGAGAAAAAATAAATTGAAATCCCCACAAAGACTCCTTATTTACATAACTATGGAAAATGGCACACTAGCATCTCCCCCAATTAGGTGTGTATTTTTATGGTGAGAGTTTTATCGAACCTGTCTGGTTGGCTAGGATAGGTCTTCAGGGTTCATGAGATAATATATTACTATGTTCATGAAGTCCAATACCTTGGATAATGTTTTAGGGAGTTCTCAATCTTAGTTACAAGGGTTGCGACCATATCCTCCCATTCTTGTCACTATGATCAAGATCCTCTAGTTCTAAGCCAGGAGGGATAGGATAATTCTTGCATATTTTTTAAAACAGATTAAAATCCACCTATCATTCTATAGTTTTTTTAGGTAATCCCTCATGGGGTAAGCTCGTATCCATTCATGCAAGATATTTCACTCTTGTTCCTCTCTACCTCTAGTCCACTAGGTCTGAGAGGGTATAGGAACCCATGCCCTTCCCTCCTCAGTATCTATAAACTATACCCATTATATGATAATGTAAATAGATGGAGGTGTCTGACACTCATCATGTTCAACAATTGTCCTAGGTTATGGGAGGTGGTCATGTTCAAAAGCCATCCCGCTCTATTTTGGTTTATTCACCATATCCACCTGCAGATAGAAGAAGAGTGTGTGGTATCTCAAATCATGACCTCCCTATTATGTCTCACAAATATCATGACTCTCATGGTATTAGAGGATACTTTTGATCATAATATCCCAAAAATCCATTCCATTTATTGAACATTGAGAAATCATATTCCTTCTATAATCAGGATACGTAGAAAGACCATTTAGGGCCCGATCTCCATGGGAATCCTCCTCCGACGTAAGAACCAATCATAATTCCCCATCATTTAATCCTTATCTATATGATTATTCCATGAAACAAGACTCTAAAAACCCATGAAAAAAACACAACCCATGGTCCCTATAACTTTTCATTTTTCTTAGTTGTAATCTCCAATCATTCCACTAAACCGTCTACACATCCTTTTCATGAATAATCCCCAACATATTACTCTCAATGGGAAATACTACCATTTAAAAAATACCTACTGATATATTTAATATGAGAGGTTATTTTTAACTAAACTATTTTTTTATTGATTCCCCTCAAAATGGGATACGTAGGATGACTCTATAGCTTCCAAAATCTATCATATAAAGTAAATCCTATTCTATTTTTTCATGTTCTTGGTTACATTTAATTAATCCTTGGAATTCATCTTCCATCCTGTTTCATTAGGGAGCTTCAACATAAGTCCAACACCAAACATTGACTAGTAATATTATTCATAAATGTCATATCCACATTAAGTTAAATTTTATTGTTGGCTCTTTATCACATGCCCATAAAAGGTATTATGTTTCCGATTAAGAAGCACTGAACTACATAGGATTGGATTCCTTTTTTACGGATACGTAGGAAGCCCATTTGTGGGTTTTATCCAAACATCAAGACAAATTATGTCCCCTTAGTTAATGATACGCTCAAGAGAACCCTAATGAGTGTCTAGGAAACTAGAATCTGCCAAATGATGACAACAAAATCTCTAAGTAGTACATAATAGAATATTATTGATACAGAACATCTTATACATACTAATATATCCATTGATTAACAACCTAGGAAAAATTCATATGAAAATGAATTACATACATAATAAAAATTTGTTGTTTATTGAAGGTTTTCCACCATTATACATTGGGATTAATAAAGAATTTAACAATGTGTTTTAAATCAATATGAGAGTCCCAAATTTGGCAATAATCCCCCCCAAAATGTTGTGTTGATCTCGACCACCCATCCTCACATCCAATGTGGGTTCTTAATAATCCTCACCCAAACCTCCTCAAGTGAACCTATCTTTGGAAAGAATGTCTTGCTTTATATATAATTGTTTGGAGTTTCTAGTTCTATGAACCGGCCCACTGAAAACCTTTCAGAAGTATTCATTCCTAACACGAACATGATTCTGAGAAAAACACGATCATAAAATGTTAAATCTTTTCTTATAAAAAATATTAAATATCCAGGGATTAGTAAATATATCAGTAATATGGTTTTGTATTCAACACAATTTCCAAAATATATTTTCTTTTTTAACATAATATATTTTAAAAATAAATTTAACATCAATTTACATATTCATAGAGTGTTTTAAGGTATTTTATATGAGTAAATATTAAAAAATATTTTCACAAATTACATAGATATAATCAATTTAAAAACCAAAAATATAATTTTATTTCCTAATCTATAATTACTAAGCATAACAAGATACAAAATCTGTGTATACATATTCTATATTTAAAATTAAAAAACAATTTCTTTCTTTAAATCCATAGAAAATAATGATTTATAGAGTGAATTACACAACCAAAAGTTATTTTTCTCTTTATATTATATGATACAAAATAAAAATCAAAATAGCTTATTCAATCAAAAATATTTTTAACATGGTAATATAATCATAGATTCCAATATCCTATAACATGTCTAAAATCATATTAATAGAATTAATGTGACTTTACATATGATCCCTTTGAAACTTATCACACATAAAAAATGGGAAAAATAAATTTTTCTAGGATACAAAAATGTACAACAAACTTCCAATCATGACACTATAAGTATTAAAATTAATAGCATTTTGGGATATATCTAAATCTACTTTTCAAGTAGTATTCAAGTGAGTATTTTCACTTTTAGAAATTTCTAAACATAATCTCTTAACTATTTTTTTATCATTCTTGTTTTGTTTATAAAATTATAATGCTTTATTTGAAATATTTGAAATCTGTGAAAAAAATTCATTTCTCCCAAAATACTCATATAAAAATCATAAGTCATGAAATATAAAAATTTAATACAAAAATAATCACATGAAGAACCAAAAATAATGTAATCAACATAATTTTTCAAAATGAATATATAATTGCATTTTTTTCATAATAAATAATTTAGGATCAATCATTACTATCTCGATTTACTTATATAAAACTATATAACCATTCATTCCATGATATAAGTGATCATTTTACACCATTAAAATCCTTATATAATTAAAAAACATTACCAGAATGATTTTTTTTTCAAAACCATTGGTTGTAAACATGTACTTCATTAAAAATATAACCAATTAGAAAAATATTGATATCCTTTTGAAATAATTTAAATTAACCAAAAGTAACATAATATATTGATATTATAATTACTATTAATTTATTAAAAGAAACGATTATTCCTCAAAATAAATACCCTATTCTTGATAATAACCATGATTAACTAATTTAAATTTATTTTAAAATATATTCAAAAAATAATCATGTTGGTTTTTAAAAATGTATTTTTTTACAATAACATTTGATTCATTTAGTGTAATAGATAACATACAATATTTATTTATAATAAAATAGATTAACTAATCTTTCATAGCCATGATCCAATTAGAATCATTTAAAGAATCATCTAAATGTTTATGTAAAAAATAAAAAATAAATCTATCATAATAATAATTATTCAAAAACAAATCTATTTTCATCAATTCACAAAAAATCATTCATTCTATCCATAGTTTGATCCCAATTATTTTTACATGTTCTTTTAAGAATAATATAATATTAAGAGTAAGTTCCCTCGAACTCAATTTTTTCCATTTTTATGTTGTGGTTATTCTTAAAAATAAACATGTCTTAACTCATCAACAAGTTGTTTAATATCATCATCCACTAATTCCATGATGATTCTTCAAACTAAACATGAATTTATTCCCAACATTCATTGTTATTTTATTATATATTAATTATTTTATAATATTTTTTTAAAATAATAATAAAATAAATTCATCATATTTCACATCACATTTATCTAAATATTTCCCCCATAAAACGATCATGGGGTGTATTTTTCACTAATGTTTTTAATACTATTAAACTACTAATATAACATAAAATATTTATTGCTTCTAACCAAAAAATTACAAGGTATTGTAAAAACATTTATTATGGTCAGTAAAATTTCTTGGAGAGTTATTTTTTCCTTTCTAATACCTAATTATTTTGTAATATTCTATGAAATTATATTTTTAATAACCATTTTATTCAAAAAAATTGATATATAAAATATTTGTAAATTATCCAATATGATCAATTTTAATTTATTTTATTAATCACCATTTAATACTTAGAACCAATTTTCTAAAAGTGATTAACTCAGATAATGTTTCAAATTGAATTTCAATAAGATAAACCCTTGTGTATCTAGTAAAATCATAAAAAAATGTCTTACCACCCAATCATACATGTTTTATAGGAAACATGTTATAATTAAATATGATCAAGAGAGATTACATATTTTAATCCATAATTTTACGTGAAACTAACTGTTTGTTTATTACCATTAATGTATGATTCAATGATAAAGGTTGTTTCCTATTTATGTTCGGTTAGCTATAGATGTATTTTGTAATTATAAAACATTTTCATAAATTGAAAATTAGTATGTACGAACCACTTATACCACACGATTTTATTTGGTCATATAGAATTCTGACATTTTAAATTTTCATTAGTTAATTCAATAAAAATACGTGTGGTAATGTTGTTTTTTCTATATGAATAGAAGAAAATTAATTTATCACTAGATAATGAATTTATATTTATGGAATTTAGAAAAACATCCATCATAAAATAGATTTCAATATCTTATAAAATTTTATTTTAATAATTTAACAATTAAAACCTTATTAAGAAAAAAAGAATTTGATTTTTTAAACTAACCAAAACCTTTTAAATTTATTTTACAATTAACACAAGTGTAACATTACCACAATAAAATTTTCTGAATTATAGATTTTATAATATTTCACAAGTCATGTATTTTGAGTATCCACATTGCAAAAACAAAACATAATTTTATTATTTTCATGAGAAATATTTCTGATATATATATATATATATTTATTTAATTTATTTTTCATAAACATGATTGTTTTTTATAATGTGACTTGAAAAATAATAATTAAGATTCCAAAATAATTTTAAACACTTTTTATAGGTATTCATGAAGTTAAATATTTTGAAATGTGATCCTTAGTATGGCCATGATATTTTAAGAATATGAAGGAACATTCATTTTTATAATCACCATTCATATGACATGTATAACATGTACGAGTAGATTTAAATCCATTACCACATTATAAAATTAAATGAATATATATTTTTGGTTGAATTGGTATCACCAAAATGGATGAATCTATTTTTTACTTTTTATTGAAACTCATAATATTTTTTAATAAATCCTCTATATTTAAAAAATGTTGATATATAAAAATTTAAACATTCTATTTCATTTATGACTTTTTCAAAATTTTAATGATCGATGTCAATATTTTTCAAATCATATTCATAGAAATTTTTTATATAACAAATTTAAATTTTTCATTTATATATTTCATTAAGATCATATTCTTTGTATCCATTAATATATTTTTGATATTCATGTGTTGAATTTAAGTCTTTTATAACTAATTTATTCAATTTGTTCTTTTTTGTAAGAATAAATTTATGTTTATTTTTAATGTTTTTGTAATAAATATTGATCATTTAAAATATATGAAAAACTACTAGAACTTTATAATGAAATTAATCAATAGTGGGATTTGTAGAATCTAATTCAGAGGAATAATAAAAGGTACTTTATCTTACATGATTTTATGAATCCATTAAGTAGAAATTTTTTCAATGGGCAACTGATTTCTTTTTATTCTATAATTTGTTTTTATTTTTTATTCCCTTCATTAATCTTGGGAAATAATTTTAAATGTGCCCCCTTTTTCTGTACTCAAAATAGATTACATCATGGGATTCATTGGATGTGAGATCAAATTTATTATTCATCATAAAATTATATTTAGGATTGTATTTTCATGATCTTAGTTAGAATCATTTATTTCTTATATGTTTTACCTTTATAACATATTAAGTATCATTTATGTAACTACTCTATAACATACAATTGGTAGTGTATGTTAAAATATTTTACATATAATTAATTATATTCTTCATTGAATTATCTCCTTCATAAATAATTTTCTTCTCTTAATAATGTTTTAATAATGATAAAATAACCTCATTAGGTAAATATTTTTTTTTAATTTTAAAATTTATTTATAGAAACCTTTTTAGAATTTCACTTCTTAGGATGTGGATAATATACTCTTAAAATATGAGTAAGGATTTTTATATTTTCTTCTAAAGAACTCAAACAATTTATAATACTCATATATCAATGGAATATTTCATTAAAATTATTTTTATCGCCCATTTTAAATTGTTAATATTCATCTAATAACATGCCTAACATTTTTATAATAATTATATCTGATCTGATATGTGAAACATAATTTTTTTCACAAATGTCATGTGTATTTTTACATAAAAATACAAGACTAATATATTTCTATTTTTTTCAAAATATAAGATTTTCCACATCATATAATTGAAAGTAAACTTTCCAATATCATTATAAACTAGTGATTTAGATTCACCATTAGTTACTTTGAATAGTTTTTACATTATAATCCAATATCAAATTATAAGTTGTTTTACGAATGCTTCAATTTGACTTTTCAAATTTCTATTGTAGATACGATAAATATTATTTGGTTTTTTATATATCCATTAAAAATTATTACTTATTAATACTATTTAAATTAATATTTTTTTCTCATGATAGTTATTTCAAAAATTTGTTATCACAAATAAAATTATATATTGAACTTGTTTACCGGATCAGATGCTAGTTTTTTGTCCCAACGGAAATGTTGGAAGAATAACTAAGAGGGTCGTGAAATAGTCATTTTGAATAATTTTAAATATTATATGAGGGTTCAAATTTCAATGTAGTAGAAATAATTTAAATAGGAATAATATATTTTTAGAGTTCATTGGATCTAAATGATCATAATCCCTCTTTTACCCCTCTATTAATCTCAGAGATATGGAAGCCATTATAATTGAATCACTTATAGACTTACTCACACTTGGAGACAGAACCAAATTATAAATCATTTTTCCCCAGTGTCTTAAGAACTATAGTTACATAACCATTTTACCTAGACGGATGACCTTATAAGTCATTCATTTTTTCCACTAAGAATAATGAAACAATGCATGAATTTTATTATGGAGTCTCAACCCACTATCCTACAATTTAATGGGTAATAAAACCTACTTAAATTATGAACACCCAAAAATTATTAGAAATAATTGAATCCAGATAACCATATGAACACATTCATGTTTCATTAACAAGGTATCAAGGATTTATCCATTAGAAATTGATCTGAAAGTTGAATTTTACTTAATAATAGTATTCAATCACAAAATTATGTATCATCCATTTTAGATTAAATATAATTATCCACTATTCTTTGTATAATGACTTGTTCCTTGACTATTCTAGTGCTCCCTAATCCTATAATGGATTATGCTTCTATCTTATCTGTTGGTCATATGATTTCCATGTAAAATGTTACTCTCCTTCTATGGTGTTGTGGTTATGTTTCCTAGAGCTTATTTTTTTCAATCATGAATCCATCCATTATTTGTATTCCTGAAAATAGTTTTGGAAATTTTCATTGCTCTGATAGCCATACTATAGAGACCTTTATTTTTTTACATTAATTTTACATCATTTTAATGATAAACATCATAAAAACATTACTCCCCAAGGATCCAAAAGTTTAGTGCCTATTGATAACTAGGACCATACATGACATTTACAACATCAATCATAAACATTTATTTAATTCCTTCTTCTCCATCTTCTTATCGGCCCTTGTGTACTCCATATTACATGTAGTCACCATAGGATATAAATCAAATTGTAGGGATATAAAATCCTATAATATGGAAAGATAAGAACATGAAACAATGTATCTTGGGGTGAGAAAAATCATTACATGATTTATATAATGGCATGAAATGTGAAATTATTAAAAATGAAACATCATGAAAATTTGTTTACTACCACACATATTAGTGAAAAATATATAGCATTATGTTCATGCATAATTTAACACTAACTCATGATATTCCTTACTTCACCTAATTAATTGGAGGACTGGATAATTTTGGGTGCTCCATTCACATTCAAACATTCATAATGTGCTATATAATTCTGGGCACACCCTTCACATCATAATATTTACGTTATCATGCACGACACATAGAAAATATGTCAAACATGAAGATAAAAAACCCCTAGAATGAAATGGATTTAAAATCATAAAGAAAACATTCGAAAACATTTGGTTCCAAAAATAAAGATGGAATATCATTATTGGCATAGAACCATTAACTTATAGTGAAGAGTGAAACAATCTTCGAGTATTAAAAAGATTTTTTTTAATTGAAATAAGTGTTCTATTGTAAAACATTGTATTTTTCCTAAAAAAAATTATGTAATATGTATTGTAACACCCCGATATTTTATGGAAAATATTCTTTTTAATTTCATTAATGTCTTGTGTTGTACGCTACACCAAAAAGAGCTTGCTCAACACGCATCCTTGACTTGCCTTCATTACACGAAATCGCGACCTTCTTCGATAGCGTGTGTAGTACGCAATACCGAGTTTCACTAAACAACGATATGCAATTAAAATATTATTAAAACTAGCTGTTATGAATAGTAATAACCACCTTTTAAAATTATAGAAATTTTAGCTCTCAAAATGGACTTCATTTTTGGATTCGGAGTATCGAATTTAGCCTAAGGTGAAATTTCGGTACTTTTCGGATAACTTTCATATTCTGATGAATAGTGAAAATTACTAAATTATAATTAAAAACAACTTTTTTAATATAAATAATTAATAGTGATAAATTATTAATTTGAGTGGTTTTAAAGTATATTTAGAATATATTTTTACAATTTAATACAATGTTGGTCATTGGATGTAATTTCACATTTAAACCAGTCATATACAAGTGTCAATCTTTTGATAGTTATTATCTCTTAAGAACACGCTATTTATTTTGACGACGGGAATTAATTTTTAAATTAATTAATGCAACTGATATGTTTTTAATTTGATAAAATAGACATCATTTTTGAATTCATAATATCAAATATAGCTTAGATCTAATTTTTGGTATTTTTCTGGAAACTTTCATTTTTTGATAAATAGTGAAACCACTGAGTGGTAGTTAAAAAACTAAATTATTCATAAAACATAATTTTACCGCTTCTGTGAGTGGAATTTCAAAAATCCGAGAGACATGGTTGATGTCAGTAAGTAAAATGTGGTTCAATGAGATGAAAATAATTTTTTGGTGAATAGTAACTTTTTACTTTTTTTACCACGGTTAAAAGTAAATATGGTAATCAAGGGTAAAAATGATATTATTATTACCCTAAAACATGTCCTAATTCTATTGGACAAGTGTAATTCGACCAAAAACAACCTTAGGAATAAAATATGACCATTTAGGCCCACTTGGATTAGATTAGGACATTTATTATTAATTTATTTAAAGAAGGGTTAAAATAGTCAAAATCAAAGTTTAATAAGTAAATCATTTTTAATATGGGGTTATAAATAAGATAAATTCGACTATAAATATTCATTAGAAAGATAAAAGGACTTCCTACATAATGGTATTTTATTTTTTTAGACATTAAATAATTTAATTTATTTATGACACAACGATGATGCAGTAATTATCTTATTAATGAAATATTGACATAATTGATGTTATAAATACCCAAATAAATATAAATTGAGACTTTTTATGAATTACACTAATTTTCTAGTTTAATATGACATGTTAGTATGGATTTAATTAAAAAAATTCGAACTTATCATTCTGTTAGGATTTTCACAAAAATCAATTACTGAATAGTGTCAAAATTGTCATAAAATAGTTTTTAAAACAAATATTATATTATTAATTGATATTTTATTCCTAAAAATCTAAGGTTCGGACAAATGACTTAGATAAGGTTATATATATTAATAATAATCAACTTGGGGTTCGTTTGGCTTGATATAGTATGTTTATTAACGTTATAGTATAAGAACACAAGAAGACACGGTAAAAGTAAAATTATTTAACTTAATGATAAATCTAAATGATATGGTTAAAATAGGAACCTAAACTTGTCTAAATTCTATTGGATGAGAGGATTTCGACCCATACCCACCTTAGCCTCTAAATAAATCAATTTGGAGATATTTAAAACCGAACATGACTTTATAATAAAATAATATTTTTAGTTATTCCAAAGGTGCCCCTCTCCTCCCTTATAAAAGGGCACCTCCTCCCTCTCTTCCTCGCACAACTTTGAGCCTTCATGCTCGGCCAACCCCTGGAAAATTCTCTTCTGCACTTCCCTAGAAACATCCTAGAGGTTCTGGTCTTCCTCAAGGACAAATTTTAGTGCCCTAATAGGAGGTCTCAAAGAGGCGCTTCAAAGAAGAGGTAATTTCCGTTACCGATTCTTTCACCTTTATTTCTTCTTCCACTTCTTCTTCTTAGGATGTTTCATTATGAAGTAATAACATAAGTATAAATCATATACTGATATGTTATTATAAGTATGAAACAAACCTATATATTATTATTTTAAAGTGATATTGATTCTGAAATAGTATACATACACTCCAATACAGTCCCACGATCATGAGAACGATATCATTGCTCGTGCGTACGTACGGACTACCGTCTCCACGACGCGATGAGATTCATTCTCCACTTTAACCATTAATGAATGATTATAAAGTATATATAATAAGTAATCATGAAATATATGACATAATAATGATACTGGATTTATGTGTATATATATGTATGTCATCTACTTAATTTCATTCAACTCAATAAGGAAACGAAAACAGCGTTCATGCGTACGTACGGCCTACCGTCTCCATGAACGTTGTATTTCTTTCCATTTACTGATTTATTATATATATGTATATTTTGAATATATATATATATAAATCATGTTTTATATTCTGGAATTATGTAATCATGATCTAAGTAATCATATGAATAATTACAAGTCAAAACACAGACGACAAATCAAACAATTTTACCCAAAACGCTCTTTAACATGAAATTTACAAAAGAACGGGTAATATAAAGTCATAAGTGAACCATATATGATATCATAATAATGAATATTATTCTTTAATAAGTCAATGACATTATTTAAATCATTATACAGGAGGTTCGGACACTTACGAAGCAAATCAGACCTAAGGTAAGGGAAATATCACAATCTCATTTTTATCCGAGATTATTTAAACTTTGGCATTTACTGGGGTGTATTTTATCATCCACATCCATATTTCCTCAATATGTAATATTATTTCCATCCACCTGCAAGTGTTTAAATCCAATTTTACCCTTCGGTGAGTTTTTAGTAAACGATATGAATGGAATCTTTTGTCGTTTTTCGTACGAGGTACTTTTTGACTTTTCCGACAAATGTACGAAGAATGTTTTTTTAACTTATACTGAATGAATAGATTTTTAAAAAATTATTTCAAAGAAGCTTCCTTTACAAGTTTTTATGTTTATTTTTAATCAACTTCTTTTAGTTTATAATTGTACGACATGTTAAGAATGGAAAAGTGTTTTTGAAGTAGAAATGATATTTCCCCCAAGAATGGAGTTCAAGTGTTTTATCAAAATTATTTTCCATATAAGATAATAAAGGGTTCTATTTTTATCCCTATTATTACATTGATTTTATTATGTTGTGATGGAATTATATTTTTATGAATTCCTTTATCTTATATGAATTGTTTTATGATGTCACGATGTTTAAGATTCCCATTTTTATTACATGGGTTATGAAATGATGTATGATTTATGATTTTGTGGCACACATAAGAATGGTATCATTATGAGATGGGTGGGACCTATATCTCCCTCCAATGCATTGGGTAAAGATTTTATATCTCATGAGATAGACATGGCTGGAATGGTAGGTTATACCGGTTCAGTGAAACAGGACTGAAACGAGGGTGACTCGGTTCAGAAATGGACTTTGTCCACTAAGATAGTCTTGGAAATTAGTCTTGACTAAAAATATATGATTCTCTATGATTATGTGTGTATGCCACAAAGTATCATGTTTTAAGTTATGATTATTGATATTTCATTTCACTACTATGATTTATCCCATGTTATGAAATTATGCTCTCTTTTGCAGGTTAAGATTTCCAAAATGTTATGTTATTATGAATATGATGTGATTGATATTTCTTTTATTTACCCTTAATTAGAATTTGAGCTCACCCTTTTATGTTATCTTTTCCTTAGGATATAAAGAAAGGTTTTAGATATAAAAAAAGTAAGATCTTTATGGGAGATGTGTAAGATCTTTCCCCACGATTAGAAGATTATATTCTGAGTTTCCAAAGACACTAAACTATTACGATCCTTGTGTGTGTGTTTTTGTTATGTACTAAGTATTCCGAAAAAGTAATGTAATGTCCATTTACATCTAGCTTCGGGTCTCTACAGTTGGTATCAGAGTAATGGTTTAGTCAACCTTTGGAAACTAGGATGTGAGAACGTTAGTGAGATCCCTAGAGATATTTGTAAGTTATGTCTAGGGATGTCCCTAAGGATAAGTATACGTATAGGATATTGTACTAGAACTAAGGTAATGATCTTAGAATTTAACCTAAGATGTCAGATATTGAGGGTACTCCCCCTTTACTATGTTGTTTTCTCTATCATGCTTTTTGCCTCTCACAAGATTCTTTTTGTGTTTTAGTTAATGGAGGGAACCAGAAGGAATTCGGTTAACATTGAATCCAATGGACAAATTGGTGACTATGAGAAACAAAATTGTGTAATTCCTAGAGAGAAATATATTGTGATTATGCCGAATCAGTCATCGTGATATATGATTAACAAGGTGAAATTTAATTGTATGCCTAATTCATCAAAGAAGAGGAAGATAAACTATTATTCATGTTCACATGTTGAGGAGCATAAAGAAAGGAAGATTGAGATTTCTAAAGAAGGGAAGAAGAGCCTTGAGGAATACCTCAAATGGAGGGACCGATGTTATCTATGTGGAGAAAAGGGTCATAGAGTGACAGAATGTTACGGAGTTCAATGTCTTATTTGCGGAGAACATGGGCATTACCCAACTCAATGCACTGACCTAAAAAGTTACTTCTAAATCAAGGAAGGACTTATTCCAGGACAATCATTGAAGTGGATGGACTTAAGTGTTTATGTATTGGTATTCAAGAATAATGTTGTTGAGTTACTTTTATGGTGTATTGAAATACTCATGTATTGGTCTATTGTGGTTTTAAATAATTGTAAGGTACCGGTAACCATGAAAAGTGATTCAAATATTTTGGAAAGTAGATGATATGCGCATAATGATGGGATAAGGAGAAAATGAAATGTTTGACAGTATTCATGAGCTCATGATTGATATAAGGACTAAGTGATATCATGGTTTGAGTATATAGAATTTTGAGGATTTTGTTATGTGGAAATAGTTAACTTTTAACAGCACTCATGTTTTCAATAAGGTTCAATGGGTATTCAAAAGAGTATAAGATTAAGGCCTTTGAATGTTTGGAATGTGACCAACAAGATATATCTTATGATATATGTGGATCAACGATGGTATTAAATCTCTGAGAGTGGAATGCAGTATTATTGATAAGCATAAAGATTGGAATGGATTATGTTGGACATAAGTTAGTATTGTTTGTTTTTCTATATTATTGATGGGATGTTATAGTAATATAGTTTTAGAAAAAGGAAAACCTACAGGACGAGCGACAACCCATCGCGTCGGACAAGGCCATGGGAATCGAACCCACAACCGAAGTGCGACTGGCCTTTATCGCCTACCACTGGCCTACAGGATGTCCCTAGTTAGTATAAACTAGTTTTATTTTATTAAGAGGTATGATATATGAAGTATATGTTTATTTTTGGAACCATATACGATTAATCTAACCATAAGATGGACTTATAACTTTTGCTAACCTTTTTTTTGAAAGAGATGGAATGACCCATAATTCTATCACATGATCTGCTAACACGTCACGAATAACAAACTCGACTTCATTTCTTTATGGGATGAAGTGGAAATTGTTTAATTCACGAACAACAGTGAGATTGTACCAAAATCATGCAAGTATTTCTTTTAATTCATCAACTTTAGGGAAATGATCTTGAAAACCAAAAATGTTGTCATAGTTCTCTTATATCTGATTAATCAGATGGTACCTTAGATCATCACAAATCAATAGCTTTGTGATTATTGGCTTTTTCATAGCCATGTTCTCTACCACTCTCCATCAGAACTTGATGGTTAGATTTTTCTTCCATATCCATATTTTCACATATGTTCTCCTACGTGGAAACCCTGTGATGAGTTAATTTGGGTAACCGTTAAATTTCATACTTTAGTTTTTAAAAGCCATGTTTTGGTATTCTTTTTTACGATGTGGATTTCTATTAAACAAACTTTCGAATATTAAACCATTTATAACGCCGATGAATTTTGAGGGAGAAATTCATTTTAAGGGGGGTAGAATGTAACACCCCGAGATTTTATGAAAAATATAGTTTTTAATTTCATTAATGTCTTGTGTTATACGCTACACCAAAAGGAGCTTTCTCAACACGCATCCTTGACTTGCCTTGCATTACACGCAATCGCGACCTTCCTCGATAGCGTGTGTAGTACGCAATACCGAGTTTCACTAAACAATGATATGCTATTAAAATATTATTAAAACTAGCCGTTATGAATAGTAATAACAACCTTTTAAAATTTTAGAAATTTTATCTGTAAAAATGGAATTCATTTTTGGATTTGGAGTATCGAATTTAGCCTAAGGTGAAATTTTGGTACTTTTCGGATAACTTTCATATTCTGATGAATAGTGAAAATTACTAAATTATAATTAAAAACAACTTTTTTAATCAAAATAATTAATAGTGATAAATTATTAATTTGGGTGGTTTTAAAGAATATTTAGAATATTTTTTTACAATTTAATACAATTTTGGTCATTGGATGTAATTTCACATTTAAACCAGTCATAAACAAGTGTCAATCTTTTGATAGTTATTATCTCTTAAGAACACGCTATTTGTTTTGATTACGGGAATTAATTTTTAAATTAATTAATGCAACTGATATGTTTTGAATTTGAAAAAATAGACATCATTTTTGAATTCATAATATCAAATATAGCTTAGATCTAATTTTTGTTATTTTTCTGGAAACTTTCATTTTTTGATGAATAGTAAAACCACTAAGTGGTAGTTAAAAAACTGAATTTTTCATAAAACATAATTTTACCTCTTCTCTAAGTGGAATTTCGAAAATCCAAGAGACACGGTTGATGTCACTATGTAAAATGTGGTTCAATGAGATGAAAATAATTTTTTGGTGATTAGTTACTTTTTACTTTTTTTACCACGGTTAAAAGTAAATAGGGTAATTAAGGGTAAAAATGATATTATTATTACCCTAACACATGTCCTAATTCTATTGGAAAAGTTTAATTTGACCAAAAACAACCTTAGGAATAACATATGACCATTTAGGCCCACTTGGATTAGATTAGGACATTTATTATTAATTTATTTAAAGAAGGGTTAAAATAGTTAAAATCAAAGTTTAATAAGTAAATAATTTTTAATATGGAGTTATACATACGATATATTCGACTATAAAAATTAATTATAAAGCTAAAACGATTTCCTACATAATGGTATTTTATTTTTTAGACATTAAATAATTTAATTTATTTATGACACAACGATGATGCAGTAATTATCTTATTAATGAAATATTGACATAATTGATGTTATAAATACCCAAATAAATATAATTTGAGACTTTTTATGAATTCCACTAATTTTCTAGGTTAATATGACATGGTATTATGGATTTAATTAACTTTGTTCGAACTTATCATTTTGTTAGGATTTTCACAAAAATAAATTACTAAATAGTGTCAAAATTGACATAAAATAGTTTTTAAAACAAATATTATATTATTAATTGTTATTTTATTCCTAAAAATCTAAGGTTCGGCCAAATGACATAGATAAGGTTATATATATTAATAATAAACAACTTGGGGTTCGTTTGGCTTGATATAGTACATTTATTAACATTATAGTATAAGAACACAAGAAGACACGGTAAAAGTAAAATTATTTAACTTAATGTTAAATCTAAATGATAAAGTTAAAATAGGAACATAAAATTGTCTAAATTCTATTGGATGAGAGTATTTCGACCCATCCCCACCTAATCCTCTAAATAAATCAATTTGGAGCTATTTAAAACCGAACTTGACTTTATAATAAAATAATATTTTTAGTTATTCCAAAGGTGCCCCTCTCCTCCCTTATAAAAGGGCACCTCCTCCCTCTCTTCCTCACACAACATTGAGCCTTCAAGTTCGGCCAACCCCTGCCAAATTCTCTTCTCCACTTCCCTAGAAACATACTAGAGGTTCTGGTCTTCCTCAAAGTCCAATTTTAGTGCCCTAAGAGGAGGTCTCAAAGAGGCGCTTCAAAGAATAGGTAATTTCCGTTACCGATTCTTTCACCTTTATTTCTTCTTCCAATTCTTCTTATTAGGTTGTTTAATTATGAAGTAATAACATCAGTATCAATCATATACTGATATCTTATTATAAGTATGAAACAACCCTATTTCACCATCTATCCATCCTACGGAAAACGAAATCACCGCACGTGCGTACATACGGAATACCGTCTCCACGCCGTGGTGAAATCTATTTTCCACCGTCGCCTTACTTGGATGGGTATAATTGTGTAAATAATAACTATATATTATTATTTTAAATTGATATTGATTCTGATATAGTATACATACACTCCAATACTGTCCCACGATCATGAGAACGATATCATCGCTCGTGCGTACGTACGGACTACCGTCTCCACGACGCGATGAGATTCATTCTCCACTTTAACCATTAATGAATGATTATAAAGTATATATAATAAGTAATCATGAAATATATGAAATAATATTGATACTTTATTTATGTGTATATATATGTATGTCATCTACTTAATTTCGTTCAACTCAATAAGGAAACGAAAACAGTGTTCATGCGTACGTACGGCCTACCGTCTCCATGAACGGTGTATTTCTTTCCATTTACTGATTTATTATATATATGTATATTCTGAATATATATATATAAATCATGTTTTATATTCTTTTATTAAGTAATCATGATCTATGTAATCATATGAATAATTACAAGTCAAAACACGGACGACAAATGAAACAATTTTACCCAAAATGCTCTTTAACATGGAATTTACAAAATAACGGGTAATATAAAGTAATAAGTGAACCATATATGATATCATAACAATGAATATGATTCTTTAATAAGTCAATGACATTATTTAAATCATTATACAGGAGGTTCGGACACTTACAAAGCAAATCGGACCTAAGGTAAGGGAAATATCACAATCTCATTGTTATCCGAGATTATTTAAACTTTGGCATTTACGGGGGTGTATTTTATCATCCAAATCCATGTTTCCTCAATATTTAATATTATTTCCATCCACCTACAATTTTCTAAATCCAATTTTACCCTTCGGTGAGTTTTTAGTAAAATATATGAAAGGAATATTTTATCGTTTTTCGTACGAGGTACTTTTTGACTTTTCCGACAAAAGTACGAAGAATGTTTTTTAACTTATACGGCATGAATGGATGTTTAAAAAATTATTTCAAAGAATCTTCCTTTACAAGTTTATAAGTTTTTTTAATCAACTTCTTTTAGTTTATAATTGTACGACATGTTATGAAAGGAGAAGTGTTTTTGAAGCAGAAAGGATATTTTCCTCAAGAATGGAGTTCAAGTGTTTTATAAAAATTATTTTCCATCTAAGATAATAAAGGGTTATGTTTTTATCCCTATTATTTCCTTGATTTTATTATGTTGTGATGGAATTATATTTTTATGAATTCCTTTCACTTATATGAATTGTTTTATGTTGTCACGATGTTTAAGATTCCCATTTTTATTACACGGGTTATGAAATTATGTATGATTTATGATTTTATGGCACACATAAGAATGGTATCATTATGAGATGGGTGGGACCTATATCTCCCTACAATGCATTGGGTAAAGATTTTATATCTCATGAGATAGACATGGCAATAATGGTAGGTTATACCGGTTCAGTGAAACAGGACTTAAACAAGGGTGACTCGGTTCAGAAATGGACTTTGTTCAATAAGATAGTCTTGGCAATGAGTCTTGACTAATAAGATATGATTTTCAATGATTATGTGTGTATGCCACAAAGTTTCATGTTTTATGTTATGATTATTGGGATTTCATTTCACTACTATGATTTATCCCATGTTATGAAATTATGCTCTCTTTTGCAGGTTAAGATTTCCAAAATGTAATGTTCTTATGAATATGATGTGTTTGATATTTCTTTTGTTTACCCTTACTGAGCATTTGAGATCACCCTTGTATGTTTTCTTTTCCTCAGGATATAAAGAAAGGTTTTAGGTATAAAAAAAAGGAAGATCTTTATGGGAGATGTTGACGATCTTTCACCACGATTAGAATATTATATTCTGAGTTTCCAAAGACACTAAACTATTATGATCCTTGTGTGTGTGTTTTTGTTATGTACTATGTATTCCGCAAAAGTAATGTAATGTCCATGTACGTCTATCTTAGGGTCTCTACATGTATATCCCTAAAAAGGTAATTTAATGATAAAAAATTTATTTCTATGGAATATCTATATAGAAAATCGGTTAAAGACGGAAAACCGAAAGAAAGTGAGTTGGGTTCGAGAATTTTTCCTTAAATGGGTTTTGAACTATTTATTCACATTATAGTACTCTATATTGTAATTTGATTCTTTAATTAACCATTTAATAGACTTTAATATATTAATTATATTAATAATGGTTCGTTAAGTTCTTTTATGGACCTTTGTAAGTGATATATAGCTTTAATTCATTGTTCGTTAGCATTAATTTTCATAGATTTTATGAACTATTCACTTGTATTCATGAATGAATGTTTGTTTCATATGTTGTTAAACATCCATTATTGTGAATATATATTATTACTGAGATTTAAAATATATGAACGATATTATAATAATTTTTTTATATACCATGATGATGAATCATTAGATAAAATGTCAATGATAAACACCTAGATTAATTTGGCGGTTTAGCTCACAATGAACATGGTTTGTATTTATTTATTATTTTATATCGTTAGTGTATAATAATTACAGAACATCACATAAGATAATATAAATATTTCATGATCTGTGTAACCCATTAAAATGGGTTCATGACTAGTCCATAAGATGGTAATGAAAATTGAAAACCCATCATTCTTGAATGTGATAAATTAACACATCTTGTACGGTGATTTAATTTATAGTATAAAAAGAGATGGATGGTGAAATTGTGATTAAATATACCATTGTAAGAAAAGAATTATAGTAGATATATTTTCCAGTATTTATCATAATATTTGGGTGAAATTAGATGAGGAATGATAAGAGAGGAACATGGAAGAAAATAAAAGAATCGGAAAGAGGAATTTACCTCTTGAGTTTATCACTTTAAAAGCCTCCATAGGAGAGGGGATTTACTATTTTTAGGGGTCCAAGGGATTCTAGATGCGGGGAAGGAGCCTGGGAGAGACTTGGGAATAATTTTGTTTAGTATTGAAGCTTAAGAGGTGTAGTGAAATGTGGGTGTGAGGGGTGGTATTTTTAGTGGATGAGAGGAGGGTTTTCCTAATATTATATTCATTAATTTATTATTTATTCCCAAGACAAGAAATAGTGAGGATTATTATGACTAAAAATATTAATAAGTGCATGTTAGATCAAACAAAAGGTGATATGCATCATCTATGACCCATGCGTGACGCAAGAAATCATTTATTTAGCATATTTTGTAAATTATCAAATTTCAGTATTTAAAAAAATTAAAGTATTTCAAAAAAATCCCAAAACATAAAACTAACAATTTTTTGACATGTAGATTCCAAAAATAAACTCCAATTTTTTAAAAAAACATTAAATATGAAAAACTTTATTTTTAATGAAAATCATAATTTACATAAAAAATATATTTTAAATTTAAACTGATTTTATAATGATTTCAAAAATAACATAATGTCTTATAATATTAAATTAAAACATGAATACCTAAATTTTAAATTTTTTAACACATTTTAGAAAAAAATAATTTAAAATAATTAATTAATTATAATTATTTATTTATTACTTACAAATTTATTCATACATTTACTATGTCCATATTGTCACTTGCGAGATGCCTTAATTTTATTTATACAATCATAGGTGAGGTTACTATTCCATTGGATGATTTACTATTTAAAATGGTCATATAAACATTCATAAAGATATGTTACTATTCATAAGGGCAGTTTACTATTCACCCAAAACTATGTTTTCCCTATAGGACTCGAAATATCTAACTTACAACAACCATGTATATCAGATTTTCAAAATTAAAAACACATAAGTGGAAAATTTAGGTTTTATGTTAACATAGTCATTCATTAATGCATTATGTGGAATTATTTTCCCTATTTTTATTTTTATTATTTTGACAGTACTTTAATAATGGAGAAATTTCAATAATAAATGTTTATGTTGTTACATTATTCCCCCTTTTTAAATTTCACCGATGAAATTTTGTTTCACATAAATAGATGAGGGAACATATTGTTTAATTTCATCCACTGGTTCCCTACATTCTTCCTCGCACTTGTGCTTCTTTCACAACACATTTACATGTTAGGATGTCATGTTTCATAGAACCTTATATCTTCAGTCCATAATCTTTACTTGTTGCCCCTCCAAAGGGAGATCATCTTCCAGCTGTACCACTTATGAGTTCAGTACATGTGAGGGATCTAGTTAGTAAATCCTCATTTGTGATACGTGAAACACATCATGAACATTAGATATTATATTTGTAAGAACCCAGACCTTCCTTTCAGGTATGTTTTTCATTTTCTGGTCATTTTGGAGAAAAGAGGAAATTCTAGAAATTTTCTAAGCACACGGTGTGTACATTACGAGTATACGCTGTGTCTTGACATGCCGCAGGAGGCTGTGTAGTAGCCACACACATGGTCGTGAGGGAGTGACTTGGAGGTCGTGTAATGCAGATTACTGAAACGGTAAGTACACATCGTGAACATTAAAAGTACAATCAATATACTTTATTTTTTTCATTAAACGCATCAGGGTCACGTCTAATTTCCAGAATTCTCTTCTGTTAGGTCTCTTTTTAACGAGAGCTCCATACGGCCGTGGATCATCGACGAGCCCCCATGACTCTGTCTATCCTCCAAATCAAACATTTTCGATTGCGTAGGAATTTCATCAGGGAGTTCTCTCTTCTGCTGGAGCCTTATTTCATGACTTCTCTTATTTTCCAGGTTATTGTGGGTTGGTCATTTTATATGTTTTCATAGATCTAAGGAATTCTAAGGAGATTCAAGCTTTGAGGTTCACGTATAGCGATCTCCTAACCCGGAGGTACGTGGATGGTTCCTTTCCATTCAAAGTCAATGTGTTTTATGTGAAAATGGAACCAATACCATCGAACAGGGTATTATGTGTTACCATTTTACCCATGTTGTTTGTCTCCCATTATTTTATGCTTGTGTAGAGCAAATATGGATATGAATAGGTTCGATTTCTATGATTTGGATGTTTTTCCCATGCATGTTCTGTTTACGGCCATTTTGTCATGTTTGGCTAGTTTGGCTGCCTTGCCTGTTTTCCATGCCTGTTGATGTAGGATAGAGAATTTGTATTCTGACATTCTTGTTATGTTGTAGACTGTCTAGCCAAAACATTTATTAGGTTTACATGGGCCATTTTACACTTCTATTCTTGTTGACCTACACAGGTCCGTGAGAACCTGGTGTAGTAGAATGTAAGGGGAATTGACCATGTGAGCATCCTTAGGGAGTCTTTTAGCACTTTATCCCATAAGAGGGATTGACTGAGTGAGAATCCTCAAGGAGCCTAGAACCACTTAGCGCTATAAGTGGAATGGACCGAGTGAGATTCCTAAGAGAGTCCTTGATTGATTTAGACTATAAAGGGATTGACTGCATGAGCTTCCTTAGAGAGTCTTTGTTAGAATTCTATGACCTGGACTATAATTGGAATTGACTGAGTGGGATTCCTTAGAGAGTCTTAGATCATGGGACTATACAGGTAATTGACCGCGTGAGCTCCCTCATAGATTCCTTGACTGCCCTATACTGTACGGGGAATGGACTGTGTGAGCTTCCTCAGAGAGTCTTGCACTACCTTTGACTATAAGGGGATTGACAATGTGCACTTCTTCAGAGAGTCTTATTATATATTCTTATGACTGAACCAGAGGGGTTAGATTGATTTTACTACCCAGAGTGTTGTTTGTAATTCTTAGGTCGGACTAGAGGGGATGGTTGTGAGTACTTCCTAGAGGGTTACCTGTTTGAGGTTTAACTGTTTGTTTCATGGTTGCATGATATTGAATTGTGGATTTCTTACTACTAAGCACATTCATGTTTACTATTTTTAAGTAATTTTTCCTTCCATATATTCACTGAGTGTTAGGAACAGATCGTTGGGTTGTTTCCTACTAGGATTTAGTCTCACACCCTGTTTGTGCCATGCTTCTGGGCCCAAACTGATTTTTTTTGCAGGTATAGTTAAGGTCAAGGGCCCTTCTACTTCAAGTACTGGATTTCCTATGGAGATGGAGAGAATGGGTCCAAGATATGGCTTGTGATGCTGAGGATTTTATCTACTTTCTTTTGAACTTTTTTTTAGCACAACTATATTCCAGCATTGTGACTTGTTTGGCTGTTTTCCTATACATATGTATCATGCATCATTTTATATATATTCTTTAGTTTATAATTTTGGTTTTCTACTGTTCCCAATGTCTTTCATTATTACTACTTACGCTCTTGTATGTATTTATTTTCATCCGCTGTGTACTCTACCAATGAGGTCATATTTTCCCCACTATCACCCCCAAATCCCTCACTACTAGTCAGCAACATCTAGCATTCAGGGAATTGCGCTTGAGGCCATGTGGCCAACCGGGTTTGGGGCACCTCTGGGTGGTTTCCGAAACATGGATTTTACGTAGTGTTATCAAAGGATTATTTTCTATTGAAATATTGTTTGTAGCTTATAACCAGGGAAAATAAGGAATCAGTACTTGGTATTAAGTTGTTCCTGGGAGTATCTAACCCGTGTACAGGGCCAATCTACCTCGTTTAATTTCAATTTTTCTGCTTTATAAATTTTTACAATTGGTTTGATTTCACCATGAGTGAATCAAATGATTTTTTATGTTACTATTGATATTATTGAGGTTCTATTTCTATTTCAACCTGATTATATGATGGTATTCCATCTCATGCAAGATATTAGCAATTTCTTGAAATCACATGTCATGCATTTTTTCCAGGCCATCATGGATGCATTAGTGATTGCCTGTTCTTGTGATAGATTATGTGTAAAATATTCATGTTTTTGTGATAGTTGCCTTTATAAAAATACCTATTGTTTAAAGGGTATTCTTTGTGTAGAGGATTTCTTGAATGAACACCAAACATAGGTTCTTGAGGTTATATAGGACCTCATGGACGAGAATTTGGGGGATCATTACCTTGTTTTCCATGTTGTAATGTGTCCATGATGCCAACATTGATTTGGGGGGATTATGGGACCTCAAAAATTAGAACTTGAAACTTTCAATGCTAGTTCCAGTGTTTTCTCAGTTCGAGAGTAGTTTCTGAGGCTTACTATCCAGAAAAACCCAGAATACACATCATGTAATGTTAAGTACATTCCATGTGTTCATCTGTTCAGGAAGAAAATATTTTTCTTAAGTATATGCCGTGTACATTATGTAAAGGCCATGTAGTCTATAAATTGTGTCATAGGCCGTGTAGGTAGAGACACAGGATAGGGAAAATATGGTAGGAATACACTACTTACCGGTCAAACATACCGTGTAGTGTTGAACCTGTGTTCGCCTGTGTAACTAACAACACTGACGAGTAGACCATATGTTATACACACAGTGACTTCCACGAACATGCGTTGTAGTATAACCCAGGTACCTGGTCGTGCCACAAAAAACATAGGTTTATTTTACCCTTTCAAATACATGACATGTCTTCCATGAACACTCCGAGTAGTCTGACATAGGTACCCGACCGTGTCACGAATAACACTGGTTGGTTTTACCCTTTCACGTACACGCCATGTCCTCCATGAAAACATTGTGTTGTCCGACCCAAGAACCCGGTCGTGTCACGAACAACACAGTTTGGTGTTATCCCTTCTCATACTTGTCGTATCCATCCAGAACATGTCGTGTAGTGTGAACCATGTGTCAGGCCATGTCACTAACAACACGGTCCAGTTGAATCTTGTCTAGTACATGTCGTGTAGGAAATGTATGCACTATGTAGTCTTGCATTAGGAGAGTTGTGTGGCTTAACCATGTAGAATGACTCAGGCAGGGAAAGGCGACTCAAGTACAAGTCGGGTGTTGAGACAACACGTCGTGTGTTTGGGGTGTTACATGACAAGTTTGGGTAGGAATACACACCCATGCAAATGTCTTCAGGGAACATGTCGTGTAAGAAATATAAACGTCCTGTAGTCATGATTTGTAAAAACATTAGTGCATTATTTCCTTTATTACCTTCAAGAACACCTTGTTTTCAGTACTTGATAATCTTGGTCTAAGGTGTGAACATAACCTTATAGATTCATGGCACCGAGACATCCTTGGGGTGTAAAATAGTTGCTATGTAGTGATCAGACACCATATAAGGCTGGTCACGGACTTCCAGTAGATCCTCCTATTGTCCTAGTCTTGGAACCAGCAGTTATACCTGATACGAGTGTTGATGCATAGTTTAGGGAAGGATTCATGTGGATGATACATACCTTTTAGAGAGCACCACCTCCTGCCCTGTCGATGGATGATTTTATATGGGTCTTCCAGTAGGAGAATCCTTCCACTTTCTTATGTAAATGAAGATTTTAGGCTATAGAGTCTTGGCTAGAAGTCATGCTGACGATTTTCGAGCATCTGGAAATATCTCTAGAGAAGAGGGTGAAGCTCTCAACCTATATGATCTAATACTCCGCCAAGATGTGCTATGATGTGATCTCATAGGTGGGATTCCAATAGAATATGGATTGGGATAAGTTTAGGCACATAGTTTTTGACTACTTCAATCTGGAGACCCTAAGGGCTGATCAAGCCTGAAATTTTATGAGTTAGGAGTAGGGTACTCTTTCCGTTATGGAGTATTACTCTCGCTTCACAGATCTATAGCATTTCACACCTATTCCAGGAGGTGATGATTTGTTCCTTGAATGGATGTTTGTGGATGGTCTGAGGCACAACATCCAATATTAGGTGAACATCTTTTGGTTGACTATTATATATTCTATTGTCAACCAGGCGCTGATCTCATAACGAAATTTGTGAGATTTTGGAGATGTGAGCCAGGGTGGTTCTGTATCCAGAGTTAGTGCTCTGCCAACTGATAGCTGGATGCGCCGTAGAGATACTTCCTGAGAAGATCAGAGCAGGCGGGATGCATCTTCTGGTAGCCAGGTGGGGTGCTACCAGTGTGGGAGAAGTGGGTATATGAGGCCACGCTTCCCGAGAGACCTAGTGGAGTGCTGATCATGTAAAAAGATGGGTCCCCTTCAGCATTTTTGTTAGTTATTATCTCCAAAATCCGGTGATAGGGGTTCTTCTATGACTATTCATTCAGGAGCAGCTCCCTGAGTTTCTCACCAGTCTGGGAACTATAGTTCATCCTAACATTCAGGCTGAGGTGAAGTTTGTGGCCATGGTAGCTAGTCACCATGTTTTCAGTGACATCAGTTATGATTACCTCATAGTGGTAAGATAGGGTCAGAGGGCCACAGTACATGTCAAACTTTTTCATTGGAGAAGACCCAGCCAAAGCATGATCCCAGCCCTTCTACCGGTTGAGGTATGATCTTAGAGGCCTCAGTTTTAGCTTCGGATCTTTTCGATACAGGGGATTCCCATAGCTATATCTTTATTGCTGTTGTGGAGAGCCTTGGACTCTACATCATTTCTTCTACAAATATATATATTCTAGACACTCTGTTGGGGACTAGAACTACTAATATAAAACAGTTCAGACAGTTCCCTCTAAAGGTTGGTTGGTCTCACTTTTAATGGGCCCTATAAGTCTTAGAGATGATAGGCTTTGTTGTTATTCTTGGAATGGACAAGGTAGTTCCCTTCCAAGAATTCGTCGATTATTATCATCGTAGGGTGAGTTTCGTATAACCCGAGGGTGGATCTTTACTTCATAGGGGAGAATGGGATGTCACGGCTAGTAGAGAGTGTCTAGAGCATCGTGGGCTGGGAGGAGTTATAGCCCAGATTGCTAGTCTTTATCTAGATGACCAAGGGACATTACATTTTGACTTTTCACCAGTGGTGGATCATTTCATAGATGTCTTTCAAGAGGAATTTTCAGGTTTCCCTCTAGAGCGTGAGGTAGAATTTCCTATTGAGCATGTTCCAGGAGAAGAAGTAGTGTCCATTACTCCTTATAAGATGGCTACACCTGAGTTGTAAGAGCTCAAAAAAATAGTTGGATGAGTTTTAGGGAAATGGATTAATCTGACTTAGTACTTCTCCTAGTGGTTCTCCTATCCTACTTGCAAAGAAGGGAGACGGTACCCTCAGGCTTTGTTTAGACTATCGGATGTTGAATCAGTTTATGGTCAAGAACTGATATCCCTTTCCATGTTTTCATTATCTCATTGATCAACATTGAGTGACCTATGTGTTCTCGAAGATTGACATGAGATCCAGGTATCATCAGTTGGGTGTTAGCCATCAGATATACCTCTTACAGCCTTCCAGAGTAGGTATTGTCTATATGAGTACTTGGTCAAGGTGTCTGTTCTTAACAACGTGCCTATCGTTTTGCATGGAACTGATGAACCGAGTGTTCCAACCAAGAATGGCTTCCTTTTTGGTGCTTTTTGTGGAAGATATCTTGGTGTACTATCACACTCTACACGACCATGATACCCTTATTGATATCATTTTCAGTACACTAAGGGAGTATAAGTTATATGATAAGCTCTGGAGATGACACTTTTGGATTGATCAGATTCACTTCATGGGTAATGTAATCTCAGAGACAAGAGTATCAGTAGATGTAGAAAATGTGAGAGCAGTAGTTTCCTAGGAGCAGCCAAAGAATGTCTTTGGGGTGTAGAGTTTTCTAGGGATGTCTGGATACTACATACATTTCATACAATACTTTTCACGCTTGGGACCACCGCTGATAGGTCTGACTAAGGAGGGTGTGAAGTTCATGTGGTCAGATTCTTGTCAGTCTACCTTTTAGGAGCTGATTGGGAGGTTGAAATCAGCACCAATACAAGTCCTTATAGAGCTGGGAATGTACTATAATTTTTACTATGATGCATCAGGTATTAGGATAGGAGCTGTGATTATATAGGGAGATGGAGTCGTTGTGTATGTGTCTCAGCAGTTGAAGCCACATCATAGGAATTACCTGATGCATGATCTGGATTTGGCATCTGTTGTTCATTCCTAGTGTTGTTGGAGTCATTATATTCTGGGAGATCATATTGTGGTTTTCACCTACCAAAAGAGTCTCATGTACATAGTCCATTGACATTGAGCTTTCCTATACACCTGGGAAAGGCAACACAGTGGAAGATGCATTGAACGAGAGGACTTAGATTCTGGCAGTTCAGGAGGTTAGTAGTGAGTGGAAGATTGTGGCTATATTCTATGAGATACATTTGGAGGTGCACAATAGATACAGACAATCATTTATTTCATCTCTTGTTGTTACCTATACTCTTCTTGATCCAGTTTGAATGAGTCCACTATCGGATTATGAATTCTTAGTCATAAGGGAGAGTTTGACAGGAGAGGACCAAATTCCAGGATGGACCATAGGCAAGGATGAGATCATGTGTTTCCAGGTAAGTGTATGTATACCATCAGATATATGCGAGGAGCTTATGTGATATTTTCATTCCTCATCTTGTGCAGTTCATCCTGGCGTCACCAAGATGTATCGTAATCTACAGCGTCATTATTGGTTGCCAAGTATGAAGAGGGACATTTCTAGTTTTGTCATGATGTGTTCCACTTTTCAGCAGTTGAAGGTGGAGCATCAATGACTTGCAGGGCATTTATAGCAGTTACCCATTCTCGAGTGGAAATGGAATAATGTCGTGATGGAATTCGTGACTGGTGTGCCGAGGTCTCCTTAAGGGAATGATGATGTTTGGGTAGTCATTGACAGACTCAGGAAGGTTTATCACTTATTTAGGATCAATATTACCTTTAGTGATGATAAGCAGGGATAGTTGTACATCCTTGAGATTGGGTGCTTACATGGAGCTCCACAATCCCTTGTTTCAGACAGAGATGCCCATTTTACTTCTCATGTCTGACAGGGGATGCATAAGGCTTTGGGTACACATGTACTTTTGAGTACAACTTACCATCCATTGACAGATGGCCAATCTGAATGTACGATTCACGTGCATGAGGACATGCTCTGAGCAGGAATTCTAGAATTTGGAGGTTCTTGGGAGAATCATATACCTCTATTATTGTTTTCCTACAAAAATAGTTTTCATGAAACTATTCAGATTGCACCGTATGATGCATTGTACAGTAGGCCATGTGGATCACCCTTATATAGGCTTGAGGCAGGAGAGGAAGCTGTGCTAGGACCTCATCTTGTTTGGGAGACCACAAAGATGATGGAGTTGATTCGGAAGAGGGTGGATACTATACATTCTCAATAGAAGTCTTATGCTGATCAATGGATACAAACTCTGGAGTTCGAGGTAATGGATCAGGTTTTCTTCATGTCACAACAAGGTTGGCACACATGAGGATGAAGAGACAGGGTATGCTTTCACCGCGGTACGTCGGGCCGTTTGAGGTGTTGGAGAGAGTTGGGCCGGTTGCCTATCTGTTGTAGTTACCTCATATGTACCGTGATATGCATGACGTCTTCCAAGTATCTCACCTTCTATGTTACATTTCAGACCCATCTCATGTATTTCATCCTGAGGATGTTGATCTTGAACTGGATGCATCTTTTGAGGAAGATCCTATACAGATTGTGGATCACGGTACAAAGCTTCTCCATGATCGGTCTATTCTTCTGGTACAAGTGCTATGGAAACATGGGTGGGTGCATGAAGAAACAAGGGGGAGGGAGGCCGATGTACGAGCACAGTGGTCAGAACTGTTCTGGGATTCTTCTTCTATGCCATGCAAGGGAAATTCAGGGATTAATTTCTTTAAGGGGGATTCTTTTAGAACCCGGACCATCCTCTTAGTTATGTATTTCATTTTATGGTCATTTTGGAGTAAAGAATAAATTGGGAAATTTTATAACTACATGTCATGCACTTTATTAGTACACATCGTGTACTGCCTTGCCACAGGAGGCCCTGGGCTAGCCGTGTAGTATCCACACACATGACCATGTGGGAGTGACTTAGAGGCTTCCTAATGCAGAGTATGGAAATAGAGAGTACACGATATTTACATCAAAAGTACATTCCATGTAACTTTTTTCATTAAATGCATCTGGGTCACATCTAATCCATAGAATTCCTTACTTTTAGGTCTCGTTTAACCGAGAGTCCGTAAAGCCATAGATCTTTGACGATCCCCTGATCCTCCGTCCGTCCTCCAAATCGAACACTATTTGTTCCATTGGAATCGCATCAGTTAGTTATCTCTTATTTTGGAGCCTTGTTTCATGATTTCTCTTCTTTTCCACATTATCATTGGTTGAATGTTTTATAAGTTTTCATAGATCTACGATGTTCTAAAGAGGTTTATTCTTCGAGATTCACAAATCGCGATCTCTTAACCCTGAGGTAGGTGGTTTCTGCCTTTCCATTCAATTTTTTTGAGTGTTATATGCAAATTTCACCAATACCCTTTAACGGGGTAGTGCTCGTTAGTATTTTAACCCCACTGTTTTCCTGCCATGCTTGTATGCTTGTGTGGAGGAAATTTGGATCTGAATAGATTTCAATTATATGCTTTGGATTATTTACCCATTAAAGTTCTGTTTTTAACCAGTTGGTCTGGTTTAGCAAGTATGGATACCTTAAATGTTTTCTATTCATGTTTCTGTAGGATGGAGAATTTGTATTCTAGCATGATTTTTATGTTGTAGAATGTTTATCCAAGTAGTTATGTAGGTTTAATTTGAACTTTTAACACTGATATTCTCATTGATCTATATAGGGCCATGAGAACCTGGTGTAGTATACTATAAGGAGAATTAACCTGGTGGGATTCCTCAGAGAGTCTATGATCTCATTAGGCTATACGGGGGATTGACCATGTGAACATCCTCAAAGTGACTTGAACCACTTGGTGCTATAAGGGGAATGGACCAAGTGAGATTCTACTGAGAGTCCGTGATTTTATTAGACTATAAGGGGATTGACTGTGTGAGCTTCCTCAGAGAGTCTTTTTTTGAATTGTACGATCTGGGCTATAAGTGGAATTGACCATGTGAGCTTCCTCATAGAGTCCTAGACCATGGGGTTATAGGGGGAATTGACCACATCAGCTACCTTAGAGATTCCTTGACTACCCTAGACTATACAGGGAATGGACTGTGTGAGCATCCATAGAGATTCCTTCTTTATCTTTAATAATAAGGGGATTGACTGTGTGCACATCCTCAGAGTGTCATATTGTATTCTTATGACTAAACCAGAGGGGTTAGGCTTAGTGTACTACCCAGAGCGTTGTTTGTACTTCTTATGTAGGACCAGAGGGGATGGCTGTGAGTACTTCTTATAGGGTTACTGATTTGAGCTGTATCTATTTGTTTCATTGTTTCTTGATATTGAATTGTGGATTGTTGTATGAACCCGAAACTTCTTTTCAGTTATGTTTTTTCTTTCTGGTCATTTTTGGAGAAAAGAGGAATTTCTAGAAATTTTTTAAATACAAGCCATGTACATTATAAGTACACGCAATGTACATTCTTTCCGCAGTAGGCCATGTGGGGGCCATGTGGTAGCCGCAAACATGGTCACGTTGGAGTGACGCGGAGGACGCTTAAGGCAAACTATGTTAAATGAAATTACACGACATGTACTTCGAAAGTACATGTTGTGTACTTTCTTTCATTCTCATTAAATGCACTGAGGTTTTGTTTGATGGAAATAACTCACTTCTTTTAGGTTCCGTTCATCCAAGTGCACCGAGAAGATCCAGATATTCGACGATCCCCCGACCCTTCGTCTGTCCTCCAATTCGAACACCGTTGATTGCATTGGAATTGCATCGGTGAGTCATCTCTTTTGTTTGAGCCCTATATTCAAATTCCTCTTCATTTCCACATTATCAGTGGTTGAATGTTTTAGACATTTTCTTATATCTATGATTTTCCAAAGAGATTCATGATTCGTGGTTCAAATATATTGATCTCTTAACCCCAAGGTAGGAGGTTTGTGCATTTCTGTTAAAATTATTTGAGTTTTATGTTCAAATTTTCCCAATAAACATGAATAGGGTATTGCACATTAACCATTTTAGCCCTATTGTATCTCTGCTATATTGGTTTTCTAGAGTAGATGATTATTGAATATGAATAGGGATAATTGTTGTGAATTTGATGTATTTACCATGCATGTTTTTATTGTTTTGACCTTTGGGTCTTGTTTTACTGTTAGGATGCTGATTACATTCCCATGCCTAGTTTTAGGATGGTGTGACTATTTATCTGTAATCCTGTTGTGTTATAGAATAATAGCCAATTTTTTCTTGATGTTTACTTTTTCGGTTACCTACTATTAAACTTGCTTGACATACAGAGGGCCGAGAGATCCTTATGTATAGACCATAGTGATAATGGACGATGAAGGCTTCTCTAGAGTGTCTTTATAATTTTTTATGTGAGATCACCGGGGGAATTGACATTGAGTTCTTCCCCAGAGAGTTTGTAGTTCCTCAACATGGACCACAAGGTGAATGAGATGTTGATTTCTTCACTAGAGCACCTTTAGTATTGATATGAGACTATAGGGGTAATCGATGTTGAGTGATTCCTTAGAGAGTTATGCTTAAGCTGAACAAGATGGGTTAGACTGAGTGTACTACCGACAGGGTTGGTTATACATGTAAGGTAGGACCAGAGGGGATGGGGTGTGAGTACTTCCCAGAGGGTTACCTTGTGTTTAGCTGCTTGTTTGTGGTACTAGGACAGACATGAAGGGATAGGGTATTGCTACTTCCCATAGGGTTACCTGTTGTGTTTACATACAATTATTAGGTGTTGCATGTTGTGTAGTGACGTGAATGCATTGAAACTTTGGATTGTTTACTTCTTAGTACATTCTTGTTTGTAGCTTTCTATACTTTTACCTAACATATAATCACATACTATTAGGAATAGATTTTCAGATGGTTGCATACTGGGATTTATTCTCAACAATGTTTGGGTGATGCTTTTGGGCCCAAATAGATTATATTTTTTCATGCCTAGATAAGGGAAAGCACCCATCTACTTCAGGTACTGGACTTGCCGTGGAGCTAGAGAGCATGGGACCAAGCTATGGCTTGTGATGTTGAGGAGTTTTTTATCATTACTTTGTACTTTGTTTTAGAAGTGGTTATATTTCTATTATTGTGACATGTTTGGATGTTTTCTTAGACATATGTATCATGCATCATCTCAGATATATATCTATGTGTGTGTGTGCTCCAATTGTTTAGTATTCCATTCTTCTACTATTTCCTATTGTTGGATATTTACTACTTCTATAATTGTATGTGTTGTTTACTTCCACTGTGTAATCTGCCAATGAGGGCTTAGTTTCCCCACTATCACACCCATTGCCCTCACTGCTAGTCGGCATCCTCTGGCATTCTTGGAAATGCGCTTGAGGCCATTTGACCAACCTGGTACGAGGCTCATGTGAGTGGATTTCATAACTGGTATGTTACAAAGTGTTATCATAGGGTTTCTTTTCTTTTGAACTACTGTTTGGAGCCTATATCCAGGGATAAGAAGTAATTGTTACTTGGTGTTATGCTATTCCTAGGAGTATCTAGCATGTGTACAGGGAAAAGCCAATCTACCTCAATTAATTACAATTTTTATGGTTTTTCAATTATTACAGGTAATCTGATTTCACCTTGAGTGACTCACATGATTTGTGTTGTTACTATTGATGTTATTTAGGTTATATTTCTATTGAAACCGGATGAGATGAAGGTATGTCATCTCATGCATCAAATAATCACTTTCTAGAAATAACACGCCATGCATTTTTACCATGCCATCTAGGATGCATAAGTGATTGCAGGTTGTTGTGATAGATGATGTGTCAAGTATGCATGTTGTTGTGAGGGTTTCCTTGATAGAAATACATTATGGTTGATAGGATATTATTGTGTAGATATTTTCTTGAATGAACACCAAAATTTGGTTCTTGAGGTGTTATGGACCCTCATAGACCAGAATTTGGGGGACCATCACCATGTTTGGTATGTTATAATGTGTATAAGATTCCAAACATTGATTCGCGGGGAGTATGGGCCCCAAGGATCGGAATTTGGAACCTTCTATACATGTTTCAGTGTTTTCTTGGTTTTGGAGTAGTTTCTATGGCTTACTGTCTAGAAATTTTTTTAATACACACCTTGTAATGTTATGTACACGTCGTGTGTTCTTCTATTTGGGAAGAAACAATTTTCTTAAGTACCCACAGTGTACTTTATATACACGTCATTTAGTCTTTTACCATGTCATAGGTCATGTGGCCAGAGACACGGGATGTGGAAAGTCTGGAGTGAACACGTCGCGTATCATCCATACATTCCATGTAGTGTTGACCCTGTGCCCACCCGTGTCAATAATAACACAGGTTGGTCGAGTCATTTCCAATACACGCTGTGTTTCATCTAAACAAAAAGTGTAGTCTGACATAGGTGTTATGCCGTGTCATGAACAACATGGGTTGGTGTCACCCTTCCTTTTACAATATGTGTCTGCCTTGAACATGCCATGTAGTTTTTCCTAGGTAGCCGGTCGTGCCACTAATGACATGGGATGGTGTTATCATTTCTCATACATTGCATGTCTATTCGGAACATGCCGTGTAGTGTGAACCATGTGTGAGGTCATGTCAGAAACAATACGGGCTAGTAGAATCTTTTCTAGTACACGCCGTGTAGGAATTTTACACACCGTGTAGTTTTTCCTTAGGAGAGTCGTGTTGCTTAGCCATGTAAAATAACTCTGGCAGGGAAAGAGGATTCAATTACACGATGTGTTTTAAGACAACACACCATGTGTTTGGGGTGTTACACGACCAGTTTTTGTAGAAGTACACACCCATGTGAATGACATCAGGAAATATGCCATGTATGAAATGTACATGTCATGTAGCCATGTTTTGTAAACATGAATGTTACTTTACCTTGTTTTCTTCTTAAACTTATTTTTCTCCGTCCCTATTAATTCTGATCTAAGGTGTGCATTTGACTTTGTAGAGTCATGCCACCAAGACGTCCTCTGGTTGTGCGCAAGTTTCCAGATGCTGATCAGACACCAGACATTGTTGATCAGGGATCCCCTATAGATCCTCTAGTTGTGCCATTCTTGGCACCAGCAGTTATACCTGTTACCGGTGCTGATGCATAGTTCAAGGAGGGATTTCTGAGGATGATGCATACTATTCAGGGAGTTCCACCTCCTATCCCGTCGATGGATGATTTAAGGAGGGTCATCTAGCAGCAGCATCATCCCACTTTCTCTGGGGAGGGAGGACCTTAGGCTGCAGAGTTAGGGCTACAATCCATGTTGACGATCTTTGAGCATCTGGAGATGCCTCTAGAGAGGAGGTTCAAGCACTCTACCTATATGATTTGGGACTCCGCCAAGAGGTGGTGGGATGTGATCTCACAAGTGGGACACCAACAGGTTATGGCATGGGATGAGTTTCAGTGTATCTTCATTGAAGAAATATATCCGGAGACACCGATGGCCGATCGAGCCTGTATTTTTATGAGTCTGGATCAAGGTACTCTTTCTGTTATGGAGTATTCCTCCCTCTTTACCAAGTTGTAGTGCTTCATGCCTATTCTATGAGGTGATCATTTGTTCATGGAAAATAAGTTGGAGGATGGTTTGAGGCATGACATCTGATCATAGGTGAACATCTTTCGGATGACTTCTATCACTTCTATAATCAACAAGGAACTGATCACAGAGCGCAATATGAGGGATTCTGGAGTTTTGAGACAGAGAGGATCGACAGTTTCCGCTTATATCCCCCCTACTGATAGCAGGAATCACCACATGGATTCTTCGTGTGGTGATCCGTGGAGGCAAGACAATTCTTCTGGTAGTCAAGTGGTGTGTTACCGGTGCGGAAAGTGTGGGTATACGAGGCCACATTACCCAAAAGACCCATTTGAGTGCATGGCTTGCGGAATGTTGGGTCATGTTCAGTGATTTTGTCAGATCGTTTCTCCATTAGCTAGTGGCAGGTGTTCTTCTATGACTCCTAGTTTAGGAGAAGCACCACGAGTTTCTCATCAGTCAGGGAACTGGAGTTCTTCAGGTCGTTCAGGCCGAGGTGGAGGTCGTGGTCATGTAAGATAGTCGCCTGGATTTCAGATACAGTAGGGTAGATTATCTCAGAGTGGTCAGGCAGGGTCACAAGGCCATGTTACCTGACAAAATTTTGAAATGGAGCAGACCCAACAAGAGTAGGATTCCGGACCTTCTACCGTTTGAGTTACGCTATTTGTAGCCTCAGTTTTATCATCTGTTATTTTCAATACAAGGGCTTCCCATTTCTTTTTATCTATTGTTGTCGTGGAGAGGCTTGGGATCTAAATATTTTCCTCTAATGATATCTTGACGTTAGACATACTGTTGGGGACTAGAACGGCTAGTGCATGTTAGTACAGAGAGTTCCCTCTATAGGATGGTGGATGCTACTTCATACGGGACCTCTCTGTTTGAGAGATGAAAGGATATGATTTCATTCTAAGGATTAACTGTTTAGTTTCATTCCAGGCATTTGTCGACTGTTATTGTTGTAGGAAGAGTTTCCTATCACTAGAGCATGGCTCCTTTCTTCATAGGGGTAAGTGGTATGTCCAGGCGAGCAAAGAGGTTCTAGAGCATTATGGGTTGGGAGGAGTTGTTGCCAAGATTTCTAGTCATTATCTTGATGACCAAGGGACTTCGCAATTGGACTTTCATCCTATGGTGGATCACTTCAGAGATGTCTTTCTAGAGGGCTTTTCAAGTTTTCCTCTGGAGTGTGACGTAGACTTATCGATTTAGACTCTTCTAGGAGTAGCATCGGTGTCCATTCATCCTTATTGGACGGCTACTCTTTAGTTTCTAGTGCTCAAGAAGCAGCTACAGGAACTGCAGGCAAATGGATTCATCCGACACAGTACTTCTCCTTGGGGTTCGCCTATTTTGTTTTCCAAGAAGGCAGATGGTTCCCTCAGGCATTGTGTGGACTATCTGAAGATGAACCAATTGATGGTCAACAACTGATATCCCTTACCTAGGATTGATGGTCTCTTTGATCATCTTCTAGAAGCCCATGTGTTCACTAAGATTTACATCAGATTCGATTATCATCAGTTTCACGTAATACCAACAAATATACCTCTTACAACCTTTAGGAGCATGTATGGTTTATATGAGTACTTGGTTATGACATTTTGTCTCATGAATGCTCCTGTAGTTTTCATGGAACTGATGAACCGAGTGTTCCATCCATAGATGGATTCCTTCGTGGTGGCCTTCGTGGATGATATATTGGTGTACTTTCACACTCAACATGACCATGCTACCAATCTTGAGATTGTTCTGAGTACAGTGAGAGATCATTAGTTATATGATAATATGTCAAAGTGCCACTTTTAGATAGATTAGATTCACTTCTTGAGTCATGTTATCTCAGAGGCAGGAGTATCAGTATACCTAGAGAAAGTGAGAGATATAGTTTCATGGGAGCAACCGAAGAATGTCTTTGAGGTTCATAGTTTTCTAGGGTTGGCTAGATACTACAGACGTTTCATAGAAGAATTTTTATGCTTAGTAGAACCAATGAATGGTCTGACCATGAAGGGGGTGATGTTCTTATGGTCAGATTCATGCGAGTCATCCATTCAGGAGTTGAAAGGGTGGTTGAATTCACCACTGATACTTATCTTTCCAGATCCATACAAGAGTTATAATATTTAATGTGATGCGCAAGGTATCAGGCTAGGAGTTGTGATTATTCATGGAGATGGAGACATTGCGTACGGGTCTGGGCAGTTGAGGCCACATGAGAGGAATTACCCGACACACAATCTGGAGTTGGTAGCTATTGTTCATACCCTGCACTGTTGGAGACATTATCTTCTGGGAGAGCACTTTGTGGTTTTCACCAACCATAAAAGTCTCAAGTACATCTCCAAGAAGTGTGATCTGAATTTGAGGCAGTGCAGGTGGGTTGAGTACCTATAGTCCTTTGACATAGATCATGTCTATACGCCTGGGAAAGGCAACGTAGGTGATGATGTGTTGAGTAGGAGGACTCCGATATCGGATGTTCGGGAGGCAATTAGTGAGTGGAAGCTAATGGATCTGTTTTCTAATATGCATTTGGAGGTGCACGACAGACATTGGTAGACTTTTCATTCTTCAGTAGTGGTTACCTCTACTCTTCTAGATTGAGTTCGAATGAGGCAGCTATTAGATTCTGAAGGCCTAGTCCTACGGGAAAGCATGTCATGAGAAGACCCTATTCCTGGATAGAACATAGGCGAGGATGATATCTTGTGTTTCAAGGGATGTGTATGGGTGCCAGCAGAAATGTATGGGGCTGATGTTGGATTATGATTCCTAGGTTTGGGAAGATCATTCTGGAATCACCAAGATGTATCGTGATTTACACCATCAGTATTGGTGTCTATGTATGAAGAGGGATTTTGCTGGTTTGTCATGAGGTTTTCCACTTGTTAGTAGGTGAAGGTAGAGCATCTGTGACTAGCAGGGAATTTATAACAATTAACCATTATCAAGTGGAAGTAGAATGATGTCGCGATGGAATTCGTGACCTATTTGCCGAGGTCGCCTTGAAGTAATGATGTAGTTGGGGTTGTCGTTGACACACTCACAAAGGTTTCTCACTTCATGATGATCAAGGAGACCTTTAGTTTTGATGAGCTGGGATGGTTTTACATCTGAGAAAGTGTAAGTCTTCATGGAGTTCCACACTCCATTATTTCAAACGGAGATGCACATTTTAATTATCGGTTCTTACAGGGGATTCAGAAGGCTTTGGGTACACATGTACTTTTGAGTACAACTTACCATCCCTAGATAGATCCCCAGTCCGAGCATACAATTCAGGTGCTTGAGGACATGCTCCGAGCATGAATTCTGTATTTCGGATGTTCTTGGGAGAAGTATATACCTCTAGTGGAGTTTTCTTACAACAGTAGTTTTCCAGCAACCATTCAGATGGCACCTTATGAGGCTTTTTAGGGTTGGCCATTCTAATCACCTTTATGTTTGATGGAGGTAGTAAAGGTAGCTTTACAAGGACCTCGTCTTGTTCGGGAGACCTCAGAGCATATATAGTTGATTCATAATAGGATGGCTACTGCATAGTCTCGATAGAAGTCATATGTTGATCAGTGGAGACTACCTCTGGTGTTTGAGATTAGGGATCAGGTTTTCCTACGTGTCACACCGAGGATTGGACACAAAAGGGTTCAGAGATAGGGTAATCTTTCAACAAGCTACATCATGCTGTTTGAGGTGTTGGAGAGAGGTCGGTCTGTTGCCTACGGATTGGGGTTACCTCAGAGGTACCGAGCTATGCACAATGTCATCCACATTTCACAGCTCTGACATTACTTTTCATACTCATCCCATGTCTTTCAAGCTAAGGAGGTTGAGCTCGAAGTGGATGAGTCGTTTGAAGAGAATCCTATCTTGATTGTGGATCGCAGTACAACGGTATTCTATTACTGTTCTGTTCCTCTGGTATGAGTGTTATGGCCGCACGGGCGGGTGAAAGATTAGACTTGGGAGAGGGAGGCTGATGTACGCACACAGTGGCCGGAACTGTATGGGGTTTCTTCATCTAAACGACGCTAGGGAAATTCAAGGACTAATATATTTATGTTGAGAATTTTGTAAGAACTCGAACATTATTTTAAGGTATGTTATTCCTTTCTGGTCGTTTTTTGAGAAAAGAGGAATTTCTCGAAATTTTCTAAGTACACACATTGTACTTTATGAGTAGAGGTCATGTACTTTCTTGCTGCAACAGGCCGCGTGCTGGAGTGTATTATCCATATACACAGCCATGTGGGAGTGACATAGAGGGCACAAAAAGTAGAGTACAAAAAAGTAGAGTACACGTTGTGTACTTCAAAAGTACATGCCCAATATTTTCTTTTTATTCATTAAACGCATCGGGGTAATGTCTGACGGACAGAACTCACTTATTTTAAGTTCCATTCATCCGAGAGTGCTGAGCTGCTATGTATCATTGATGATCCCCCAATCCTTCATCCATCTTCTAATTCAACACCTTTTATAGCATTAGAATCATATCAGTGGTTCCTCTCTTCTCCTTGAGCAATGTTTTCTAATTCCTCTTGTTTTCCATGTTATCGATGTTCGAATGTTTTAGATTTTTTCTTAGATCTATGAAATTACAATGATATTCAAGCTTTTTGGTTGAGGTATATTGATATCCTAACCCCGAGGTAGGTGCTTTGGGCCTTTCAGTTAATAGTCTTCGAGTTTGATGTTCAAATTTCCCCAATACGCATGAATGGGGTATTTTGCATTTAACGTTTTAGCCCTATTGTTTCTCTTCAATGTTGTTATGCTTGAGTAGATGATTATTTATTATGAAAAGGGTGAATTGTTGTGCTTTGGATGTATTTACCATGGATGTTTTTCCTGTTTTGACATTTTGGTCTTGTTTCCATGTTGGGCTGCTGATTACCTTCACATGCCTAGTTATAAGATGGTGTGACTATTTATTAGTTATCCTGTTGTGCTGTAGAATGCTAGCCAAGTAGTTCTTGAGGTTTAATTTGGCAGTTATGTGCTACAACACATTCTTGACATACATAGGTCCGAGAGAAAATGGTGTATAGATTATAGAAAGAATGGACGATGAGGGCTTCTGTAGAGTGTCTTTATAGTTTATGAAGAGAGACCACATAGGGAATTGACGTTGAGTGCTTCCCCCATAGAGTTTTTAGTTCCTCGACGCGGTCCACATGGGGAATGAGATGTTGAGTGCTTCCCCAGAGTGCCTTTAGTACCGATACGATACTATAGGAGGAATTGACGGTCAGTGCTTCCTTAGAGAGTCTATGCTTAAGCTGAACCAGAGGGGATAGACTGAGTGTACTACCCAGAGGGTTTCTTATACTTATTTTGTAGGACCAAAGGGGATAAGTTGTGAGTACTTCCCAGAGGGTTACCTTCTATTTACCTAGTTTCTTATGCTACTAGGTAGAACAAGAGGGTATAGACTGTGGGTACTTACTAAAGGGTTACATGTTCTGTTTACCTAATTTGGTTAACTGCTGCATGTTGTGTAATGAATTGAATTCTTTGAAACTCTGGATTGTTTACTTCTTAGTACTTTCCTGTTTACTGCTTTCTGTACTTTTACCAACCATATACTCACTGAATGTTTGGTACATATCTTCTGGTGGTTTCCTACCAGGATTTAGTCTCACACCCTGTCTGGTTCAGGCTTTTGGGCCCAAACATATTATATTGATGGAGGTATAGATAAGGGAATTATCCCTTCTACTTCAGGTACATGACTTACTATGGTGATATAGAGCATGGGACCAAGCTATGTCTTGCCTTTGTTTTAGCACGAGTTGTATTTCCAGCATTGTGACTTGTTTGGCAGTTTTCTCAGACATATGTATCATGCATTATTTCATATATATATATGTGTGTGTGTGTGTGTGTGTGTGATCTATTTTCTTTGTATTACAGTCTTCTTATGTTTCTTGTTTTTGGATACTTACTGCTTCTGCTATTGTATATGTTGTTTACTTCAGCTCTGTACTCTACCAATGATGGCATAGTTTCCCCACTATCACACCTAAGGCCCTTGCTGGTAGTTGGCAGCCTCTGGTGTTCAGGGAAACGTGCATGAGGCCATGTGACCAATAGGGTATGGGAAGCCTCTGGTTTCTTCTGGAACTGGGAAATTACAATTGTTTACTATAGTGAAATTTCTTATTTACTATTTTTCTATACTTTTACCTGGCATATATTCAATGAATATTTGGCACATATCTTTGGGTGGTTGCCTATTGGGATTTAGTCACACACCATATTTTGGACATGATTTTGGGCCCAAACTTGATATATTGTTGTAGGTATAGATAAGGGTATGCACCGTTTTACTACTTGTACATGATTTTCTGAGGAGTTGGAGAGAATGGGACCAAGCTATGATTTGTGATGCTGAGGAGATTATCTACTTTCTTTTACACTTTGGATTCGAAAAGTTGTATTCCGGCATTGTGACTTTTTTGTCTTTTTTCCTAGACATATGTATCATCAATCATTTTATATATGTTCCCCAGTTTATACTTTCAGTTTTATGTTATTAATGTTGTATGCCATTATTACTCCTTCCACCCTTGTATGTATTTATTTACTTCCACTATGTACTCTGCCAATGAGGGCATAGTTCCCCAACTATCACACCCATTGCCCTCACTGCTAGTTGGTAGCCACTAGCATTCATGGAAATGCGCTTGAGACCTTTGACCAACCTAGTATGGGGCACCTCTGGGTGGCTTCCACAACCGGGAATTTAAAAAAATGAAATTAAATATGATAGTCCACAACTCTAATGTTGTTAATGATCTCAAATTAGCTAATGTACATTGGGTTAACATCCGTTTCTTTCTAAACTGCATGACTCTAATCTATGGGGATATTCAATGGATGACTTTATCACAACCATCGAACTCAAATACCCTTCGAAGTTGTCAGAATATCACATTTTTTGACTCTAAGAAGATTTGATATGTTTCTGGATAACATAAACCTTCTCTAACATCTCTTGCACAAGATCATGTCCATGTAGCTTTATTTCCCAAATGTCATCTGAATTGGTTGGAGTTTGACATCGTTTACCAAACGGAGCTCCATACACATCCATATCAATACTCTAGTGATGCTATAGTTGTATGAGAACTCAACCAATATGAGAATCTAATCTCATCAACCATTCAAATTTAAATTCATGGATCATATAATATGTTTGAGCATCTGAATAGTACTTTCAGATTGGCCATTAGTTTTGGGGTTATAGGCTATGCAAATATTTAATTCCTTACATATAGAATATTTGAGAATCATCCAAAATATAAATGTAAACCCAGGATCACGATCAATGACAATAGATAGTGGAACCTCATCATGTCTCACCACTTCCTTCACATATATTTCCGCATGTTTATAAAATGATATATCTTCTCGATTAACAAAAAGTGGTATGTCTTGGTGTGTCGGTCCACCAAAAACCATGTTGCATTATTTCTATTGGATTTCCTTAAGACACCCTTGACAATTCCCATATTGATATTCTCCCATTTCTATATGGGTATAGGCAATGGTTGAATCAACCATTGGCATTTTTGGATCTTCATTTACATTATGACATATCCATCACGTTTAGATATATTTATCAATCTCATTCTTCAGGTTTTCCCAACAGATGTGTTCTTGTAGATCACGGTACATCTTGGTGCTACTAGAATGGATTTTGATATTTTTTCTATATGCATTTTCTAGTAGATCCTTCTTTATACTGGGCGATGATTTCACACAAAGAAGTATTCCAAACCAAATCACCCAATCCTCATAGATATAGAACTATAGAATCTTCCCTTCCTCTACTGCATTCACTCTCTTTTTTATCTTTGGATCATCCCTTTGCGCATACTTAAAATTAACATGGATAGGTGATTGGGAAATCATTTAGGAGAGGTAGGATCTATTCCTCTCTTTTATGATTTCCAAATCAATCATTTTCATATCCACAATGATATGTCTTTCTCAATCTGCATCATTGATAGAGTAGTAGATTCTATTTTTCTTAGAGCATAATCTATATTGTTCTCCTTTAAAGGATGATAGTGAATAGGGAAATCATAATATTTGATTAGCTATTACTATTTAATTTAACACATGTTGTCCTCCTTTTGTGTGAATATATAATTTAAAATCTTTTGATTAGTGTACATGTAACTCTTCTCACCACAGAGGTAGTGCAACCAAAATTTCAAGGAAGAAATCAGAGTTTCTAGTTCTAGACCATGTGTTTGTTAGTTTTCCTCATGGGTCTTCATGTGTAGTGGGTAATATACTATAAAATTATCTTTTTTCATGAGTAACAACCCATGAATTTATTTGAATTATCTCTATATATCACAAAAAATTCTCTTCTCTTCAGTAATGTGAGTACCTGGGTAGTGACCGACCTTTTCTTTATATCCTTTAATCTTCACTCGCAATCTTTCATCTAGACTCAATTTACCCCTTTTGTGTGAACATAGTTACCAGGCATGAAAATCAAGAGAAGGTTTTAAAAAAAATTGATAGTACCCTAGTATTCCAGAATACTACTGATTTCTGTAACATTATATAGCATAGGCCATTCCATAACCACCATTGTATTTAACGGGGAACAAAAATTCTTTAATGTGTGATCACATTTCCCAATAATGTGACTGTTTTCATCAACATGTCACACATTATGAACTTGTAGTACAACTTCCCATTTCTCTATGTTGCAAAGAAAAGTCATTGATGTTCTTTATATTCCTCCTTTTTATTGTAGTGTATGAGAATATCATCCATAAACACTACATTAAATTTGTCGAGGTATTGTTTAAAGTCTCTATTCATCAAATCCATGAAGGTTGCAAAGGAATTATTATGTCTTATGGAAATGAATATAAATTCATTGTGCCCACACTTTGTACGTAAGGTAGTCTTCTATATATATTCTATCATAACCATTAGATGACAATATCCATAAAGAAGATACCCCGTTGAAAATTATTGAGCTCCTTGTAACTAATCGAACAAGTCATCAATCCTTGGAAGAGGATACTTGTTCTATATGTTGATCATGTTGAGTTCCCGATAATCAATAAAAAACGGCATTAATCATTCCTTCTTCTTCAGAAAGAGAACTGGAACACCTCAAGGTTATAAACATGGGAATATGAAATATTTTTCCAAATTCTCTTGAAGTTATTTATTTAACTCCACTTTTTGGATCAGATCCATCTTATAGGGACACTTTGAGATAAGAGTGTCTATGGTAATGAGTTATATGGAAAATTCTACCACACGTTCTCTGGGATTTCTAGATGACACGTCAAGAAAAATATCATAGTATTCCATCAAAATTGGCATTTTTACTAGGTTTCCACTTTCCTTTGTCTCAAATATTTCATCAGGTTATGCCTCTTCATAGGGAATCAACACCCATAGCATTTATGGATTTTTCAAGGAATATTCACGATATTCAATGAATTTTTATAGAATCATGTGATGGTTCAGAATTTGAATAGATATTTCCATTTCTTGATATTTGATATCTGATCTGTATAATGAGATCCAATCCATTCCTATTATAGAATATAATTCCTCCATGGGAATTAGTAAAAGATTCAGTTTAAGTATATTCCCACAATTGCAAACAGTATAAGATCCCAACACTTAGGTAACTAGGATTTCTCCACTTGGTGTTTTTACATATATATATACTTCATGGTTTCAGGGCTTCAATTCCATAATTCTAGAAAACATGAATAATGTAAAGGAATGAGTCGAACTACAACCAAATAAGTCCATTTCTATTCATGAGAGAATATAATGTTTACATTGTATAACTTCATTTTCATTCGCAACATCTGATGTAAGAATGAAATAAGAATTACTTTGTTCCTTTATATTTTGTGGTTGCTGATGTTGATTACTCTCAGGGCTCGAGGTTCAGTGCATTACCTTCCATAGTGCCCTTTCTTCTTATAGTTGTTGCATAGGACCATAGGTGGTGATTTCCATTATTCCACCACATTATCCTAAATTCACATGTATTTTTGAAATTCACGATCTTGGTGTTCTTTACCAAACATGAATTATTTCCCCATCCCATTGTGTCAATTCCCAATATGCTTCTTTCCAATTTTTTGGCATGTTGATGGATGATTTTTCTTCCCTCCATTATCATTAGATCCTCCAGAATGAAACTCCATATTTTGTTTCTTATCTCCATATGAATTCTTCAAAATCTGTATGTACATTGATAGAACATTGAACTACTTCTTTATAACTCTCAAAGTCACAAATTTATGATTCTCTCAAAATATTGGTTTTAAACCACAATAGAATATATCCATTTATATATCAATGTTGATAAAAAACCTAAAGTGTACATAAAAATCCTTGTGAAATATATTTGTAGGCCATTACAGATTCTTTTTCCTCTTTCATGAGCTCTATTAATTCTCTCTCCACCATTTTTTAAAGTGTTGTTGGGAAATACTTATTAATGAAAATGATCATAATGAATTCCATTAAATATCTTCATTTTCATCATCCATCTTAGGATAATTTTATGGGTTAATTTTATGTAGCTGTTATATATAGATAGTTACATGTACAAAACTATTATATTTCATGAGTTCCTCGTACATAACTATGATATTTTTCAATTTACCTTTACCAAACTATCAGAAACATAGTTATACCTTTAAAAAACTCCAGAAAAAGGAATCTACACTTATATAACACATGGAGACTTATGTTTACCATTATGAACCTCATTCATTCTTATTATTACAGTTATAAAACTCTATAAAATGATACACACCCTTTCATGAATAATTGTAACTAGTTATTACCATTATATAACTTATATAAAGTTATGGTTACCTCTATTAAAATCTATGAAATGAAACATACCATTACACAACACATGTAAAGAATATTTTCATTTACGAAAAACCAAGAAATGATGTTCAAAAAGACTGAAATGATATATATGATTTTTTTTGAACATGATAAGAATAATTATAAGATGAAATATAAATTGAAGTTATGCCAATAGTAATAATATATTGGAAATGTTAAACATACATTAATAAATAAAAAAGATAATAAAACCATAGATAAGACCTATAGAATTTTCCAAAATTATTATTAATCATAATATAATATTTTTTTTATGAAAATTAATAATAATTCAATGTGATCCTAATGATCCACTTTAATATATGAAACATAACAAAACTAAATAAATCTATCAAAATTCATAAAAATATATACCTTTAACCCATGATGTTACATTCATCCCACCATATCACATTATATACTTTAAAAATAACATTGGAAAAAGGTTGATCGGAGAACATATGGGGGTATTACAACCTCATATATGATTATCATTCCCATGTCTTATGAGAATTTGTTTTATTATTCCAAAAATATCCAACGAAACAAAAAATATATCCCATGTAGGTTCTTTTAGCTATAATCCACTATAAGAACCAAATTCCATTAAAAGATTCATCATTTGAAATCATGATATCATCATTCATATAGGATGGGTTAGGGCGAAACCATCACAATTGGGACATAGTAAAAATGTTTTCAATGTCACTAAAATTATGGGGAATGTAAACCTATAATAGAAAACATTGATCATATCCATGATCACAAATAACCCATTATACATGGGCTCTAAATTCCAAACATCCAAATATGTGGATATCCAATCCTTGGAGACACACATATGAATATTCTATCACTAACCTCAAACTGTTGAGGTCCCTATCATTTATCAACATAAAAAATTTTCAAACTCGGTTTTTTACTTATTGTTTTTAATAATCATAATATGCATTATCATCTCTTACAAGATACTTGTACCAATGTGTTCTGACTCACCATATTCTAACCATCACAATGTTGAATGATATAGACTACATTATAAATCCACAAAATAGAGCCATCTTAGTCGAATAATACAAAAATTTATTTAAAGAAACAACTGCAATGTCTTAGTGGTCCTACTATGAGACAAAAAATATGAGACACATGATCTCTACAAGTCATCCAATATCAAAATTGTATTCTAAAACTTTTTTTATTTCTACAAATGATAAGCGGTACTGATGTGAACCTATATACCATGAACACTATATATTCCCTTACAGATTCAAGAGGTAAGGTGGGAATCCCATGTTTAGACTGTCATATATTTTAATCCATATAGATTGACTATCACCAAATTATTATCATTCTGAGATCATCCTAATTTAAAATCTCCCAAATCGATATCGAGATATCTATCGAAACCATCTGATCAATGAAAACATATAAAGTGTCCTTCCTCCATGGTTTTCTCGGTATACTAGTCATGAAATCCATAGTCACATCATCTCATTTACAATCAGGTATAAGAATAGACTACAGAGGACCATTGTTCTATTTGTGATCATCCTTCAACTATTAATAGGTGGGGCAACACATCCCAATGCATACTACCATATTTTCCATTTTTATACATAGGTATATCCTACAAATTTTATTATACATCTTTTTCAAACATGGATATACCAACCACATGAAAGAAAGAAATTAAAACATTAATTCCTTATTCATACCCATGGGAATAAGGACACATCTAGGGATATAAAGAATATCACATTCTTCATTTGTCTAGTCTCTATTTAACATCTCACATTATATGTTTTTCTCAAGAAAAATAACTTTGGATTAAACATCCATATCCTCAATAAAATATTGATAAGTTGATATGTAATGTATAAGGATATAAGATATACATCAACTAAATATTCATGCACATTTAAATGCATCTCTATAAGTGGATTCATCTTTTACCATGAACTGGTAAACAATCATAAATGACATTTCCTTTTCAAGGCATATCCTCTTGCTCAAAATAAAAAGGTTGCAGGTACTCTATTCATGTCTACTACTGATTATTTATATAATTATGTAAATTAATTAGTTCATGATGTTATGGGACATATATAGTATAAACCACTCAACCAATATATATTGACTCCAAAATTTCAAATTTTAAACTATTATTGCAGATTCTATGTCGTGTTTCAAACATTTTCAATCATGTGAACTCTACCTTTGGGACCCATAAATACACACTCAGCCTTTCTCACAGAAAAAGTGATTTTTATCTGGCTCCATAAGAATGTAAATATATTTAATACACTTTAATCATCTAGTTAATATTATTATAGATATTAGGGTGAAATTTACACTTAACCCGTGAAATTATTTCACTCATGAAATAGACCACAAAAATGCCACCCCTTTATAGGTTATGTTTCATTGTTTTTTTGGATCTTGATAAATATATAATATACCTCCTATAGTATGTCGTGGTAAATAAGAAATCAGTAAATATAAAAAAACATTCTATTTCACATGACAATCAACTCCCCTCACCTTAATTATTTCCACTTACACTCCATCATTAGATACCACAGGTTCTAAGAAGGGTACCTAGACACATTAAATGTGACACATCAATAGCTTGGAATATAACCAACACTCCCTCAATGTTTCCAAAACAATCTCTATATGTGAGGAATTATCATCCTATTAATTGATTACATGAGGATACAATTAAAATAATAACAAAATGATACCCAAAAATATATAGAAAACTCATTCATTCAAATCCATAAATAGCATGGGTTCATTTATCATTCCAAACGAAATGGAGAAATACTCATATAATCCATACCTACTATAAAAGAAATTATTGGGTATATATAAAGGATTTAATTTCAACTAGTGGTAAACAAATATCAATTCAATATAGGAAAACACAAGGTCACCCCTATGTTTATAAAATATGTCATCTATATATGGAAGTTGTTATTGTGTTTTTATCGTCACCTAGACCAACCGTCAATAATTCACTCATAGTTTCAAGTAAACAATATTCATTCTAGTGAATAGGATTGGTGAACCCCATAGTTATGTACTCAATCAGATAATTCACAGGGCTTCCATGTCTTTCAAAGGATAATCCATTTAATGAATTAGAGCTATCTAATAAGGATTGACATAAATTGTTTCCACCCTTAACATATCTAAGTTGAAATCCACCTCTAAATTAGGTGACACCCCAAGAAATAATCTGGAAAAAATCCCTCAGAACATCTAAAAATACGATGGTATACATTATTTTGTGGTATATTCTCATCCAATATGATCATGGAAAACTGGGGAATAATTCAGCCACATTTTTTATGACTAGGTACTAAATATCCCTCTTGTAAATCCTAATATCCCATATAAACTTGATTAATACCAGTGAGAGATATGATAGATATATGATCATGGTAAAAATTGATATAAACTAGAAATGGTTAAAACTAATTAATTCCTTGAGTGATTTTTGTTTCCTTTATCTTTAGAATAAAGAAATCCCAATGGAAATTAAAACATCTATTTTCTATGGTAATGGATTCCCTTTGACCACTTCCCAAGTGGAATATCTATAGACATCACTCTAGATATATAGTCAAAAGATGAGTCCTAATCAATCCAAGAATCAAACAACAATAAAATAATTAACAATATCTCACATAAAAAGAAATAAATTGTAATATAGAATCCACATGAATCATACATTGAACGGTGGAAGGTTCGGCATCCTGATTGGCCTGAGTAAATTCAAAAAAATTCATATGGAATGTTCCATAACACTGAGTCCCAGTATATCACCGTAGACTACACCACTATATTTGAACTATTATCCCAAACATAAGATACAACATTCCCAAAATCATCCTTAATCACATATAGATCTATGACTACTTATATGCATCATTGTGACTTATCCAATTAAAAATTTTGGTTCAGCTCAAATTTATCATTGGCATAAATCTGGGAAGTGTACCTATATAACCTCTATAATTTTCCAATATTTCCAAAAGAGTGTCACTCTATTTGTGGTCAGTTACACTGAGGATAATTTTTTTCATCCATGCAACACTAATAAAATTTCATATTCCAACTACATTAGATGTTGTCTCCACTTCAACCGTGATTAAAATTCTTATATAAATAAATCATACTCCTCAACTATTTTCTACCTACTCTTATTGGTAAACCCGCATGTCAATATTCTAGGTATTCCATCAAATTTCCCACTGTGATAAGGACATTGTTCACCACCTTATGGATGATCATTAAGCAATTGACATTCACCTAGGACCTAATATTATAACTCAAGTCATCTTGAATGTGTTTCACACTATTTTCATTATCCTCAACCATTATTGGATCATAAAAATTTACATCCATGAAATTTTTGGCGTATTCAATAATATACATATCTCACTGATCAAGGGGTAAAAACACCCCATATCTTACTAACATAAAGGTTTCTAGAAATGAAAATTATCAAATAACATGATCAGGATGTATTACGAGGTCATGACAACATAATGGTCAAACTAGAAAAAAATACCCTCTAAGGCTTCATCAATCATTGAAGAATATAATCTAAAGCATTGCTATATTCTCTGAAAGATCCACTCAATGGTCAAGGATGATTTACATCTATTTAACCTATAATTACACAACTTAGGGGTCCACCATCCCCTACAAATTATGGTGGGTGTTATAGATTAAATTATATGGTGTGTTTTAGCATTGTTATCTACACTCATATTTTCTATAAAACCATTAATTATATTACTCACAATATGCAATCATGGAGTTTTCTATATACTATAATCTATTTAGATAATGGAGTTTATTGAATAGCTATAGTGTTCTACTCGTTTCCAACCTTTCATCATATGATATGAATTATTCATGATGTCTTGAAAGTATATTGACAAACACATTCTTTTAACCACAATATAAGAATTCAAAGCACCATATTTAAGGGAGTTCATAAAACATATGTCAGTATGTAATTTATTTCCTACATCTTATGAGTTATAAGGATATAACTATTCAACTGACTAATTTCATAAATACAAAAACAACCTAAAAGCTATGTGTTCCGGTCATGATACATTCACACTCACCCACTGGTTATACTGGTCTGTGACTAAAATATAATAAATAAAAAATAACCTAAATCTTATGCATAAATCAGTGATAAATCAATCAAATGTAAAAAAGGAAATCCAAAACAATGATCCTACCCCTTGTAATTTATGATTTTCCCACAAGTGGATTAGGTAAAAATATGTATGAATTTTTTACAATTTGATGATAACATTATATCTCGTATCTACCCTTCCCAAATGAAAATCTCTGATATGACTTTAAAATATTTTTATCCCAATTAACTGGTGGTTAACCCAATTAAGTCCCTAAATGTCCTTATAAATGTATCCATATACCCAAGTTACTGTTGAAGAGTAGAGATAGTCTATTTGATATCATAGGGAGACTGTACCCTATGATTAGAGTAATAATAAAAGAATAATCCATAAAATATACATATATCACATACCATTACAAGCACATAGAAACCAGTTCAAAATATTCCAAAATATATAACCATGTAGAAATATAGTGATGTTCATAGAGTAAACTAGAGAAAACCAATAAATGCTCCAAAAAATAGGTAACTCCAATATGGATCTCCGGATATGCCCGATCTAATAGTTCATGATCCAATAACACTATAACTAATCCATTATTTTATATTAGATTTCTTCCCTTATCCTGACATGAAGTTATGAAGTCAGTGTCAGTATAAATCTATAAACCACCCCTAATTTGTATTTCTTATCCACTTATAATACCATATATAATGATTTGAAAATTTATAAAATAGATTGTCACCAAAAATTTGGAAAACAATATATACCATTAGTTATCAAGTCCATGGAGGCAACCATGGCCATCCATAAATGCTTCAAAAAGTTCTTTAAGTTTCTATCAACAGTACATTATTTTGTTTTATTGGTATAATGGTATGAATGATTTGATGGAATTAAATTAATGGCAATCAAGGGTGTTAATATTTATAACGATTCAAAAACACGTGGAATTATGTCTTGGTCCCCCAAAAGGTCCTAATATTGAATCATGTATCAGACACCACATAGTACAATCCCTAACCTCGTTCATTCATTTGTAAGTGAAGCGATTCAGCACATGACATGGAGAATATTTTAACATATGATATATTATTCCAACTACTAGTGATGTCTAAAAGGATATCACGGGGTTGATATACCCTCTTCTAAGAGTATTAATAACAACATAAATCATTACCAATTTATATACAAAATTCATTTAGAATAATGTAACAATAACTATAAGAAATAATCCAAAATATATAATAATGTTTAAATATGTAGATGTTTGTCTGGTAAACCAGAAAAATACCAAAAATAATCATATCCAAATAGATAAATCTAAACTAGTTTTGAGTCCATTCCTATTAAAACCATCCATTTTCATATCCCAACGTACTTTTTCATCCCACATAAAAAGGGAGATTTCCCTTATCCAATCTTGGATAGATTAAGTGAGTTTATGTACAAATTTTGGCCCGAGTTGAGTGTGAGAAAAATATAGTAGGATGACACTAATAGAGTCTAAATCATATGAAATATTTATAATGAATAAAAAAATGTTATTGTTATGAAAAGAATGTGTGATATAACAATGAAGAACATTGTATATACCATTATCCCTCATATCTAGGGTGGATGAAAGGGTTTACCATACCTAATTAAACATCTTCATGTTGTCTTAGTCCAAAATACCATAATCATGTTTAAAATTATACTTTCATAATAGATATTATGAATAATATCAAGGTACCCTGCCAATAATAATTAATTTAATGGGAATACTAGAGCCTTATAATATTATCATTGTCCCACAATTTTAATTATCATAATAACAAGTATACTAGACCCTTTGAGTCACATCAAGGTCCCCCAACATTAATCATAATAATGCCTTGTATATTAGATCCTTAGAATCACATCACTTTCCACACAAAATAAATATCATAATAATGGGCACACCAGATCCCTGAAATCACATCATGTTCCACCAAAATATATATCATAAAAATTGGGATACTAGATGCATCGAATAACTTCAAGGAAACACCATAATAATTATCATAATGACCACTTCAGTTTTCCTATAACAACAGGACTTTAATTCCTAAACAAAATCATAAACCAAAATCAATGACTAAATCATTATCATTTCTAATCAGCCAAGGGTTGACAATAATTAATTTAAATGAATCTCATGAAGTTAATTTATGTTCTATGAACCTTCTATAATTTCAATAGTCATTGTGTATTCCCTTGGATATCATAGAGTTATCACATTAATCTCTTAATGGTTATGGGTTTGAACACCTTTTCTAGTGGACAATATTTTAGTATATTCACTCCAAGAGGACATAAAAATTCCATGGAGGGGTATACAATATTATGTTCAGTGACATGATTCACATATTAACAAGTCAATGCTAAGAATACAATTTCTTAGCATGAACTCACATAATTTAAAAATGAAAATATGATACTAATATAATGGGGAATCATGATACCACCTTCCTAAAATATATGTAATTTATATCAACCGAATAGGAAAATAATTTTTAGTGAAATATGGATCCTTTTGATTGAACAAACAGTTATAACTTGAATGGGATATACAGGGAACAGAGAGATCATATATGACAAACATATGAAAAAATAAGGGCCACCTAGAACGCATCCAAGAATCAATTAGATCCCAAAAATCATGAAATTGAGGAAAAATGAGGGTTTTTTAATTTTTTGAGGAGAAAATTATTCAAGGATATATTAATAAAAATTACATAAATATATTACATGATCTCATCAATGGGAATAACATTCCACAAAATATTACATAATTTTTTCATCCTTTTAAAAAATTCATCAAGAAATCACAATGTTGTTGAGATTCCCCGCACAATTATATAAGATATTATTGAACCATTCCAAAGAGATCAATCATAAAAAATTTCCTAGACATAGAGTAAAAAACACTTCAATTTTAGAACCACAATCCCCTGAACCACAACATAGTTGGTCTACCTTAGATGTGGTCTACTTATAGACTCTGCACACTCTGTGTTAATGAGAATTCCCCACCAAGGATTGTGCATCTCAACATTTTATATATGTGATCTAAGGCATTCATTTATCATTCATATTTTTAAGTACTATCTTCATGATTTTTAATGGATATTGATGAATAATGCCTTTTATTTATTTGTTTTCTTAAAATATGGGTATATAAAATTGAGGAATAAGATTACATTAAGATAAATAAAAATGTGGATTTTTTGATGTTTGGGATTAACTAATGAAAATATATTTAAATTGTAATTCTAATTTCATTATATTTTTATGGTCCAAAAAGTCTAACCAAATAGGTTTTCCCTCATTGTCAAAGTATTGGAATTCACATAGTCAGTCCTACTGGGCCAATCATCCAAGTGAGGCCTGCAGAAGAGCCTAAATATTAGAACTGGAATTCGGTGATGTATGGAGAAGATCTTGAGGAGTATATTGTTGTCAAAGACTCACAGATGTTTTGTGAGAAGGCATGACCCATGTGTGTAGATGTTGTGTTGTGTGATCCTATCATTGCTATAGAAAAAAAGATCAATGATCATCCTGGAATCCTATATAAGGGTGTTCCCGTCCTCCCACTTTTTCGATGCGTGAAAACATCAAGAATGTAGTGACCTGAGATTAATATACATTGATATGAAATCATTTTAGTTTAATATTTAGCACATTAAAAAAGTAATTTCCCATGGACTATAATAGTTTAGTGTATTTGAAAACATTGAACTCATTATTGTAATTAAATGAATGACCTCTGATATATCCCATAATGATATTATCCATTTGGTTCTACTACTTAATTCCATTCTTCATAACCTGGGGTAATGAAACATAAGGAAGGGGTTATCATTAATCCATTATAAGGGTATACCAAAAGATATGTAAGCGTAATCATTATTATAAGGGAAATAAAACATAATCATATCATTTTAAGATCATACCATGCATTTGAGTTATCATCATCACGAGTGATTGTATAATGATTGGCAGACCATAAGACATGAACAAAATGAATTTTTTATTTTGATATTAAGGAATAATAAGGTACAGATTAATGGAGCTTAAAAATATGTAGTCATGGTTATATCTAATCAAAATATTGTCACCTCGAGGATGAAGATATCCATCTCTAGAAAAAACCATAATATGTGTCGCTAGAGAAGCCTTATAAGCTTGGAAATTAGAAACATGATAACCCTCTCCCCATGTCTATAGGAACTAAATGTCATTAGATGTGAGGAACATGATTTTTTAGATTAGGTAGATGATTTTCCATGGGTTGGGTCAGAGTTCTCTGATTGAATTCAGAATATTCATTAGTCTGTGGCCACTGTGTATAATGTATTATGGCGGAACATACAATTTTTGAGACCTTGATGAATATCTTTCACGTCATCCTTCAAAGATTCATCAGCTAGATAGAACGTGATAATGGCTAGAATGACCAAAACTGACTAATTTATTGACCCAGCTGCTCTTCACACATATCCTTGGATATAGGATCTATTGATATTTATCTTGAGACCTCATATGGGTGGAAACTAAGTCACCCATTATCACATCAGATTGTTGTTGGGAGGTTTGGGGAGGCATCTACTATCTACAAGCAACCTAATAGATGGGTCCTCCCAGCTATGATCAGTATGTTTCAGGAGATCCAAAATGAGTCAAATATATTTAACCAATAGTTCCCAAATAGTCATTTAAGGATTTCCATGTCATTCCTGATTCCTTTCCCCCGAAATAAACTAGCATCCAACTTAAAAGACCAACACATGTTCTTATTCCTCTATCTTGTTTTTGTATACCCCATTGAGCCATTGATTAAGGATGGCCTCCATATACTCTATCTCTATCTAAAATCTTGATAATTCCACCAATGAATTCCAAAAGATGATCCTCTACTCACTTTCACAAAAAATTTCATGATAGACTGCTCCATTGGGACTAGGTAGTATGAACATGTAGAGTTAGAAAAGATTCATTTATTTTTAATCACCATGTCGGTAGGAAGGGCATGGTTCTAGATATTCTAGACAAATAATTTCAATTTTTGTATAAATTAATTTAACTAGAGATAACAGCCCATTATTTCACTGATTTTCAGAGTGTGCATATCATTCTGGTAGTCTAACACCAAGAAGGTACCAGAGGAAGATCCAATATATTTTCATGCATTAGAGACATATCCCATTATGATATCCTCATATACATTTTTCTATGTAAAACATAATATTTCAAGGATGAAAGAAAAATGATGGTTGGCATATATGAATGTCATCATCATGTTTGGTAGCTGATATAGGCCTATACTTGGTCATCATATTTACATTCACAGAAATTGATATCGCAATACACAATGACCCACTGAGAGTAAATTTGGAGAACAAGGATATGTTATTGGAGGTATCTCTATATGGAGGAGGGGTAGAAGAACATTTTATGCATTAAGGTTCCATAATTATTGTTGATTAATTTACACTAAAGGGTACATCTCTCAATCACATCCCACTCAAATTATTCTTTAATTATAGTTCATTGCCTCTCTGATAATTTTGACCCTAATACCCCCTCATTAAATAGTATAACCATATTAAACTACGAAGCCAAATGACACCTCGCCTACCCATGAGCATCTTATATAAAACATCATATAAACTTCTCAATATATCTCACAATCATCATGTGAACCTAGAAAATCAAGATAATATACATGGTGATAAAGGAAAAATTGAAATCAGTGAGGTTTATTCATCCTCCAAATGAGAGGAAGTGATTGTTCCAATTAGAGATGTGAATGGTGATCATGTCAACCAATCAATCATAATTACTCATTTTAATTATATCAGGTTCCAAGGAGCCCCATGACAGTCCATTGGAAAATCCTTTATATGAATACCCAAAACAGAGCCAATGTTGTTCCCCCAACTCTTCGTACACAACAATGATAAGAGAACCCAACTTCTATTATGGTTAACAACCCAACCAAATAACTTGGAATATGTAAGATTCCAGATTTCTATGTAAGGTATTTTTTACATATGTATTTGTTTAGGCTCTTTATTTTGGTCAATAAAGATCCTTCTAAATTCCTTATGGTGGCTTGGGGGTGTTATGGGGGTTTAGGACATGAAAATTGGGGGGATGAGTTTTATGGGCTAGCCACATGGTGTGTGCACGGTTAGTGCCAACCATGTGGGCAGCCCATGTAAACCGTTGAAGTGGAAAATCGTCGTACAGTAGACTCTAGACGGTTTGTGTTGGGTTTGAATAAATGTGTGGGTAAACCGTGTGAGGGGGGATCATTGGGATATAACCATCTACATGGTTTGTGCACAGTTTGGAAAATCATGTGGTTAAATCTTGCAGCCTAGAAACCGTTAAAAATTAAAATAATGTCACTCAATGATTTTATAACCCACTCGGTATTTTTCTTCTCCTCCTCCCAAGAAACCCTAGGAATGAACCAAAGGGACCAATATCTCCCATGGATCGATATCCTTTGATTCTAAGCCATTTGGAGAGTCGTTAGTTTAAGAATCATAATTAGAGGTAAATTATCAATGGTTAGTTGAATCAATATCTCTACCTTCGATTGGGAGTTCATCAGCCATCAAATTTAAGTTAGGTGTTCTAAAAATCATATCCCATGGGTTTTCTGTAGATTAGTGCATGTAGGGTTATTGTTCTTGCTCTTTTTTCATGATTTTTGTGTGATTCGACTTATGGTGGGGTAATTGGTGTCTAAATGGTTAAATGGACCCCTATTGATCCCCATGGGAAGCAACGAGGATGAAACGACCCAATATGGGCCACCAATGGGGAGTAACGTAATTATCTAGACATAGATTTCTCTAAGAAGTGTTAGACAGTTCGGCATGAACATAGATCCCCTGATGAATATGTTAATATGAATCACTGGATTGGTGGGAAGTTTTTGGTTACTAGCTTATATTTGAATATGCTTAGTGAGATAGGCCTGGGAAATTGAGAATGGTGACAAAGGAATAAGCAATTAAAAATGATGAATTTATTAATGGATTGCAGCAATAATTTTATTTTCCCACTTATTGATATTATTTTAGTTTTGTAAATGTTGTTTGCAATGTAGTTGTGATATAGTGATTTATGGTGATGGATAAATAATCATGTTCACATGGCTTTTCTAAGTGTGGTATTGACTTGATATTTTATGCCCACTGGTTGAGTTGGAACGAGGTTCTAGCTCTCCCCTAAATACACAGGTTAGGGAAAGAGATAGATTTCAATTCCCCTAACGGTTGCATTCTACCTAGAGTGAGGCTTCATGGTGAGAATATTTTTAGATGTTGTGATATGATGCCTAGTGATATAGGACTTGTTTTAATAGATGGGGCCGAAGAATCAATTTATTATTTTAAGCAAATCCCTCTTTAAGACTGGGTAGAGGGAGACACATTACATAGCCCTAAAGGCCAAAGGCCATGTGGCCTGAATACAAGGCTTCAAAGCCCATTTTTTGGCCCAAAGGACCCCTCAGTGAACAGTATTTCTACATTCCCCATGCTTCTATAGAACCGACATTATTACTACCAACACTAATGTACCACTACACTGTCTCCACCGCTATAGTGACGTCGTTGCTACAATTCCTCTTCTGCTACAGTACTTCTACAGTGCCCTGCTAAAGTGCTGCTACAATACTGATACAGTACCTCCGAAATGTTTCCCTTCACGGATTTGATCCTAGGTCTTTTGGATGCCAAGTAGGAGTCTATAAAACATGGGTATAAGGTTGTTTTCTTAGTGAGATAGGAAATGTTTAATTTCCACATTTTTTAAACTTTTTTCATGCCTAATCCATTGAACACGCTATTTGGGTGACCTGATAGATGAATTTTCATAGTGATAAACCTGGGTCATGTTATAGGTTATCTTAAAGAAACATAATGAAAGATAGCATATTTAATTTTTTATCTTATCATTCCTTTATTTATAATTTTCAAGCACTATCTGCCTTGATGTATAATTTTTAGAAATCATGGGTGGTGGCCTACTGAGTAATACTCACACCCTGCTCAGGCCGTCGTGGGGTACCTGAGTTTATTTCATGCTTGCAGGTCCGGACAAGGGAAATAGCCCTATGATTGGGAGATTAGTTGGACCTGGGACATGTTTGGTGAGGATCCAGGTATGCATTCCATCCGTTTTTTTGGATTCTACCATTTTTTTCTTTTGGATTTTGATCACTTGACACTACAACATGACATGGAATATTTATCATTATTATGATTGTACCTAGTTTTGGAATTTGGTTATTATGAATGTTATGGACCATAATCTTATGTTTCTACTATTTCAGTTATTATCAATCGTGTCTTACATTGGTATTGATGGAATAGTCTCCCTGTGTGGCCTATTGGACCCTTGCTATTAGTCAGCAACCTCTAGCATATGGGGAGGTATGCTAGAGGTCATATAACTACTCGGATCGGAGCACCGGTTTAGTTTCTCCAATGTTAGGGACAATAAAATGTGGTATCAAAGGAGTTATTTTCCGTTTCTTACTATTCGGGGATGGTTAACATGGGATTACGAATATGACATGCCTTTTTAATGAGCTTTTGCATTGGAGTATCTAACCCATGTATGGGGGGAAACCCAAGTCATCCAGGTAGAGGATTTCTCTTCTTGTTTTGTGTGGTTACATTTGATGATATTTCACCGTTGGGCGATAAACTTATTTTTTGATTTGATGGATTTGTGATATATCTCTCATTGCCGGAAGGGTACGAGATTTTGAATTCAAGCATAATTCTAGGCACCTATGTAGGAAAGTGACAATGATCATGATAGGCACACACACGGGATGAGTGTGCAGGATATAAAGGATAGAATTCATATGTTTTCTTAAAAGTATTGAATTATCCCTAATAATATAGTCTAAATGTTTAAAAAGAAGAAGTGAAAATATCTTGTAGTAATTAGATAATGGTTTTTGATAAAGAAGTAAAACTTAAATAATTTTTTGTAGAAGTAAATTGGAATATGAAAATGGTTTGAATGGGAGTTGAATATATGGATTGTAACCATGAAAATTAGAATCCGTATTGACCATTGAATTTGGGGGATGGATGAGGATAGTGAATGGGTCATGAGTATGATCTTTTGGGTGGTGTATGTGAACATTTCTGGTTATTACAAGTGAAAATCCTATCTATATCCTTTCCCTCTCATAAAATCATTAAAGTCGTGGTTTAAGGCTAGTGTTTGGAATTTTGTAGATATACCACCATGAAGACATGTACTGGTTGGACGACATGAGGACTTTGCTGATAACTCTCCTCCAGTAGTGGAGAAAAGACGTGGTGATCCAAGGAGATAGAGAAGAGAAGTTCTTCAAGAACATTTTTCATTGTATGAAGCCGAGGAAATGAGAACCCAGGTAGGTGGCACCGATCATGTTTGAGATGTTTGGGGAGTTTTAGTTGTAGAAACCTCTGTCTTTCACCAGATAGAGTGGGCCAGAAGAATCCTAGATATGGATTGAGTCCATGAAAACTATACTTGACCATCTAGAGATCCCTATTGAGAAGTGAGTCATGTAAGCAGACAATATGTTGAGGGGGCGAGAAAAGTGTTAGTGGGACATTATGGTTCTGACAGAGTATGCTGAGGGGATGATGTGGATTGATTTTCTTGAGAAGTTTCTTGACCATTTCAATCCCGAAACCTTGAGGGAGAATAATGATGAGTATTTTATGAGGCTGACTGAAGGAAAAATGTTGATGGACTATGCAAGCCATTTCACCGATTTGAGAGGCTTTGATCCAAAATTGACATGAGATGAGGCAGTTGTGGAGAAACACGTCCATGATGGGCTGAGACATGAGATCAGGTCTCAGGTAAAAATATTTCAACTAAGAAGGTATGATTAACTGGTGGATAAAACTCTTATCTAAGAAGGAAAATTGAAAAGAGATTCAGGTAGTAAACTTGTGGCACCAGCTGGGTGAACAATTGGGGAGGCTTCTATTAGTATGAAGGGAAACTATGGAACTTTTCATTACTGTGGAAGCATAAAGAGTAGTCATAAGAGGTGGTCAGCTTCTTAGGGTGGTGAACAAGTACTTTTTTTCAATGTGGAAGGTTGGGGCACATGCGTGAACAATGTTTATGCCCACTAGTATTGTGTCGCGCATGCGACATGCAAGACCACGTGCATAGATTCTGCGGGAACCCAAGTTAATCGGGTAGTGATGGAGGTCAAAGAAGATGTAGAGTGTAGGAAGGGGGTTAGTTACCCTGTATCAGGCATGCAGTTGGAGCTCCATGGGCCATACTGGTAGGGGTGGTGGATGTGGTACTCTGGGTTGAGATCACCCTTACCAATTAAGCAGTGTCGTGCAAGGTACTAAAGTTGGAGCCCAAGGTAAAGGGGAAAGTCATCTCCATGCAGTTTAGGTTACACCTGAGGATGGTGAGGTAGTAAAGTCTACTATTTGAGGTATTATTATTGATGCTTCCACATTTTCTTGTGCATTATTGAATAAAGGTGTCATGAATTCCATTATTTCTTGTTAGTTTTTAGTTTTTTTGGGATTAACTATATATATATCATGTGGGATAATGTCACTTGATACTCTAATAGGAGTGCGAGATGAGGACATTAGGCAGTGTAAGGGTTGTGCTCAAGAAGATGGATGGTATCTATTCTTATGAGATATATTTGTCTTTGATATGTCATGTTTTGACATAATCCTGGTAATTGATTGGTTGGTGTTTTATCAAGCCCATAACCACTGTTACCGACATCGGGTAACATTCACATCCCTCGATGAGAGAACTTATGTTCTTCTTGGTGAGTGGGGTACTCGAGTGGGTCATGAAGGGCTGCTATGCTATCATGTGGGTTAGATCACAACCCAATTGTCATGCTTCATGATAAATGATGGGGAGAAAGGACAGCCAGTATTCCCTTTTGTTATTGACCCATTTTAATATGTGATTCCTGAGGGCTTCTCAGACATACCACCTGATATAGATTTCTAGTTAAAAAATAATTTTTGCCTAGATTGGTGCCAGTTTCCATTCCACCTTACCGAATGGAGCCAACAAAGCTCCAAGAACTAAAGATTAAACTAGAGGAATTGGATCATAAGGGCTTTATACATCCTATTACATCACCTTGTGATTCTCCTATGATGTTTTCTATAATGATTATGGATCAATATGTTTATGTGACGATTATTGGAAGATTAACAAGATTAAAGTAAAGAACTGATACCCTCTTCATAGAATTGATGTCCAGTTTGACCACCTCATAGGTGACATAGTCTTTTCCAATATTTATTTGAGATCAGGATACCTTAAATTGAGGGCGAGACCTTCTGACATACACCAGATAGCTTTACAGAGCTGTTAAAGGTTTTATGAATTCCTAGAAATTCCATTTGGTTTGACTAATGCAATAGCTGTGTTCTTGGCCTTGATGAACCAGATATTCCACGTATATCTATATCAGTTTGTAGTTGTTTTCATTGATGACATGTTTGTGTACTCCAAATCTCATGAATAACCTTCCAAAAATCATGACATCACCTTGAGTAAAATAAGAGATCACATGCATTACGCTATGTTATCCAAATTCCAGTTTTGGATTGATGAGGTTCACTTTTTTGGGAATAACATATCTGAGTCTGGCATGTATGTGGATCTAGAAAATGTGCAGGTTGTGGGGTATTGGGAACAGCTTAAGAACTTATCTAATTTTTGGTGTTTTCTGGGTTTTGATTGTTATTACTGAGGTTTATTATATATTTCTCTCATTTTGAAGTGTGCCTCACAGGCCTAACCAGGAAGGGGGTTAAGTTCTATTGGTCAGAGGCTTGTGGGAATGATTTCCAGGAGCTGACGAAGTAGTTGAGCACTGCACCAATTTCCATCTTACCCAACAAGGTAAGATGTATACCTTATTCTCTGATGCATCAGATGTTGGACTTGGGGAAAATTTGATGTAGGATGATAAGGTTGTAGCTTATGGTTCGAGAAAATTGAGGCCACATGAATTAAATTATCCTACTCATGACCTGGAGCTAGCTATTGTGGTTCATTTCTTAAAGTGTTGGATGCATTACTTGTTGGGAGAACCCTTTACGGTGTATAACAACCATAAAAGTCTCAAATACATCTTCACTCAGCAGTATTTGAATCTTTGACAATGACGGTGGGTCGATTACTTGCAGTTCTTTGATTTTGATTTGGTTTACACACCGGGAAAAGGGAATAGTGTCACTGATGCTTTGAGCTAGAAGACACAAAATAAATTAGTTCAGGATTCCAGTTCAGAGTGGGTGATGATGGATTTTTTTGAGGATATGCATTTAGAGGTACAGAAGGGGCATAGGCGGATGACCCTTGCATCTATAGAATTTGAATATGCGCTTTTGAGACGAGTTAAAGAGAATCACATGGTTGTTCTAGAGTGTTTGGCTATGATAAAATGTCTTAATGATGGGGATTCACCTTCAGGTTGGACCATCAGTGTTGATAGAGTTTCTTATGTTCATGGTCTTTTCATGGTTCCAAAAGGTGTATGAGTGGAGTTCTTTTTTGAGTTCCATGCATCAAAGTGGTAAGTGCACCCAAGTTTGAAAAAGATGTACCTCAACTTTTTAGACAGTTTTGGTGGATGAGAATGAAGGGATAAGTTGTGGGTTTTCTTGAACGATGCCTTACTTGTCTGTAGGTGAATTCCGAACATCATCGCCCAGGTTGGTTGTTGCATTCATTTCCTATTCCAAAGAAGAAAAGTAATGACGTCAAAACAAAAAAAGTTGTGGGTATCCCTAGGATTCCTCAGAAGAATGATTCCATTTGGCTGGTGGCAGATCGGCTGACTAAAGTGGCCCATTTCTTATCAATTCCAGAAACATATATAGTCGACCAGTTGGGAGAATTGTATGTTCTAGAAATACTATGTTTGCATGGTGTTCTAAGAAACATAGATTTATATCATAATCCAGGTTTCACCTCTTGTTTATGGGATAGAATATAAAAGGAACTTGTTTCCTAAGAGTTTTTGAGTACTTCCGACCACCCACAGACTGATGGGAAGTCGGAGTGAAAAATTCAAGGATTAGAAGACAGGTTGAGATCATGTGTACTAGATTTTTTTGGCTCATGGGTAAATCACTGGTCACTCTTTGAGTATTCTTAAAACAATAGTTTTAAACCAATAGTTCAGATGGAACCTTCTTAAGAAACTTATGAGAGACTGTGTAGATCATTATTTTTTTGGTTAGTGGCCAGGGAGGCAGACCTGTTAGAGAAGAGTCATGTGCAGGAGATGTTTTAGAAGGTTTGTTTGACTCAAAAGTATATGGAAATAGTTTAGAGTGGTCATAAGTCATATGAATATTGGATTCATAGACTGCTAGAGTTCATGGTGTGTGATAGTGTGTTTCATCGTCTGTTTCTAAGGTTGGGTCACTGTCGAATTTGGAAACATGGAAAGTTGGCACTTAGGTATGTGGGGCCATTATGCATTGTGGATAGGATCAGACTGGTGGCTTACCGATTGGAACATCCACAGTGGTTTAGTGGGTATCATGATTTTAAACATGTTTCACAACACTTAGAGAGTCTTTGAGACCCAACTCATTTGATAGATGTTGTGGATGTCGACCATGAGGATTATGCGTCCATTGAGGAGAACCCGGTTCATATTGCGGAACATAGAGAGAATGTTTTTAGGGTAAGGTTGTGACCCTGGTTCTTGTTCAATGGAAACATGGACAATTTCAAGAGGAACCATGGGATCGGGTAAATTATATGTAGGTCCAGTGTCCTGATCTGTTTTCTTTAGGTACCCAATGATGTTATGGAAGGGCGCCTCAAGGATGATCCATTATAAGGTGGGGAGGTTTTAAGATCCTGAATTTCTCCTGAAGGTATGTTTTAATTACCTATTAGTTTAGGACCGGTATATTGGTTAATTAAGTTCTTTCCAAAGTCCTTAAAGAGGATCATGCGTGTTCCAGGTGTTCGAGAAATGGAGGGGGGTGGGATGAGTTTTCTAGACTAGGTCCATGGTCTGTGCACAATTACTTCTTTCCGTGCTGACAACCTAGGTAAACTGTGCAAGTGGAAAATTTTCAGAGAGTAGCCTCCACACGGTATGTGCATGCTTTGGAAAACCATGCAGGTAAACCGTGCGTGGGGGGCTCTTTAGGACATAATTATCCGTAGGGTTTGCAAATGGTTGGGAAAACTGTTTGGGTAAACCATGTGGGCTAGAAACCTTTAAAAAATAAAAAAATTCTACTTCGCGATTTTATAACCAACTTTTGATTTTCCATCCCCGCCTACCTTATCACCCTAAAAACGAAACAAAGGGACCAAGAGATCCCAAGGATCATTATCCTTTAATTAAAATCCGTTTGGAGTGCCGTCAGTTAAAAAATAAATATATATGGTAATGCATCAGGGGATGTTGAATAAAGATATAACTCTTCGATTGGGAGTGTATATGCCAACAGATTTAAGGTAGGTGGTATACAAATTATATTCATTGGGATTTGTGTAGATTTGGGAATGTGTGGTTTTTTGTTCTTCCTCTCTTTTGACGAGTTCTTGGTGATCTGACAGAAGATGTTGTAACGGGTGTCTAAAGGGTTAAAATGACCCCTCTTTATCCCCATGGGATGCGAGGAGGATGAGTCAACCAAATTAGAGCCACTAGTGGGGTGTTATGATATTTTTCGGACATATATATAACTAAGTAGTTTAATATAGTTGTGAAAGAACATAGTACCGTTGGTTAATATGTTTAGATTGTAACGACCTAAAGTTTCATTAATGGAAAATCCCTCTTGATCCAGTTAAATGTTTCTTTATGAAAAAAATGTTTTTATAAGATGTCAACTTCTTTAGTTTTATGTTAAGATTTGTGACCGTTACTTTTATAGCCGTTGAACAGTGATCATCTGAGTAGTAAAAATTTAAGGCTTTAACGAAACCATTTCTACTCAGACAAAGGAAGCGATGGCCTCATCCAGTAGAATTGCCCCTTACGAAGCCCATTTGTCGGAGCTCGGAAAAGAGGTGGCGTCTTTGGGCTTTGGCCTTGACCAAGCCCAAGCTGAGCTTCATCAATTCAAGCTCGAACGTGATCGTCTACGGGAAAAATGGAAGTTGATAGAGATTACCACTCGAACGATGTAATCCGAGCAACCCCAAGAGTCTGTCACCATCGCACACCTTACCCTTAGGTCTTATGTGGCTGTTTTAAGGGGTTATGTAACAAATAAGTAGTACCATGTTCATGTACATTATTTTTTGTATATAATAATGAATATAATTTTTTTTGATACATTGTAATTAGTTTTTAAAGTACAAATGGTGTTTTTAGTTATTATTTAATTAAGAATTATATTTTATTAAATTAAAGGATATTTGAATTAAATATTATTTTAATAAAATATTATTATTAATATTAAATTAATTTTTATTAAATATAAATGATCTTATAATTTTATGAATGCAATTAAAATTTTTATTAAGGTTTGAAAGCCATTTCTGTCAAAACCCGTGAATTTTTTATAAATGTCGGTTTTTATTTTAAAAGTGAAAATTCACATATTTAGAAAATTATTTAGAGAAATTAAATATTATTTTTGGAATCAGGACGTCGAAATTATCCAACTGTGAATTTTTCATAATTTTCTGAGACAGTCAAATTTTTGGGTAAAAATTAAATACCATTTAAATATATAATGTGTTTTATGACATCATAATGACCCAATGGAGATGTAATAAAATACCATAATCCTTATGTTCAGCCAATATATGTTTTATCATTAAAATAATGAGGTTTTGGGTTTGTTTGACTCACTTTTCAAAGCATTAATGGAGCCCTCAAGACTTATTCAACACTTTGCCTTTTTAAATTAATTTCCATGGGAGTGTGACTCACCTCTACATAAGCAACCCAATTTTTTGAATAAGTTCGGACCTTGGCCTTGTAAAATATTGTTTTCCTCTTTCCTTTTCCAGAAACCATGGGCAAATACCATGGGATGGTTTGTGGTTCGGATTATTTTAATATAAGGGGTCCCAAACCTAAATAATAAAGAATTCTCTCACCTTTCCTATATAAACCCACCCAAGCTCCCACTTCCTCCTCACTCAAAGCCCTTGAAGTTCGTCCAACCTCTGCCCTACTCTCTCTAGAATCCTCCCAAGGTGCCCCAAGCTCCCAAGAAGCCTCTCACAAGCCTCTCTCTAGCCTTTGGAAGCACACTTCCAAGTAAGGGATTTTCTTCCTTTCTCATTTTTTTTCAATTTTCTTTAAGATGTATTTCCCTTTTATTTTCAATTATGAATGTTGGGGTATGGTTTAGCACCTCTCCAATACTGCCCTATTATTGTTTGAATGATGGGAGACCCCTTTCTCTCTCATTAAATGCCTCCCATGTACACCTGTTACTATGCCGAAATTCCGAAAGGAACCTTTTTTTCCCCTTCTATATTCAAGCAATACTTTTGTATCATGAATCTAAATTACTTTTCAATTGTTGGGACATGTATCTATATGACCTCCTTACCATCCATTACATGTAAATATGATGAGGAACCCCTTTCTCTCTCATCAACCTTTTTTTATGAATTCTTATGTCACGCCGTTACGCTGCCGAAATCACACCGATTTTCTAAGCCAATATCATTGTGTAGTGAATACCATGCCCATGTCTCCATCAAGGGTATTCACCTTTATGCACATTTACTAATTGATTATAAAGTTTCATGTATGAATTCCACATTCCTTTATCGTGGAGTAAATGATTATGTTTTATGAATCCATGTTTTATGATCCATGTGGAACACTTATGCATGAAATGAAATGTTTAATAAGGGTGCGCCCTGATAGCGCTCCAATGCATTGGGTAAAGTATAGTATCATGATACGTCATGTGAAATGAGTGTTGACTCATGCTAATTCAAGTGCAAAGAGGGTTTACTCGTGCTTCAAGTGCAATGAGGGTTTACTCATGCTCCATGTGCAATGAGCCTTGGCTCATGCTAATTAAACGTTAAGTGTTGTTGCCACATTTCCATGTTATGATTATCATGCTTTATCATGTCTTTATGTTCATGTTTCTCTTATGCTCTATTGATATGCCCATTTCCTAACATGTATTGTACTCCTCATGTTATTCATTATGTACTCCCTTACTGGGCTTTATAGCTCACCCTTTTCTTATGCATGTCCTCAGGTTATCCCATGCAATGCTAAGTACGAAGGAATGTAGTGGTCATGTAAAGGAAGTTTTCAATAAAGATGTTGTATTTCAAGTTTACAGTTTTTATGTAATGATTCTAAGCCCCAAATACACTAAACCTCTCGATCTTCTTTGTTGTATCAAGTGAAGTTTTATGTAATAAAGCATGTTTAATTTGTAATAAAAAGCAGGGTTGTCATAGTTGGTATCAAAGGATAGGTTTAGTTATTTTTGGGATTAGGAAACCCTAGTAAAGCCTTAGATACAAGACTAAGCATAATAAAAACATCCCTATGTTTTGGTAAATACTAAGTAAGTGGTTTATCAAACAAATACATCCTTGTCTGGATACGAGCAGGTAGAGGCGGCTCTGGCACAGATGTATCCTAGGGGTAAACCCGAAAACACCGCTTTGAGCTAGACTCGAACGGGAACTGGTGCACGACAACGGGCCTTGCTGCACTCTAGGTTACGACACTCCAGGGGGATATGTTTTGATAAATTCGCAATCTTTGTATGAACCCTTATTAAGGGAAAAATGCCCCTAAGAATATATTTTAGAAGGAAGATCATGAAAAGCATGGATTGAATCCTATAGACTCATGAGTTAAAGAGATTAAAGTTTATTTATAAGTCATCAACTTTTGTCATTGGATTACCCTTTATGTGTTACCCCTAACTTTCTTTTATTCCAGCCAATGGCCGGTAATAGGTGAACTTGGGCTAACAACCATTGTGAAGATCAGTGTGATGATTGTACTTATGAGATGCCCAATCCAATGGGAGCGGGAATCGCGAACATTTTCAAGCTTCTCTCTCAGGTAACACATGTTTTGAATAGAAAAAGGGGTCAAGAGGAACGTTCAACCCCCCCTAAGAATGAACAAGTCGCTATTGAAAGATTCATGAGACAATGGTCTCCAACTTTTAGTGGATCATCCGATCCCATGATCGCTGAACAATTGATCAACTCCATTGAAAAGATATTCTCTATCCTCCAATGCTCTGAAAAAGAGAAGGTTCTCCTGGCGGCTTATCGTATGCAGGGTGAAGCTGATCAATGGTGGACGTTGATCAAAAATACGAAGCCTGAGGAGGAGATAGAGGATTTGGAATGGAAGGAATTCCGGAAGATGTTTTTCGATAAATATTTTCTGCGCACCCTCCGTCTTAAGATGGAAAGGTACTTCCTTTCCCTCAAGCAGAAAGATGAGAAATATGTGGGAGCGTACGAGGAAAACTTCACAAGGCTTGCACGATACGCTTCCGGCTTTGTCGTTACCCCCGAATGCAAGGTTTACCGCCTCTTTGGTGGGCTGAAGCCTAGCTTGCGGAAAGCATTAGTGATCCGTGACTTCGCCATCTATGAGGAAATTGTCCGATGTGCCCTCAAGGTTGAAATGGAGATCGGAGAATCACAGGGGTATCATGGGGACAAGAAGCATAAGGTGGACTTCAATGCTGGTGGTCCGATGGATAAATCCAACGGCGCTAAGAAATTCCAGCACCCCACTTCCCAAAAGTGTGGAAAGAAGCACCCTGGAAATTGCCTTAGGGGGACAAGAAAATGCTTCAAGTGTGGAAGAGAAGGGCACCTAGCTGTTAACTGTTAGTAAGAAGGACCCGCGGCTGCGACATAGGAGAGGAACGCTCCGTTCGAACCTCAACGTGTTGTTCAATGCTACAAAAGAAAAGAACCGGGTAATTTTTCAAATCAGTGCCCTAATCCAAGGGTTATCAGAGGCAACCAGCAACCTCCAAGACAGCAAGGAAGAACTTTTGCCATCACTTCTGCCGAAGTGAACCCCGACAACGAAGTGGTGACAGGTACGCTAGTTATTCATTCAAGAATAGAGAACGTACTTTTTGATTCAGGTTCTACGCATTCTTTTATATCTCAAAAGTTTAGTAGATCAATCCCTGCACCACCACAAATCATGGAAGTAAAGATGTCGGTGAGTACGGAAAATGGGGCAATCATTGCATACCATGAGTATAAGTCCTCCCCTGTTATAATATGTGGATTGAATTTCCCAACAAACCTCGTCATACTCCCTTTGGTGGAATTTGATGCAATTCTTGGCATGGATTGGCTTTCCTTATATAGAGCCAACATAAATTGTCGGGAGAGGGAAATCACACTCCATGTGGAGAATCGACCCCCGATTCTTTACAAGTGTCAGGAGGAAGATGAATCTACATTAGCTCCATCATCTTAAGCATGGATATTAGTGCCTTATGAGCACGCATATCTGGCTCAGATGATTGAGTCCAAGGAAGAAACCACCCTTGAAGAAATGCCTATTGTGAGGGAATTCGCTGAAGTATTTCCCGAGGAACTTCCTGGTCTTCCTCCAAGAAGAGATGTTGAGTTCTCAATTGAACTTATACCTGGGGAGCTACCAATATCCAAGACTCCATATAGAATGGCTGTTGTTGAGCTTGAAGAGCTGAAGAAACAACTACAGGAGAATCTGGATAAAGGGTTTATACGCCCAAGTGCATCACCATGGGGTGCACCAGTCCTCTTCGTCAAGAAGAAGGATGGGTCAATGCGGCTTTGCATCGATTATCGTGAACTTAACAAAATCACGATAAAGAACAAGTATCCTCTCCCAAGAATCGATGACTTGTTTGATCAGCTGCGTGGAGCACAATACTTCTCCAAGGTGGACTTGCGGTCGGGATATTATCAAGTAAGGGTGAAGAAGGAAGATATCCCCAAGACTGCTTTTCGTACAAGGTACGGGCACTATGAATTCATTGTAATGCCTTTTGGACTCACCAATGCTCCAGAAATATTCATGGACTTGATGAATAGAGTCTTTAGAGATTACCTTGACAAATTTGTGGTAGTCTTTATAGATGATATTCTAATATACTCCAAAACCAAGGAGGACCATGAGGAGCATTTAAAAACTGTACTAGAGACTTTGCGCAAGGAGAATCTCTATGCAAAGTACAGCAAGTGTGAGTTCTGGTTGAAGGAGGTCTCATTCTTGGGCCATATCATCACAATAAATGGGATATCTGTGGACCCCTCCAAAACAGATGCAATTGAGGGATGACCGAGGCCAACATCGGTAACTGATATTCGTAGCTTCTTGGGGTTAGCTGGATATTATCGACGATTTGTGAGAAACTTCTCACGATTGTCCAACCCTCTTACCAAGCTAACTCGAAAGGGAGTAAAGTTTTCTTGGAGTGATGAATGCGAAGAAAGCTTCAAGGAGTTGAAAAGGAGGCTTCTCACTACACCCGTGCTCACTTTACCCACAAGTGGGGAGCTTTTTGTGGTATTCAGTGATGCTTCGAAGAAGGGATTGGGATGTGTGTTGATGCAGAATGATAAAGTGATATCCTATGCCTCAAGGCAGTTGAAAATCCATGAGCAAAACAATCCAACGCATGATCTGGAGTTGGCGGCGGTGATCTTTGCCTTGAAAATCTGGCGGCATTATCTCTATGGAGAGAAATGTGAGATATATACTGACCACAAGAGTCTTAAATATATATTCACACAGAAAGAGCTTAATATGCGCCAGAGAAGATGGATAGAGATCATCAAGGATTATGACTGTTCAATATATTACCACCCTGGGAAAGCGAACAAGGTGGCAGATGACCTAAGTAGAAAGGATCCAGCTATTCTATCAATGATGAGAATTGAGAAGGATCCAATCTTCTTAGACTTGATGAAGATGGATGTGGGAATCATAAAGAAGGCAACATCATCAATCCTTTCACAAACGATTGCTCAACCATCTCTTCTGGAAAGGATAAAGGATGCTCAAAAGGATGATGCAGGAATCCAAGAAAAAGTGGAAGCTATCAAAAAGGGAAAATCCTCAGAGTTTAATGTTAATGAAGAAGGAATTGTGCGGTTTGGGAAAAGACTATGTGTTCCACCAAGTTCGGAGCTGAAGAAGGAACTCTTGGATGATTCACATAGTTCAAATTTCTCTATTCACCAAGGGAGCACAAAGATGTATCGAGATCTCCGAGAAAACTTTTGGTGGGATAATATGAAGAAGAAGATCGCTGATTATACATCAAATTGCCTGGTGTGTCAGCAAGTGAAGGCAGAGAGGCAGAAGTCTAAGGGGATGATGCAACCATTGCCCATACCAGAATGGAAATGGGAGAACATCACCATGGACTTCGTCACTGGACTTCCAAGGACATCCAAGGGCAACAATGCAATTTGGGTTATTGTGGATCGTCTTACAAAGACTGCACACTTCATTGCTATTCGAGAGGATTTCTCTTTGGATCAACTGGCACAGATATATATCAGGGAAGTGGTACGGTTGCATAGAGTACCACTATCTATTGTGTCTGACGGAGATCCAAGATTTACCTCTATGTTTTGGAAGAGTCTTCAACATGCTCTGAATACTGAACTGAACTTCAGTACGGCCTATCATCCTCAAACTGATGGCCAATCCGAGCGGACTATCCAAAAACTTGAGGATATGTTGAGAGCGTGCTCAATGCACTTTAAAGGAGGATGGGATCAACATCTTCCTCTAGTTGAGTTCTATTATAATAATAGTTTCCACTCGAGCATCCAAATGGCACCATATGAAGCCCTGTATGGGAAAAGGTGTAGAACACCGGCATGTTGGGACGAGGTCAGTGAACGTAAGCTGCTTGGACCAGAAATGGTCGAAGAAATGGTGGAGAAGGTGAAAACCATTCAGCAGCATATCAAGGCATCCCAAAGTCGACAGAAGAGTTATGCAGATAATCGTCAATGAGACCTTGAGTTTAAAGTCGGAGACATGGTGTTTTTACGCATATCTCCGTGGAAGAAGGTCATGAGGTTTAGAAAGAAAGGGAAGTTAAGTCCAAGGTACATCGGCCCCTTCGAGATTCTTGATCGTGTTGGGGCTGTGGCCTATCGACTAGCACTTCCACCTACTATGGCCAAGGTTCATGATGTCTTCCATGTATCCCTCTTAAGGAAGTACATACCAGACCCTTCACATGTACTCTCTTCTGAGGTGGTACAATTAGAAGATGATCTTTCTTATGAGGAGCAACCAGTGAAGATCTTAGATCGTAGAGAAAACGTTCAATGAAATAAGACAATGCCCCTCGTCAAGGTGTTGTGGAGAAACCAAAAGTTTGAAGAAGAAACTTGTGAGTCAGAGGATATGATGAAGCTAAGTTACCCACATTTGTTTTAGTGTGGGAAAAGGAAAATTTCGAGGGCGAAATTTCTTAAGGGGGGAATGTTGCAACGACCCAAAGTTTCATTAATGGAAAATCCCTCTTGATCCAGTTAAATATTTCTTTATGAAAAAAATGTTTTTATAAGATGTCAACTTCTTTAGTTTTATGTTATGATTTGTGACCGTTACTTTTATAGCCGTTGAACAGTGATCATCTGAGTAGTATAAATTTAAGGCTTTAACGAAACCATTTCTACTCAGACAAAGGAAGCGATGGCCTCATCCAGTAGAATTGCCCCTTACGAAGCCCATTTGTCGGAGCTCGGAAAAGAGGTGGCATCTTTGGGCTTTTCCCTTGACCAAGCCCAAGCTGAGCTTCATCAAGTCAAGCTCGAACGTGATCGTCTACGGGAAAAATGGAAGTTGATAGAGATTACCACTCGAGCGATGTTATCCGAGCAACCCCAAGAGTCTGTCACCATCGCACACCTTACCCTTAGGTCTTATGCGGCTATTTTAAGGGGTTATGTAACAAATAAGTAGTACCATGTTCATGTACATAATTTTTTGTATATAATAATGAATATAATTTTTTTTGATACATTGTAATTAGTTTTTAAAGTACAAATGGTGTTTTTTAGTTATTATTTAATTAAGAATTATATTTTATTAAATTAAAGGATTTTTGAATTAAATAATATTTTAATAAAATATTATTATTAATATTAAATTAATTTTTATTAAATATAAATGATCTTATAATTTTATGAATGCAATTAAAATTTTTATTAAGGTTTGAAAGCCATTTCTGTCAAAACCCGTGAATTTTTTATAAATCACTGTTTTTATTTTAAAAGTGAAAATTCACATATTTAGAAAATTATTTAGAGAAAATAAATATTATTTTTGGAATCAGGACATCGAAATTATCCAATGGTGAATTTTTCATAATTTTCTAAGACAGTCAAATTTTTGGGTAAAAATTAAATACCATTTAAATATATAATGTGTTTTATGACATCATAATGACCCAATTGTGTTGTAATAAAATACCATAATCCTTATGTTCGGCCAATATATGTTTTATAATTAAAATAATGGGGTTTTGGGTTTGTTTGACTCACTTTTCAAAGCATTAATGGAGCCCTCAAGACTTATTCAACACTTTTCCTTTTTAAATTAATTTCCATGGGAGTGTGACTCACCTCCACATAAGCAACCCTATTTTTTTAATAAGTTCGGACCTTTTACTTGTAAAATATTGTTTTCCTATTTCCTTTTCCAGAAACCATGGGTAAATACCATGATATGGTTTGTGGTTTGGATTATTTTAATATAAGGGGTCCCAAACCTAAATAATAAAGAATTCTCTCACCTTTCCTATATAAACCCACCCAAGCTCCCACTTCCTCCTCACTCAAAGCCCTTGAAGTTCGTCCAACCTCTGCCCTACTCTCTCTAGAATCCTCCCAAGGTGCCCCAAGCTCCCAAGAAGCCTCTCACAAGCCTCTCTCAAGCCTTTGGAAGCACACTTCCAAGTAAGGGATTTTCTTCCTTTCTCATTTTTGTCAATTTTCATTAAGTTGTATTGCCCTTTTATTTTCAATTATGAATGTTGGGGTATGGTTTAGAACCTCTCCCATACTTCCCTATTATTGTTTGAATGATGGAAGACCCCTTTCTCTCTCATTAAATGCCTCCCATGTACACCCGTTACTATGTCGAAATTCCGAAAGGAACCTTTTTTCCCTTTCTATATTCAAGAAATACTTTTGTATCATGAATCTAAATTCCTTTTCAATTGTTGGGACATGTATCTATATGACCTACTTACCGTCCATTACATGTAAATATGATGAGGAACCCCTTTCTCTCTCATCAACCTTTTTTTATGAATTCTTATGTCATGTCGTTACGCTGCTGAAATCACACCGATTTTCTAAGCCAATATCATTGTGTAGTGAATACCATGCCCATGTCTCCATCAAGGGTATTAACCTTTATGCACATTTACTAATTTATTATAAAGTTTCATGTATTAATTCCACATTCCTTTATCATGGAATAAATGATTATGTTTTATGAATCCATGTTTTATGATCCATGTGGCACACTTATGCATGAAATGAAATGTTTAAGAAGTGTGCACCCTGATAGCGCTCCAATGCATTGGGTAAAGTATAGTATCATGATACGTCATGTGAAATGAGTGGGCACATATTTAGAGAGAAAGGGAGCGGAGCGGAGCTCGAAGCCTCGGCGGCGGCAATGACCTAGCGGGGATGCCGGCGGATTCGGCCCCCTCCTCCGCTCCGGGGGGAGGGGGGAACGCTTCCTCTCTATTTCCTAGGCCTTTCACCCCCTTCACTAACCCGAATTTTCTTCCTCCTTTCCCGTCGATCCCCCTTAACCCTAAGGTCCCAGAATTGTATAACGGCGCTCCTCATCTCGAGCTCTCAACAAAAGAGTTTAACGCAGCTTCGGACCTACATAGGTCGACTCTAGTGGCTCGATTCAGGGGCATTCGACCATCAGTGGATGCTTTTGATAGATTTGTTTTTGACTTATGGGGGCTTCAAGATCGTGCGGTGGTGGGTCTGCTTGATCGGCGCCATTTGATGATCCGTTTCGCCTCAGAGGATGACTTGATCGTCGCTTGGTCCAGTGCCCCTCGCGCTTTCAACGGCTATGGTTTTCACCTTCTTCGATGGTCCTTTGAGTTCAGCATGAATCGGGATGCGGCCTCGACTGCGGTTTGGGTAAGTTTCCCTGACCTCCCTCTCCCTTTTCAGAACCCTTCGATTATCGGTATGCTGGGTAATATGGTCGGAAGGTATTTGTGCTCTGATGTCCGCACCGCTGCGGTCTGTCATCCAATCGCTCCTCGAGTGTGCGTCGAGGTGGATGTCTCGAAGGCCCCAACGGATTGGTTATGGATCTCGGTTGGCGAAGGTTTCAGATGGAAGCAAAGGGTGGTCTTTGAGTCGTGGCCGGTGTTTTGCCTGGGGTGCCGTCGATTGGGCCATTTGGTCTCCAGTTGTCGCTGCGGTCGGAATTTCCCAACTCTAGTGGCAAGTCCAGATGAGGGGAATGAAGGGAAGATCGAACCCACAGCCCTACAAGAACATGATAATACTGGCATGGGCGATCGTGAGGAGGTAAGCGGGGCTGTTTCAAAGATAGTGGAATCAGTTATGCATCAAGACTGTACAGGAGTGGAGCCTATGTCCCGGGTGGATCAACTTTCTTTGGTTCCCTCGGTGACAGGAAAATGTGTGAAGTTGAAGATGGCAGAACCGAGAGTAGCATATGTTTTTGCCCGTCTCAAAGCAGACTTAAGAATTACTCCAGCACAGGAGGGCGGTAAGGAGGCTGTGCAGGGAGGTGGAATACCTGCGAAGGCAGTGGATACAACGGATTCAAATGAAGTGAGGGAATGGACTGTAGGGGATGCTCAGGCTACCGGTGGCACCGGTGGTCAGGGAGGGCAAGACACTAGCAAGCATCTACAGTTCATGGGCCGAGGATATGATCTGAATTCTGGTTTGGACATGGTGCAGGAGACCGATTTACTGGTTGAAACAGGAACTCAAAGAGGACAAAAGAGGCCGAATGGAGTGACTGCATTGGGGACCTTAGACCCGAATACTATCGGTGATACCCCTGCTCCTCAGTTAAAGGCAGGGAATGGGGGGAAGAAGAATGGAAGGGAGAACAAAGCAGGAAAGGGGGAGTCTCCAGGCAGGCATAGGGGCATCAATGCAGGGTTGGGGATCAAGATAGGGAACCGATTTGAGGGCTTGGAGGTTCATGAACCCCCCTTGTCTCAAGGGGAAGAAACTTCAGGAGATGAACGATACAGTCAACTCTCAGTGGACAGCATGGAATGCGTTCAAGGGAAGGGGCCTCATAGCCCCCGAAGGAAGAAGGGGAAAAAAGGAGCTCGAGATTCTGGGAAATGTATAGTGGTCCAAGGGAAAAAACCCAAGGGACGCAAGGATTACTCACATTTGCCAAAGCCGATGGAGACAAGGTCGGCCAAGAAGGACAAGAAACACGAAAGCAAAACACTATCGAAAGGGGAAAGTGAAGAGCCCATGTTGTGTTTGAATTTGATTCTGCACTCCATGGAAGAAATGCCCGACAAAGTTGTCCGTCCCAATGTTTCAGAAGAGGAGATCAAAAGAATTTATGAAAGAAGGTTGAAAGTTGACGCCAACGAGGAGCAAGAGCTGTGGATAGACAAACAAGACCAAATTTTGGCTCGGGGCTTCAATCAGGGCAAAATCAACTCAGAGGAATTCATCCAGACAATGGAGAGGATGCTTACCCACTTTGAAGAGCTTATTAGGGAGGACCCAGAAACACTGGTTAGTCCTTTGAAATGGGAGCTTTATAGGGCAGCTAGCTCGGGTAATCTAAGTCTCGTGTTTAATAATTTTGTGGGCTCTTTTAGCACATAGTGGTCTTGTATGTGTATTTGGTTTCCCATTTTTCCTCAAAATGGTTTAATAAAAATTTAAATTTGGTGGTGGTGGTCATGTGAAATGAGTGTTGACTCATGCTAATTCAAGTGCAACGAGGGTTTACTCGTGCTTCAAGTGCAATGAGGGTTTACTCATGCTCCATGTGCAATGAGCCTCGGCTCATGCTAATTCAATGTTAAGTGTTGTTGCCACATTTCCATGCTATGATTACCATGCTTTATCATGTCTTTATGTTCATGTTTCTCTTATTCTCTATTGATATTCCCATTGCCTACCATGTATTGTACTCCTCATGTTATTCATTATGTACTCCCTTACTGGGCTTTATAGCTCACCCTTTTCTTATGCATGTCCTCAGGTTATCCCATGCAATGCTAAGTACGAAGGAATGTAGTGGTCATGTAAAGGAAGTTTTCAATAAAGATGTTGTATTTCATGTTTAATGTTTTTATGTAATGATACTAAGCCCCAAAGACACTAAACCTCTCTATCTTCTTTGTTGTATCAAGTGAAGTTTTATGTAATAAAGAATGTTTAAGTTGTAATAAAAAGCAGGGTTGTCATATAGATGCTTAAATGGATTTGTGGTATATGCTAGGTGACTAGATTATATTTGAATATTCATAGTGATATAGGCATGTGAAATAGGAAATGGGGCTAAAGGGTTGAGTTATTAAAACTGATGAATGTGTTAATGGATTGGGGCAATAATTTTATTTTTCAATTTAATGAGATTATTGTGATGTTTTAAATGGTGTCGGGTATGTTTTTTTGATATGGTGACTTGTGGTGAATGAAAAATAAGCATGTACATATGGATTCGCTGGGTTGGGTGTTTACTTGATGTTATACGCCCATGGTTTGAGTTGGACTGAGGTTCTAGATCCTCCCCTAAATGCACGGGTTCGGGAAGGGTAAAAAGTTCTATTACCCTAATGGTTTCATTCCACACAGACTAAGGCTTTGAGGTGAGGAAATTGTGAATTGATGTTATATGATGCTTTTTGAGATAGCACTTTTTAAATTCTCCCATGATGAAAATGTTGATCATGCATATTCCATTGACCACACTAATAGGGTGACCTGATAAAAAAATTATCTTAGTAATATACATGGGTCAAGTGGAAGGTTAACTTAAAGGAAAATATTTAATGATATCATATTGAACTATTATCCTTAACATTCCTTTATTTATCACATTCACGCACTATCTACCTTGCTTGATAGTTTGTGGAAACGATTGGTGGTGGCCTAATAAGTTATACTCACACCCTATTCGGGCCGTTGGGGTGTACCCGGGAAGATTTCATGATTGTAGGTCAGGACAATGGAAAGGGCCCTATTTTAGGGAGATGAGTTGGACATGGGACATGTTTGGGTGTTGTTCCAGACATGGCATCCAAACCATTTTGGTGATTCTACAATTTTTTCCTTTTGGGTTTTGATCACATTACATTGTAGCATTCTGTGACATATTTATCATTATTATGATTGTCCCTAGTTTTGGGATTTGGTAATTATGAATGTTATGGATTGTTATCTTATGTTTCTGTTGTGAGTGTTATTATATGTTGTGGATTACTTTGTTATTGAGGGTATAGTCTCCCCATGTGACATATTGGAACCTCACTGCTAGTCGGTAACCACTTTGGTGTGAGGATTCATGCTGGAGGTCATGTAACTACCCCTCTTAGACCACTGGTTTAGTGGATCTCGGGTTGGAGATGTTAGAGAATACACCTCCAAAACATCATTATATATGAACACCCTGCACTTTATTTTATACTTAAACCTGATTTATTACATAAACACTTCATGTGATACAACATAGAAGATCGATAGGTCAAGTGTATTTGCAGAATAGGAATATTACATAAAATCTTATAGCATAGAATGAAACATCATAATGAATACTTCCTTTCAATGAACACTACATTCCATCGTACTTAGCATCGCGTGAGATAACCTGAGAACATGCATAAGAAAACATTGAGCTATATAGCCCTATAAGGGAGTATACAATGAATAACATGAAAATTAAAATACATGTTTATAAATATGAATATCAATGGAGAACAAGAGAAATACTAATATAAAGGCATGATAAAGCATGATAATCATATCTTGGAAATTTGGGAACATCACTTTACATGGAATTAGCATGAAACAAGGCACATTGATCATGGGGAATTAGTAAACCCTCATTGCACAAGAAGAACGATTAAACACTCTTTTCACTTGAATAATCATGATTTAACACTCATTGCACACGATGTATCATGATACTATATTTTACTTAATGCATTGAAGCTCTAGTAGGGTGCATCCTTTCTTAAACATTTCATTTCATGCATAAGTGTGACACATGGATCATAAAACATGGATTCATTAAACATGATAATTTATTCCATGATAAAGGAAAGTGGAATTCAGACATGAAACTCTATAATCAGTAGGTAAATGTGAATAATGGTGAATACCCTTGACCGAGGAATGGGCATGGTATTCATTATACAATTACTTTGGCTTGAAAAAACGTCGTGCATTTTCGGCCGCCTAACAGCAAGACATAAGAATTCATAAAAAAGGGTTGCGGGGAGAGAAAGGGTTGTCTCGTAATATGTACATGTAATTTAAGTTAAAGTGAAATATAGATTCATATCCCAACAATTTTAGTGGAATTTAGATTCACAATACAAAAGAATTACATTGATGTAAATGAGGAGAGAAAAATCCCCCAAGGAGTTACGACATCGCAACAGGAGTACATGAGAGCCATTAATAAGAGATATAGGGGCCAACCATCATCCAAACATAAAGAGGGAAGTATGGTGGAGGTTCAAAATTGTACTCCAATACTTTAAATTGAAAACAAAAGGGAATAACAACTTAATGAAAATAGAACCAAATGTGAAAGGATGTAATTCCTTACTTGGATGTGTGCTTCCAATGGCATGGAAGAGGCTTGATAAAGGCATCTTGGGAGATTGGAGAGCCTTTGGAGGATTATAGAGAGAATGGGAAGATTTAGGACGAACTCCAATGGATTTTTGTGAAGAGGAAGTGGGATCTTTGGTGGGATTATATAATAAAGGAGAGGGAATTCATTATTATTTATGTTTGGGACACCTCACATTAAACTATTCAAAACCACAAACCATACCATGTTTTTTGCACATGGTTTTCTAAAAAGTGGAGTGGAAAACAATATTTTATGAGAAAAATGACCGAAATTATTAAAATTATAGGGTTCCTTATGTGGAGGTGAGTCACACTCTAAAGGAACACAATTTAAAAAGACAAAATGTTTTAAAAGTCTCAGAGGGTCTACTAATGCATTGTAAAATGAATCAAACAAATATAAAATCACAATATTTTAATTTTAAAACATATATTGGACGAAAATAATGTTCATATTATTTTATTACATAACTATTGATTCATTATGATGTCATAAAACACATTATATATTTAAAAAGTATTTAATTTTTACCCAAAAATTTGACTGTCCTCGAAAATAATGAAAACATAAACAATAGATAATTTTAACATCCTAATTCCAATAATAATATTCATTTAATCTTTATAATTTTATAATTATGTGAATTTTTACTATTAAAATAAAAACTGACATTTATAAAAAATTCATGGGTTTTGATAAAATCAACTTTTAGCCCTTAATAAAAATTACAATTGCATTAAAAACATGATAATTTATATTTAATACAATGTAATTTAATAATAATAATATTTTATTAAAATAATATTTAATTTTAAATTCAATTAAATCATCCAAATAGATTTCTTAGTTGAATATTAACAGAAAAATACTATTTGTTCTTTAAAAACTATTTACAATGTAACAATAAAAAATGAATGAAATTTCTATATAAAAAAATAATGTAATTCATCATAATGCTTGGGTATTGTTACATAACCCATTATAACACCCACATAAGACCAAAGGGTAAGGTGTTTTATTGAGATCAACTCTTAGGGTGGCTCAGATAACATCACTCGGGTAACAATCTCTATTAATATCCACTTCTCATGTTGTCAGTTCCACTACAGCTTAATGAGTTCAAGATCAGCTTGGGATTGGTCAGGAGCGAATCCCAATGAAACCACCTCCTTTTTAGCTCTAAAAAATGGGCTTTATACTGGGCAAGTTTACATGATGAGTACATCACTTCCTTTTTCTGAGTAAATTGGATTTTTTAAAGAACTATATTTATACTAATCATGTGATCACTATTCAATGACTATATTAGAAATTGTCTCAATTCATAATGGAATTTTCAAATCCAGAAACATAAAACCATTTAATATCACAATTTATATAAGCATAATAAGATATTTAATTAGATCAAGAGGGATTTTCCTTAATGAATGTTTGGGTCATTAAAATATTTCCACCTTAAGAAATTTCACCCCCAAAATTTCTTTTTCTCACACTAAAACAAATGTGAGATACATTTCTTCATCACTTCATGTGATTCCCATGTTGCTTCTTCATACTTGTGGTTTCTCCACAACACCATGAAGAAGTGCATTGTGTTTTTTTGTATAAATATTTCTCTAAGATCATTGATCTTTACTAGTTTCTCCTTATATGAAATATTATCTTCTAACTATAAAACCTCTGAAAAGATTATATGTGAATGGTTTGGTATGTACTTCCAAAATAGGGAGACATGAAAGACGTCATGTACTTTGTCCACGGTAGGTGGAAGTGCTAGTCGATAGGCCAAATCCCCATCACGATCAAGAATCTCGAAGGGGATGATGAACCCTAGACATAAACGTCCATTTCTTTACAATCCTCAGGACATTATTCCATAGAGATATGCATAGAAATACCACATCTCCAACTTTAAACTCAAGGTCTCATCGATGGTTATCAGTATAATTCTTCTGTTGACTCTGGGCTACCTTGATTTGCTTCAGAATTATTTTCAACTTCTCCACCATTTCTTTGACCATTTATGTTCATAACAGCTTATACTCACCGAATTCATCCCAACATGCTATTGTTCTTCACCACATCCCATACAAGTCTTCAAATGTTTCCATTCAGATCTACGAGTGGAAAATATTATTGTAGGAGAATTAAACCAGAGGAAGATGTTTATCCCACCCCCCTTTAATGTCCATTGAACATGATCTTAACATATCTTCCAGTGCCTGAATAGTTCACTCTGACTGGCCCTTAGTTTGAGGATGATAGGCCATATAGAATTTTAGTTCAGTAACCAATTTATTTTTAATAATATTCCAAAATGTAAAGGTGAATCTTGGATCTCGATCGGATACAATAGTTAGTGGTACTCCATGCAGCCTTACCACTTCTCTAATATATATATGTTCTAATTAATCCAATGTAAAATCCTTCTGAATTGAGGTGAAGTTTGTAGACTTTGTAAGAAGATCCACAACAACCCAGATTGCATTGTTGACTTTGGATGTCTTTAGAAGTTTGGTGACAATTTCCATGGTGGTGTTCTCCCATTTCCATTCTGGTATGGTCAATGGTTGCCGCATCCACAGAGAATTCGGTATCTCTTCCTTCACTTTATAACACCCCAAGCACATTTCTTTATACTCAGTGATATCCTTATTCATATTATCCCACCAATAAGGCTCTCATAGATCCCGATACATATTTCTGTTTCCTAGGTGAATAGAAATTTTTTGAACAATGTGCATCATCCAAAAGTTCCTTCTATAGATCTAGACAAGATGTAACACCTAATCTTTTCCCAAATCTCACAATTCCTTCATCATTAACATTGAACTCCGATGATTTCCCTTTTCTGATAGCTTCCACTTTTTTTTTGAACTCCCACATCATCCTTTTGAGCATCCTTTAACTATTCCAAAAGACATGGTTGAGCAATCATTTTTGAAAGCATTGATGATGTTCCCTTCTTTATGATTCCCAAGACAACCTTCGTCAAATCTAAAAATATTTGATCCTTTTCCATTCTAATAAATGATATAATCAATGGGTCATTTCTACTTAGAGAATACACCAAATTGTTCACATTACCAAGGTGGTAATGGATTGAGCAAACAATGACATTGATCAGATCTACCATCTTTATTGTCGCATGTTCGACTCTTTATGTGTGATGATATACTTGATGATTTTGGGGTCAGTATATATTTAAAAATTCTCCCCATTGATATAATGCTGTCATATTTTTAAAGCGAACATCACCACAGCCAACACCAGATCATGTGTTGGATTATTCTATACATGAACATTCAATTTCCTTGAAGTATAAGAAATGAATTTTTCATATTGCATCAACACAAATCCCATTTCTTTCTTTGATGCATCACTGTATACTACAAAGAGTTCTCCAATTGTGGGTAATGTGTGCACGAGCGTAGTGATAAGCCTCCTTTTCAACTCGTTGATTCTTTCTTCACATTCATCACTCCAAGAAACATCTACTCCCATCAGAGTTATCTCGATAAGAGGGTTGGATAATTGTGAGAAATTTATCAAAAATCATTTATAATGTCCAAATAACACTAAGATGCTACGAATATCTATTACTGATATTGGCCTAGGCCATCCCTATATTGCACATGTCTGGGAGGGATCCACAGATATTCCATTGCTTTTGATGAAATATCCTAAAAATTAGACCCCTTTTGACCAGAAATCACCCATGTTGTAATTTTCAAAGAGCTTCTCCTTTGTCAAGGTCTCTAGTAAAGTTCTTAGATACTCATCATTATCCTCCTTGGTTTTGGAGTATATTAGAATATCATCTATAAAGACTACCAAAAAAATTTCATGGTAATCCTTAAATACTATATTCATCAATTCCCTGAAGATTGTTGTAGAATTTGTAAGTCCGAAAGGAATTAATATGAATTCATAGTGCCCATATCTTGTACGAAAATATGACTTTGGGGTATCATTCTTCTTCACTATTACATGATAATTTCCCAACTGCAAATCTACCATGCAGAAGTATTTTTCTCCTCCTAGCTGATCAGACAAGTCATCAATTCGTGGGAGAGGATACTTGTTCATTATCATGATTTTTTTAATCTCACGATAATCGATGCAAAGACACATTGACCTATCCTTCTTCTTCATGAATTGGATTTGTACACCCCTCGGTGAATCACTTGGGTGTATAAACCCTTTACCCAGATTCTCCTGTAGTTGTTTCTTCAGCTCTAAAATCTCCACAACATCCATTCTATATGGAGTCATGGAAATTATTAATGCCCAAGGTATATGGTCAATTGATAATTCAACATTTTTGTAGGAGGAAGACCAATAACTTCCTCATGAAACACTTCAACAAATTTCCTCAAAATAGGAATGTCTTCAAATATTGTTGCCTCTTTAGACTCAATCATCTTAGCCAGATACGCATGTTCATAGGTCCATAAAATCCACACTTGAGATGATAGAGCTAATGAAGAAACATCTTCCTCCTCGCACTTTTACTGAATCGGGGGTCGATTCTCCACATGGAGAGTGATTCCCCTTTCATGAAAATTTATGTTTGATCTATATAGGGAATGACAAATCATGACACGAATGGCATCAATCTCCACTATAGGTAGTATTACTAGGATCCCAAAAAAGTTAAATCCATCCATTATGATAGGGGGGGTTATATTCATGGGATGAATGGATTTCCCCATTTACTGTACTCACTAATATCTTTAATTACATGATTTGTGGTGGTGTTAGGATTTTTATACTAATCATTTTGGATATAAAACAATACATGGAACTATAATAAAAATATATGTTCGATATTTTTGAATGAATAACTTGGGTACCTGTCACCACATTGTTTTCGGGGTTCCCTTCGGCAGTTGTGATGGAAAAAGAACACCTTTTCTGCCTTGGAGGTTGTGTGTTGCCTTTGAAAACCCTTAGCTTAAGGAACTGATTTTCCAGATGCCATGGTTCATTGCTGTTGAAACAATGAAAAACATGTTGGGAGTCAAACAGAGCATTCCTCTTCCCTATTGCAACTGCGGGTTTTTCTTGTAAGTAGTTAACAAGTAGGTTCCTTCTCTTCCACACCTAAATCATTTCCTCATCCTCTTCAGGATATTTCCTAGGTTCTTTTTTCCGCACCATTTGAAAGTAGGGTGCTGGATTTTCATAGATCTATTGGAATTATTCATTGTAATGCCTGAATTAAATTCCACCTTACGCTTCTTATCCCCATGCTACCCTGTAGATTTTCTGATCTCCATTTCAACCTTTAGGTCACATAGGATAATTTCCACACAGCTATCAAAGTCACAGATTATGAGGGCTTTCCGAAGGCTACGTTTTAGCCCACCAAAGAACCATTAAACCTCGCATTCGGGAGTAACGAAAAAGCCTATGGGGTATCATGCAACCATTTTAATGTTTTCCTCATAAGCTTTGATGAATTAATTTCATTTTTTCTTGAGGTAAGGGAAGTCCCTTTCAATCATATGTCGAATGGTGCATGGGAAATATTTATCGAAAAAACATTTTATGGAAACCCTTTCATTCCAATGCCTCGATATCCTCCTCAAGCTTCGTATTTTTTTATATCAATGTCTACCATGGATCAGCTTCACCCTCAGTATGATAAGCAGCCCGAAAAACCTTATCTTGTTCGGAACATTGTAGTATATAGAAGATCATTTCAACGTAGTTGATCCATTATTCAGCGATTGAGGGATTGAATGATCCATTAAAAGTAGGAGGCCTTTGTCTATTGATGATTTTGATAGAGACTTGTTATTTCTTAGGGGAAGGGGGTTGAACGTTCCCCTTGAATCATGTTCCTATTAAAACATGAGTTATTTTACAGAGAATCATGACAAAGTCTGCAATTCTAGCTCCAATCAGCTTGGGCATCTCATTAGCAGAGAGATCAGAATTGTATTCACATCGGTTTTTAGCCCGAGACCTACTATTTCAGGCGATTGGATGGAATAAAAAGTAGTGTTAGGGGTAACACATTAAGGGTAATCCATGGAAAAAAATAGAAGACATATAAATAGATTTTATTTCATGATCTTATGAATCTATATGCTTTAATATATGTTATCAATTTTCTACGTTCTAAAATATATTATAAGGGGAATTTTTTATTCCCATAATAATGGTTCATACTAAGCTTGTGATTTTACCAATGCATATCCTCCATGAGTGTCGTATCCAAGAGTTCCGAAATGCGCATTATTATGTACTAGGATACCCCATGTCAAGCCCAAAACTCCTTATCGGTGTTTTCACTCCTAGGTCTATCTGTGCCAGATCCACCTCTAGTTTCTCATATCCCGACAGGTATGTATTTTCCTGATAAACCAATTACTCAATTCCCACCAAAACGTTATGATTTTTTTATTATACATAGTCTTGTTTGTAAGGATTCACTAGGGTTTTCTAATCCTAATCCCAAAAATAACGAAACCTATCCTCAAAAACCAACTATAACTACCCTTCTCTTTATTTCATACAAATCCATGATTTAAAAAATAAACCCTTCACTTGATACAACATAGATGATCATGAGGTCTAGTGTCGTTGGGGAATAGGAGCATTACATAACAACTTAAATCATAGAATGAATCATCTTATTGAAAACATCATATACATGACCACTGAATTCCTTCATACTGGGCATTGCATGGGATAATCTAAGGACATGCATAAGAAAAGTGTGAGCAATAATTCATAGTAGGGGAGTAAACAAGGAATAACATGAATATTACAATAAATTTTTGTCAATTTGAATATCAATAGTGCAGAAGAGAAACATGAACATAAATTCATGATAAATAATGACAATCATAACATGGAAATGTGGAAACAACACTTAACATGGTATTAGCCCGAGCCAAGACTCATTGCACACGAAGCACGAGTAAACCCTCATTTCACATGATACACGAGTAAACAGTTGTTGCACTTTAATTATCAAGATTAAACACTCATTTCACATGACCTATAATGATTCTATACTTTACCCTATGCAATAGAGCGCTATTAGGGTACACCCTTTCTTTAACATTTCATTTCATGTATAATTGTGCCACATGGATCATAAAACATAGATTCATTAAGAATCATCATTTATTCCATGATAAAGTAGTGTGGAATTTATATATGAAACTATTCAATCAATAGTTAAATGTTCATATAGATGAATACCCTTGATAGAGAAATGGGCAAGGTATTCACTACAAGATGACTTTGGCTTAGAAAAACATGGTGCAATTTTAACAGCATAACAACATAAAATAAGAATTCATAAAAAATGGTTGATGAGAGATAAACGGGTGTCTCATCATATAAATTTATTATAGACAATATGGGGGTCATATAGATATATGTCCCAAAAATTGTAATGAAATATATATATGCATAATACCAATTAATTACTTAAATGTAAATTAGGAGAGAGAAATCACTCACATAATTTCGGTATGGTAATTGGTGTATATGGGAGTCATTAATGAGATATAATGGGGTGTAACATCATCAAAACATTAATAGGGAAGTATGGGGGAGGTGAGATATCATACCACAACATTTTTAATTGAAACCAAAAAGGCACAACTTAATGGAAATTGTTCAAAAATGAAAAATGGTGAAATCCCTTACATGGAAGTGTGCTTCCAAAGGATCGGGAGAGGATTGAGAGAGGTTTCATGGGAACATAGAGCACCTTTGATGGATTATGAGAGAGTAGGGTAGAGTATTGAAGAACTCCAATGGAATTGAGTGAAGAGGAAGTGGGAGCTTTGGGGGGTTTATATATGAAATGAGAGAGAATTATTTATTATTTATGTTTGGGACACCACACATTAAACTAATCCAAAACCCTAATCAGGCCATTGTTTTTTCCTATGGTTTTTTCCAAAGGGGAGTATAAAACAATATTTTATTATTCTAATGACCTATTGTTTTAAAATAATAGGATTCATTTTTTGGAGGTGAGTCACACTCTCAAGGAAAACAATTTAAAAATACAAATGGTTTTATAAGTCTTGGGGGCCAACTAAGGCTTGGTAAAAAATAAAAAACAAATATAAAATCACATTATTTTAATGGTAAAACATATATTGTCCAAAACAATGTTTATAGTATTTTATTACATCACTATTTGGTCATTATGATGTCATAAAACACATTATATATTTAAAAGGTATTCAATTTTTAACCAACAATTTTACTGTATCAGAAAATTATGAAAAATTCTCCATTGGATAATTCCAATGCCCTGATTCAAAATATAATATTAATTTTATCTAGATAATTTCATAAATATGTGAATTTTTTACATTTAAAATAAAAATCAGCATTTATACAAAATTCATGGGTTTTTGACAAAAAGAACATTCAAACCTTAATAAAAATTACAATTGAATCAATAAAATGATCATTTATATTTAATAAAAAGTAATTTATTAATAATATTATTTTATTAAAATATTATTTAATTCAATAATCCATTAATTCATCAAAATAGATTTGTTACTTGAATATTAACTAAAAAACTATTTTATATTTAAAAACTATTTATAATGTAAAAATTATAAAATGAATGCACATTCATTATAAGATTATAATGTACATAGTCATAGTGATAGGATATTGTTACATAACCCCTTATAACACTTTCATAATACCAAAGGGTAAGGTGTGCAGTGGTGACAGACTTTTGGGGTGGCTCGGATAACATTGCTTTTGTGGTAATCTCTATTAACTTCCACTTCTCTCGTAGTCATTTCCACTCAAGAATAACATGTTCAAGATCTTCTTGGGCTTGGTCAAGAGAGATTACCAATGACTCCACCCCATTTTAGAGCTCCAACAAATGGGTTTTGTATGGGGAATGTCTACTGGATGAGGCCATTACTTCTTTTGTCTGAGTAAATTGGATTTTTTAAAACCCTATATTTATACTAATCATGTTATCACTTTTCAACGGCTATATTATCAATGGTTACATTTCGTAATGGAATTTTAAAATCCATAATCATAAAAGCAATGAAGTTCACATTTTATATAACCATAATAAGACATTTAATTTCATCAATAGAAATTTTAATTAATGAATGTTTGGGTCGTTACATTAAATCCGCTTGTAGAATCATTTCATCAACTGATGATGAAAACCATTGCACTTATAAAAAAACATGGGACACCCCAAGATTTATTCCTCTTCACCTATAGGGAGAAATTGAGCTAGTCTGTATGCATTTACTAAGAAATATATTGATGATTTATTGAAGTATTATAAAAATGATTGGAGATATAAGAACCCCTCAAAATAGGACCCTAACATATTTCCAAACCCCACAACTCCTTCCCATAAAGAGGATGTTAAACACTTCTAAGATATAGGAGTGCAAAATGAGACCAGGCACCCCCTCTATGATTTCCAAGGTATACATGACCTATTTAATGAAATTTCACATGAGGTTGTCATAAACATTGTATATGTCCACTAGGATATTATTATTGGAACTAGGGACCATCTATTTAATACCACCCACCACCTCATGGGTTATTCCAATTGCACCATGAATAGATATTCCCTTAATAAAGCCATGTTTCTCCTCTAAGACAAAACAGAGAAAGAAATTGGGGAGCTTCGTATTGATAGGGGAGTCCATGATCTCATAGGGGAAGTTTGATATACTAATTGATCTGAATTACTTAGTGGAGGTTTGGTCTTTGACTTTGGGTATCAATACCATTATGGGGAAACTAGCCACATGAGGTAGGGGGATCCATGGAAAAATTATTTCACATCAATAATTAGATCGTAAATGATGATTGTCCAAGATCTAATATGAAATAACAACAAAAAAATTGTAGATAGGGGGAACTCTCTGGGATGGGAGAAAAATAGTCCCCCACAACACATCTTCACTCAGAACGCCCCATATGATTTCATTAATAGTATTTGATACCAACTGAGTGGAAGAGTTAAAAATCACTAAATGCCTCCTTGGGTATCTATCAAAAATTCTTGGGTGAGTGTGAAAAATCAAGGATGAAATTGAGAAACCACTATACCCCCAATCACCAATGGTGCATTTGAAAAGGACCCATCTGCATTTGTGATATTCTGAAGACAATGGGGAACTTTTATTTAATGAATGCATGAATGTATACAATATTCTATTTGTACTTCCTAAGCTAGGTGGAAATGAATGTTTCATGTAGTCCTACATAATCTTAAATTAACAACTCATTGAAATGTCTTCTTAGAGATATCAAGTTGGTATAGGTGGAGTCGTCCTAGGTTCCTTCAAAAATGGTTTCCACCCATTCAATATCTGCATCCAAATGATCCATGTTATTCTGATCTAAGGAAGGAGCATATGACCAGGATGCAATATTTTTTTTCAGATTCCTATCATTATTATGGATGAAAAATAACAAGTATACCTTATGTGGGGTTCTCCAATTAATCTCAAACTATTTTATTGAAGGGTATATGTAGGTGGTCGAAGTCAACAATTGGAATGATGAGATAACTTTAAGATTCTCAAGGCATTGATCTCAACAAAACCAAATTCTATTCATGCATCATTGGTTGTTACACCATGTGAATCAATCACTATTAGAACCCTGGTAGATGCATAATTTTTATGTAGTAATGTACAAGAAGTAAAAAAGGTCCATGTAAGAGACTAGACAAACACACATCTTCTTATATGGTTTCATAACAATGTTGAAGTCACCTACCAATAACCTAAATGAATTTAAATAGTCTATAGATGTCTTATAAATCCATATTTTGACTCAATATTTCACAATTCATTTATAAAAAACAAAATCTAAGAGACAATCTGATATTTTAAAGACGATTTTCACCGATAACTATTTTTCAAAAACCATCACTTGATCCACACTGCTGAAAAGATTCCGAAAAACCAATATGTGATTTTTCTCTATCTCCACAAGAATAAAATTTTGGATTCCAAATTTTTTAGAGAATAAACAAATATAATGGGGGGTGTTTCAGTTCAAAAGTCACAATAATCTTCACATTAATATTGGACAACATGAGGGAGAGGAATCCAGTCTTTTCCTTGGATCCATGTCCATGAGCATAATAGATGATAAGTGTAATCATAGAAGAAGAAGGAACTTAAATATGGACCCTTTTATTTAAAATCGCTTATCATAATAATTATATATAGATGAATATTAATGATCTTGGGGTTTGGTGCATATTTTGTAGGGAGTCCACAAAAATGAGAGGGGTCTGAGGATCAATCAATAGTGACTGAGGATCATCCCATAGGGGTTACAAGGCTTGAAAAGGAAGGGTCAAAGAGTCCTACATGTTATATAATTCACTATACCTTTAATAAAAGGAAATGTAGGGATTTAGATAAGATCTCATCTTCCACCCAGTGGAGAGACAATATGAGGGACTATAATGAAAAACTACTTTTCCATTTGAGATTCTTCCATTATAGTTAGGATGGGGAGGAAGGAGAGGGAAGATGTTGAGGGGGGATCTTAGTGAGTATATTGAACAAGAAACATTTAGGGAGGTGAAGTAGGGAGGAGGGACACCACTGAAGGGAGAGGGGAGAGGGTGACCTTCCCAAAAAGAAGATAAGGAAGGGTTACACTCTAGATTAATCACATGGGATGAGATGGGTGGAAGATGAGAATAACCCAACACTAGGGGTGGAGATTTATTTCTGACCTTATGATTCGGATGGCATGCTAGTGGCCAAGAGAAGGAGACTACTTGTATTCTAACTTGGAATTTTTGTGGTGGTGACAAGAGCTATAAAACAGAGGTGATGTGGGGGAAAACCACCAGTTTCATCTTGTCCTTCAGCCCATATTTGATGAAGTAATTAAAACAGAATGGGGAGGCTCAGATATAGGGAAACAAATATCCTTGTTGATGAATTATCATGAAGCCAGAAAAAAGTATCATCAGTTTAAAGGTATTACCCATGAATATCTCCAATTTTTTCAAGCAAACTAGGTTACTTCATATTACAACACTTTATTATTGAACCAAGTTTACATATCATTCAAACTATTAATTACTGATCTGATTTTACTTAAAATTCCAACCGTATATTTCTAAACTATATTCAAACCTAATTCTAGGAATATATTACTGAGCGGGTTGACTTATAATTCCAACAATGTACTATTGAACCGAGTTCAGTATTCATTTCTACCCTATTATATTGAAAACTTTTCAATCCTCATTTCCTCCTTGTCATACTGTCATGATATCACTCCACTTCACATCCCTATCATACTCATGTAAAATAAATCTTCACCCAATGCATTAGAGGTAGATATTGATCCCTACCATCACCTAATAAAATCAAACGTATATATACCACTAGATACTATAACATTCATCATTACATTAAACATAAAACATATTGGTTTCATAGGAATCATATCATAACCCATTAAATGAAATGGGTTTTATAGAAATTTCATCATATCATTAACTATGGAAAATAAATAGGTATCATAATCATTTTATCAAAGCATAACACATTAAAAGAAGTGGGTTTCAAAAGCATAAAACTCATGTATGAGGAATGAAAATCATAACCATAATTCCAATAAAACATAAATCATTCAATAATGATTATAAATAATATCTTTGAATCATATCCCTAGTAATGAATAAAACATAACATAGTATGTCATATTAGATGGATAAGGATTTTAAAATATCACATAGAATATTTGAAAAGTAAAATATAATTTCTATTAAATTTTATTTAATAAAACTATTTCTAAAATCCCATCCTTATAAATAATCCATTAAAATTTCATTTCAAACACTTCTTGATGAAAATACCTCTTTCACATCGAAAAATTAATTTTAATGCATCAATAATTTTGAAAATATTTTTCATTAAAAATATATTTTCATAATTTGAATGGAATATTGAAAATTTGTTTAATAATTTTTTTTTCATAATACAACTATATAAACCATTTTTTTATAAAAAATTGTTTTTGATGAACACAAATTTTTAACCGAAGTGATAGGGAAAGTCCAATTTTAATAAAAATGCATTATTAATTATCTTAAGTGCCAATGTGTGTAAAAATGGTAAGAATAAATGATGTTATCATGAATAAAAATAGTATAAGGAAATTAATTACTATTTTTGAGAGATAGATCATAATAATTCTTCAATTAAATCATATTTGATACAAATCCTGATAAACAATGAAAATAAAGCAATAAACTATTAACACATTGGTAATTTTGACTCATAATACACATGAGAGAATAATATTAAATAATTTCAAAATATCATGAAATAATGAGATTTATGATATAACATACAAAATCTCAGTATATACAACCCATAGAAAAATATATGTGTATAACATGGAATGTATCTCAATGAACGAAAATGGAGAAAACAATTACATTACTGATTTGGTAACCTTTGAACCATAAACCCAAGGAAACAAAAAACATAAAATGGAAATTTAAATACACATAAATTTATATATAATACTAATATAATAATTTTATTTGGTAGTATATAAACTATAAAAAATCAATGAGGGGGAATAATGAATAAGTCCCATAGGGATAAAAGGTTGATGATAAAGCCCTTACCTAAAGACTTGACCATATTTGTAATCATTTACACCTCCTATATAATATCTTTATTTTAATTATAAATATAAAAAATAACCATGATATTATATATCATATCACATATGATTTTATTATGACATTATATTATCATTTCATTAACAATTCCATGTTAATGTTACGTTTCAGGTAATCCCTATTTTCTATTTTTTATATGTTTTGATTTGTTATTCATGTTCCTATTAAATAGAAAATGATTTAATAATATAAATAATATTAAAAAAATAGAAATATTATATATATTATTTATAGAATATTTATTATAATCTATTAAAGATATAATTATGATATGGAATAAACAATTTATTGTGACGGTTGGTCATACATACGCATGAATGTTGTTTCCCTTTTATTATTGTATTCAATGAATGAAATAACATTTCATATAAGTATATATTTATTTATTTATATTATAATTTAAGTAGAATATTAATTTCAAATTTATCATATAATTACATTAAGCTCATCCTTAATACATTCTATGTAATTTTTGAATGAATAACCTCAATTTGAGGAGACAGTGGTCCATACGTCCACAATCGATGTTTTCGTATTAAAAAAATGATATAAAGAAGGAATGTGTAAAATGATAATTAAAAAGAATAAAAAAATCATAACTATTATAAATATAATATAAAAACCATATTCCTTAATAATTCCAAACCATGACTGGAGGTAAAGTAAAAATGAACAACATTATTTTATGAGGCAGTAGTCCACCATACACACAAATGATATTTTTTATACCCATTTGTTCAAAGTGTGTGTATGTGTAGGTAATAAATAAATCAAAAAACCACATATTAATGTTTAACATTGTTGGTTAATTATAAAATAATTTTAATATATGATTTTAGAGTGTGAAGAAGGAATCAAAATGAATGTTCTTGTTGAAGGGTGTAACCTCTTCATTGGGTAACTCCTATTAGAATTCACCAAAGGGTGTCCATGGATGTATTTATTATCAAATATAGTTTTACGGTATGTATTTAATATAGTTTGTATGAGATTTTGGTAGGGGTTTTTGATCTAGAAGTCCATTATAGATGTAATGTGACGGGGAGGAGAGGGCTTGTTTATAATTAATGAAAATAAGACATTTGGTATTCTTTAAAAGATTTGAGTGATCTTCATATTTCACTTGTACAAAAATGTATAAAAAAAGATAATTCAGGATCCTTATAGGTATAATGGTCAAAATATATATAGGTAATAATTTTGGGACATTTTAGGGTCATTTTTACACCTTATTTTCTTATATTAGTCAATAATTAAGCTCAATTTTCCTTAATCATTATAATTAATTTTAATTACATTCACAAATATTTTTTGTTGAAAACAAAGTTAACCTTATTAGATATTATAAATTATCCTGATTCCAAATATGAAATCCAATTTTCCTAATTCTAGTAGCATAAGTTGTATAAACTAATTTAAAAATAATTTGGCATGTGGGATGAGGTGACATGTTTTGAAAGTGAAAATTGGAAACTATTAAATATTTTCATATCCAACTTCAATTTGAAATTGGTTATAATGAAATTAATTTGATTAATTTATGTTTAACTAATATAATTTAACTTTAAAATGAAATTAAAATATAATTTTACTATGTAAATATATTAATTGAAAAATCTGTTTTCATTTACATTCTCAATTTTCACTATTCATCAGAACTTGAAAAATTTCATGAAAATACCCAAAAAATATCAAAATTAAATTTTTATATTAATATTTTAGAAATTAATGTTTTATTTTCAAATAAATATTATATTTAATATTTGTACCCCATTAAAATGTGGTAACCTTTACCCATGGGAAAATACAACATTTTATTCATAAAATTTTAATTATAATGATCTTATTACAATAAAATATTTAAAATTCATGTTAAATAATTATATTTAATTTTTAATATAAAATTATTATTAATATCATTCTACAAAATTTTTTATTTATTTATTGAGATAAAATTGTACTTCTTCATAGAAAACTAGTTTTTGTAGAAAATAAATTTTTTATATTCTCATATGGTTATCTCCTTCATTTATAACAAATTAATAACCAATATTCTAATTTTGTATACATGTTTAATCAATAATTTCATAATTTAGTCAATCTCATTCAAATCATCAATTCTAACGGCTAGCTAAAAATATAATAATATTTTAGTAATAATATTAATAGTATATTGTTGTTCATAATAACTATGTCTTGAGTGTAATGAATTCTATAGAGGGGACTCAGTATTGTGTGTAATACAAGACAATCATATTGTTGTGTGTACCACAAGATACTCATTGTGTTGTGGGTAGCGTATTCTTGACTAGGTGTTGCGTAAAAAGGAGAAATATCATCACACTTAGACAAGATAAATGCAGTGTTGTGTGAAATGAAAAATATAAAAAAGAATAAATGAATTCGAAAAAAATATATTTCACTAAAATATGGGGTATTATATATCAGTTAATACAATTATTTTAAATACATCTACCACGTCTCACCTCAGATCCGTGGAATCGCCGCTCGAACACACCATGTAAATATTCTCTGCTGCATGACGTCGACAACCACCACCTATACTCATCGAAGATTCCATGTCCACCACATGTAAATCTTGATCATGACCTCACATCTACTGTCAAATCATTATTTCACCACTGATGTCCTAGGGGGGTTCATGTTAATGGAATTAATTTCATTTTAATGTGTGTATCACCCTATATAATTTCAAGAGACACCATCCGGTCACTATAAAGGGCATATGAGGTTCCCGAATCATCCTTATCCCTTGAAAATATTACTAAAATGAGGATTCATCTATAGAAAGATATATATATAAATGGATACGTCGAGGAAATAAGAATTGAAAATGTGAGCGATTGATGAAATAGCTATATGAGGGGAAGAGGAAATTGTATTCTAATTGATATAATAAATAGTTATTTATCCAGTGTATTGAAATGGATATTTGAGTTTTGGTGAAGTAAAATATTTATGTTAGAAATAAATAAAATATATCCACAGAGAGAAATTCAATTCTTCTATTTCGCAAGAGGCTACATGAATGGGCTTTTACTAGATCAGATATGGTAATTCAATACCACATATAAATTGGAAGAAATGTGTAAAAATGTTATTTATGAACAAAAACTACCTGTGGTTAATGAAACAAAAATCTATAGAGGTTAAAATTATTTATAATTTTTTGGAAGTTTTTCCTTACACATGATCCCATGAATGTAATGCACCGCAAAGATATCTTTCTATACAGTAGTATTATTCCACACTCAAAATTGGAAACACCAAATATATCTAAAGATATTTAAAAATATTATATGCTCAAGGGTATATGATGGAATGTGAGATTTTAATGATTGAATAAGAAGGAATTCCTCTCTCAATAGATAAGAAGGTCGTGTTGTGAATAAAATTATCTGAGGATTGGGATCCGGGCTAATCCACTATTTTTTTATTCTATTTTCTAAATTTCTGATGAAACTTTTATGGTCTGACAATCAATTATAGGGATTGATTTTTGGGAAATTTATCAATATTTGGAAGAGTGTATTTGAATGGTCTCTAATGGGATTTTAATGGATCCATAGGTAGCTAATGGATCTCACGTCAATGATTCATGGACCTTTTTCCAAAGGATGGAGATCATTGAATCATTCGGCCAATAACATGTGAGTACTCACATTGGTTGATAATATGGGAAGTATGTATCATCTCACCTACTAAGTTGCGAGACTATAACATATTTTGGACACTATGATCGATTTATTCCATTTTCATATGTTCATGGATCCTTGGTTCATTCCCAAAAATTTGTTCATGGGTTGCCCCTAAAGAAGTAGATGATCATGATTACGCATGGGTTCAGAATTATCTATAAGTATATGAGGTTTTCCATTAATGGGGATATCTATATGTATCTATGGATATTCATCAATGATACCCTTTTATTGATAGATCAGAAATTACATAGTATTTCTCAATGACACTGCTGATTCGCCATATGGAAAGGATCTCTATAGTTTATCATCGTCCTGGGTGTAAGGATGAAATTTCAATGTCAGGATCGAACCAATAAGATGGGATTTCTACTTATCCTCCTAAGAAGAATCAGAACCCATTTAGTTCGGCGTCACATTACTCGAGACATCACCTATTAACGTCATATGAAATAGACCTGACAAGGCATTTTAACAACATGTGGTAATGACATCCTTGTCAATTATTTCTTGGAAAATATATTGTGGCACATACAATGAGACCACCCAAGATAACAAAATGATATATGGTCTCTTTGGTGAATTTTACCCTACTCGGGAGACCTCCCAAATAACATTAAGGTGACTTGGGTGTCAGAATTGGACAATAGGTAGGACTCATATGTATCCCAGTTTGATGTGAATTATTGTCCTTGTAGTTTAGTTTGAGTTGGGTCTTACATGTTGGAGGAGGCCCATTAAGGGATATTGAGTGGGGATTACACCTTCTAGGAGGCCCATTTGATGAAATTTGATCATGGTTATCCTTTATGATGAAGTCCCATTTCCTTGGGATCATATGGATGTCATTATCACCACCAACCTCTAAGCCCATTTGATTTAAGCTTCATATGGTAAATAATAATAATTAGTGGATATGATGCTCACATGTCCCACTTTATCTGATGATAGATAGTACTGGAGCATGATAAGGGGAAGAGAGAGAAGGATTTGAGTGTTCTTTTCTCTTATATTGTATTCATATATAGTATTTTCAAATTTGGTGATCTATATATATTCATCCCATGCTAAGGTGAAGAGGAGAAAGACTACTATATTCCACAAGAAAGGATATGGGACTCCCTCTTTTGGTGTTCCCCAAATTTGGTACCAAGGAAAAGGGAAGAATGGTTAAGATTTGCTCTCATCGAAGGGAAAAGGCCATATGAACCCGTTGATACCTAGAACAAGGAGGTTCAATTGAGTATCTAATGTCAGGACATTGGTTAGCATGGGACGGTAAATGTTGGGACATTCTAGGGGTCCTCCATATTGTGGGTAGTACCAACATCAATACATTTTCCAGATATATATAAACTCAGAGGGGTGCACAAGTGAACTCAAGGGTCTCATCATATATTTTTTGTGGCATTGGGAGAGTCCTTGGACAGATTCTATTGGAATGGATTGTGGAAGGGATACCAATGATGTGATAAAAATGGAAGTAAATGCCTGGAACCTGAGCATAGAACACCTTAGGACACCCCATTACTCATAGAATAACCTTATATATGATGGGGTTTCCTCTACAAAATTTATTTCTATGTTGGTAGAGGGGCCATCCATAGACCATGGTGGTTGGAAAACCTAGGTTTGATCCTTGTAGTGCATTTCTACATGGGGATAATTTTTGCTTATTTTTCATGATACTACATGGGGATGAGTTCCATGTTCATAGTGATTCATTATGTGGGAAAGTGTTGAACATTCATAGTTCTTTATTTATGCGGGAGCATGGTTACTAAGTTGTAATTAGTTTGGAACCTCATGACAAATATACCCATAGAGGTTTTTAGGTCATATACTACCAATTGGTTATATATTCATCCCTTATAATGATATGAGGTGGGGATTTAGCTGATGGGAATCATCTTATGATTTTTTCTTCTGAAGTGATCTCATCATAGGGGCCTTTTTAAATAAAATAAATATATTCTCTCTTTAATATTCCTCTTTTTTTAATGTCCACCACAACTCTCTATTTATAGAGATGTGCAGAACTACACACAAGAGGATTCAGTCATTTGAGATCAGTTCGTGATCCCTCATTAATGGAATCCCCTATAAGAAAACCGACCAGAGGAAAACTTTTTAGTAGGGAATGAGCTCATCATCTTTAGTAATGAGGATCACCATATCGGCCCCTCAAACGAATTCATTTCACTCGTATATAGAAGAGGAATTCATCGTTCCTACAGTCCATTTTTTTTGTTGGTGATGTCTTTTTTAGGGTAGATATTTTTGTCTCTTTATTGAATATGTTTTTGTCTATAGGGAATTTTCAGCACCACATTTCTCCCATGAACTTCTATGTTAAGGGGTGCCTAACGAAGTGGATTTCCATGACGAACAGTGGTCCATTATGGTTTTATACTATATGACAAGACTTTTTCCTTGTCCATTATTTCTCCATAAAAAAAGTACCCATCATCTCTTACATTGAGATGTGTTCTTTCATTTTCCAAATCCACAAGATGTTTTAAATTTACTATTAAATGTTTTTAGGAACCAAAAATTCCTCCCCATCATAATATGTTCTAATTGGGATGAAGAAGTGTGTATTTCAAGGATGAAAATTTTCTTGACATGAACTGATTTGCGGTATAATGGTTGACCCATATGAGGGGACACACCTATATATTGGGGACCCATGTCATTTGTCCTTAACCATATTTCTCAATGAACTCAACACTCCTATGGACTTCCATGAATCATTGAACTTAATCCCTTTTAGGATACCTTCAGTCGTGAACAAAAACATTAAATCAGGGAACTGAATTGATTTTATATGTGAACATAGAGTTCATTTTTCTGCATAGAAAGGGTTTGGTGCATGATTCACCCATTGCACCTACTATAGATTTAATGTCCAATGATTTTTGGGCATGTTATTTTCTAAAAACCATGAACTATTAGTTCACATAAGGTTCCTTCATGGACTGTTAGATCATGAGATTTCATTCCCTTATAATATTTTAACTCTTTTTCATAGTCTTTGATGTAGGCATGGTATGAAAAATCACAATTCACATCTACTGTTGTTTCTGCATGTTCATCGGCTCATGAAAAGTTGAATGATATGATAACATCTTTTGAAAATAAGATCCACATTTTCCTATATCATTAGTATTTAACTGAACATCTTTGTTCACATCAAAAATAATATTCATCTTCAGACAGATTACATATATATGGATTTGGACTACTGTATGACATTGCGATTATATAACCATGTCAGTCCATCAAACCCACAACCTATATAATTTAATATAGTAAAATCCATTGCTCCCTTAATTCAGTAAAGGGGTGATTCATATGAAAAACTACACTAATGGGTATCTATTTAATTACACACCTTTATCACTGGAAGAATCCCAAGGATGTACAGACAATAAGGGTCATTTCATCCATATAATTTCACAAAACGACACATCAGATGAACAACATTCATGGCCATATAAATGGGAACATCATTTTAATGGTTTGTTCAGTTTGGACTGGGGGTGGTCTTTCTGGCTTTTCTAGAGCTTCAAGGATATCCAAACCGAATTTCAGGTCATCAGGATATATGAAGCAGTTTCAATATCCCAGCACTATGCACTATGCTCATTGAAACCACTCTTTCCATCAATATAATATTAGTAAGTGGTTCCCAGACACCAATACATTTCATTTGGGTCATGGAGATGTCTACATTAGACTTTTGGGATATACAAAAAGTTTAAGGTGTCCCAATTATTGGAGACATGTACCCAGAATTTTTACAACCTCCTTCATAGGATTCTAAGGAGAGGACTCCTCATGATTGGAAATTTATATAAAATGAGAAATCCCTTTAAAATTATTATAATTGTCACCCTAATGATGACTATTCATTTTCTGATTGTACTAATATCTATTCCACACAAATCAATCAAGAGCATTATTCATGGGGGCCATGGACCTTACCAACCATTGAAACCCAATGTTGAATGTGTTATTACTAGACTATCCTAAAGGAGGATTAGTTCGACCAATGGTTATGGAATCTCATCACTAGCAACATCTAGTTTTTCTTATTGGAATCCTTCTAGGAAATGCTTATAAGGTGTTGGATTTTATTGGTGTGTGATTCCTGCAATGATGTTTTCCTTAAAATGGTTATAATAAAATATCATCAAGCCATGATCTATTATATTAACATTTCTATTACATTACACAAGAAAATATATTGTTTTTTATTAGATTACCTTGGTGAAACTACTTCACTGGATGGTTGGTCCTATCTAAATACTATGGGGTTAGATGTGAGTTCATATGAGTGGTTATGCAATTATCAATCCTCATCTAATTATAGGTACTAGTATCCGGTCATATATTCAAAAGCATAATGGGGTCATTCCAATAGAATTGAACATGCATGATGAGTGGTATGAGCCAGATGAACATGATGGGTGGGAGTTGATGGCCTAAATTAATTTCCCTTAATTAATTAATATACTTAATATTCTACTACTAATGTTTTGGTGAAAGGTGAAATGAAATAATTTGTTAAATGAGTATACCTTCTTTACTTGGGTGAGGGAATCCTAGTTGCTCAAATTATCATGGAACATATTAGCAAGGGATAAAGACCCTGAAGATTTATTCATCAATTTGATTGTGTTTTGATGATGTGACTTCCAAATCATAACAACATTATCAATAAGAAACACTTAATTATATCTTGACCACTTTGGTTAATGATTACTAGAGAAGATACACAATACAGTATTAATCATCCCAATTCTCTATGATTCAAGATTTACCTAATGAAAGTCCATGCGATTATTTGTATTCATTCATTTCCAAGTGTTTAACTAGAAATGTTGATTCATATAGCTAAATCACCTAAAGCGTCATGGGATAAAATAAAAAAAAGAGATCCCTTAGTAATTTTGACCTGTAAATAACCCATCAAAATCACGTGAATTTATCATCCAATTAAGGCTTTGTGAACCTGGGGTTTAACCTCTCAGGCGGCCGATTCCACTATTGATAGTCAAACATCATTCCCTTTGATGACTTATTTTTTGGTGTACTAAAGGAAATTTTAATCTTTAATGGGCACCAAATCATCCCATTCTTAGTCTCCTCACACTCAATGACACTCTCTTCAAGAGAGGAATGTTGATCTTACTATTTTCAGCTATGTGTCGTGCCTATGGAAATTTCTTATGATGATGATCCTAAAAAGGTAAATCTATTCATTCAGGATCTCGAGTCCTTGATTCATTCCTTTCAAAATCATTGTAAATAATCTATTGTAGTATATTTAATGGTATGTTAATAGTTCATATAGAATTTTGATGATGGAGATCACACCATAGGATGGGAAATCTTTGTATATTCTCCCACTATTTCTAGAGCAGGGGAGGTTCCTCACCCAAACCCAAAACCTCTCAAAAATCCATCCCTTAATGGTTGTTGTGTAGTAGAGTAACCTAATAAGTGATTAAGGGTAATGGATCTATCATCACTTCCACAATAATACCCTTCATGATTATACATTCCCATTACTTATACATTTTCAGAGGCTTATAAAATATGAGATAGCTTAAGGGAAAATTATTCTAATGAAGATATCTAGAAGATGCCTAAAAAACACCTTTGTCCATCTAGTATTTGGAGAATCCATTTACCCTACATGGATTTTTTATCATGAACGTATGTGTGATGTTTTTTTATATATGAATATTATGGACTCCTAGATTCATTTCTCCATGGACATGTATTACTGGTCTGATCGGGTAAAATATATTGTGGAAATCCCAGAGCCAGATGATATCGAAGGATAGGTAATTCAATTTTTTGAAATCAAATTTATTATTCTAGTAGAATCATTATCTCCAATTACTTACTATTATTGGAATATTATGAGGCTCGTGAGATGAATCATTATCTGATATAAACCACTAAGGGAACTATAGCTGGGGAATGTGTTTCATTGGACGTGGTGGTCATTGGAGAAGTTTTCCATTAGGATACAAATAACATGGATGTTGTCCTTGAGAATCCTAATGGTGAATTTCCACATCATATTTTTCCTACTGCTTCTTCCATAGGGTTATCCCTATAGTGGGCCGTAAAATTTTGTCCAACATCACATATATCCATACGCTTAAAATAGGTATTTCTAGTAAATTTCATATTTATTTATTTTGTTTTGACATAATATTTATCCATTTTAAGACCAAAAATAAGGCACATATCATGATTTAGGTCCTATAAATAATTAGTAGCAAACTATTCGAACATCATTGGTCAATTATCATTTTGAGGAATAAGAGAAACAAATTAAAACTACTGCTATATAGGAATTTGAATTCAGGAAACCTGGGGATGTTGGGTACATTCCAATCCCATGTTGGGATTATTCAAAACCAAATGGACCTTAATCTAATAATGATGGATTCCATGGATGAAGAAATTCCAAATATGCATGTTGATCCTGCCCTTATTGGGACTAATGAGTCAACATAACCTATTGTATCTGAGCGGGATATAGAGCCCCAATTAATGAAGAACTTAAGGGAGATTCCATGTTCCAAATGATTAATCATTTTGAACCCAATTCCTTCTACCCAAGTGGAGAGTGTCTATTCAGGAGTTTGTATCCATGATGAGCCTACTGATCGCATTCCTTGAAGTCTCACAACCACAGAGCAGACAGCGGCTCTAACATAGGGATTATTAATACTGTCAATAATTTCTCCTTCCAAGATATTTTTTCCTATGTGGTACAATTTATATAAGTGATATTGTATATCCTACTTACCTAGTTGAACATGGCCGTGAGACATAGGTATCATTGGACGAACCTGAGGCTCAGTCAGAAGTTGTCGATGTAGAACCAAATTTTCTCAGTGGTGAAGTTTTAATGAAGGCCTGAGAAAACGATGCTTCAAAAAGAGGAGGTTATTTTCCACCATCTCCAACCATTTCATTTACTTTTAGGATTTAGATATTTATGTGTTTCAATAATTTGGTTTCATAATCACAATAAAGAGAACATTAAGTTGTTTTTGATTCTATTTTTCTTTCTCATATCAATATAGAAAAAAATCAACTACTAATAGGTTGAATCACGCCAAGGTGATTAGATTCTGACACTCTCTGGTGTAACTCAATTCGAAATATGTTTCAATATATGAGAGTGATTCTTAAATGGACATGGATGGTCAGGATACTCTTATTCATGGTCACAAAAACTAGGTAAAATATTAAGAAAATTATTTAACAAACTCGTATCATAGACCTTTTGATAAATCTTACATAATTATGCCACATTTGTATAGTTCTTGGGTATGGAGGGTTAAATTATCATGGTATTTATGATGTAGTTATGAAGGTGGGTTTTTTGTGTAAAAATATTGGAATTCTACACTCTTCCCTCTCTACAGTGGAGTCTACTACTCATCATTCTAGGCATAGATAGATTCTTCGTGATGAAGCCATTGAACATGATAGGACAAACCCAAATCGACAGGGTGAACTATCATATAAGAGGTACTCATTGGAGAAATATAATCAAGAGATGGAATGGATTCATAAAAATGTTCTATATTATAGTATAAGTGACATGAACATAGGAGCTAGTAAATTAAGGGAAGATGTTTGTGAATGAAGAAGAAAGGTTGGGATTTGATTTGGCTAAGAGGGAAGAGTATTTTCACACTAGCGTGACTGTTGCGTTGAAATCCCTATTAGAACATCACAACACCACAGAGGACTCACACATGGTGATGATATAGCTCTGTGAATATACCAAGGATCTCTTGTAATTTTCACATTCCACTCATATATTGAGATTGTAGGTTGTGGATGATCCATTCATATTTATTTAATGGAATGAATTTATATTTTATCTCTACTTATTTTCTATATTTTCATGCACCATTAATCAATCATATTTGATTATAATTAGATAGATGATCTTAACTAGGTAATGATTTGAATCATAACCTAAGATAATTCTATTTAAATAGTAAAATTAATCTCTTGTTTTTTCCTGAATTGAGTGATCCATCATGCATGGTTTGACTATTTCTAGGGTTACTGGGAAACCCGTAGAATATTGTTTATTTGTCATTAATACCCTAATTATTTCTTAATCCCAATTGTTTGTGGGATTATTGGGTATAACATGAATTTTCCTTATGCCTCCCGTATTCCATTAATACCTTAATTTCACAAATATTATTACATAAAAGAGCTATATTTTTAAAATTAAATTCCAATATCCAATATACTGTGTTTCATCTAAAACAGTTGTTCACAAAAACTCTTAGAAGATAATAATTCTACCCTGGCTGTTGATAGGGACACACAATTTTTTTTATACTCGATCATGAATATAAATATTTTCCAAAAAAAGTGACTTGTTCCTCATGTATGTTTTATATCTATTCTACATCCTCCAAAATTTAGTATCCGAATATAAAATTTAGTTAAAATTATAGTTTTTTGGGTAATGTAGATATTGAAAAATAGTTCCTTTTAAATATATAAATATTATTTTAAAATAAGTAATATGTGATTTTTTGGGTTTGACTAAAATATATCACATAGAAAATCTCAAAACAGTGTGTCTTGTCTTCTAGTAGTATCATAATGTAAAATTTCAATCACAACTCCATAAAATATCGTTTCAAAAGGTTTTCTAGCTTCATCCAAATAATTTTTTACATTCTTACTTATGGGATTTATATATTTCATTCTGTTTTCTGGTACAAACATTTTAAAAAAAAATAATTTATTAATATTTATTTAAACTTATTCCACAATCATTTTGATAAATTTGAAATACTAAATTGATATTTAATTCTCCCATCATCGTCTATTAAAATTATTTTTGAATTATACTTGAAAAATAATTAAAAAAAATTATTCTATGATTTGAAAATTAAATCATCGATATAAATTTTCACTATTAATATATTATATAAACCCATTTCCTTAAAAACAGTAAGATTTACCAATCCCTCAAAAAATCCATTTTATAAAACATATAAGCTTAATATTTCATAACAACATCTATGTTCTTGTTTAAGGAAAAAAAATTTCATATAGTTAATAATATAATTTGGTAGATGAGTGTATTCAGTACCTTGTTGTTGTACAATATAATCTTATTACATTAAATATACACTTCAATAAGTTAGATTTTATATCCATCTTATAAATTCTAAAACTAATTTGATATGTATAATGTAAAAGGATTCTCATTTATTCTAATATAGTAATCGGTTTGAATGATTCATCACAGTCCCACACTTCTTCATGATTGTATCATTTTGATACTAATGTAGCATTATTTATCATTATGTTACCTTAGTCATCCTGTTTATTTGTTAAAAAATTTGTTCATATTACTGGATAATCGGTTGGTTGAACTACTAACGTCCAAACTATATTTCTAAAAAATTGGATATGTTACTATATCACAAATAATAACCAACTATCATCATTTCAATCCTCTTAAATGTTATTAGTTTATAACTGTTATAGGTAGGTAGAAAATTCATCCATTTTTCTACTTTTCTTTTAGTTCATCCTCCTCTATCTTAATATCAAATAGAAGTTTATAATGGATAATATTTTATGTATATTGACAATATAGGTAAGACTCGTTATTGATAATCTATATCACGATCTTCTTGATTGGAATTAGATTCTTTTATTTAATTTTCAATATAAAATTTCAGGTGATTCTTACCACTTGTTAACAAAATAGTCAATAATTTCATCTGTTTGTCATTTCCTTTTACTAAAGGGGTTACATTCATCTACTCTCACATGAAATGATTCTTATAAAATCAATGACCTTTTTTATACACATTGTAGTATTATGAAATACAAGATGATCATCAAAATAATCCTTCACCATCATTTATATATAATTTTTCAAGGTTTGTATTTTAATTTAAGATATGTACTTTTAATCAAAAAGAATTAATGATTTTTTAATTTATGATTTATTTTGTTCTAATGTTCATAGGGTGATTTTTAATAATTAGTCTTATTAAAACTCTATTAATTATATTGACATTTTTAATTATAAATTTCTCCAAAAATAGTTAGGAAGCCTACATTCATTTATCATAGTGTTTTCTATTTCTTGAATAGTTCAATTTATTCTTCCACAATTTCATTTTTTGACTAGTTAATAGTGCATAGAAGGTGTGTATATTTAATAATATTGAGATATAATAATTATATTCATTGATCTAAAAAGCTCCACCATGATTACTTCTTAATAAAATTATTTTAATATCTTTTCTATTTTGAACAATGTTACTAAATCTTTCAAAAATAATGAATACTTCACTTTTATGTTTTTGAAAATATACAGAAGTAAATCATGAAAAATCATCAACTAAAATGTAAATATGTAGTTTTCCTGCCAAACCATCTACCCTTGATGGTCCAAACAAATATAGGTGATATGTTATAGTGGTTTAGATGAAAAAAATTGGTTAATTTATTTTAAAAAATATATTTTAAGGATTTTGCATGCATCACAAAATTTAAAATTTAAAATTTTAAGTATATTAAAATAAGAAAATAATCTTTTCTTAGAAAATTTATATAATAAAAAAAATATTATATTGTTTAGGAGTATTACGCATTATCCAAGACTCATTTTTCTCAGTAGCTAAATAAATCGCAATTTTTACACAAGGAATTAGGATCCAAAGTATACTCATTTTCATTTATAGGTTTTCTAATTTTTAGTATTTTATCTTTGAAAATTAATAAAGAATTCATTGAGAAACAATCATAAAAGCCATCTTCACAATTTTGAAATTTTTTTATTAGGTTCTACATTAGACCGTTTACAAATAGTACATTATAGTTTGATCTTGACTTTAGATTACCAACTAATCCAACTTGGAATATATTTATTTTTTCATTGTATCTATATCTGAATTTTCCACCATCTTTTTTTCTGTTGTATGTAAATTGGAATATTCTAATCTCATATGCCATGAGTATACATTGTCTATATAAAATATAGATTTTATTGTTCCCATGATATTTTTCATACAATTCCATTTAAGAAAAGGTTTTTTTACCCATATTTTCATAGGTCCAACTATATTAGAAATAAAATATCTTGGAATAAATATTTTTCATTATTTTATAAAAATTTCTATTATATAATTTAGTCATGTTTTTGGAAATAAAAATATTTTATGTACCACTTATTCAGGGATTTCATAATTTGATGTTGTTAGAATTATTTCATTTTATTCCAAAGTAGATGCATGTGTGATTTTTAGAACGGGGCACAAAATAATTCTTTTATATCTTTGACTCTTCGAACAATCATACTATTAAGTATTTTTCTATTTTAGATAATAAATTTATTTTACCTCATATATTTATTCTTTAGTTTTAGTTTCATGAACAGTACAATTTGAAGCTGATATATTATATTTTTATATCACTTTTTGGTGTTTTTTATCATCTACATTCGCTAATTTAAAATATTATTATGAATATTTTTAGCGATTTTATATTTATTATTAAAGATTTATATTTCTCCTAAATCGTTGAGCTTGAGGCATGCCATTTTTTATTTGTACAGCTATCAAAGATAGAAAAAGAATAATAATATGATTATACCTCATCTTATTCGTTATCCCTAAATTATATATTATCTTTGAAAAAAATTTGGCACTATTTCTGAATCATATTTTGAGGACCTACTAGATTATTTAGACAAGATCCATGTAGAATTTATAGATTATTACCCTTTATTCTTTAATCATTTTTCATCTATTTTTTACATTCCATTTTTCATCAATCTTAATTGAGATAATGGAAATATGGATTAATATCACCCATTTTCTTACATAAATAAGAAATTATATATTTGTATGATTTCTCATCATTCAAGAAGGATATTTGGAATCATATATTTTTTCTAAAGAAATTTCTGAAATTTATTTAAAAATGAGATTGTTCAAATTCAGAGTTTGAGAAATCTGAATTTTTTTTGATTTTTCGATCATCGCTCGATTTCATTTCATGGTTTTAAGATGTAATGTTAAGGGAAGTGTTTTACATTTTTACGATCTTATGGTATTCATAGTATTCTTATATTTATTTTTCTACATCCTCATAGTTCAAATAAATTCGTTCATCGTCATGTTTTTATTGATGATGATATTATTATAGCAGTAGATATATCATTCCATTTTCATGGTAATACATAAGTAATTTTCATGCTTTATTTGATTATTAAATTTCATATCCCAATTAATAATTTATTTGATAATTTTTTACAATCGTCTATTAATTTGGGGGATTATTTAACCACTATAGATCCTAAACTTTTCAAACATTAGATTTACATTAGCATATCTCATTTTTCTTAAATTATCAGTTCCATCATATTTGACAACGATTGTCTTCCACATTTTATTAGTAGTAGGAAATTATGGTAAATGTTTGAATTCATTTGTACCAAGTCCACATATGATGTAATACATTTCTTTTTAGTTGATTCCATACATAGTTTCTGGTAGCATCCCATGTTTCATGTTTCTCATAAACTTCCTAGGTTGGGATGATATTTAGATAAACATTAAATCAATGATTCATCAAATAGACTATCTATTATAATTTCAATTATCCATAGTTATCACCAATGAAATATGGAATTTGATTCATAGACATATATTCCTTATGATGAACCATTGATATTCTTTTTGACGTTACACCTTTATTTTTCATAGAGAATTGTCTTCTTTATCCAAAAATCATGCCTTTGATACCAATTGTTAGGTCTGAATAATACAAAGATACACTGAAGGGGGTGAATTGTTTTTCTTGGTAATCTTGACTAATTCTAGATTTCAGCATTATTTATGATTTATTTATATATGAATCATTATCCGATTTAATTAAATTTTTATATAGGTTAATCATTTAAGAAATACATAATAATTTGTACAGTACTTTAGGACACAAATATCACCTTGTCCACTCCACCAACATACACAATGAGCTTGGTGACTTTAACAAGAATAATTATCTTATATAATGAACTTCACAATTGAGTTTCGGTAGCTAACACATTTTATAATAAATATTTACTAATCCTTTTAGTTCTTTTACAGGGAATTGGGTTCACCATATCATAGTCTGAGAAGCTGATACTCTTCAAAAACTATGTTTGATCTGCCAAAAATCCAATAAATCAAAAGAGTTTTATTTGATTGAAACAACATGTTCTTATACATAGTCGAAATAGAAACTGAAGGGATATAGATATTCTCATTAACTTTTGAATGTATTCAAATAAGAATAACTTTGTAGTGATATTGGTTACAAATTTTAATCATTAATAATAGCAACAAAAAACATCGATAGTAGCTATAATTGTGTATGTATGAAATATGAATATCCTCAAAGTATATCCTCTTAAGAAACTAGTAGAGTCACTCAGTATTTTATTTCATTTTAGTAGTTATGTATTGAAAAAGAAAATGAAAAATTATATATTCATATATAATATATCTATTAAAAAATACTATTACCATATATATTGAACACCTGGATTTCTTTTGTTTGATTAAAACCAATAATTCCACTGAATCGATTGCAATCATTCAAATTTTAAATCATTCCATTGAGTTGTAACCATACATGGTAATAGAAATTTTTTATTCTTTTGAATTAGAGCCTTTAATCTGTCAAAAAATAGTTTTTAATCACTCATTATTTAAATCAATACCATTGCAGCAATCATGGTTAATATTGACGATTTTAAACATTGTCATTGAATTGTAAAATGTAGAATTACATTTGAATGAAAAAACACCAAAAGTAGGGTTGAAAATTTATATTTGATTACAAAATTAGGGATTATATACCATACATTTATTTCCTTAATTATAAGAATCCTTACATACATAGGGTTCCTAATCCATACACTCATTATTCTCAAACGGAAGATTCCATAAAAATCTAGGGTTAATTCATCATACTTTCTCAACAATGTACGGTATATGATCAATTAACTCTATTTTAAACCAAGGGTTGATTGTTTCTATTACACTTGTATAGGAATGGTATTAATATTATTTCAATATTACCATAAAATAAATACATAATAGATTAACAAATATTCATCATGGATAAATGTCATGAATATAATTCAAGAATAAATATTTCAACAAAAATTAATTTCCTAAAATTCACTTAGATTAATTTAATTAGTAAAACAAACAAGGATATTATCGAGCATAAATATCAATAATATTTACAGAGTATGGTGGATACAATATATTCCCATAAAATGTTCCCTTTTCATCACTTATAAAAGGGGAACACATCCTTCCCCTTAATCCAAACCCATACCTTCAATTGCCTTTGCAATGGAATTGGTTGACTTGGTGATGAAATTTAAAAACTATTCCATTAAGAATTTTATTCATACATGCATTTTAACTTTGATATAAACCATATTAATTATGAATAATAAGTACTGATCAACTAGGTTATTCATTTATTATAGAGAACTGAATGGAATTACTATAAAGAACATGTACCCATTACCTCATATTGATGGCCTCTTAACCCAGAATCAAGGAGATCAACACATCTTGAATATTGATCATTATTTCTAATATAATATGTTAAATTATAATATGGGTGATTGCATGAATATTAAATTTTTTAGAAGGTATGACCACAAAGATTTCACAAGATATCATTTTTGGTCAAGTATTTCTCCTTATTTGTTATTAGACATGATTAATATAGAATATAAGGGAGACATTGAAATGTTTTTTGACATATTTATCAATGATATTATTATATATTAAATGATTTATATGGATCATGAAACACATTTTCTGTTTGTGTTCAATTTTATAATGAAAATCACATTATATATAAATTTTAACAAATGTGAATTTTATCTTCAATATGTATCTTTGCTTGGAAATATGTTTTCCAAGGATGTCATATTAGTTGAACCTTGAAAAAAAGTTCTCATTAATGCTAAAAACCTAACACTATAAATAAAATTCATAGTTTTAGTAGATTAGCATCATACTATCAGTGGATTGCTGGAATCATAACCAAATTATGTAATTTTTTAACGACAAACAAGAAAGGGGGTAAAATCCACATGTGAAAAAGTAATTTTAGGATATCTTACTTGAATTGAAGATGACATTTATACATTCACCTTTATTGATTTTTCCAAAAGCTAAATAAGGGTAGGGAATTTACAATAATGTATCAAATAATGTTCATGGATGTGTTCTATTATGAAATGAATGTGTTTTTTTATGAAACTCAATAATTTTAACCCTGTGAAATGAATTTTTCAACATATTAATTTGATTTGTTGAAAGAGATGTATTTTTTAAAAATATAGACACATTTTATTTATGGTGTGGGATTTGAAATATATAACAATCCTAATATTTTGAAATACATATCTTCAGAGAATGGTATTTATATGAGAAAAATAAGATAATTGGAACCACTCAAGGAATATAGTATTGTTATATACTCTCATTTTGGGAAATAAAACATGATAAAAAATAAATTGAATATAAAATAAAATGATATATTATCCATTATGAGGGCAGATGATGATATAATTATCAGTGATATATTAATTATTGACATAGATGTTATAATATAAGAATTATGATAGTTTTTTCTTATAATTAACCAACATTATTGATTGGAGTGGATTAATAAATCCCAGAATAATGAAAGGTCCTTAGAGAATAATATTGAAGATATAAATAATGGAAAATTATCGGGCCTTAATATTGGAGATGATGGATTTTTTTTGGTTTTTTATGAGGATATATATTCCAGTAATACTAGTGATATATTATAATTTGATGGTTTAAGATCATAATTTAAATTTCTATATCAATCCTAGTAGTCTTATGTTTTATAAAAATCCTTGAGGATATTATAGTCGGAAAATATAAACCAATAGATTGAATATTGAGTTTTGTGTACATAATAAAACATTGTTTTATTTATAATTTACTTCCCTTTAAGAGAAATATGGCCAGTAATAAATTTCTTATTCCTTAATTTCTATTTAGTTTGAACCATTAATAAATAATATTGGATGAAGGTACCCGACATTGAAATTCACTAAGTGATAGGGTTAGGTTTAAAATTTTGATGAGGGGTTGATTCCATGATATTTTTTATTATATGACATATGAATAGTTATCTAGGGGTCATATATATATATATTATGATATGTTAAATTCATAAAGGACATATCATATTTAAATAAGTGTCAAAGGATATGATTTACAACTATTTCCTCAACAACGATGGATCTTATCAGTAGTGATTGATGACCCTGCAAGGGGATGTTATTCTTTATCTCTTTTGGATTGATCTAAAATGTATTTAGGTGTATAGAGGCAAGGTATTGTTTAATACATATTAAATTAATGGAATAAAATTTAAAACATATATTACTTAATTTTTTCCCCTTATGATGATTAGAGTTATTATGGGTCATGATGAATATTCAATTTTTTATTCCATGTTTTAATGTGAAGATATATTCTTATTTATCGAAGATGAGCAGGTTACTATTTTTTATGGTTCATTGATCTTGATCATGATTTATAGTGATATATAAATTGTGATATGAATTTCCGTACTTTTTTACCATTGAATGAAGCATGTTATAGGGTTATCATGGGTGTATTCACTAATTTACCCATACTCACATTTTTTTCTTGCAATAATTCATGTATAGAAAATCGCTTATAATTATTTGACTAACGTCTGGTGAAAAAAACTTTATTAACATTTATTTCACATGTGTAACATCATTTTCAACATAATATGTCTTTTTATATATGTTTTTAGTGTTTACAATATATTTATACTTCTTATGTATAATTTTATGGTTGTAATCACTTTTTAATGAAATCCATGCATTTCAAATGACACTATTCAATGTTAAATGTTTTAAAAAGGTTCAAAAATTATTTTAATATATTTAGGGATGGTTTGGGATATCATAAATTTGTTATGATTTCTTTTAACTGAAAACATTTTACTTGATATGTTAAAAGTTATTATGTGATTCTTGATGTCTTTTTTGTTGTTTTATTACTCAAAATATTTTTTCACATGTTGGTATATTTTTATATTGATGTGATTATTATTCATACAGGTTTTATTTTAGTTATATTTCTTATATATAGCCTCATTTTTTTATATATTTCATATTAATGTGTTCAAACATTGTTTTGTGGGATATAACATGATTCATGTGTAATGGATTTATGTGGAGATATATATATTCATGAAATGATCCTCCTTATGAGAAGATACACCTTCTATATAGGAGGATTAAGTATATGTATTTTTATTTGTATACAAATATATACATTCGTTCATATGTGAATATTATTGGACTTAGGGTTCAGAAATATTAAATATATATATATATATATATCCTCTCAAAAAATATATGATTATCCTTCTTTGAGATGATGATTTCACCTTTATTAGTTAATGTGTAGATATTCATGTATTATTCCTACGTGTGACGTTATTGAGGCTCGGATGGTGGATACATCTCATTTGGTGGATATGTATTATGCATTGGATTCTAGGAAATGGATTCAAGTCAGTTTTGTAAATTACAACAAGAAATTTATATATTTGATATCTGATTTAATAGTTTTATAAAAATATTATAGTTATTTATACATCAGATTATTTGATAAATTTATCAACGTTTCCTATATGTTTAAATAGGTCGTACAAATTTCACATATTATGTCATTCCATGCATAAACTCTCCTAGATAATGGATTTTTTGAAGGGCACCATTAGTGATACCCCTATAATTTAAGTTCTTATGTCCTATATGTGTATGTTGATGTATATAAATATTATCTTATCGTATTTTAGGTACGAATATGTATATGGTTTTTACGACTTCTTAGACACATAATAGACCTGCTGGATATGGGTATCTCTTGTTAGATTGGGCCAGCAAGGGGTTTTATATCATTGATAGTTCGGTTTGGAAGGACATTTCATCCTTTATCATCATACATAAGTAGTTTCTTTAGTCTCATTATGATACATGTTACATAATATATACTATTACATGTTAAATTATTGAATTTATGTGTGACAGGTGACGCTTATATATAAAGAGATACTTAAATTATTTTACTAGAGAAATTGGCATTTTAGGTTTATAGGATTTGATTATTTTTATGGAATTTTTGATCTATAGATGGTTTATACTATTTTCTATTTTGAACCATTACTAAATTGGTATATCATTAAAAATGGTAATTAGTTAACCACAGATTCATTTATACCTTTTATTCAAGTTTTCAGACCATAGATTTCCAAGAACATCCTTGGGGTAGTGATGATATGGTTTGAGAAAAATTCCGGTATTTAATAGTGGTTGTTAGAAGTTGTATCAATGCAATGTTTGGGTTTTCAGTGATTTTACTTTTATTGAGAAGAGATAAGTGTATTAAAACATGGGATGTAACTTTTAAAAATTCTTGATTAAGGTTATGTAATCCTGGATTTCTGGGACAGGTACAATAGGAATGAGAGAATATTTTCCTTATATTAGGAAGAAGACATGATGGATCATGATTAAGATCATTTATCTTATCTTGGAAGATAGTTTTTTATTTGTCATGCATCATTTATATAGTGGAACTTAGGGACATTTATATTAATTTTCTTATGACTTAAAAAATTATAAGTACTATAATTAATTATAATAAAAAGATAGAGTAATCATTTATTTTCCAATTACCTAATTATTGGTGATCTTACAAAGTATAATAAATCATATCTATATTTATAATGTTATTAATGACATAAATTCAATTATACATGATATACTCTTATTGATGACATATTATTTTCATAGAAATAATTTTCTTTAAATGATATATGTTTTTCTTGGTGATTTAATGATTCAAAAGTTTACTTTACACATATTATTACACCTATATAAATTTTTTCTTTCTCAAAGTTGACATTATTTATGTAAACATATTTAATTTAAAAAAATGGTCTTAACATTGGAATGTTCCATAGAAAAGAAAATTAGTTTTAATAAAACAGAATGTTTAGGTAAATTTTATTTTATATATTAATATTATGAAATATAACAGAATTATCGGTATTTAAAAATGGATGGTATCTGATTTATAAATTAAAATAAATTTTATTTTCGATATGTATCATCAGTATTGAGTTTGTTATAGGTATTTTTTTCAACACTAGCATGATTTAGATAAGTGTTATTTTAAACCTAGTTTTGTTATTGAGTAACTAAATATATAATTTCAATGTATCCCAAGGGAGTTAGATAAAGCCTATAAATTTCATTAAGGAAATATATATAGGAATAATATATTGTGCTTAGGGTGATTGTAATGATGTGTAGAAATTTAAGAACTCCATGTTATTGATGGGGTTATTTATGAGTGTTAGCTTTAGACCAATATGATAAATCCTCTTATAATCTGATAAATTTTTATTGAATGCCTATACAAAAATGTGATATTAATTGGGTAGGTAAAACATGTAAAATAGAAAGATGTGATTAGCTAAGATTAACACATAGGCTAGGTAACAATTGTTAACTACGGAATAATTTGTTCATATATTCTAGGTTGTGACTATATGATTAGATTTTGATAAAGGATTCCTTATTTTTCTTTAATCCCATATAGATGGGAAACATATAAAACTAGTCTCATTATGTGGAGTTATATATTTTTATAGGTAGTGGTTTTATAATAGACAAAAAATCACATTTCCTTGATTAATTATCATGTAATATCATAACCATGTAATCATGATCACAACACATGAACATAGGTTCTTATCAATTGATATTAAACATAGAATAATAATTACTTTGGGAATGTGATAAATGGAAAATCATATGATGTGGAGAATAACATATATTTTATTATAATGAAATCATTAGTAAAAGTAATGTAGGGGGAATATCGTGGTGGGAGTTGGAAGTAGATACATATTGGTGACAATTGATATTTCACATTTGATTTGGTAAACAATCTTGTGAGACATACCTAGTGAGTGGAAGAAAGAGAAATTGAGTAATGGGTGGTATAATTTAGTAGGACTCAGATCGCATGAAAATAACCATGTTTAATTATATGAATGGTCTACTATAAAATTATATATTAAGATAAATTTTGTATTTAAGAATTATGCAAGGATGAGATCATTATCATTTAATTCTCAAGGAATTTCATTGTGTTCAGTATTGACTTGTTTAGATTTAAGAGTCTGTTTTATGTGTATATTTTAATAATAAATTAACATTTTAACTGATGGAGTGGATAATTAATATCCTTTTATGGTCTATCTCGCGATCCTATTCAAAAGTGTATGTTATTAAGTGATGGTTAATTGTTAGAATATTTTTTGAAACATCCCTAATAAGAAATAAGCTATCTTAAATTGATAGAAAACCTTATATTTGATTAATATAAGGAATTTGGAGTGTATTATTTTTAACAAGATTATTTCATCATGGATTATTAATGAAGGACTAAATTGTTGCATACAGGTTATGGAAATTGGTGGACTTGGGGAGAACTCATTTGATAAATTATTAGGTAATTCATTTTATTTGTTATCAATGTCAATGTGATAGGTTTCCTAGGATGCAAATTATTCATTAGATTACTACAGAGTGGTCGGTTTAATAATTTTGGTTTTCAAAAATGTGTTCTTTAATGGAACTAACAGTTTTATATGAAATTGTTTCATGAAAATAGATGGTTTGATGTTATATTTGGATCAAATGTATTTATCAATTTTTTATTGTGTTTTATAGTGTTTATCAGGAATCTGAATCAATATAGTTGGGATATTATAATGACTAACACCATTATAATTTTCATTTAAGATGTCTTGGAATATAATTATATGGAATTATAACTTCTGTAATTTTATATTTTCTAATATTAATATAGGGTGACATTTTGGGGTGTGTTTTAATTCTAAAAGTGTTTTGGGAGGTAGGAAATATTCCCTGAAGCAACATGGAATGATTTTTTGGTTTTTTGTATTTAAATCCATTTAAAATATGTATTTTATTTCCATTAAAATCTGATTTGTATCCCATCGGCAATATGGTGGTTTCCAAGAATGACACTTACTCCTCCACCAAAAAATGTTTATGGGAATCCAAAACTCCATTGTGCTCACCAGACATTGAGAGTGACCCATCAGAATTCTGATAGGATCATGAATTTTTTATATTTTCTATAAATTTAAGATTTTTGTAAAGGAAAACCAAACCCATACCTCACAATTTATAGATCTAAACCACCATGGGAGTTAATTTTTTTTATCTAGCCTCATTGTTCTCCCCCATCAAAATTCTCATAATCTTACCTGATAAAAAATAAATCTAAAACAACATTGTTTATAAGGTGATTAAATCAATTTGTATCCAATATATTTCTATATCTCATGTTTTATTCACTTAATTTCACTAAATACCTTAATTTTTTTTTAATAAAATTCATTTATTTTGGGTACATGAAGACGAATTGAATAGCGATTTTTAGAGATCATGATTCTAGTATACCATGGTTGGTGGTCCCTATAATTTATCCCATATTATACATGTTTCAATGAATTTAATGAGGGAGATATATGGTATGTGGGTTCAATTGAATTTTTACTAGGTTATTATTGTCAATTTCTATGTAACTATGAGTGATTCTTTATAGTACATTGAACAACCCCCCACATGTGCAATGCTTTAAGGGTGTTTACAAGTGATTAATTTAATTGATGGGAAATAAATAAATAAAATGAGAACCCTAATATGGTTTTGGGCTTTCAGTTTTGGTTTATATATATTTTATACCGTTGAAATGATACCCCATGATTCCAATTATTCCATGATTTCCTATGGTTAATGAGAAAGGATGAGTTTTGTATATATAATTAAAGTGAACTCATTAGATAAAAAACATTTTACTTAGATCAATATGGCTATAATGTTATATTTTATTCCATTTTCCCCTTATTTGGGAACATTGAGAGGATATGTGGGTACAAAATAACTAGAAATTTAATTTCACTATGTTATAGGTTTATCATTAAAAGTGAGAAGGGGGTATATTCTTTGATACAATCAATGAGGCGACTTATGAATAGTTTTCTAGATATTAAAAATATCTATTGAATTATATGGTATAGTTTTCAAATCATTATCATAATTTTTTTAATTTCTTTTATAGGGTACCCATCATAATTTCTTCAATGGTGATTTTTATTGTGGTTATTGAATGATGATCGTTGAAGTTGATGTGATCATTTCTCTCCTTAAGAAAGCTCGTCAGTGTACTTATGTGTATAGAATAATGGTATTTTGAATTAAATATTAAGTAAATTAATTTTTTTTAAATATAATATGGTTAAATATTTGTTTCCATATGTTTATTCAACTAATTATTTGATAAGTGAAGGATATCTTCAATAATTTTGTCTACAAAAAGAATGTGTTTTGGCTATATCATATAGTACACGATGAATATGTTATATGGTATGAAATTGGGATTTAATTATAATAACTAGTATGATATATAATTTATTATATGATCTTGTTACATATGATGTGTAATGTAATATATTAATGTTTGATAAACCCTTCAAGTATGTGATCACTATACAATGAATTTCATGTGTTAAAACATAAGGTGATGGATTTATTTATAGGTCAATGAATCTTTCATAAACCAATATGTTACTCAAACATTAGATAACAACCAATTAAAATTATTTCAAGGATCTATAGTTCTAGGGGAATATATACATATAGGCATCTACCATTAAAACATCAAGTTTGACTGTGACTAAACTCCTGTTCAATCCATCACCACCACAAATATCTCCCTTATTCAGAAATTTATTTTATGATAACATGAATATAAGTGGTTTTAGAAGAATAAAACTAATATTATGAGTTTCTCACATCATTTAGTGGACACAACATTGAATAGGGATTCCTCTAGCTTCCTCTTTTGTTCTTTTTTTAAAGCATCTAATAAGAGACAATAACAATGGTGATGTTCAATGGTGTTATGTAGACATATCTTATTATCCATTTATATATATATATGGTATCATATTCATTTTTTATAACTTATGTTTGGGTTTCATGTTGTTTTCACTTCCTATATTATGTGTTTATATATCTTCATAACCGCATCTATGATTACAAATCAAAACCATTTTGATTGATTTTTTAAATAATGTTAAGAAATAAAAAAAATACATATTATATGCATGTCATATAGCCTATCATAGAATGATACTAAGTTAAAAACCTTGGATTTTCTTATGAAATAATGTACTACCCAGGGATTATTCAATTATTAAAGTATTGAATGTTACTGTTTCATGAGATTAAATTAGATCATTGTATTACAATTACGATATTGGTTATATTGTATAAGCTTGTTCCCAAGAACAAATGGATTTATTCTATTTAGGATATGTTATGTGAAACTAATACTTTACATTTCCACAAAATCTATCCAAAAATAGATATCCCAAAAAAGAACTTCTCATAGCATGTGAGCATTTGGATCACTAAATTAAATTTAACAGAGGCCCTATGATGAAGTGTTTAAGATTTTTTGGTGAAACATTGTGCACAAATCCACAAAATTCCATATTTGGGTAAATTGAAGTCATCATCTAACTCAATGAAATATCATGATAACATGAATTAAACAATGTTCACTATTCAAGGTGTGTGTTTATAAGATTGAAATCTCTGCTTAAAACCTTTACGCCCACAATGAGGTGTCAAATGCTAATCATCCACCATGTCCAATCAAACTGGACATAAAAGGTGCACACAAGTGGTACATTATATGAGAAATAATTCCAATCACATGAATTGTCCTTATAGACCTAATGCTACATCAAAATGTCATTATTTTCTCTCCCCTTATGCATAACATGGTATGGTGGTGTGGAAGTAATCATCACAGTATATAATGTTATGGGTCATCGGTAAAGGCCCCTATATATATATATATAATAAAGTGCACCCCCACCCCCTCTTCAAGGATATATTACAAAATAAAAAACATTACATTGTTATGAAGAAAAATAGTCTTCTCAGATATCATGATTGAATGGAAACCAAAAAGTGTAAGATCAGTAATTAATGGTTTATTAGGGGTCCTCCATTGAGTGGGACCATAGATTCTTACCCCACACCCAAATTCGTTCATCATATGGTACGTTCATTCAAAATACCCCTCTGGCACACTCCCCTGGCCTTTTTTAAACCTAATCTTGCGACATTTCCTTTTGGCTGAAACTCTCCAATATTCGGTGAACCTAGTATTTTAAGCTCAGTGGATTGTTTCATTGTCAAAAAACCATGTTCAAGCCCCTCTTACATGCAACCCTCATCCCTTGTCCATGTATCTTGCATGCAATCCACCCGGAATTCACACAATGATTTCTTGGTCCCTCAGGATATGTCATATATTCCCCTAGTGCATGAATTTCCCTACCTATTGCTTTTCAGCATAGTTAAGCTATTATCCCATGTTTTCCCATCATAGTGATACTAACATGGACCTTGTTACTGGCCAATCCTATACAATGTTCCAGCCTAGCATTGGTGAAACCATCACCATTTCCAATGGTTGTCGAGTGATGGTTATTATAATCCCAAGGGGTCATGTGTGAGAACCCCAAATTCAAGATTCATGGCGTAAAACATTCTAGAACCAAATTCCTTAAAACAAGATATAAAACTGTGATCTATCCCTATGTGGAAACACAGGATGACCCCATATATCAGTGATACATAAAGATATCATCATCACAAGGAATAATATCCTTGACATAGTCTCTGAGAGGGGAAGCAATTTTGGAGACTTCCCAGCTCTTCTAATCTCAATCCTTCATCCCTCTCCCATTGTGATTTTTATCAACAAGTACCTCGGGCAGTTTCCAGGTATAAACCCCTCACACCATTGGTAGGATTATCTATGTATGACTGACATGGATTGAGATCTTACTTAAATGGAATTAGACCCTACACATATATACATACATCCTCTACAAGTTGATTCGATGAGTATGACTGGAATCACCTCTCTTCGCCACATTTTTTCAAAACTGTTGTGGGGTCATCCAAATCTTCTTGTTTTCACACAGAACATAACACATATAGGGTTAGAAGATTATAGTGGAAATAGAATAGATCCGTATGCATTTCATGGGAATCCCTCCCAGAGTAGTCCCTAGTATTCATCAAACCACTTAGGCAACATCCATGTTTAATATCCAACAAAATGGGCATCCCACCTAGAGAAACCCAGCACCATATTATCCATTTTCTTGGGCCTCTGGCTCTACTGTATTCCCCAACACCCCTTCATGAGGATTGGGTCATTTGATTCCAAATCACTTGAGATACATAGAAATCTTATTTGATGTCCAACCCTAGAAACCCAAAACATCATCAATTCCATTGATTACATCCACATCACCAATAATCTATCATTATTTTACTCGGTTTGTTACATGAATTTAAAATCAATCCACCTATATGGGTCATTCCTAAACATAGAACCATCTGCATCATCATTGCTCATAGTAGTACCTAGGTAGCACACATGAATAATTCCTACACAATCCATCGAAAACATTGGTTTTGATCCATTTATCCTAAACATGTTAAGTGGTACACCTCTTTGAGGATCAATCCCGACCAAAAATAACATATGGTGTCCCCCTCCACGGGGTATACCTCTCCGGTCCACCTCTACCTATGCATGTATCAAACTTAATGGTGTGAAATATTTCCATTATGAGGTAGACCTCTCAAATTATACCTTCATAAGGCTTATGATCCATTCAAAAGTAAAATTTCTGGGTATTCCCTCTAGGTTTAGACTCCTATGACCTGCCACCATAAAGAATTCTGATCAATCTCATTCATTCCCCATAGAACACTAACATTCTAACCCTAATGTGATACCTCGTATTGAACATGAGATACATTTGAAAAACTTCCAAAGATATTCCATTTGAATTAGATACCTCTTTACCAACGTGGTATTCCATGGGTTCATCCTCGATATGCCCCCATGAATTTCCCTCTTATGAAGAATAATACAGGTGACCAAAGTTCCAACATCCAGAAATATAGGTGATTCCCAACAAGAATACTCTCCTAACCAATGATTTTTGACCTGTTTAGATTCCATGAAATGTCTCGAAAAAATCACTTTATCTAACTAGAATCCAAAAAATGATGTCATTAGGAATGAGTTTCATGATTATGTCTTAATCAATATTGGAGACATGAAGTTTGATAACAATTCTATGGAGGTATCCAAGGAATGTGAAATCGTCATCCCATCATCCTGTTTAAATCGCGGAGTATACATATTCATTTAATGTGGTGTATGTTTCCCAACTTTTTAATGATTGATTGAAGGGTAAAAATATAATCCAACACATACAACCAAGTACGTATAAGCGATGTGGCATGTTTAAAGTGACTGAAACAGAAATTGTAAACCCTATATGAAACTCCACTCATATAAATGGGGACTAATATCATTCAAGAAATCAGTATATTATCATGTCACTAAATTCTAATATCTGGTTCCAGGTCCCATCAATCAAATTATGGGTCTATTGCAGAACACACTAGAAATTAATCATTAAGGATTCTGATCTATGACATCATTAGTGTGGATATCTCTCTAAAACCATTGAATATTAAATGATGTAGGGGAATTGGGAATTTTTTCCTAGAATCAATAATTAGAGCTAAAACATATTTCTTTATAGGACCCATGAAACATGTAACCAATAACCTAATTCCCTCTGTCACTAGGGCATGAGAATTTTCAATGCAGAAATCCTTTATATCCTGACCTCTTCTATGGTTTCCACTACCCCATTATCTACCAAGAGACTACACCCCATATCATCCTTGTAAATCCTTCATAGGTGGGTTATCAATGCCACCATTTGAATGTATGATTGGGAGGGGTAACTCTCGTGATTTATATTGTTATCAATGACCTAGAGGGTTCATCTCCTTGTCAATACTACCACCCCAAGGCCACGCATGGCACTACTTCTCCCCTATATCACAACAACCTTCCTCAAGAGCCTCTCCCAATTGAAATATTATTGCTCGATCCCCTATGATGAGGAGTTAGGAGAAGTCAAGGACACCTAAGCTATCACTACTTCCCATCATCTTCCAAGGATGGATCCCATGAGGCCCCATATATTGCACTAAGGGCCAGTCCCTTAGCCTGAGAGTTGGTGAACTACACCCCTGATCCACCCACCCTAGTTCGGATGACATGATTAAAATTATGGGGCAATCCTCAGGAGGATTGTTGTCCGGGAGCATCATATTCCATATCTCTATTGGATCCATCCACCATAGAAATAGTCCATCATATCCCTACAACAACAGAGGTGGAAATAATCGATGCCCAGTCATAATAGAGACCTTAGACACCCCACTTGAAAGCTATATTGACTCGTTCAATCATCGTTACAACCATAATTCATTAGGATATGACACCAAATGATGATATTTCTTCTGGAGGCCCTCCTTATACTATTTATAGTATGATTGGAGGTCTTTAATGATCATTCCCTTATTATGGAGGTCCTCCCAATGATCATAAAATTGATCAAATATGATTTTCTCCTTACTTCATCGAAATCTAGTACAAAGGTCCTATTTAGTACTATGGTTCCTGACATAGTGTCCCTCCTAGTATCTTGGGTTCTCAATGTGAAGGTCTTACATTCACCATTACTATCTAAAGTAGAATTCATACCTACCCCTGCATTGATTCCATCAAGGGTCCTCACCATTTCATCGAAAACAAGTATAGATGCCTTCCACGTACAACCATTGACCAACACAAGGGTCCTTCCTATAAAATATTTATCCATCATGGAGTCCCTCCCCATGATTCCACAATCTCAATAAGAGTTCATCCCCCCTCCTTCATCAATTTAGTTAGAGGTCTCCCCACTTCCAAAAATACTATAATATATGCCCACCTCATATAACCACTATCTGAAAATGAGGTACTCCGGATGTAGTAGCTATCCAACATGGTGGCCCTCCCCATTTTTTCACCAGCTCTAGTGGAGGTCCTCCCCAACCCAACATCAATTTAAGAGGAGTTCATTTCAACTTCATTAATAACCAGTACAGAGTACCTCCCTATTCTATTGCCATTAGCAATCATGGAGTTTCTACCCACATTCCCGATGGCCAATGTAGTGGTCCTTCAAACTACATCAACATCTGTAGTGGAGGTCCTCCCCATTATTATGTAAAACTATGTGAAGATCCTCCTTGCTCCATAAAAAATAGACAGATGGTCTTCTCGGTGCTGAGGAACCACCCTACCATGAATAAATATCCTAATAAATAAGGGTGAATTTCCAATACCAAAGGAAAAATTATGGGAAGTTCCTAGTGATTTTAAATCACATTATATTCATAGATTATAAATCCTAATGCAATTCATTTAGGGATCAATAACCTTAGTTGACTGCATCATTGATTTGGGAGGGTCCCCAGAATGTGAGATTCATCATCCATGAAATTGAGATCCAAAAAATACCTAAATCCCAATGAATGTACATATAAGAGGAAGAATATTTCTCTCCATTTCTCAGTATTACAATGAAGTCCCATCTTTCATCTATAGATTCATTATCTAACTCAACTCGAGATCACCGAGAGTTATTCTAGGATTGGTAGTAAAAGAACATCTGGTAAACTTGCAAATTACTATGGATACCCTTGCAAATGAGGTAGTGATAAGTATCGGGTCCTATAGGGACATGATAATGTGGTTGGTCCCACATCTAAGAGACAACCCAGTGTTCAATGATCAATCTTCTTGCATAGTGGATTATCCACTATCCATTCCACCTCCACAGTGATCCACATCAAAGTTTCTGATAATATTTTAGACAAAACTGATCAAAACATGAGCCATCCAAGTGAAGGAAACCCTCTTCCAATCATGTAATCCTATGAGATACTCTAGTGGTTGATCATTTATCAATGGTATTTTCTCCAGATGAAAATAATGGCATTAGCATTCCAAATTCTATAACCAATGATGAGGTCATTCAATTTCACAAAGCCATATGGGAAATATTTTTTATCTCCCTGATCATTAGTTAGAATACACAAACATTCAAAATCATTTTGATGATAATTTTCATTAGTGTTGCATGGTTGAGATTGCAACACACCTATTTCCTCATAACCCTATGTCACTCAGATACCACTGTAGCCTATGATGAATATGTTTTCATTTGATTGCGGTGCTCCATAAATTTATTGTAGCGGCATCACCAAATGTAAAAAATATGGGTTTGGGACAGTAAATTCAAATCAATTTCACTCCCATATTATTACATTAGGACTAACCTAGTAAAATTTAGTACATGCCTCTTGAAACCGTCATAATGAACATGGTTATCTATTAAAAAATTAGATATTGGGGCCCTGAAATGAGATTTTTTAGAAAAAGTCCCTACTGGGACAATGTAGTATTATGTGGACCTCTAAACGTGCATCCTCACTCGCCATTAAATGAAGGAACATGGTCTCGCAAAACTATCTACATCATTTCTCATCAGTTGGGATACCAATAAGAGAAAAGTGAAAATACAAACTGCAAAGCCCTCTAAAACATCCAATATTAGGCATAAAATATAATTTTATCCCTTTACGGTAACCTGAAGCAATATATTTCAGAACAAAATAGGCTTATTGATGTTCTCCTAGGTGATAGGTTCCCGGATTATGGTGCTCCTTAGTAGAATCATGTACCCCAACACAAGGGAAGTAGGGGTAGTTGGGGCAGGCACATTTTTTGCTCATCCATTTTCTCTTAACTGAACATATCAATCTCGGGCATCTGAAAATGATGGAGATGTGATTTTTTGGTAAGTTTAAATGGTAAAAATCACTAAATCCACCAGATAAGTGTGATAACCCTCCTCTGTAACAATATCAAGCTGCTCTATCATCTAAAACAAAAAAAATTATATGAGCCACTAATCCTTCTTATCATGTTGATGAGAATTTAAATGCATTAATGGATAGGAATCTACATAAATATTAAAACTTCTTCAAATAATGTTTTATATCAACTTTCACCACTCTCCTTGAAGCCCTCGAGACATGACAGGTGGAAATTCCACCTGATGAAATTTCATATCCATTATACAAGGATGATATGTGTGCACCCCCTAGATTTCATGAATCCTACCTTGATTCATTCAATTGAATGGGTGAGCCTCTTTTTTCATATAACCCACATTATTCAATGTGTTGACCATTTTTGTGAATTGAAAAGCAACAAGAGTCCGGTAAACTCATTTTTTTTTATAGGCATTATAAGGATCTATCTGTTTCTTGTATATTCAGGTACATGTATAGTCAATTACTGGCTGGGATGACCTATATAGGATGTTTATCTACCCGTTGTATTCCACCAAATGTAATAGAATTATATTTAACCTCTTCAATTGCATGAAACTTCCATATGAGTGTGTCATAGACATTATCTTCCAATGGAAGGGCCACACTTATTCACTTGACATGCTACCTCCGGAAGACAATATGCCAAAGATGTGCATGTGGTATTTCAAAAAGGAGCTAATACTTTACCTTATTACTTAGAACTTCCCATGTTGATTCAAGGATTTCAATGAAATGTACCGGCTCTTAGTGGAAGCATTTTAGCTGAAAAAATAGGCACATCTACTTCCACTCCTCGATCCTTAAAAAAGAACCTTCAAAGAAGATACCACCTTTTTAGTATGATTAGATACCATATAGTCATTATAAATGTTATCGATACATCCTATCCTAGTAGAACCTCAAAAATCAAATCCATATTGTGTGAAATAACTATAGGTTCAGCCTCACCTAGTGAAATACATTTAGGCACTACCCTTCCTAGAACCACCACCAATATGGGACAATGTGGCTCAATAACTTGTGGGTATCAAGATTCTCATCTAGGCCCATACCATAGATCTCCCATCACATAAATGAGAAGCTGAATCTACTCCTTTATTTATGCATATGTTCCTAATTATTTTTACAGTTCCATATAATAGGGGCTCCAAGAAGTACTGTAGTGTGGGAAGCTACATAACATTGAACACACTAATCACCATGACCACTTCCCTTACCATAAATTCATTGGAAATATAATCATGACATTTTATGGGGTCAATTATTGACTCTATGACCAGGGTGACCCTGATGTAGTCCTATAGGGATTTCTCCCATCACATGAGATGTGCATCACTACTGAGCTCAATAGTGTAAATGAAGGATTCAGGAATGACTATAGGTTTCCCACCATGAGAATAAAAAAATATGATGACATGTAGGATCGTGGAGCAGTTGATCATTCCCACTGTTATATGTGTGCCTTCATAGACCGACATTATCTTGCTAGAGTTTTCACTTCTTCCCCAGATGATGTTTTGGAATCTACAAAGAGTCCTTCAACATCTCAAAAAATTTGGTGTTAGTGGAATGGTTGAAATAAAATACACCATCATCACAGAATCCGTCCCCCACTCATAGATATTTCATTCCTCTTGATATAGTAATCTCTAATGGGGTTTATCCCGCATTGGAAGAATCCTTTTACGATGATCAAGAGTATATATCCTAGAATACAATTGAGTAGGTGGATACCTATATAATACCCAAGGATGATGAGTATCAAAAAATAATTCTAAATATCTCTAGTTGATGTCACCATCAAAGGACTTGAGATCATGCGAATCATCAGAATATAGGGTTGGTGTTTCAAGCCATGCCATGCATGGTTCTAAGACCAGATGAAAAGTTCTGTGTAGAGCATAGCACAAAAATTTCTTTCATCCTTTTTTTTCAGATTTACTACCACATTAGGTCCTACTACTTTCCTAGGAAGAAAAACTTGGACCACATTTTGATCTCCTGCAATCATTTTTGATAGAGAACTAGTCAGCTGTAAATTAGTTTGTAACGAATCTGGGTGGGTTTTCTAATATGGAATAGTAAATTTTGAGCACCATCCAAAATCATTCGATTGAGTCGTCAGTATCCATCGTGCCACTTACCAAAGGGAACCCCCAGTGGGTATAAATGTGAATATGGCATGAAATAATGATGTTTTGAAGCACATGTCTATAATTATTTTGAATCTCTCATTCCTCGAGGCCCTCTTGCAGTCACAAGTGTTTCATAAAACCCTCATTGAACCCTGAAAATCCCCTTCTCATTTAAAAAGATGTTATAATCATATATATCTTTTATGATATGTAAGTAGAATGAGGTCATTTTCAAGACATCATCTAATTATCTAGATAATATTAGGGTTATATCATGCTAGGGAACATCCACACTTTGTACATCACTATCCAGTTCAATGAAAAGCATGTCCATCACTTTTAGTTGAACAGTGTTCTGGGATCAATATCATACCATCTTAGATTATCTGAAAGTTGGGATAGACTAAAGTAGATATGAGTTACTATGACATGAAACATTCAAGGTTATGATAAGACATTGAAAATAATTTGTGAATGAATCCATTTGATGAATCATGTTTGTTGTTTGGTAGCAAACACTAAATTCAGGGTTGTCTCATAAGATACCGCCTACAATATTCTAATGGGTAGGACCTTGAAATATATTAATGCGAAATTTCCCTACTTGTATCAAAAATTCCCCAATTAGTCCCTTGGAAGTAGAGTAGGAATTTTCTAAGGTGATTCGTCTCCCCTTGAATCTTTTGGATCATGGTATACACATGAAGGATATTACCATAGTAAGGGGAAACATGTTCTGAACAATGAGGTCAAGCACATGAACATTATGCATGACCCGTGTATAGATATGGATGATGATTTTATCCTCCTAATTCATCATTTAGAGGCCATGATGATAGACAAGCGTCATTGCTTCACCATTTCTATGATGAATGGGTGATGTGTCTCTATGTACAATAATCTTTGAATGATTACCTCATAATCCTATATAGTTAATGATCGGGTGATCCCAGAAATCCCTACCCCTATGAGGTACCAATATGTTCTCCCAATGGATTCCATTTATTGGAACCTGAATATTTTATGTAGAGTTGGGTTGATTCCTTAAAAACCCACTCTAAATAACTACTTTGATATCAAGCATGGACTCCGCAGTCGATGCCGTGATGGAATCTGGTAGACAACTTCAATCTCCATAGTTTCTGAGGAGGAGGGATCCCTGAATATGGATTTTTTATTATCCAATGTCTGAACTTGTGTACCTAGAGAATCATTTTTCTATGATAAATCAACTAATAATAACATTTCCTTATATAATGAATAGGATTTGAAAGATTCCCCTACGTCATTTGATGAGGGAATATCCACCACCATCAATGAGTTGGTTGAAGTGAATCTTGAAGTTGAGACAGATATGAGTCAAATATTGATCAGTGTATCCATGCATGTAGAGGAACAACAAAATAATATGGATTTTCTGATGAAGTATCAGGATGTGTTTTTATTGATTTTTGAAAAGATTCCATGACTAGATCCTTAGGTTTTTCCACCATATTGTCCTCCCAGTAATTCATCATGAGTTAAAATAGCCTCCATTGAAAATTATTCCTTCTCATGGTGTTATGAATGAGGATGATGTTAATAATATCTTAAAATAAAACTTCTAAAAGGAGGTTAAATACAACAAATGGGTAGTCCACATCTGTACATTTAGGAAGAAGAACAGATATATCATAGATTTTATCTACATACAAGACCACAAATGTCATTTTCGGAATGATTAGTTCCCCTTCCAGTGTCATAGCTATTGAATAAATCCAAATTTGGGTTCTAGAATCTCTATTTTATAGTTGAATAATTCATATAAAACCCGATCTATATGGGCCCTAAGGATGAGAATAACACCTCTTTCAGGGAATCGCAAGGGAACAATCATTTTCATGCAATTCCATTCAGTTTGCTGAATACTAGAGACACCTATCAGCAATCCATGAACTGCATAATTAAATAGATAATCTACATTCTAGTGGAATGATACATGTATGATTTTTTAGTAAATTTCCTCCAACATTAGGACTCTATTAGTGTTCTTGATAAATTTTTTAGTTTCCTCCATTACTGGAACATAAAGTTAAACCCTTTGAATTGTGCCTTCAAGGTTACCTCTGGGAAATTAATTAGCACTTTCAAAAGGTACAATGGAATCAAAATCAACCAATAAAAATCAATTCCACTGGCTAGATGCCTCCTCCTTGCAACCTCAGAGAACTCTGAGGTATTTAAGGATACTTACTTTACAAACAAAGATTCATTGTGAATTTGGACAGAAAGTTTAACACCTTTTCTAGTCTCAAGATAAAATTCATCACTTATCAGAGGGATGACTAGTTCTAGGCCGCATTTTAATAAATAAATAAATACCTACTATAGCCTTCGGTTCTGATGTCACACATATTTGGGAAGTTGTTCGTCCATTATGTAAATGCCATGCAATTATCCATTAGTTCACTACTTCTTCGGAAGAACAATGATGAGACCAAGGAAAATTTATATTATCATAATCGAATGACCCCCAAATCAATGACTATATACTCTCCTATCATGTATATATTCCTTTGGATTTTTTTCATATCACACAAGTTATGGAACTACCTTAAACTTCATAAGATACAGTTGGTATGCTAAATTGACATGATAATGTATATCTGGAACCACCCCATGTTGATAGGGAGACTAGTGTGATGGGTGGTGAACCTTAAATAGTTAAACATTAGGATTCTAAATATAAATTTATCAAGGGTTAGGCATCATAATTCATCATGGATGCCTATTAAACCATATAATTGGAGTATTATAATGAAATTTTCCCATACGAGTCTGTCCTTTCAGTAGACCAAGATATTTCGTAGAGGAATATGTATTTAGATGGATCCTCCTAGAGAAAAATCATTATAAGAATCATGGATCCCAAGCTCAATAGATAATGATTATGTATTGTATTCATTTCCAGGAATAGTTCCTTCTTCCCTATTAATTTCTGATGTAAGAGGTTTTTACCAACAAGAAAGTGTAGTATCATTCCCTCTTTATTGGCCTTGATCTATCACTATAGATTGAGTCTCCAAACTTTCATATGTTCGGAGACACTGATTAAATATTAAATCCTATCAATAGTAACATCATCATCAGGAATCTAGAGATCATTACCTTGCTTGAGCCCACTCTTCAGTTGATAGACAAGATCCCTTGTCATCCTGAGGTGACTCGTGTCCCCATGTCACAGGATGGCTGAGCTGATTCTCTCTTTAGCTAAGTTAAATCTCTTGCAGATCCTAAATAAGATGATCAATTCATTCACATAATGCACTAAAGGGTTATATCTCAAATACTTCTACATGATGAGGAATTTGAGTAGGAAAACCACCAAAATATCGGTTCTTCCACATTAGAATGTCTAGATCCCTTGATAGTGGAATTATCCTCCAACATGGAAACTGCTCTCATTTAGAATCTCCAATGTAGTGTTCTACCACAAGAAAGAGCTGAACTTGTGGGAATATATTGGAGCACAACATAGTTCACCCACCAGATTTGTACATACCTCGAACATAATCCTTACAAATGTGGGTATGAAGAAATCATCCTACATTGTGCCTAGAGAGGCAACATCCCCTAGGTTATGTTGGATGTTAATCCCAAGTTTCATAGTCCTAATTTGGAAATATTGAATCACTAAAACTATATAAAAAGAATGGGAATCATCTGGACCTCCATGCTCCATGACTATATCATGTTCTCTACGAGGTGTCACACATGTCTTATCTATTCCAACTTTTTGAATCAACCACTATAACACCTACATAATACCAATTGATCATGAACTATTTTAGTATACGTACCTGAAATTGTGGGACCATATTTACCAGCAACTGATTACCAGTGTAGGTTTATTCTGACCATTTTTTAATTTACCTCTAAATGGGAAAAACAAATTCCCCTCACCAAAGTTAAGGCCCGATCAGAAGTATAATTCTTCGTCTACAAAATAATTCATCGATTGGAGTCCCTCCCTCAATTATCCTAGAAAATATCCCCTTCTTCTAGGCAATTGAGATGATGAATTTATACACCATGTACAACATCATGTCAAACAAAAATTCTTTCTACAACACACAGATGAGTGGACATATCAATGAATTCGATAAAAAACTCTTATAACTTTTATATGAGATGGTGGGGCAGAAAAATAAATGTTACCCAGAAAATATCCCTAATTCCCCATGGGATTATAAAAAATGACTTATAATTCTACAAAAATGACTCCATGTTCTTTAGTTAAAGGAATAATGATAGTCTTTCCCATCATGATTCAGTTATCATCACTCTACACAAAAGCATATGATCAGTAGATGTCATAAAAGAAAAATGAGGCCCATCTTGATGTACTACCAGACCTCGAAGAGAATATTCTCTAAGCCATGATTAATCTAGAGAGGAAACCAAACAATATTTCCATTTAATTCAACAAAAAAGGATCATATAAACTCTTTACTTTAAGGGGATACATTATTGGATCTTTGAATGATAATATTATTATGTTTGAATCTACAAAAGTATAATACCAAGTGTTGAGGACCGTACATTGATCACAATGTCCATCCTAATCGTACATAGTATTTGGTCCCCATTAATGGGGATTGTGTCATTCCTCCAACAAAAGGGATGTTCCATAATCATTACTTCATATACTGATCATCAAAATCCCAAGAAGAAAATGATAAACATGGTGGCCACAGCTAAACATCATGAAATTAAATTATGTTCGGGTTTCATTTATAAATTCATCACGTATCAAATCCTCCATTATCCCTCCTTCATGCCGGGTTGTTCCTGTTGCACTACACATGTCCCATTTTTTTTGATACCCCCTCCCTTATAATCAAATTGTTATGAATTTAAACTACATATCCATAGTCTATGCATCAAAAATTTAAATTGCATTCAAGATATTCTCTGAAATGTGTTGTGTGGTGCAAGGTATCGTCTGGCCTCATTCACATGATGTTCTTCATGATACATCACAACATATATCCTATTTTATAAGCCTCATCCCATGGTTTGAACTTTAAGACCTTAAACAATGTGTAGATGTTCTAGGAAACAAGACCCTAAATTATTTGTATTTTGTCCAATAATTATAATATTAAACAATTTTCAAACCCTACCATCTGAGCTTCATTACTTTAATATACAGAGCATCAGTGTCCAATTCATGTGAAGTTAAATTGTGTGTATGGTCTAAGGTCTACGACCATTAACATGAAGTTAAATTCCAGAAATCATGACTATAAACTATGTACATGCAATATTTTGAGGTGTATAGAATAGTGTTGGCCTCAATGGTCTTCATTAAAATTGTGTTATAGAATATGTGTCATATAAATTCCTCTTGTAGTACCTCTCCCACAACATCCTAGCTATATTATGAAAAAAATCACAATAACTAGCTTCCCTTTTCCACGACGTTATGTTTCACAAAATGGTCCAATCACATGAACATAAATTGCAGCATCATTTTCCTAGACACATGATGATAAAATACACATCATACACTTTAGAGTCATATGAATTTAAACTATGTAACAATTATCCTCTTTGTTGAATGATAAAAAATAGTGCAGTATCATGATTCCTTCTCCATCTAGGACATCGCTTCCAAAAACATTCATCTACCATTCCATATTTCATGAAAACTATATGGCTTGATTCATATGTACACAGGATACATAGTAATGCCTGTATTTTATATCCTTGTCAATCCACTCCAAAAACATGATAAAAACAATAAAAAATTACATCATCCCTATGTACGAGTAAGACCTACATAGTGAGACCCCTATCAAAAACTATGTGTAGCATGATTCCCATTATTTTGGGTTATATAGTGATGCCCAAATACATTGTCTTTGGGATCAGACACCAATTCATTTCATCAATTTATTATCTCCCTCATGCACCATTTATGGAATGCGAGCCCCATTGGAAAATTTATGTCAGATATTCCTTCCCTCAATGAAATAGTGATGTCTACAGGGATAATCTTTTCATACACATTGTGAAAATTCGTTTCCTCATTAGGCCTCCCGAGACTCTATACACATAAATAATTTTACAATTCTACACAACATGTAACAATTTTAGGGAGCCTCCTACCCTATTTTCAAACATTATGACCTTAATCATGGATCATATAGTCCCTACATCCATACATTAACATGTATAAAAGTTTCATCTAGGATGTTTCAAATTTTTTGGGCCTCCTAAACCAAATTCATTTCATGTTTTCCATAACACTAGATTGTACATGTCCACTTAAGATACCTTCCATAATGTTTAAAACAATATAACCTTAAAATAAGAGTCAACATACTCAATACATAATTTTAAACTACAAGAATACACTGAACATGTTCAATATTACCCATTATAATAATGGGATGCCTTAGTTCCCTTGAAAGAGAGGATTTCCCCACATAATTCAGTCTTTTTCTAAACTATGTTCCAGTAATAACTAATGCATGATTCCCATCCTCATGGGATGTAGAGGGACACATAGAAAATTCATATTTGGGCCCACCCACAGGTTTCGGAAAACCCCCCGGTATCCATATGATCTAGACCATATGACTATAAACTATGTGTAATTGGCATCAATATAATTTCAAATAGTTCATGGACAACTTAAACCTCATTCATGTCGGGTCATGAATAGTCACATTTGTGAACATCTTTGAACACAACTTTTATCCATGATATATGTATTATGATAATAAATTATTTTTTCCCTTGTAGTCCTATAAACTTGAATTTAATCTATTTTCCATAGTCCCTGAAACAAATCCTTAAACAATATTCTATATTATGATCAAATAACAATTATTTTTTTATTCATTGTCTGAGGAAAATGAACTAAGCCTTCTTACACAACTTGATATTGGAGTCCACCTTACAGTATTCTATATTCCACACATCAGTTCTTTCTTGATTTGTATTTCTATTATCTTTAAAATAATGATGGAAACCTGATGGTGATAGTCTCATTCCATTGGGGCTCACATGTCATGTCGATTCAACACTGTAATGGATATTAATCGGTAAGAACTAAATTCTATGTTTTAAAGTTGGTAAATAGTGGATTAATCATTATCTCTCCCTATTATTTAATAATGTGGTCATGGTTCACATGTTTTGATCATGGATGGAATTTTATATTCACTGAAAAATAACCCCTTTATTAAACCCATGATATTATTAAATCTCTACCTTTCCACTACCCTATATCATCGTGTAATTCCACCCTTTAAATAAACACTAATTTAGGCCCCCACGTGAAATGTACACCCCCTATACAATTCCTTGTCTCTGACACCAAGCATGCCTCACATGAGATTATAAATGCAGGTCAAGCATGTAAAAATGTAGTTGAGCATCACATGATTCCATAATGGTCCAAACTCAATGAATGTAAACTAAGAGCCTCACTAGAATGGTGTAGTGTCTTCAAGCCTCCTAATCCTTCATTCATGTCTGGTTTGTGACCCCCTTCACCTCATATACATGTTTTGGGGTTCCCACTCCCATTGGACCCATTTGCATGACTTTAAACGAAGGACATTACTAGGGATGTTTAGTGATCAATGGTTCCCTTGGTGATCATTTTCATCGACATCCATCCATTTCCTAACATTTATATTTTATGAAAGCCGATTTTTTCTCATTAATGTTGGTTTTTTACCTCTATGCCTTAATAATATTTTGGGAATAAATATTTCTATAGTCCATTAAAAAAGACATAAAAATAATCTCTAGGGTCTTGGTAGTAGGACCATAATCTATGTGAAAATCCCTATCCACATGATGTTAAACTATGGGACATGTTCAGATCACCTAAAATCAATCTGTAACATGCATTTTCCTCACAGTATGAAGTAAACTACAAGGAATATTACGCCCTCTACTAAGTGGTTCTCCTTATCATTGATGGTCATCAACCACATTGATCTTATCTTCAGATGTCGCTCGACATCTGAGATGACACTCCCTTACAAGATAGGTTTGATCACTATTCATACCAATACTCATCTTGAAATGTTTTCTATGATATAATTCCTCAATTGTAATAGTTTTTTAATACATTTGAATATTACATCATTCTATTTCCTTGATTCTTGTTCCCATTATTTATATAATCATTGTATTCCACATCTAAAGAGACCCTCTAATGGGTTGGTCTCAATATGCTTTGGCTCACATACCATCAAAAGCCAATGTTTCTGATGACTTTGGATGATATTTTGATATTGGATCCCTGTTTTGAACATGGTCAATGGTTGACTGTCATTATTTTGCACTCATTTTAGGATAATATTATGGATGTGGTTCTTCATGCACGGTCAAATGTTCTCATGTTGTACCATTCCAGTCTTATTGAGTTCCATTTATTGAGAATTTTGATTTCCACTTCTCATTCACCTTTTTTATGTTGATTCGGAAACCCATGGTGTTATCCCTTTTGTCCAATAGCACACATCGGAGAAGCGTATTAGCTATTCTAAAAGCCATGTTATCTACTTAAAACCTCTCCTAGACCAAGCACTATAGGCTGTCATTCAATAATAACAAAACCATATGGTTGATTTCATCTAGAATTATCATAAAAGGTGAACAATCATGGTGTCATCCACTGATTCTCTCAATGGGATTGACCTTAGTGATCTTTAGGAGTGGTCATAAATTGTCTCAATGATATGATTGAATTGATATGATTAAATCAACTACATAAATTTTATTATTAATTAATTTAAAAACACAATGCAAGAAAATGATATAAAGAATTATAAGGGTCATCCTTATAATAGATCCTATCAGGTTTTATAGCAGAAATTCCCATATATCTCTACTCTAGTGATTGAGCACGTCAACTCATTCAGCATATGGTGTGCTCGAAAATTTTATTCCATATTCCTTGCTATGATTCCTCATCATGGTAAATTGTATGAATATCATCAACTCTTGTCTATTCTGGTCTCTCACACGACCTAGTTATTGGAAATTTGATCAGTCACCTTCTTCATTTGGTTCTCATCCTCTTCCTGTAGAGACCTCATTTTACTAATGACTCCTACATGAGTTCTAAATAAGACATCTAGCTCTCCCACATTCTCCTCTAGGGGATGGATCTAATGGTTGACTTCTCAATGTATTTTTGTTCTATAGGATATATCCTTTCACTATGAAACCTCTATTGGTTTGCTCCCCATCGTTATCTTTTCAGCATGATAATTATGGACCAATGCATGGAGACCTTGACCATCCACCCCTCTGACCCACAGATTGTGAATCTAATGAGGGAAAAACCCCATCTAGATCACTAATTTTGAATCTAATATATGATCAATGAATTTTTGAAAGGACCTCCATTTCAAGAACCATATTATGCGATTATATCCAGCTTCCTGAAGGTCGATGTTTTCCATCTTCTTAAGATCATCATGCTATACTATAGGAAAGATGTTACGAGTTCACTAGAAAGGTATTTATGAGGTATATTATTTAATGTACTGGGTTTCATATCATGGGTTAAACCATCTTTACATGACTCCTCCTCCTCATCCACCTCACCCTTTTAAACCTCAGGTTCTGTCCCACTAGTGGCATCACTCAGTGTTACAACCTTTTTTTCTGAACTACAAAGGAAGGATATTTTTAGGAGAATGGCTCCTCAAAATAAAGTGTAACCATGAAGAGTGGCATAGTGTATTCTGATACTCCATCCTATCATTGGGCTCATAGTCTTCCAATAAAAATATATAATAAAGAACCTTAGTTAAATCGCTCATCCATTGACATGTGAGGGAAGCTGGTTCAAGATATTGAGTCACCAAATGAACATACATTATATGAGAGACTTCATTACATGGTATTTCTGTTATTGGAATTAGTTGTCAATGCATCGTTTGGGAAGTGACATCATGTAATAGAAAATTGAATTGTTGAAAATGCTCTCTGAAAATATGATCATAACTGGATAGTTCAAGATGTGGTCATACCATGGGGATAGGTATTTTCATTGATAATCTATCTCAGTCATTCAGTCATGTCACAGTAATAATGATGGGTTCTATCATAGGTATAATAGCACGTCTCCCTGATATATGATGGGAATGGACATAGCTTCTGATATTTCCACCCCAAACTCAATGGTTGGCCCAACAATAGTGGACTCAACCACACCTGTCTCACCACATCCCTTGCCCCCGAGTGCATGCCAAGGAGAATTATCATCCACAAACACTAGAATATCTACACCCAATAATATGGGAGCCCCTTACTAAACATTTATTTTCTCTTCTCTGGGATTATTATCAATTAGCTGATCATTGTGGTGAAAAAGAGAAATCATGGAAATATAGGAGTTAGTTAAGATTACCGAGATATATTAAGAATAGTCTTATTCAGAGCACATGATCTCACCTCTCTCCTAGGTAATCCCTTGATGATAATATATCCTCTAGGACTCCCCATATTCGTCCACTTACTCTTCATCTTCTTCTTCATTTTCATCCCTAGGTGGCATCTCATCTCAAAATGACTCATGGACAAGCATTACCTATTTCATGTTGGGAGGTTCAAAAAATCCCCCATCATGAATGAGTATTTTTTCATGGTTTCTAGGTACGCATGAATTAGATTGAAGTTAAACATGCTCGAAACCTAAATGTACCCAAATACTAGAAATTCAATCTCATCCCGCATCATCTTCCTCTACAGGTCTTCGGGTAACATCATTTTTTGTAATTTTCTCTATGAAGACTAAGGGAGATTGGATGATATCATTGGAGGGTAGTTTCAATATTTACAGAATAATCTTTATAGGTTCATCTTATTTTTTCCTCAAGATCGCTTTAAAGACCATTCTTTTTTATTAGGTGGGGGTGATACCACACCATGTAATGTCCCTACTATTTTGGTTCCAACTTTTACCACCCTAGTCCCGAGATTTCCTCTTGGGTAGCAACTTGTCTGCTTCTCGTTGCTCTAGCTCCTAGCTCACTGGTTCAATCATCCAAATTTCTTCTTTGTGAATTTCTTCTACATATGCTGCCACTAAGAGTTTGGAATTTTTTTTATAGTTTGGTGTTGACATCTATAGTCAATAGCAAGATAGTTTTTTAAAAACTTGTTGTCATCAATATGCACCACAGTTTGTGCATGATAACTCGGTGCATATCATGAAAAATATCCATGTAGAATTTAATCAACACCTATTGAAGGCATCCAAACAACCTGGAGAAATGGTATGGAATGTATGAATCACAGAGAACATTTCCATTTATCTAGAACACCCATACACAATGCTAGAATCTCATTATGTACTCTCTCTTCTCCCATGATCCTCATAGGTTATCCATCACTAGGCCAACTGGAATGAGTAAGCGGTTAATGTGGAAATTTTTAATGGTTTAAATTATATACTACAACCCCGTCATGATGAAAATTTAGTGTATAAACCATTTCAATATTTAGTAGGGGTGTCATTAGAATGGTTCCTCAGGGGCAGATGGAATTTTGGAATTCGTACCAACAACGATGTGATGCAATCAAACAATATAGCCATTGGTGTGTTCAATATATTATCTTGGTCATGTTTCAACTTGTAACAAATCCTATGATATTGTAGATCCAATACAACATATGAACTCTCAGGTTAACCCTAATTCTAGTTTCTAGAATCCGTCAATCAAAATGGTCCTCGGGCATATCCCCATACCTATGTCTCTCATCAGCAACAGCCACCCGTTTAGCAAAGTCGATGTAAATGATGTATAGAGAACATGTGGGTCTTAAACATATACCATGTTGTTCCCCTATGTCTTATATATTCCTACTTATAAGATCACCAAATATCATCCCACATTTCACCATTGGGATGTGATTGGGAACCGGTTCCCTCGTATCATAATTCATACATTCTATTCATTCCTAATGAATAAGTAAAACAAATATTGAAACAAGAAGTAATTTTGGATGAATTTGATCCTCACATTTTCTTTAATAGAATCCTAGAGAAGTCCTACTAGGATTGGGATATGTTCACTATCTTTCTGAGTATTCTCCAGTGGAAGTAACCCATCATCTTGTAATCCTTCCAAATGAATGCCTTAGATTTAATGCTTGTCAAAAAAGCTGATGTTGACTTTCCTTTAGTGGGGTTGGAACATGTTCCTGTCTAGAACCCATCGACTAAGGATATTCAGAACCACCTCTTGTTGATTATAGAAATGTAAATTTTATGTCCCTAGTTTTTCATACTACCCAAGGTTGAACAAACATGCATCAAACTCCTCTAATGTGTTGTGTAACCATACACCCATCCCCCTTCACTTTTGATGATTCCCTTGGATCTTAGGTCCTAATCCTTCTTCCATCCCATGTTGTCATTATTCATGATTCTTTAAAAGGTATTTTTGTAGTGGAAAAGTAACTCATCCACCTAAGGCTCATCTATCGTGATTGTCCTCATCCATCCATTCAAGACATAGATGGATATGTCCTTGTTATCTATAGCATCTTTCTCTTGAAATTTTGATATTGTATCGTTGTGGGTTTTCTTCAAGTATGAACCTTGACCGTGGTGAATTGTCTTAAAAACACGAGTTAGGTACTTCATCTAGTAGCCTCATGTTTTACAATGGTAGGATGTCACAAAGAAGATAATCTTTCTATTAGTAAATCCACAATCCCAAAAGAATCTGAATATCTGATACGACCCACATGGAATGAAGTATATTAGAGTTCCTAGTCATCTCCTATCTTCGTGAATCAATGTTGGCTTCAATATCATAAATTTTTTATTGATAATCCATGTTGGTTTAGCATAGAAATTTAAAGGATGAAATGATGAAGATAAAGGGATTGATTCACAAAAGGTATTATTTCATCTATGATTGGCCGGAAGTTGAGGAAAACGTCAAAATTTACAAAAGATTTAATAATTTAAGAATCAATAGCTTCATGAATGTGTGGTCGAAGACCATTGTTTTTTCATAGAATATTAAATATTACAAAATATAGAATAGTTTTACTATAATTCATAATGTAAAGGTGTCATACATATGACCGCCTATACATACTTATATGAGTGGACATGGGCCTTTGTGAACACACAAGGCTTCTTAAATGCCCTCTGTCATTTTTTTGTACACAACATGTGGAACCAACCCTTCTGTTCAACATTTCTCTAGGAACCTTCCCTTCTAGGGCATTTTAAAAATAGATTACAAGGCATGACATTTGTTGACACTGAATTTCAAATGAAATTGAAATGGGATATCTATGGGTAAACTGAGGACATCCACCAACTCAACAAAACATCACAAGATTACTTGGGATGGAACATATATGTCGAAGTTTCCAGGAATAGTGGAAGTGTGGTTGGGACGACACACAATTTTGATATTTACCATGATGAAGGATTATTCCAGGATAAATATGATGATGAACGCCTGTCTCTAGTGAATATAATCAAAGATTTTGATAAAGAAGAAAGAGGCATGAAACCTTTAGAGAGGATCTTGCACATCATGTTTGTAATTAATTTAATTAATTTCATAAAGATGTATAATAATTGGATCTTTGGTAATTTTCTTTTTTGGTGACGTTGATTGATCAGAAGGACACTTCTGGATTATATCATTGCACTTGAAAGGATCTAAACTATAATCCATCTAGTGGAGATCCACACATGCTATGATGGCCTCCGATTGATACCGCTCTTTCTAAGGGTTCTAGAATGGTGAATCTAGTGTCTTGTGTTCGTTGTTCTTAATATCATATTCATATTCCATGAAGAACATATATCTTTTATGAAAGGGGATAGAAGAGGATTCGAGAGAGAACTGTTTGTCTCAACAATTCACAATTCACCTGGCATGTGGTGTGGTGTATGACTCAATAGGCATAGTTTCCTTTTTCTATACATGGAATTTCAGTTACATTATTTAATTGCATATAAATGATTAAATATATTCATGAACTTAGAGAAAAACCATGAATTTAATAATATTACAATGTCATTATTTAGGGTGTATGAACATGTGGAAAACAGAATTTTAAATAAAATTCTGTGTCACAAAATAATAGCAACATTATTTTAATTTTTTCCGACTAGTTAAATAATTTTTTACCGTCATGAAAATTATTATTTTATTACCGGAACGACCTTGGTCCATTAAAACTCCACTTCCATTTAATGGACACTCGAATAAATAAATGAATATTTTATTCTCTTAAATAAATATTCTATTTACAAACTTGTAGATAAATATTTATTAAATTTTCAATAAAATAAATAAATATCTTTAATTTAATTAATGTGATCTTTTTAACATGAATAAAATTATTCTACAGTCATGATAATAATGTTTATTTCATTAATTATATTCAAATAGAATTTAATAGAGGCCACCAAAAACAATTAGTGTGTGACCCTCTAGGATTCTTTCTCATTGGCATTAGGCGGGCCAGACTAAATTCCAAGAGTAATATCTAGAAATGGGTTAAGTAATTCAAGAGGAAGAAAGTAATGTTGAAACAATAACATCCACATATTAATGGTCACTATTTAATATAATCCCTTTGTCACAATATCTCATCTAGAATGATTCATGATTGTGTCATCAACATTTATGCTTGATAGGTCATTCTTTTACTACCTAAAATAAACTCATAATTACACAATGGCCACGGTATTTCACATTAGGGTTCTATTTCAATCAATGGTCTGAGGTATCAATATCCATAAATGGAAGAGGCAAATCCTTCCTCAAAATATTCATTAATTACATGCCACAAGTGACGCACCAAACATCCCCTACATCCCACAAACTGTTTATGTGATGGTTTTCGTCAGTAAATCAAATTGATTAAGTCATGACCCATATTAATGATAATCATAATGTCTAGGGATAATTACCCAAAATCGTTGATAGAAATATCTGATGAAACCAAAACATGTGGAATTCCTACTAGCGGGTTTGTTCTCATAATCTCTCATCTTGGAGATTACCTAGTGAAAACATCATGATAGAAAGTCTCATCTACTTAAGTGTACTCACACTTGTTGGTATGCATGCAATGTGTCCCATCATAACATGTCATCCAACTATAGAACAATATTTAAAAATATTGTTATAGAATTTCATGGTTCTCATCATAGCAGGAAACTTCTATTAACTTATCAATGAAATAAATAATCTATAACATTATTACATCATAATCACGGAGAACAATGAACAATATTTAATAATCCATTAAATTTCCATGTACTCAATGTAAAACTAGTTGGTTCTAGGACACCAACTCTTACAAACTCCCCCTTAGACAAGATCCCACTGCCTATGACTTTCAGTCCACTAGACCTGACATGATGATCATGTTTCTATTGAGTTGTGGATTTTTCAAGGGGTACACAACATTGTCTTCCATGGAAATACTACTCACTACAACTTCACATATCTAAAAAAAATCTCTGAAGAGATGATAATTATGAAGTATGTGATTCATCCATTGATGTGACCTTGTTTCTTTTGCAAGAGCCACCATTAAATTATTATCACGGTATAGTTTGATCAGATTTTTACTACTAGGTATAACATCTAGTTTCTGGATGAAGCTTTTCATCCAAACTACTTCATTGGATACCTCAAGAGATGCAATGTACTCAGAATTGGTTGTAGAATATGTGAACACACTCTCTTTTGATCTCTTCCAGCTCACTGCACCTCCATTCAAATTGAAGATGTATCCCATTTTCAACTTCATGTCATCTTGATCAATCTGGATACTAGCATCTACATATCCTTTGAGGACTAGTTCCTCATCCCCTCCATAAACACGGAACATACCCTTAGTGCACCTTAAATACATTTGTATATTCTTGACTTCCATCCAATGGCGTTCACCTGGGTCAGCTTGATATCTACCTACCGCATTCAATGTATTGAAAAAATCTAACCTAGTGCATAGCATGGAATACATGACTAACCCAATAACTGATGCGTATGGAGTCCTGGCCATTTCCATTCTTTCTTCAGGTGTCTAAGGACACATTTTCATGGAACAATAAATTGCATGCGATGCTGCTAACAGTACCCTCTTGTGTTGTTCCATACTGATTCTCTTTAGTATCATATCAATGTATGTACTTTCACTGGGACCCAGAAATCTATTGGATCTATCATGATGTATCTTGATCCCAAAAATATATGATGATTTTCCCCAGTCATTCATGTAGAATCATTTATTCAACCATGCCTTAATAGAATGTTAGACTGGTATCTCATTTCTAATAGTTAATATTTCATCACCATATACTATTAGGAAAATAAGTGCACTCCCATAATACCGTGTGTAGACACAAGACTCACATTACTTCTTGATAAACCAAATTCATTTATGGATTCATCAAAATGAATTTTCTAGGGCCTGGAAGCTTTCTTTAATCCATAAATGTATTTCTGAAACTTTCTTACCTTATTGGAATCCGTTTGAATAACAAACCCTTCATGTTGTATCATGTTGACATCTTCTTGAAGTTTCCCATCAAGTAATGTTGTTTTGACATCCATTTTCCAAATCTCATAGTCATGGTAAGCCATAATGGCATGTAGAATTCTGATAGATGTCAGAATTTCAACTAGTGAGAAGGTTTCATCATATTCAATTCCTTGACGCTGTTTAAAAGCTTTTGCAACCATTCATGACTTATAGGTACTAACATGTCCTTCAATGTCTAGTTTCTTCTTAAAAACCCATTTTCAACCAATAGGAATTACATCAACCGGAGGATCTACCAAATTCAAAACATGGATTTGGTACGTGGAATCTATTTCATATTCCATGGTATATTTCCACTTGGAATATTCTATGCCTCTTACTACATCATTGTTGGATAGAGGATCATTATTATCAAATAATAATGAGTCAACATCCTTAGTAACTTTAAAATTGTACCATTTTGGTTCTGTAACCTCTCTTGCACTCTTACGCAATACTTGGGTCTCTAGAATAGATTCTTCTTCCACAGGGCTTTGTGGAATATGTTCCTATACCAACTCTTGTGTTCCTTGAGCATCGACATCATCAATGTCTATCTTAATCCCACTATCTCCTTTGGAGATGTGATCCCTCTCACGGAATATAAAATGTCTTTCCACATTAACCTTTTTGTATAATGGGATGTATAGGTAATATCCCCATGTTTCCATGGTGAATCCTATAAAGGCACACATTGGGCCATGAGGTATGAGTTTTATCATGAAGTGGCCTTAACAAACATATCTCTACCAAACACATGTAAATTCGATAACATGGATTTTCATCCACTCTAGAACTCATATGGCATGCCATTTATCGATTTAGATTGTACTTGGTTTTTTATGTGAGCCATTATTTGTAACCCATATCCCCAAAAGGATAATGTAAGACATGAATGACCCATAATTGATCTCACCATGTCCAATAGGGTGTTGTTCTTCCATTCCCTCACACAATTCCACTGGGCGTGTTTTGGGGGGGGGGGTGAGTTGTATAGGATACTAAAATCCCATATGTAATCAATGAAAGATTGATTAAGATATTATGCACCTCAGTTTGAGTGGAGTTTCTTAATCATCTTACCAAGCTGGTTCTCAACTTAATTCTTGTATTCTTTGAACTTATCAAAACAATCCGACATATACCTCATTAAGTTGATATATCTATATCTACAAAAATCATTCGAAAAATTTATGATGTATCAGTACCCTCCCCAAGAATCAGCTAGAAATTTCCCATATACATCAGTATGAACCAATTCAAGAAGTTAATTATCCCTTTCACCTTTCTCACCAAATTGGGCTTTGGAGATTTTTCCTTGTAAACATTAATTGAATACACCAAGTGGTCTTACTTCAAAAAAATCTAAATATCCATCTTGATATAACCGTTTCAAAAATTTCTCGTTTACATTACCTTGATGGTGATGCAAATGTTGGGTGTTGTATGAGTGATGTGAAGTATCTTTTTCCACAATTTCCATTACCTAGTATGTGTAATATGACACATCAAGACCATTATATAAATGTTCCGTACCAAAACAAATTCTATATTTATAAAAGAAGAAACATTCATTTCAAAAATAGAAAACAAATCCATATATATCTAGAATGGATATAGTAATTATGTTTTTGGTTATAGAAGGAACATCAAAACAACTCATTAACACCTAGATCATCCTAGTTGTCAACATGAGGTGGTAGTCCCCAAATGCTATAGCTGGGAGACTGGATTCGTTGGCTACTCATAGATATACCACTCCTCAATCAATCTTCCTGAATCAACATGGTTCCGGTCATTGGATACATATGTGAGCACCACAAGTTGTATATTATAACCAATTTGTAGAAACAGATAGATTCCATTTGATAAAAAATGCACCTAAATATTGTCCTTAATTTTTAATCTTGGTGATGTTCTTCTTCTAGTGGCCCTTCTTGCCACATGTGAAACAAATAGCCTCATGTTCTTTTTCTTCCCATTTGATCTTTTGTTTCTTGGAAGGCTAGAAAAAATCATTGTGTTAAAAGATTGTTTCCTTCCATTTCCTCTTATTCACCATAAGAACATAAGTCTTTACACGCTTCATATCTTCTTCCACTAGGAGAATGGGGATAAGAAGATCTGATAAAGACTTATCAATGTTGTTCATATTGAAATTTACAACAATGGTAGAGAAGCTATGTGGGAGTGATGTGAGAATCAGATCAGTGCCCAGATCTTCGGGGAGTTTAAACCCTAGAACCTGTAGGTGGTCAATGTTGCCAATGAGCTTGACTACCTGAGTCCCAAATGGGAAACTGTTTCGGGGTTTGGTCTCGAAACGCCCAACGGTTCCGTATCCGATGACACATAAACCTTCTTTCCAAAGGAAGCCATTTACCGGATTGTCTGACCAGTGACGCTTAAGAACTCAAATTGGTTGAGAGGATGGGAAGTTGGGCTCATCGCACCCTTTTGGGGTAACTATTTCCGGTTCTGGGACACTCGTATATATTTAAGACCTATTCATATGTTCGCGAATCTTTGGTTTATACCCAATCATAGTATCCACGGATTTTTACTGGTTGGCAATGGTCAGCTGAACATAGGGGTTCAGAATCATTTATGTCCGAGGTTTACCATCCCTCATTGGATGAATGGCCCCGAGGAGTCAGGACTCACTAAGGCTATACTAGGAGTGGCGTGGTGAACCGATGTGAAGATAGTCGGATTGACCGATTGTTGGGCTTGAACCTCTTAGAGGCTTCTTACATACCTATATAGGAGACATGGATCAAATTCCACGTAGTTCGAATGGGAGCGTTGGAGAACCGACATGAAGGTGGACTCGGGGGTCCACTGGTGATCGGGATTGAACCTCATGAAGGCTTCCTACATATCCCTGTGGTGGGGAATCAAAGTCCTCATAGTTCGCATCATCTTGGGACTTACGCTCTATGGCAGCCCAGAGTGATGGATTGGGGTTACACCCTGAGGAGGCCCATAGTGATGAATTGGGGATTACACTCTGAGGAGGCCCATAAGAGGATGTCATGGTGGATGCTTACTCTAAGCCCACGTGAGTCATGCTCGTTGTGAGAAACAAGAGGCAGCAAGGACTAGAGAATCACATCATGAATGGTGCATCTGTGAGAAGTGGAGTGGTGCTTATGCATGAGGGTGGCCCATAAGGTCGGGGCTTACTCTGAGATAGACGCCCATGGAGACAAAGTGAAGCAGTAGAGGGAAAGGGGTTCTCATGTGCCTGTCACCTCTCCTGTTTCCGGGGAAAGTACCGAAGTGCATGGGGACTTCCTTCTGATTGGTATTTTACTACCCTCCGATGAAGGGAGAAGTACCCCAGCCCCAATAAGTGGATGGTCAGAAAGTGGGCTGCCGATCTCATACTCCACATTACTGTTGGAATGTGAACCCAAGAATTATTCAGGAATCCGCTCAAGGGTCATGGAAACCCCTTCTCCCCTGTTTACCATCGGTATCTGAACTAAAAATGGCATGCTAATGTGCCTGAGGGTTACACCACATGGATCCGGTAGCTCTGGTGGAGGCATTGGCTCAGGGATGATGAGTAGGCCAGTGATGGAGTCATAGAGAATCAGGCCAGATCGAAAGGATTTTACGTGGCTCGGGGAATGGGAACTCCGAAGAATTTGGAGGGCCACACATGGGTATGGGTAGTGGTTCCCTCCGCGTAGGGAAGTGTTACGTGGGTGGAGAATCCGTCCTCAAACCAGGGTGGTCCGCGGACTAATGGGCATCCTGCGAACAAAGGTGGTTCATAGCTTCGGGTTCAATCCATGAACCAGGGTGGTTCGCGGCTTCGGGTTCGATCTGCGAACCAAGTTGGTCTGCGGAGGGTTCCATGTAGGCAGCGGCGGCCAATGGCGACGCCAGCCGGAGGCTCGTCGGTCAGGGAATCACCCGCATAGGAGGGTGCTACGTGGTGTGGCGGATCAGAAAAGAGGCATAAATTCCCTGGTCCGCTGGGAGTGCATCCGCGGAGGAACCATGGTTCTCTTTTTTCTCTTCATTGTTATATTAGGTTCGCGGTTCACCATGTTATTATGCATTTTTGGTTCCTTATTAGTTCGTTCCTAGGTTCATACATACTCTGGTTCGCGAACTAGAACTTCCAAAATCCTAAGCCTTCCATCGAAATCCTTCCACCAGAATCTGATTGATCTCCTCTCTGTCCTCCTCCTCCCTCTTCCGCTCGGTCTCCTTTTATAGAGTGGTGAAAAGGATGTATCTATGGTCATGCGACACCTTTTTTGGAGGCCCATGATCGAAAAACCAGTTCACTGATGACATGGTCAATCCACAACTCATGGAGCATTAAACACTCCTCCTCCTCGAACCAAACTCGGGGAGTGCTTCATGGTCGGGTAAGGTTCCACCTCCATTTCATGAACAATATTGGAGGAGGTTCAAGCCGGTTGATGAGACTCATTGATGGGTCGGTCCGGTGTGGTCCGGAAACTCGGGTAGTTTGTGGTAGAGAGGCTGGTCCGCGGAGGGGAGCGGTTCGCTGAACTGTCCGCGTAACACTTGGGTCGGTTCACTGACCAGTTGGTCCTTTTCCAATTTTGAGTATTGTCCACATTTTCCCAATCCTTTGAGGGGAAATTTGGTAGAATCTCCCTTGAGTTAAAGGGGATCATCAATCTCCTTTTTCGATTTTTCAGGACCCTACAAATTCCCCCCATCAGAATGGGGTCTGATCGAAACGAAGTGGAGGCTATTCCAATTTAGAGTAGTCCGGAAACTCGGGTAGTTCGTGGTAGAGAGGTAGAACCGGTAAGGGACCATGCCTATAAATATGGGGTTCCCATAATTTGTTCTTTACCATATACTTCACTAAATCATAGTTTCCTATGTTTTTGTCTGCGTGTGCTCGTTCCTTTGCGAGACACATTTTTCATGAACTGGTTGCAACTTCCGTGAACCATTTCTCGTTCGTGTCGTTCTTCATATGCAGACCAATTTATCGGTCATGAACCAAACCTTTTAATTAACTAAAAAGTGAGTCATGATAGGCCATGTAGGAAATCGATTCGCGGTTTTGGTGCTCTGCGAACAAAAATCCGCTGAACTTTAAAAATTTCTATGTTTCCCAAACGTAACCACTTAAATTCGGGATTGAAATTTAGTAGAGAAACCTGGATCACGGTTTTCTGGCCAACGCTCCGTGGGCCATAATATCGCGAACTACTTCTGCACAGGGTTGGTTTGCGAGGTGTAGTCATCCCGAACCATCCTTCAAGGCCTCCTTTTGTATTTCATTATGAGGCTTGGTTGGAATCCCTTGAAAATACTTTGTATTTTGTCCATGTTTTATTATTTTTGAGCTAACTAACTACATGATTTCCATGGCGTAGGGAGAAGATAAATATGGTTCCTCATCGTCCTGCGACTAGGCCCACTACTAGGCCTCTCCCAATTGGTTCAAGGAGACATCTAGCCATGATTCTTGGAGCGGAAAACATCAAAGAGGACCCTAGTTAATCCATCATTCCTGATGATGTTATCTTAATAGACTTTCTCTCTCCTAATCTCATGGGATATCCACTATCAAATCGGATTCCGCATTACGGCATCGGTCTATAGGACGACGTCCCTATCCCCCCTAATTTTTTTGCTCTTCCGTCTCCTTTCTTGGAAGTTATACCAATGTGCATTCAGGCGAGCCTTACCCCTTTGGGGGAGATAACAACTGATTCTGATCCGAATGATGCTTTCATTTTGAGAGGCTTTGTCTGGACCAAAAGTGATCAGTACACAGAATACTTCTCTCAAGAAGCTATCCTCAAGATTTACCCCTACATAATCAACCTTGCTCAAGTGGACCGTATCATGGGGTGGATTTCTAAGTGGGATCTACGGTATGGTGGTATTTTCTCGAATAACTGGGCCTGGGCCTTTTGGGTCCATCATCATTTCCGGGAATCTCATGAGTTGCTGGAAGCAGTCAATCTGTACTCCGCAGTATGCGATTTTCAGTTTCTGTTTACCCACCATCCCTGATCCTGCCTGACCTGCTCAGTCACTGGTTTTCAAGCACTAATACTTTCCACCTATCCCATGGTGAAGTTCCCATTAGTCTGTGGGACATATATTAATTGGGAGGGAATCCGATTATCGGTGTGATGTATGATGAGAACCATCCCACTCCAAATGCGTGGGATGACGTCGAACAAGTGCCTTCATTGGCGAAGGATCTGCTGGTTATGGAAGAGCAATCACTGGGTCAGGCCTTGCGTGCCCGCTCTCTTATTCCGTATAGCACATGGATAGGGATATTTATGAACACCACTGGTCTTGTGCCAAAGATCAAGTGCCCCAGGACTCATCCTTCTCAACAGTCACAAACCACCCCAGGTTCCTACTGGGCAGTTCTAGAGGCGGGCGACTACCATTCATGGGGTTACGAGGTGTGCCCCGATGTACCGCCTATGCTCTAGCTGGCAGGTTTGTTTGCGATGTTTCTGAGTGGGTGGCTATTCCCTTCTCAGGATATCAACCCTGGTGTCAGATCTTGCACCTTGATGATGGAAGTTTAGTTGGAAGAGGGCCTCCAAGTGAACTTAGTTGTGCCCAAATTGGATCATATTTATGAGCTTCTGAGTCACATGCAGGAGGGAATGTCTTCCTATCGTCTGAGTGGGAAATTTCAGTTCTTATATGGATGGATAACAAGTCACTACCACTGTTATGAGTATTGTCATAACACGGTCATCCCGTATCCTACATTCTGGCATACCCTTCTCGATATTTCTGGGGTTTGTTTGAAGTTCTTCAATTCTGATGAAATCATCAAGCTCCTGAGTGACTTCTCCCAGTTTTCCTTCACTCCCTACCCTGCCCCTTCTGGCGTTGCGGTTGATAACTGCCAGGGGAGATGGAAGAGAGCTCTTACGTGATTTCACTATGGGAGGGGTTTTTTTCCGCACGAATCAATGGAATTTCTTTGTTCAAATTGTATTCCCCACATCGTTTTTCTCGCCATTTTGGGTGTATGCAACTCCATGTGTCACTTCCTCTTCCTCAGGCATGAGGAGTGCACCCATCCACTCTCCTTTAATGGTGGTTGATGCTGATGCGGGAGAAATGTGACAGAAGCATTCACTTTCCTGATACAGGAGTGGCTGCCATCCTATCTTTGTAGTATGCAAGGATGTGGGTAAAACATTACCCTAATGGGATCCTGGGGAAGGCTGTCCAACAGGTTCCCAAGTTAGGAGCCATTGCGACTACCGTTCCTACCGTACATTCCTCATCAGCTCTGAGGGAGGACCGACTGATGGCTCGTCGTTCAAAGCGACTCAAGGGATTCTCCTCTCCTATCCCCTATATGGCTGAAGTTTAGATGATCCCAAACATCATGGGTGTGGATGAGAATGACCATGTGGCTTCTGATCCTATCAAACAAATTCATTAAATTTCGATGACTGATACCTATCTTAGCAACTTTACTCCCCAGCCCGAACCATGTTTAGAAGCTTCAGGTCTTCCAGCTTTGAAACCGTATTCTAGCGTGCACCCGCCTATGCTTATTGCAATTCCAGGCTTTGTTCTTGTGCAATCCATCGAGGATAACAAAGATCCTCATGTCATGGCGGACCCCCGAGAACTGCACAGGTGTGCCTAGCCCCAGATTTGTGAGATCGTTGCCGAATCCCCTATAGCTGAGTTGGAAACTAAAACCGAAGCTCTTCAGCTGCTCTTCCTGGGTTTGTGGTTAGGTGGCTTTGACTATTGGTAGTTCCATTCTCTTTCTTGCCAAGTTGTCATGGCCTGTGAGGATGTTTCAACTACTGAATGCAAACTTTCTCACCTTACTACCACTCATTGCAGGACCCGAGCCCAGGAGGAATCCATGATACAGCTTCATCAGCTGATAGCACTGGAGGAAATCTCTCGAGATCAGGTGGCCATCCTATCCTATGAGTTGCATGAATGTGATGAATGGGTAGCGATGCAGAGGGATCAGTTATCAACTATGACTTGTCACCTAGAATCCAATAGAAAAGGGATCAACGATCTCCAAAAAACAGTGGATCATACTCTTTCGGGGGCCGAGGTTGAGGAAAGGGAGAAGGTCATGCTGGATCAGACATGAAATAACCTCTACCACACGGTCATTGATCTGGTGGAGAGAGCGTGCCAGGATCCTTTATGACTATCAGATCCGTTCTTCTACTCTCTATTTTACTTACCACTCTTTTTTTAGGGAGAGACCCCAGCTTCTGGACGTCCTCCCTTTTTGTTCGAATGGGAAACAATCTATGTCAATCTCTTGTCGCTGTAAAATTTGATTGTCACTAGAATAATTGTTGTGTAAATAACAACTCACTAAATTAGAATTAATCATAACTCAGGAAACCAAACTCTAACATTTTCCTGGACAATGAGGTCCAGCGAGTATAGTTTGACTATTGCTAGGTTTTTGTAGAAAATCCCCCACAAACATTTTCTCTTTTCATTTAATGCCCTAATTTGTCCTGGGATAATTTAGTGTGAACCCAGGGGGTATGGCCCGAATTTTTCTTAGGTCTCCCTTTTTGGGTTTACGGCTTAACAAGCTTTCTGCCTCTTTTTGTGAGCGGTTTAATGTACCGCCACCAAGACTATCATTAATAATTTTTTAGTTCAAACATCTTTGACCAAGTATGATGGGGAAAGGGCCCCAATGGGGTTTATTTAATTAAAATATGTCTCAATACTCTTCAGACGCATGTGGGGGGAACATGTTTAAATTTGAATGACTTTCAGGGCATGTCTCAAGGAATGGGAGCCGCGTTGGCGTACAGAAGTAAGAAGATCATTGCGTAAGGAAATATTGCCTTTAGTAGATAGGACAAGAGAGATCAATATGCAGAGCCGCTGAGGTCATGGTATGTATATTTGTGCAATGGTGTCCTTAAGTTAATGACTCTCCATTTCTGAAGGCCGTATGTCTTCATGAAAGTAAGGCATATGGAAACCCCCATGGGTGTCTTGGAGAATTATGAAAACCACTTGGGGTGGATTGGGAAGGGTATTTGACATCTCAATCGTTTTGAGAACATCTGTATCAATCTGGAGTGGGGAATAAGGGTTCCTATCCTACGCATTTATCTACCGTTAATGATGGTTGGGGCTTGGTGCTGTTTAAAGTCATGCAGTTGTGACATCATCTAGAATGGAACGACTTCTCCTGGTCCTTGGTAATATTTTTCGGATACGTTCTACCATATTCAGGAAGGACTGTGAAAGTGGTTGGTAAACTATAGCTCCGGGGGTTTCTGAATCATGGGATAGACAAGGGGACTCAGAGGCCCAGAGGAATTCAGAGAGAAGCATTTCCTTAAGAAATATTTCCTTCTGTAGATGGGCCAGAGGCGATCAATATGCAGAGCTGCTGAGGTCATGGTATGCATATTCATTGAAATGTGTCCTTTGTTTAATGATTTTATTCTTCCGATAATCGAGCAACATCAGGGGAGTTGAGATTCGGGACCACCAGTGGTAGATTAGAACGGTTCGGCTCCTTCTGGGTGCAGAATATGGTTTATGAAAAGAGGATGCCTGGACATGGGAGAAACGTCCTGGCTAAATTTCTGGGACCAGGTAAAGTCATCCCTCCCCACGCTGATGTGAGGCGGTAGTTTGGGCAGGTATGGCCCTTACACTGAGGAGGGGGGGGGGGGGACCCCTATCCCAGGCTGGGCTCATGAAGAGTTTGACCATGAAGTTTGACATCATGCGGTAAAGACGGAGCCCGTGCATTATAAAACCACGTGGTAAAGAAAAAGTACTCTGAGTTTAACGGTCATGGAGCTCAGACCATTGGGTGACTGTTTCTACAATCACTTGGAAGGTAATTGAGTTAGGATGCTCTTGCATGCTCTGAACAGGTCTGTTGTAATGAAGCTGTAAACTATATCTCAAGGGTTTCCCGGATCAGGAGAGATGATATGGGGGCTCTGAGGCTAGTAAGCGTACGGGGATAGGAATAGTATCACCTAAGGAAATCTTGCCTTTGATGGATGAGCCAGGGGTATCATTATTCAGAGCTGTTGAGGGAATGGTGTGCATAGTCGTACAAAGGTGTCCACGGGTCGATAACATTCCACTCTCGATGGCCATGAATGATTATGAAAATCCTGGATTTCCCATAGCACAGAGTTCTACACATGGGGATAATTGGGTCCCGATCACAAAAGAGACATCTTTACAGTATTTTCCCACTGAGTCAGAGTAGCCCAGTTCTGGATTGATGCTTGCAGATGCAAATTATTGGGTGAACCATAGGCGGATACCTAGGATAATCAGGAAGGGGTTCCCTGGAAACACTAGGATGTGTGTGAGGAATGAACTTGTAAACCACTACTCCATAAATTTTAGGGTCGGGAGATATGACATGGGGGCACTGGGGCCGGTGAGCATATAGAGATATGAAGCTTATCGTCTCGAGAAATATTGTCTTTGGTGGAAGAGACGGGGTCTATCATTATGTAAAGCCACTGAGGACATGGTACGCATAGTCATACAAAGGTGTACATGGGTTGATGGCCTTCCGCCTCCGATGGCCATGAGTGGTTATGGAGGTCCGCAATTATCCTTGTTGTGGAGTCTGGTGAATGAATAGGATGCATCCAAATGCATCAGGAGTATCCCTATCCCATTTCTCCATATATATTGGGTGGGTCTCGACGAAGCCTGTGCAGTTTAATGTCATGCAGTAATGATGAACTCCATGCAGTTTAATGCCATGCGGTGAGGACGAAGTTGACCTGACATGAAAGGAAAGGGGGGTATGAACGTCATGCTGTAAGGACGAACTCTCGTGCAGTTTGACATCATTCGGTAAAGATGAAAGGTATTTTTAAAGGATGATGTGCAGTTTTAGGTCACGCAGTGAGGAGGTGGGCATTTTTAAACCAGTGAAAATGCTTGTAGTTGGAGGCATTTCCCAAGACGATTAATGCTTGGTCTATTCAGTTTTATGCCAAGCATCCAAGATGTTCCATGCAATTTAATGTCATGTGGTAAGGATGTAGTGGAGAAGTACACTATTCATTAGAATGAAATTGGTCTTGAACATCTCGGCATGCCCAGATGTGGATAGGGGTTTATTGGTGTAAATCGTGGTTCGAGGGATTCTTGGATCAGAAGAAATGATATGGGTCTCTTGAGGCCGGTAAGAATACAAAACGAGGAAGAGTGTCGCCTATGGAGATCTTACCATTGGTGTACAGGCTAGGGGATATCAATATGCAGAGCCGTTGAGGGCATGGTATGCATAGTTACACAAAGGTGTCCATGGGTCGATAACTTTCCACTTTCAGTGGTCGTGAGTGGTTATGAGGATCCTCAATTATCCGGGTCACGAAGTCTATCATTTGGGAAGGAAATGTCTGGACATGTCGGGTATACTTAGCCCTGGTTGCTGTTAATGCTTAGAGAGTTTCCCATGATGACTTATTCTACGTGCGGGGGTGTAGTTTCACTCCATTAAGTTTAACATCATGCGGTAAGGACAAAGTACTCCTAGTTTCGCAGTCATAGATCTCGGACCACTGGATGACTATTACTGCAGTCACTCAAAGGACAACTGAGTTAACATGCTCTGATAAACACGGAATAGGGAGGGGGATTAAGGATGTAAATTGAAACTCTTAGGTTTCCCCGATCAGGAGAAGATGTGGTGTGGGGGCTCTAACGCTAGTAAGTGTACAGAGCTAGGAAGAGTACTGCCGAAGGAAATCTTGACTTTGATGGATGAGCTAGGGTATATCATTATGAAAAGCCGTTGAGGGTATGGTATGCATAGTCGTACAAAGGTGTCCCCCGGTTGATAACTTTCCAGTTTTTATGGCCATGAATGATTGTGAAAATCCGAGATTTATTACAGTATAGAGTTCAGCGTGTGGGGATAGTGGTGTTCGAGCATACAAGAAACATCTTCACTGCAATTTTCCATTGAGTCACAATAGCCTAGTCCTGGCCTGATGTTCGTATATGTAGCTCGTCAGGTGAACCACGAGAAGATACAAAGGCTAACCAGGTAGAGATACCCTAGAAATTTTGGATGTGAAAAGGGGACGAACTTGTAAACCACTGCACCATAAATGTCTGGATCTCGAGGTATTGTATGGGGATCTGAGGCCAGTAAGCATATGGAGATAGGAAGAGTGTCGCCTGTGGAAATCATGACATTGGTAGACAGGCCAGGGGATATCAATATGCAGATCCGCTGAGGGCATGTCATGCATCATCATGAAAAGGTGTCCATAGGTTTTCGACTTTTCACTTCCGATGGTCGGGAATAGTTATGAAGATCCATAATTATCCGGGCCGTTGAGTCTGGTGTATGGGGAGGGTGTATCCAAATGCACAGGGATTATTTCCACCTCATTTATCCATACATCATAGGTGGTTCGCAATGAACTCCATGCAGTTTAACACCGTGTGGTGGGGACGCGGTCCGTGTAGTTTAATGTCATGCGGTGAGGATGATAAATACACCTCGTGCAGGTCTGGTCTATACACAGGGGAAAGGGGGAATTTTTAACTTTCATTATCCAATTAGTTTAATGTAATTTGGAGAGGACATAAAAAAAATACACCCCGTGCAGGTCTCTCCCATACACGGGGGAAATGGAGCATTTTTAAATCTTGCTATCTGTGCAGATTTACGTCGTGCGGTAAGGATGAGGAGTACACCCCATGCCGGTCTGGTCCATACACAAGGGAAAGGGAATTTTTTATTTTTATTCAGGGTTCTGGGCTAGGATGGGGAACCTTGGCGTCACTACGTATCCTTCTAGGGTAGGAATCAAGTCGTACGTAGTTCTATGCCAAATAAACCCCATGCAGGTCTGGTCTGTACACGGGGGAAGGGGCATTTTTATTATTTGAGAGGTGGCTGGGCTTGGACAAGGAACCCTAGTGTTGCTACGTATCCTGCGAGAGTAGGAATCAAGCTGTACATAGTTCTTTGAAATCAGTGCAGTTTAATGTCATGCGGTAAGGATGAAGGATACACCCCGTGCAGGTCTCACCCGTATACGGGGGAAAAGGGCATTTTTAATGCCCCTTTTGGGGGGGGGATGGCTGGGCTAGGATTGGGGACCCTGGCGTCGCTACGTATTCTACATGCGCAGGAATCAATCCGTACTTAGTTTTCAGATGTAAGTACACCCCGTGCAGGTCTGGTCCATACACAAGGAGAGGGGGTATTTTCTAACTTCTTGTCTTTACAGGTTAATGTCGTGCGTTGAGGATGAACTACTCTTAGTTTAAGGTCCTAGAGTTTGGACAATTGGGTTCTTGGCAGTTTAATGTCATGCAGCTCGGATGAAGAATACACCCCGTGCAGGTCTGGTCCATACACGTGGGGCGGGGGGGGGTGGATGTGGGCATTCTTAACTCTTATTATCCCTTATTATCCGTACAGATTAATGTCATGTGGTAAGGATGAAATACTCTCAGTTTAAGGTCATAGAGTTTGGACCATTGGGTGATTGGTAGTTTAAAGTCATGCATCTCGGACGAAGAATACACACCGTATAGGTCTGGTCCATACACGAGGGGAAGGGAATTCTTAACACTTATTATCCGTTCAGTTTAATGTTGTGCGGTAAGGATGAAATACTCTTAATTTAAGGTCATAGAGTTTGGACCATTGGGTGGTTGGTAGTTTAACATCATGCAACTCGGATGAAGAATATACCCCGTGTAGTTCAGGTCTATACACGAGGGGAAGGGCATTCATAAATCTTATTATCAGTTTAGTTTAATGTTGTGCGGTAAGAAAAAAATACTCTTAGTTTATGGTCATAGAGTTTGGACTGTTGGGTGCTTGGCAGTTTAACGTCATGCAGCTCGAATGAAAAATACACCCAGTGTAGGTCTGGTCCATACACGAGGGTAAGGGAATTCTTAACTCTTATTATCCGTGCAGTTTAATGTCATGTGGTATGGAAGAAATACTCTTCATTTATTTTCATAGAGATTGTTCCATTGGGTGCTTGGTAGTTTAACGTCATGCATCTCGGACGGAGAATACACCCCGTGCAGGTCTGGTCCAAACACGAGGGTATGGTCATTCTTAAATCAAATTATTCGTGCAGTTTAACTTCATGCAGTAAGGAAGAAATAATCATAGTTTAAGGTCATAGAGTTTGGACCGCTGGGTGCTTGGCAGTTTAATGTCATTCATCTAGGATGAAGAATACACCTCGTGTAGGTCTGGTCCATACACGAGGGGAAGGGAATTCTTTACTCATATTATCCGTGCAATTTAACATCATGCGGTAGGGACGAAATACTATTAGTTTAAGGTCATAGACTTTGGACCACTGGGTGCTTGGCAGTTTAACGTCATGCAGGTTAGACGAAGAATACACCCCGTGCAGGTTTGGTCCATACACGAGAGAAAGGGCGTTCTTAACTCTTATTATCTGTGCAGTTTATCATCATGCTGTAAGGAAGAAATACTCTTATTTTATGGTCATAGAATTTTGACCGTTGGGTGCTTGGTAGTTTAACGTCATGCAACTCAGACGATGCATACACCCCATGCAGGTCTGGTCCATACACGAGGAGAAGGTAATTCATAACAATTATTATCCATGAAGGTTAATGTCGTGCGGTAAGGAATAAATACACTTAGTTTAAGGTCATAGAGTTTGGACTGTTGGGTGCTTGGTAGTTTATCGTCACACATCTCGGAAAAAAAATACACCCCGTGCGGGTCTGGTCTACACACGAGGGGAAGGGAATTTTTAACTCTTATTATCCGTTGAGTTTAACATCATGCTGTAAGGATGAAATCCTCTTTGTTTAAGGTCATAGAGTTTAGAATTTTGGGTTCTTGGTTGTTTAACGTCATGCAACTCGGATTAAGAATACACCTAGTGTAGGTCTGGTCCATACTCGAGGGGAAGTGAATTCTTAACTCTTATTATCTGTACAGTTAAAGGTCGTGTGGTAAGGACGAAATACACTTAGTTTTAGGTCATAGACTTTGGACCGTTGGGTGCTTGGTAGTTTAACTTCATGCAGTTCGGATGAATAATACACCCCGTTCAGGTCTGGTCCATACACAAGGGGGAGGTCATTCTAAACACTTATTATCTATTAAGTTTAATGTCATGCGGTAAGGAAAAAATAATCTTAGTTTATGGTCATAGATTTTGGACCGTTGGGTTCTTAGAAGTTTAACATCATGCACCTCGGATGAAGAATACACCCCGTGAAGGTCTGGTCCATACACGAGGGGAAATGAATTCTTAACTCTTATTATCCATGTAGTTTAATGTCTTGCGGTAAGGACGATGGAGTACACTTGGTCTCTATGTGAAATACTTCTTCTGAAATCTCGCATTCGTAGGAGCCGTGGTGAATTTACCGTCCACGGAGATCAGGGTATATGCTCCGTTGGAGTAGACCTTGTGTACATCATATAGTCCCTCCCACTTGGGCTCCAGCATTGGAGGTTTCCTTCCAAGTATCATTGGGGTCCGGAGGACCAATACCAATTCTCCGTCCATGAATTACCGGAGACGAACCTTTTTATAGAACGCTCGTGTAATCCGATTCTGGTAGACTTCCAGATGGTGCAAATTGTGTAGCCGCTTCTCGTCCAGCTGTTCCAATTCACCCAGCCACTTTTCTGATTGCTCATTGTTGGATAATTGATCACAGATGGGAACATAAAGTGATGGGAGTTGGAGTTCAATGGGCAAGACCGCCTCTGTTCCGTACACCAATGAGTATGGGGTCACCTGAGTAGCGGTGCAGATTGTGGTTCGATAAGCCCACAATGTAGGGAGAAGTTTATCCGGCAATGAAAATTTGACTTTTTCCACCATTTTCTGGAGAATGTTGGACAAGGTCCTGTTGAAAGCCTCTATCTGTCTGTTGCCCACTGCACGGTAGCGAGATGAGTGGATAGCCTTGATACCATACTCTTGGTATAGTTTATCCGATTTAGTAGAGAAGATGTTGGTGCTGTTATCCGCCAGTATGGTATGAGGGACACCAAATCTGGTGATAATATTAGTTTTCACGAAGCTAAAAATGCTTCTTGCCCCGACTTCCTTAAGGGGTACGACCTCTACCCATTTGGAAAAGAATTCGGTTGCCGTGGGGATATATTTCAGCTGCTTGGCTATGGGGGGAGGATTTGGTCCTATGACGTCCATCCCTCAGACGGGAAATGGCCAAGAGTACACGGCTTGATGAAGTAACTCTAAGGGTTGGTGATTGAAGTTGGCATAAATTTGGCACGAGTGGAATTTCAGGATAAAGCTCTCACAATCTCACGCCACTGTGGGCCAATATTACCCAAGCCTCCGAACCTAATGGGAAAGCTTGGTGCCTGGCTGATGTGCTCCACATACTCTAGCATGAACTTCAGTAATGATGGCGACAGTTTCTTCTACGTCAATGCATATAAGGAGGACTCCATGGAAGACTCATTATTAGAGGACCTCTTGCTGGCTCGTGTCGCCATATAGGACAAATTTGATTGCCCTTCTCTGTATTTTCTCTCGTTCAGCCTTGTTTGATGGATGTTCTCCCCGTTGATGGTACTTTGAAATGGGGGTTATCCAGCCGTTGGTAGGTGCATATGGCTCGGGGATAGGACTGACTTCATGGATTTATTCTATCTTAGCTTGAACAAATGGAAATACCATTCGACGGAGAGAAATACTGATAATCATTTCATCCCAGCCTGGGTCAGCTTGGGCAATGACTGTGTTGGCTAATGCGTCAGCCAGAGTATTCAGAGACCGGGGAATATAGGTCAATGTTGGTTCTGTGGATAATTCCTCCATTAACCCTTGGACATGGTCAAACAGGGGGTTCAACTCCTCCTTTTTAATATCATAGTCACCATTGACATACTTCATGACCAGCTCCGAGTCACCTTTTACCTGAAGGTGTTGTACTTGTGCCTGGAGTGCAAGCTCTAGGCCTTCAATGAGATCATGGTATTCCACTTCATTGTTAGTACATCCCTCTGACTGGAGGGAGGAATATGGAACGACTTCCATTTCTGGGGACAGAAGTATTATCCCCAAACCTACTTTGTTGAATCTGGGATCCTCCACCATCTTCCCGGTTGGGCTTCAGGATGCGCCGTCGAAGTACATTTCTCAAGCTGGGAACTCCTCTTAAACCGAGAAGATATCTTCATCATGTTACTTGGAATCTGGTGCAGTGTTCCCAATCTAAGGGTGCTCTGCAAGAAAGTCCACTAATTCCTGGCCCTTGATGGCCTTCTGATGTATAAACTGGATGTCAAACTGTTGTAGGATGAATTCCCATAGAGATAGGTTCCCAGTCAGCATCAGGCGGCTGAGGATGTACATGAGTGGGTTATTAGGCGAGACCAAATTGACTTCATGATGCTGCAGTTAATGTTGAAACTTTTTAACCGCGAAGGACATGGCTAAACAACTATTTTCAATGATTGAGTATCAAGTCACAACATCAATCATTGTTCGGCTGAGGTAATAGATACTATTTTCACTGCTGGCATCATTCATTTGTGCAAGGAAGGCTCCTAGTGACCGCCCTAGGGCCGTCACGTATAAGAGGAGAGTTCATCCTTCAACTGGGGGCATGAGAACTGGTGGGCATAAGAGGTACCTATTTAGGCTGTCAAACGCCTCATGGCATTCATCTGTCCAATGGCACATGACTCCCTTTTTCATTAACCTAGTGAAGGGAAAACATTTGTCCGCCAAGTTGGCTATGAATCTCCTGATATAGGCTATGTTTCCTTGGAATCCTCTGAAATCAGTGAGTTGTGGGGAGGAGGTAGGTCAAGGATAGCCTTTGTCTTTTTAGGGTTGACTTCGATGCCATCATGGCATACAATCAAGCCAAGGAATTTCCCTGAGGTAACCCCGAAGGTGCACATCAAGGGGTTCATCTTCAGGTTATACTGCCTAAGTATGTTGAAGACAGTCTCCAGATATAACAGGTGATTTGAGCATTGTCAGGACATAACCACCAAGTCTTCTACAAAACATTCGAAAAATCTCCCCAGGAATGGTTTAAATATAAGATGCATGGCAAATTTATATGTGGTGCCAGTGTTCTTGAGACCAAAGGGCATAACCCTATAACAAAATACCACTTGAGGGGCCCCGAAGGCAGTGGCTTCTTCATCTTCTTAGGCCATCCTGATTTGGTTATACCCGGAATAGCCATCCATGAAGGATAGAGCCTCATTCCTTGTCGTTGCATCGATTAATAACTCGGTGACCGAGACCAGGAAATCATCTTTCGGACAATGCCGATTGAGATCTCTGAAATAAACGTATACACATATTTGTCCGTTCTTTTTCTTGAAAGGGACGATATTGGCCGACCAGATGGGGTATTGGACCTCCAAAATAAATCCTGCTTTAATGATCTTATCAACATCAACATCTATTTTGGCAGCATGTGAGGTGCGTGTCCTTCTAGAGGTCTATTTATAGCCTCGGTGGTCTTCTGGCAGACCTAGGTTGTGTGTTGCCACATCAGGATCGAGTCGTAGAATTTCCGTGTAATTCCAGGCGAACAAATCTTGATGTTGACATAAGAAGGCTGTATATACCTCGTGCTCTACGGGGTACATGGCTTCACTAATGAAAGTAGGCCTCATATCTTCTTCAGTACCCAAGTTTATTTCCCTGAGCTCCTCCACTATGGTGGAGATACCCTCCTCAAATACAGGAGGTGCAACCCGGAGATCTTCCTCCTCTTCTTCTACCATGTGTACATCTTCATGATCTGACGAGGAGAGATCTCCTAAAACGGGATCTTGGGAGTCCGGAGGCGAGGTGTCATGGGTGTCCTTAATCGAGTTTTTCATCCCCAGATTGAGGGTCAGTGGATGTTCCCACATTGTCACACTTTACTATTATGGATGAAGTCATGAGGACATCCGGGTGCGTGTCCGGACTAGAACTCATTCTCTAACATGGTTGATGGGAATGACATAATCTACGCCAAGCTTCCCGGGGGGGTCATCAGGAGCCATTTCCAGGCCATTTGGAGCGGAGATCCAGTCGACACCATCGACCCAAGGATTCTTTTTCTTTTGCTCATAGAACCCGGTGAAAATGTAATCTGACTCGGAGAGCTTGAATGGGGCCTTGTCGGCACGAAACGTTACACATTGTCCATTGATGCAGTACTTGATACACCGGTGGTAGGATGAAGGAACGATCATGTGCTTATGGAGCAATGGCCTCCCCAGCAAGGCATTGAATGATGTACTCTGCCGGACCACCAGGAATTCTGTGTAGGCAACCAGGTCACCAAAATGGGTCTTTAGCTTAATTTCTCTTATTGGCTTCTGCTAACTCTTGTCGTATCCTAACAGAGTTGTGGATGAAGGAATTAGATCGTCCTCACTATAGCCCAACTTACGGAGTGTCTTTAGGCGAAGGAGGTTAACTCCACAGCTGTTGTCAATAAAGACATTGTGGATATCAACATCATTCAATGTGATAGAAACATGTAGTGGTTTGATATGTCCCTTCATGATGGAATCTTCATCTTGTCCTATGAAAGAAATCACTGCATTGCATTAGTCGAGCCAGTCTCTATCCGGCAAATCTCGGTAGTAGCTTCCTTGGCTTGAAGCTCTTCGGGGATAATAAAGGCTTCAATAAGTGCCTCCCTGAGGTCGGCTGATAGTCTCAGGGCATCCAGGAATGACAGCTTGGATGGTATCAATTCCAGCTGCTTAAGGATGTCGTACTTTTTCTCCAATGGCTGACGCTTCTCTGCTGGCAGGAGAGATCAAGTAGGTGTCTTGGGAGTTGGATTATGTGATGATAAGGTACCGCAGTAGGTTCGGATATCGATGGTGTTCCTGCGTTTTGAGGACTTGGACCGGTCGGTCTGTTTGTGCCCACTTGGAGGCCAGACACTTGCTCCTCCTCTTGTGGGTATCGCAGAACAACATGGCCAGAGTGGCTGCTTATGGAGGTGGAGGGGAATTATTTCTCTTATTGAGTCTGTTGAAGGGATCTTCCATGGGTTTCCATGATATTAACAGTTTGGGCCAGGGTCCAACCATAGGGTTGGTTTCGTTCGTGGTTGTGCCTCCCCTAGTATCCCATACCTCTGTGATTCCTCCTCTCGGCTCCTCATGCAGGGAACTCAGGTCCATAACTATACCCTACGTCAGGGGACAATTCCATGAGATGGATGACATTAATAGATCCAAATATTGTCTCTTCATCCTCTAATAGGTCAACCTAGTCGGTTGTCCTTGATGGTGTCGTTTGGTGGTTCGGTGTGTGTAGCGCCAAATTTGAGGGCATATAATCTGCTAGGGTCAGGACTAACATTGGTCTCATTGCAGACTGCTCATCTTGCGATTGTTTCTTCCTTCTTTGATTACGCCTGGATGACTGGCCCATGGAGGGTTGTGAGGCCGATACTGTCGGCTCTACGGCTTCAGGGGATATTGGTGGGAACACCGACTTCTGTAGTTGAGCTTGGAGTATTCCCTGGGCTCAATTGATAGTCTTCCGAGTCATCCAGTTATCAAATGTCTGCCCCTTTTGCTTGTGACATCCTACCACCCCTCACCTTTTTCGGACTCAGTGGTAGAAATATACGTCACATATGCTGGGGGTGGTCCCAGCTTGACCATTCCAGATTCTACCATCCACTGCAGGAGGTCTTTGAAGACGATGCATTCCCGAATATTGTGCCCCAACATTCGAAGGGATGTACATTAATCTGATCTATCATCATTACCGGCTTCTTTGGGTTTCCGCAGCTCTGGTGGTGGAGAAAGTTCCAATTCATGGCGGTGATGAAGTAGCCACAGACATGGTCCTCTCAAAACGAGTATACTTTGTTCCTTAGTTCCACAAACTGGTTCCTTTTCGATCCTCTCTGATCGTCCCGTCTAGGGAGAGGTGGCCACTGATTCACAGGGGGGCCTAGACGATTTGGTGGAGGCCTGAGCGGTGGATCAGGTATAGGGGATAGCTTGTTGGTGACAGAGGATGCATCAGCTCGGGATTCTCTCTTTGCAGGATCCTATGAGGAAATTCGGGACATCAAATTGCTCCGCTGCAGGGAGTCCTCGATTCTCAGGGCAATGGCCGAGAGATGGAAGAAGAAAGTGGTGCACTCCACTGGTATGGGTGGTGTATGAAGCTCATCTCGAATATTGTGGATGAATAAAGAAATCAACTCATCTTGAGGAATTGTCTTGTTTAGAGAGTAGGTCAGACCTTTCCATCTACTGATGAAATATGAGACCCTCTCGTTCTCACTCGGATTGCAGTTCATGAGGTTGCTGGTCATTGTTTTGGACAACATTGATCTGAAGTGGAACAAGAACAGCTTCCGAAGGTCTTCCCATCTGTTTATTGACTGGCCTGGCATAATTTTATATCAGACGAAGGTGGATCCTTGCAAGGTCCTCATGAAGCATCTGAGTTTCACTACTTCTTTTTCATCCGAAGTTCCCATCATAGGGTCTCAATAAGACACGTAGTGCATCAAATACTATTCCAGATCACTTGACCCGTTGAAAATGGGGAATACATGGCTCCCAAAATTGGCTGGAGGTGGTGTGTTGGTCACCCAATCTGGGTAGGGTTTCCGCTCTGGCTGTATTGGAGTGCGTCGACCTTCCATCACTTCCAATCGATCTGTTAGTGCCTCAATGGTGTTGGTGAGACCCTGGTTTACAACCTGCTGGGCCCGGTCCTAGGCAGGGATAGCCTGAGGCATTTACTAAGGATCCAGATTGGCTCGCACCAGGGGTGCGTGTGCCGTTTGTGGCACCTTTGGAGGGTTCATGTGTAATCTCTCTGGTTGCTTCTTGAGTGGGGGGAAGTCATGGTATTCATCTGAATCTACATTTATGTAGTCAAAAAGGTCGGGTGCCTCGATGGATGGGAGCCCTGACTATGTTTCGTTTGCCGGGGAAAACCTTAATCTTTGAGGTGCACTTGTTGTGAGTGAATAATGTGGCTCCTCCTGAGATGCACCTTCAATAAGGTGGTTCCACTAGAGTATCTGTAACACCCCGAGCTTCCACGATACACTTCTCATTGAATAATGCAATAGCCTGCATTGTACGCAACTTCGAGTTCTAAAACACCGCGACTAATCAAAGTAGCCGTTATGAATAGTAATAACCACTTTTTAAAATTATAGAAATTTTATATTTCAAATGGACATCATTTTTGTATTTGTAATATCAAAATTATCCTAAGTTGAATTTTTTGTAACTTTCTGAGAACTTCCAATTTTTTTATGAATAGTGAAAAATACTTAAAACAACTTTTTTAATCAAAATAATTAATTGTGATAAATTATACTGTTTAGTGGTTTTAAAGTATAATTAGAACATATTTTTACCATTTTATCCAATGGTGGTCATTAGAATTAATTTAACATTGAAAATGGACATAAACAATTGCCAATCTTTTGATATAAATTGTTTCTTAAAAACACGCTATTTGTTCTGACAGCGGGAATTAATTATAAAATTAATTAATGCAACTTATATGTTTTGAATTTTGTAAAATAGACATCATTTTTGAATTCGGAATATCAATTATAGCTTAGGGTGAAATTTTGGTACTTTTCGGATAACTTTTGTATTTTGATGAATAGTGAAAATTACTAAATTTTAATTAAAAACAACTTTTTTAATCAAAATAAATAATATTGATAAATTATGAATTTGAGTGGTTTTAAATTATATTTAGAATATATTTTTACCATTCAATTTAATGTTTGTCATTGGACATAATTTTACAATTAAACCAAACATAAATAAGTGTCAATCTTTTGATAGTTATTATCTCTTAAAAACACGCTTTTTGTTTTGACAGCGGGAATTAATTTTAAATTAATTTCTGCCACTTCTGTGTTTTGAATTTAGGAAAATGGATTCCATATTTAGAATCAGAATGTTCAAATTTTGTAAATAGGTAACTTTTATTTTTAGACATTTTGAATAATTACTGCGGTAAATATTTTATTTACCATGGTAAAGGGTAAATCCGGTAAATAAGGGTTAAAAAATAATATTATAATAATACTAAATTACCCTAAAACGTGTCTTAACCCTATTGGTTGATACATGGTCGACCATGGGCATCTTTGGGTCTATTTTGGGACCCCATGGATCCACTTGTAAGTGATAATGACAGATTATATTAATAAAGTTAAATTAAAAATAAAAATGGCATAAGCTTACATCTTTTAGAAGAACAATTTTTACATAGGGTTATACATGTTGGATTCTCGATTATAAATATTCATTAGAAAGACAAAACGATTTTCTACATAATGATATTTTATTTATAATTTTTAGACATTAAATAATTTATTTTATTTATGACACAACGATGATGCGGTAATTACTATAATAGTGAAAAAATAAAATAATTGATATTATAAATACCCAAATAAATATAATATGAAACTTTTAATGAATTAAACTAATTTTCTAGGATAATATGATATATTAGGATTGATTTAATTGACTTTTTTCGAAGTAATCAATCTGTTATGAGTTTCACAAAAATCAACTAATGAATAGTTTCAAAATTGACATAAAAGAGTTCTTAAAACAAATATTATATTATTAATTGATATTAAATTCCTAAAAATCTAAGGTTCGGCCAAGAGACTTATATTATTATAGGTTAATCATTAATGGACCACTTGGGGGTCGCTTGGATGTATGTAGTAAGTTTATTAACCATATTATATAAAAATACAAAGAGACATTGTACAAGTGAAACTAATTAACTTAGAGTTAATACTTAAAGATAAGGTTAATATAAGTACCCAAACCTGTCTAAATTCTATTGGATGAGTTGTTTTCGACCTATCCCCACCTCAGCCTTTGAATAGTCAACTTTGGAGCCTTTGGAAACCGAATATGAATTTATTATAAATTAATATTTCTAGCTTTTCCAAAGGTGCCCCTCACCCCTCTTATAAAAGGGGCACTCCTCCTTCTCATTTCCTCACACCTCTCAAGCCACTTGGCTCGTCCAAACTCTGCCCAACTAAGCTCCCCACATCCCTCTCCTCCTCCTTGAAGCTTCCCCTTAGGCAGAAAGCATTTCAAGAAGTCCTTTGGTTCCAACCAAAGTGAGTTACCTAAATTAAAGGTAACGATTTCTCTTAAATTATTTTCATTTATTTTTCTTCTTCAACCCCCAAAATCTTTTTATTTCCTCTCTTTTGTAACAACACCAGTATCCTCAATATACTAGGATGTTGTTATAAGAAGGATTCAAACTACACATACACACAACTCCATCTGATGGATGATGAACATAATGTTTCCGTGGATGGCAAACTAACGCCTCACGAAACGATGATTGTTCAAATACAGTTTACCGCCTCTCATGGTGGCCATTATGATGGCACTGTAATTAAATATGATATTAATGATATATATTTTATATATAAGCTTCTGTAATTCCATTTTATTTCATACCATTATTCGTTTCATGTTGTATATACATACAATAATTTCATTTGAGGAAGTGCGGACTATCGCCCCCTTAAAATGATATGACTCGTTCGTACCACACATGGAACGTATAAAGGATGGTGTTAATGAACTTAAGTAACATATATAAAATATTATATTATACTGGAATAGTAATATACCTATGTATCATTTGGATTCGATTCTTTTAAAATAAAAGTTAAATGGAAGTAGCGTTCGTGCGTACGTACGGACTACCGTCTCCACGAACGCGATGAGATTCATTCTCCATCGTATCCATTCAAGTATAATTATCATTTAATGATTTAAAAATGATGTTTACGGACTTGATATCATTCTGGATATGAATAAGATACAACAAACATGACTTATGTAACAAAACATATAAAAGAAAATGAGTAAGTTAACACCCGAAACGGCGTTAATACTAAGATATTATTATCAAATCAATATTAAAAGATAATATATGATATAATATTAATGTATATGATTCTTGTATAATTTAATAACAATTATTTCACCATTATACAGGAGGTTAACCTACCCCAACCAAGTAAAAGTACAAGGTAAGGGTTATTTCACAATCTCTTCATTATCCGAGGTTGTATTATACGTAATAATCTACTGGGATCTCTTTATCATCCACATCCATGTTTCTTCGAAATGTATTTCAAAACATTTTTACTATTTACAAGAATATGGGTTAAAGTCATTTATACCCTTGTTTGACTTTTTATAAGAGGTTTATAAAGGAATCTTTCCGTCGTTTTCAAAACAAGGTCCTTTTTAACCTTTTCGACAGAATTGAGATAAGAATGTTTTTTTTACTTATACGGCGGGTGCGGTTATTTCCTGCCGTTATAAAATCGTCAAAGCTTTCCTTACAAGTTTACAAGAATATTTTCAAGAAAATGTTTTATTTTATATGGCTCTTAAATGATTTCAAAAATAGAAAGAGATATTTCTCTAAAAAGTGTTTTGATTTCATCTATGTCAACATCCTTTAATGGATTTTACGCTTATTTGAAGTTGATTTATTATAATACAAAACTTCTATATTGTATTGAAGGTTTTGTGATATGTTTGACTGTGGATGTGCTATTTTATACCATTCATAGTTTATGGTGAAACTATTGACATTTCGTATGCTAGTTTTAATCCGAATGTTTATGTTATATTTTAAACTTTTCTTCAGATGAATGTGCTAAACAAGTATGTTCCGGGTTGGGGACCGGTAGAAGTAAGCCCTCCAGGTTGGGGACTGGTAAAAGTAAGCCCTCCAGGTTGGGGACTGGTTAAAGTAAGCCCTCCAGGTTAGGGACTGGGAAAAGTATGCCCTCCGGGTTGGTGTCCGGTTATTAGAGGCACTCCGGGTTGGTGTCCGGTTATTAGAGGCACTCTGGGTTGGTGTCCGGTTATTAGAGGCACTCCGGGTTGGGTTCCGGTTAGAAGTAACCCCTAGGTCATGGGATGAGGCCTAGACAAAGAAATTAACGTTTAGCATTATGCATTCCAACATTATGAAAGTGGTTATTGATTTTTACATGTGATTATTCGATTAGTAGAATATCTATGTGAATAAGTAAATGGCATTATTTCAGTTTATTTATGCCATACCATGTTGAAAGTTCATGTTTAAAAGGCTTATGTTTTAGTTATACATTGCCTTAAATGTTTATTCTTATTTATGAATGTTTCCGCTATATTGTTATCCTTACTGGGCATTTGAGCTCACCCCTTTTCTATGTTTTATTTTTCCCAGGAAGTGAAGATGTAAGTTATGAATGACCTGCAGGGATATTATGAGGGGATTATAGTGTGGACTGTGAAAACATTATGTTGTTGTAGTAGTTTTTCATTTTATGATGTAATGTAAAACTTATGAATATATCTAGTGTTTCCAAGGCTACTAAACCAATCGGTCTTTCGAGATTTGATCTTTCTTGTGATCATGCCAATGTTACGAAGTAATGCACCGACTCTGGGTAACTGGGGTCGGGGCGTTACAGTTGGTATCAGAGGAAGTTTAGTACAAACCTTGGAAGCTAGATTTAGATAATCTCTGATTAGAGCACGTAGACCTAAGATGAACTTTGAGGATTAGTATAGAAGAACTTCCTAGAATTTTGGTATTGTAGAGATTTTGTGAGTTTTCCGAGCAATACATCCCTGTCTGGATACGAGCAGGTAGAGGCGGCTCTGGCACAGATGTACCTAGGGGTAAAACCCGAAAACACCGCTTTGAGCTAGACTCGAACGGGAACTGGTGCACGACAACGGGCCTTGCTGCACTCTTGGTTACGACACTCCCGGGGGATATGCTTAGGATAACTCTCATTTTCTTTACAAATCATTATGAAGGGTTTATGAGTATATACTTCCTCAAAGAAAACATTTTTTATGATTATGGATTATATCCATAAATAGTTCAATTTATGTTAAGTGTTTTATAAGTATGGGATTATGTATTTTGATTCATAAACTGATCTAGTTTATGCCATTGTTTAGAAATGGCGCCTAGTGGAAGAAATGGAAACCGTATCAATGCACGCACTCCATGTAGGGATTTCCCTCCTGCTCAAGATAATTATTGTGGGGCTGGTGATGCAACTGGTGCCGATTAGCTAATGACCATACTAGGACAACTTACTCAGGTTATGAATAATAACCTTACCCGTATGGAGCACCCTGATCCGCAGCGTGGAGGATCAATGTTAGACCGATTCATGAGGCAACAACCACAAATGTTCAATGGGAGTACAAATCCCTTAGTAGCTGAGCAATGGATAAATTCCCTAGAGAAAATATTTCAGGCTTTGGGGAGCAGTGAAAGGGAGAAAGTTATCATGGCAGTTTACCGCCTCACTGGAGATGCTGATCAATGGTGGTCATTGATTCAAAACATGAAGGAAGATGATGAAGTATCAAATATGGAATGGAGGGAGTTCAAAGATCTGTTTTTAGAAAAATACTTCCCTCGCGACCATCGAGCAGATATGGAAAGGCAATTTCTAAGTCTGAGACAGAAGGAGGATGAGAATGTCGCAAAGTATGAGGCTAACTTTACAAGGTTAGCAAGGTATGCCGGAGATTATATTCGCAACCCAGGAAGTAAGATTGATCGTTTCTTTGATGGGTTAAAACCATTTCTCCGTCGAGCTTTGGTATCACAATCCTTCTCATCATACGAAGATATTGTCTCGTGTGCTATCAAGACAGAAAAGGAATTCTCTAAGTCTTTTGACAACAAAGTAAAGAAAGATAAGAAGAGAACGGTGGAACAAGGGACAGATAAAGAGAAAAAGGGAAAGAAGGATTTTCCATTATGTGATAATTGTGGGAAGAATCACCCTGGTACTTGCCTAAAAGGAATGGGAGTTTGTTATAAATGTGGAGAAAAGGGTCACCAGGATCGTGATTGCAAGGGAAAGAAAGAGGCTATCAAAGTGGAATGCTACAATTGTAGAGAAATGGGTCATTATGCAAATGAATGTCTTAAGCGTCAGGGAAACTTACCTCAGAAAAGGCCAAGGGATCAAGGCCAATCTTATGCTGTGACTACAGTTGAAGCAGAATAATTAATGTATTGGTGCTTTTGGACTCAAGGATTATATTCTGGTTATAAGAATAATGTGATATATATATGGATTGTACTGCAGTACTTGTTGATTTCAGTAAGGTTTTAATATGATGAAGGTAATTATATTTTTAGTATGTGACAATAAGAGAAACTTTACTTCGTTTGGGGAATCTGATAAATTGATTTTGGAATTAAGAAACCTTTTAGAGAAAGTCTGGACAGAGGTATTTTGGATAACTAGAAAGGTTGGAGTGGATTAAGTTGATCTTTGGATAGTATTGTTTAAGGTTAAAAAATTTATGAAGATTATTTTTGGAATATTATAATACTATAGTTTTAGGAAAAGGACAACCTGTAGGGTGGGGCATAACCCGTCGCGTCGGACAAAGTTGCAGGAATCGAACCCACAACCATAGTGCGACAGGCCTTTATTTCCTACCACTAGCCTACAGGGAGTCCCTGGTTATTACAAAATAGTTGTCCTATTCTAAATGGTTTGTGGTAAAAATTTATTAATGAAAGTCTACATGATAAGTAAGTATATTTCCTCACATTCTTAGTAAATCTCTTAAATAATTTCCTCACCTCTATGAAAGGTTACTTAAAACAAAAACGTTGTCGATTAACTTTTCCAACTGGGGATTCAATGCATATTTAACCAATCACAAGTTTGTGATTTTCTTATTGTTAACTTTCTCCTAATCCTGTTTTCTAGAACTCTTCGTCAGACCATGCTAGTTTGTTTTTCCTCCATATCCATATTTTCATAGAACCCTAGTATGGGCTATCTCGGATGACCTTTTTACTTCTCTTTCTTTCTTTTAATGTTATATTTTTATTAATCTTATTTCCGATGTGGGTTTTCCACAAAGGTATTTTCTATTTACAACCTTTTATTTTCAAAGAAAAATTTCAAATTGCGAGGACGCAATTTATTGAAGGAGGGGAGAATGTAACACCCCGAGCTTCCACGATACGCTTCTCATTGAATAATGCAATAGCCTGCATTGTACGCAACTTCGAGTTCTAAAACACCGCGACTAATCAAAGTAGCCGTTATGAATAGTAATAACCACTTTTTAAAATTATAGAAATTTTATATTTCAAATGGACTTCATTTTTGTATTTGTAATATCAAAATTATCCTAAGTTGAATTTTTTGTAACTTTCTGAGAACTTCCAATTTTTTTATGAATAGTGAAAAATACTTAAAACAACTTTTTTAATCAAAATAATTAATTGTGATAAATTATACTGTTTAGTGGATTTAAAGTATAATTAGAACATATTTTTACCATTTTATCCAATGGTGGTCATTAGAATTAATTTAACATTGAAAATGGACATAAACAATTGCCAATCTTTTGATATAAATTGTTTCTTAAAAACACGCTATTTGTTCTGACAGCGGGAATTAATTATAAAATTAATTAATGCAACTTATATGTTTGGAATTTTGTAAAATAGACATCATTTTTGAATTCGGAATATCAATTATAGCTTAGGGTGAAATTTTGGTACTTTTCGGATAACTTTTGTATTTTGATGAATAGTGAAAATTACTAAATTTTAATTAAAAACAACTTTTTTAATCAAAATAAATAATATTGATAAATTATGAATTTGAGTGGTTTTAAAGTATATTTAGAATATATTTTTACCATTCAATTTAATGTTTGTCATTGGACATAATTTTACAATTAAACCGAACATAAATAAGTGTCAATCTTTTGATAGTTATTATCTCTTAAAAACACGCTTTTTGTTTTGACAGCGGGAATTAATTTTAAATTAATTTCTGCCACTTCTGTGTTTTGAATTTAGGAAAATGGATTCCATATTTAGAATCATGATGTTCAAATTGTGTAAATAGGTAACTTTTATTTTTAGACATTTTGAATAATTACTGCGGTAAATATTTTATTTACCATGGTTAAGGGTAAATCCGGTAAATAAGGGTTAAAAAATAATATTATAATAATACTAAATTACCCTAAAACGTGTCTTAACCCTATTGGTTGATACATGGTCGACCATGGGCATCTTTGGGTCTATTTTGGGACCCCATGGATCCACTTGTAAGTGATAATGACACATTATATTAATAAAGTTAAAATAAAAATAAAAATGGCATAAGCTTACATCTTTTAGAAGAACAATTTTTACATAGGGTTATACATGTTGGATTTTCGATTATAAATATTCATTAGAAAGATAAAACGATTTTCTACATAATGATATTTTATTTATAATTTTTAGACATTAAATAATTTATTTTATTTATGACACAACGATGATGCGGTAATTACTATAATAGTGAAAAAATAAAATAATTGATATTATAAATACACAAATAAATATAATATGAAACTTTTAATGAATTAAACTAATTTTCTAGGATACTATGATATATTAGGATTGGTTTAATTGACTTTTTTCGAAGTAATCAATCTGTTATGAGTTTCACAAAAATCAACTAATGAATAGTTTCAAAATTGACATAAAAGAGTTCTTAAAACAAATATTATATTATTAATTGATATTAAATTCCTAAAAATCTAAGGTTCGGCCAAGAGACTTATATTATGATAGGTTAATCATTAATGGACCACTTGGGGGTCGATTGGATGTATGTAGTAAGTTTATTAACCATATTATATAAAAATACAAAGAGACATTGTAAAAATGAAACTAATTAACTTAGAGTTAATACTTAAAGATAAGGTTAATATAAGTACCCAAACCTGTCTAAATTCTATTGGATGAGTTGTTTTCGACCTATCCCCACCTCATCCTTTGAATAGTCAACTTTGGAGCCTTTGGAAACCGAATATGAATTTATTATAAATTAATATTTCTAGCTTTTCCAAAGGTGCCCCTCACCCCTCTTATAAAAGGGGCACTCCTCCTTCTCATTTCCTCACACCTCTCAAGCCACTTGGCTCGTCCAAACTCTGCCCAACTAAGCTCCCTACATCCCTCTCCTCCTCCTTGAAGCTTCCCCTTAGGCAGAAAGCATTTCAAGAAGTCCTTTGGTTCCAACCAAAGTGAGTTACCTAAATTAAAGGTAACGATTTCTCTTAAATTATTTTCATTTATTTTGCTTCTTCAACCCCCAAAATCTTTTTATTTCCTCTCTCTTGTAACAACACAAGTATCCTCAATATACTAGGATGTTGTTATAAGAAGGATTCAAACTACACATACACACAACTCCATCTAATGGATGATGAACATAATGTTTCTGTGGATGGCAAACTAACGCCTCACGAAACGATGATTGTTCAAATACATCTTACCGCCTCTCATGGTGGCCATTATGATGGAACTGTAATTAAATATGATATTAATGATATATATTTTATATATAAGCTTCTGTAATTCCATTTTATTTCATACCATTATTCGTTTCATGTTGTATATACATACGATAATTTCATTTGAGGAAGTGCGGACTACCGCCCCCTTAAAATGATATGACTCGTTCGTACCACACATGGAACGTATAAAGGATGGTGTTAATGAACTTAAGTAACATATATAAAATATTATATTATACTGGAATAGTAATATACCTATGTATCATTTGGATTCGATTCTTTTAAAATAAAAATTAAATGGAAGTAGCGTTCGTGCGTACGTACGGACTACCGTCTCCACGAACGCGATGAGATTCATTCTCCATCGTATCCATTCAAGTATAATTATCATTTAATGATTTAAAAATGATGTTTAAGGACTTGATATCATTATGGATATGAATAAGATACAACAAACATGACTTATGTAACAAAACATATAAAAGAAAATGAGTAAGTTAACACCCGAAACGGCGTTAATACTAAGATATTATTATCAAATCAATATTAAAAGATCATATATGATATCATATTAATGTATATGATTCTTGTATAATTTAATAACAATTATTTCACCATTATACAGGAGGTTAACCTACCCCAACCATGGAAAAGTACAAGGTAAGGGTTATTTCACAATCTCTTCATTATCCGAGATTGTATTATACGTAATAATCTACTGGGATCTCTTTATCATCCACATCCATGTTTCTTCGAAATGTATTTCAAAACATTTTTACTATTTACAAGAATATGGGTTAAAGTCATTTATACCCTTGTTTTACTTTTTATAAGAGGTTTATAAAGGAATCTTTCCGTCGTTTTCAAAACAAGGTCCTTTTTAACCTTTTCGACAGAATTGAGATAAGAATGTTTTTTTTACTTATACGGCGGGTGCGGTTATTTTCTGCCGTTATAAAATCGTCAAAGCTTTCCTTACAAGCTTACAAGAATATTTTCAAGAAAATGTTTTATTTTATATGTCTCTTAAATGATTTCAAAAATAGAAAGAGATATTTCTCTAAAAAGTGTTTTGATTTCATCTATGTCAACATCCTTTAATGGATTTTACGCTTATTTGAAGTTGATTTATTATAATACAAAACTTCTATATTGTATTGAAGGTTTTGTGATATGTTTGACTGTGGATGTGCTATTTTATACCATTCATAGTTTATGGTGAAACTATTGACATTTCGTATGCTAGTTTTAATCCGAATGTTTATGTTATATTTCAAACTTTTCTTCAGATGAATGTGCTAAACAAGTATGTTCCGGGTTGGGGACCGGTAAAAGTAAGCCCTCCAGGTTGGGGACTGGTAAAAGTAAGCCCTCCAGGTTGGGGACTGGGTAAAGTAAGCCCTCCAGGTTAGGGACTGGTAAAAGTATGCCCTCCGGGTTGGTGTCCGGTTATTAGAGGCACTCCGGGTTGGTGTCCGGTTATTAGAGGCACTCCGGGTTGGTGTCCGGTTATTAGAGGCACTCCGGGTTAGGTTCCTGTTAGAAGTAACCCCTAGGTCTTGGGATGAGGCCTAGACAAAGAAATTAACGTTTAGCATTATGCATTCCAACATTATGAAAGTGGTTATTGATTTTTACATTGATTATTCGATTAGTAGAATATCCATGTGAATAAGTAAATGGCATTATTTCATTTTATTTATGCCATACCATGTTGAAAGTTCATGTTTAAAAGGCTTATGTTTTAGTTATACATTTCCTTAAATGTTTATTCTTATTTATGAATGTTTCCGCTATATTGTTATCCTTACTGGGCATTTGAGCTCACCCCTTTTCTATGTTTTATTTTTCCCAGGAAGTGAAGATGTAAGTTATGAATGACCTGCAGGGATATTATGAGGGGATTATAGTGTGGACTGTGAAAACATTATGTTGTTGTAGTAGTTTTTCATTTTATGATGTAATGTAAAACTTATGAATATATCTAGTGTTTCCAAGGCTACTAAACCAATCGGTCTTTCGAGATTTGATCTTTCTTGTGATCATGCCAATGTTACGAAGTAATGCACCGACTCTGGGTAACTGGGGTCGGGGAGTTACAGTATCTTGGCGTTAAGCCGCCTCAATTCTTTCATCTCCTCTTCCTGTCAAGCGAATCTCTCTTCAAGTGTGAGTATCTCATCTTTGTCGAGAGAAGGCGGATGGTTAAGGGTAAGCAATACTTTATTAATAACCTTATTGGAAGCTCTTTGGGTAGGAGGAGGAGGGTTGGCTGGAAGGATAGCCATATTTAGGGCCGCCCTCTGGTTCCGGGTGTGAACACATGGAGGTTTGTTGGGAGTCACAGCCTGACAGAAACCATCATCTCCCGATCCATCCTAATTTGCAGCATCTCTGGTGTCATCCATGGGGTTAATATCTATGACGTTGATTGATTCATATCACGGGGTGGAGAAGATTTCATCTTCCAAATAGGAATAGGATCTCCCGTCTCTTCTGCTGGCCTTCCCTTTCATGACCTGGGATTGCCTTAGGCTTCTTGATGAAGGGTGAGGTAGAGAGTTATCTGATGCGCCCTTACGGTTCCCCTTCCTCTTGGAGGGGATGATGACTCAAATGATGAGATAGGATGGGAACCTCCACTTCTGGTTGTCCTCCCTAGATGAGATAATACTGACTATCATGGGGGAGGTTATTGTTGAGGGGGTAATAATGCCTCTAGCCTTGAGGGCTGGGGTTGGCTCCATTCCTTAGACCTAGAGTCTCTTCCTAGTTTTATTGGTCTTATGGGAGAATTTGTTGTAAAAAATGCCCCCAGCCCTGTAGGCTGGGGTTGAGCCTAGATTGCGGCAGTGGCTGCTACTATTGCTACCTGCCTGATTTTGCATGCCCCCATCTGGGGGTGCACTGGGATTGGTGCCGAGTTTTTCTGTGAGTCAATGCCTTCTAAGGAGGCGGGAAATGATCACTGATTGGCCTCCCTTAGGTGAGAGGCATGTTTTATTCTCTCAGTGGCCTTATTCATGAGTTCTTGAATAGCTTTTTCCCATCGGGCATGACGATTCTAGGACTTACTCAAGGCCCGTCTCCGTTGGGTGTGTTGCCTTTCGCAAATACGAATACCATTCGATTGATGTCTTGATGTGATGATGTTTCAAGACACCATCCCGAACAGGTTGTTCTGGGTGGGAAGAGGAGTGAAATACAGAGCTCTATGTTCTGCCCATCCCCAAATATGGACTCTTGTCAGGGCATTACCGATGAGGCGACGCAACTGGTGCAACACACAGAGGCAATCCATCTCCATATTTTCTTTACGCTTCTCAGGTCATTGTCGTTGTGCCGACGGAAGAGCTTCTAGGCCGATGTGATGCAGGAGGTCTCCAATTATCTTGACATGGTCTACATACCCGTCATAGGGTAGGAAGCTGTATTTTAGTCGGCGAAGGGTTGACCATATATTATGGAGGATGTCGTGAACGCATTATTCCGAAAACTCTCTGTGTATGTCGAACTGAGAGGTGGTCGTAGGCCAAAACATAACTAGTATATCATCCCTAGCCAGTTGTTTCCTCAGGTGGAACATGTCGGCGTACTCCTTCTCCAGTGATTCCTCTACTGGGTCGGCCCAACTAAGACCCTCGTTGTCAGTGTGGTCGGAGGCAGTGGGACCAATAGGTATTGAATTGTCATGTGGGAGATTCCAAGGTTGTTCAGAGGATGAATGTGGCCCCGGGACGTCTCCCGACTAATGAAGGACGTCGTCGGTGACTAACTGAGAATCTAACATGCTTGATCCCATCCTTCTGAGTGCCTCGGCATATGAGAGCTTTCCCATGCTTGATTCGGTAGGGGGATGGCCTTCCTGTCAATATGATATGTCATTGTAGGGAGGACCTTTGCAATGGTGGTAGCAATGGTAAGGACTACCATCATATCTTTATGCCTCATTGCAAAGGGGTCTCTTGCAGTGCATACTAAAGGGAGGACCTCCAAGGCATGTCACAGAAAGGGGAGGACCTTCTGGCTCCGTAGCGTTGTTATAGGGAGGGCCATCACAACAACTTCTATCATGGTGAGGATGACCATCATGGCTTAACGTTTTCTGTGCATCCTGGGGAGGACCTTCAAGGCACACTCAGACAAGGGGAGGACCTTCTGGTTGCTTGGGGCCACTGCAGGGAGGACCTTCGCAATGCTAGACGTGGTGGTGAGGACTACCATCACAGCTGCTGTAATGGAGAGGACTACCATTACAGCTGCCTTTGGGAGAATATTTGTGGGGCACACCCTCGGGAGGGCCATCATAATGTACCGCAATGAGCGGAGGGCCTTCTCATTTCTTGACATCTCTATGGGGAGGACCTCCGTTATCAGGGCGGCGAGGACAACCACTGTGATCTGATGTTCGACTAGGCGGAGTTTCATTGCAGCGTAACCCCTGGGAAGGACCTTCAGGGTAGGCCATGACAAGGGGACGACCTTCTGGTCGTGATGAGATGTCACTAGGGGGAGGGACTCCGTAGTTGCGACTATGATAGCGAGGACTACTATCATAATCTGTTGTCCCACTGCATGGAGAGTGTTTTTAGCGTATACCCCAGGGAGGACCTTCAGGGTGGATGACAGTAAGTGGAGGACCTTCTTGTTGCTCGATCTTCTGGCCACATGGAGGGGTTCCGTTACTCACATAAAAATAGGAGCTCTCATGATCGATTGTTATATGCCCACGGGGGAGGCCCCCACGGGTGCTCTGGGGAGGACCTTCAAAGCTGCTGGTAGCAACATTGTAGGGAGGACCTTCGCAACTGATACTGCCGCTCTCATAATATGGTAATGGGTGTGGAGGGTTCTGAGCATGTGATGTGTGCTTAGTGGCTTTGGGAACCCTAGCTTCCAGCAGAGTGGAGTCATGAACCCGCTATTTATTTTCCAGCTTCATTTGGTGAATTTGGGGCTCTATCTTACAGGTAGTGGGGACCGTCTGTTGTTAACAATGTCCTTCACCTTTGGGTCCCTATCTTATTGGGTCCCATCATGCTGTCGGGATATGATGACGAACATCTTGACTTTTAGCAGGGATATATGCCTGCTCTGGGGAATCTACCATGATGGACGGGTGTCCCCCCGTTAGAACGAGAGAAGCTGCTCGATCCGGCTGCCCTTGCATCACAGAATATAGCCGGTGACCCTCCTAGGAAGGATAAAGGATGCAGATCTACACTGAGGCATCTATCTTGTCTCTTAGATGAGTCGCCTCAATTGGGGAGATGGGCTCACGGGCCCTAATCTTGGCTATTTCCGCTGATGCAATTATATTCTGGAAAGTCTGCAACATATGATATGGGATTGATACCTACTCCTCCATCATTTCCAGGATATGTTTAGAGACATCTCTGACTAGAATGGGTATGAAGGCCCATTCCGGTATCAGAGTAGGAATATCCTACTCCGGTCCTCTAGTTTTTAGTTGATTCTGAAAATTATCATTTGTCGGGGTAGGTGAATGAATCTACCCCTGTGCCGGGATACGCCGATTTAACTTTTCATTTGCCACCATGTCACGATGGAAGACTTTACATGCATCCACAGTGATTTGGCCCTGCATATATTGGTTTCCCACCGTATTGAGTCGGTGGCCTTTGTTGGCGGGGAGACGTGCCCACCTGTTATTTTCCGCAACATCTGGGTGGTGGGCTTTGTTGATCGCCACCATACCGGGCTGGTAGGAATCTGGAGCATCAGCTAGGAGATGGTCCTACACGTTCTGGGTCGCCACCATGTCAGGTTGGTGGGATTCATGACCCTGGGCTGAGAGAGGTGCCTGTCGGGTAGGTTCCATCTTGTGTGAGCGATGGGCGTGACGGAGCTCGGCGAGGATGTGCGTCAGCTCGGATGATGCCACAATGTCTGGATGGTGGACCTTGGAGGGATGAACAGGTGTATGTGCATGTTCGTAATGCATCTCTGTGACTAAGAAGCAGATCTCGTCCACGAGGACAAGGGTGATGACCGGTCCCTGGTTGTGTGTTTTCCTCCCTCATCAGGCGGTCCGAGGGGGCGGAGCTCAGGGAGCGTGGGCCTGAATCCTACGGGCTACATCCTCCTGAGCATTAGGATGTTAAGTCGCGGAGTGACTGTGATGACATCATTCGGCAAGGGCCTTGGAGCGTAACCCTTGTTCAGTAGGGATGAAGTCCTCAACGTCGACCTCATCTGCCTCTCTAAGATATGGGAGGTACACATTATCCCGTTCCAGGGATAGACTCCCGAAACGGTTGGAGACAACAACAGGGGCTGTCTGGATCTGCCTTTTCCGCCATTGCTGGCCAGGATACCGGCGAGTTTTGATGGATTGGAGGGCATGTGTGGCCGCCTCCTATGTTGGGAGAGTACAGTTCTCGTGGTACTCTTAGATCACCGTGTCCGAGACCCAGCGTTGAAGACACTGTGTTGGTGACGGGGTCCTCCATTGGTGAGGATGCCCGATCGTCACGTAGCCTGAAGTGCGTTCTTTTGAGTTCCTTCAGGACACCATTGGATCGAAGGGAGTTTCGTGTAGTACCTGTAACACATTTTAACAAATAAAAAGAGAAAACCCATCAAAGTAGCATCTCATGATCCCATGCGTAATTAATGACCTTGCATGGCCCTCTGTGAGAGTATAAGGGGGAACATGGTGGGATTAGGTTAAATCAGTCATGCTTTGATAAAGATTTACGTCTGGTTCACCATTTTTGTTTCAGGATTCAGTCTCGAAATGCCCAACAGTTCTGTATCTGATGACACGTGGACCTTCTTTCCAAAGGCATACGTTCGTTGGATGGTCTGACCAGCGATGCTTAAGAACTCATATTGGTCGAGAGGATGGGATGTCAGGCTCATCACACCCTTTTGGGGGGACCTATTTTCTATTTCAGGACCCTCTTATAGATTTAAGACGTATTCATATGTTTGCGAATCTTTGGATTATATCCAAGCATAGTATCCATGGATTTCTCTTGTTTGGCAGTGGTCAGCTGAACATAGGGGTTCAGAATCATTTATGTCTGAGGGTTACCATACCACGTTGGATGAATGAACCTGAGGTGTCGGGACTCACTGAGGTGGTACTAGGAGTGGCGCAGTGAACTAATGTGGAGATAGTCGGATCGATCTGTTTTTGGGCTTTAACCTCATGGAGGCTTTCTACGTACCCCACCTTGGAGAGGGGGATCAATGTCCACGTAGTTCGAATGTGAGCGTCGGAGAACTGATGTGAAGGTGGACCTGGGGGTCTGCTGGTGATCGGACTTGAACCTCATGGAGGCTTCCTTTGTATTCATTTGGTAGGGATTAAAAGACCTCATAGTTCTCATTGGCTTGGGACTTACGCTCTGAGGCAGCCCAGAGTGATGGATTGGGGCTTACACTCAGAGGAGGCCCATAGTGATGAATTGGGGATTACACTCTGAGGAAGCCCACAAGAGAATGTCATGGTCAATGCTTCCTCTAAGCCCACGTGAGTCATGCTCGGTGTGATAAACAACAGACCGAAGGGACCAGATAATCACGTCACGAAAGGTGGGTCCGTGAGAACTGGAGTGGTACTTACACATGGGGGCAGCCCATAAGGTCGGGGCTTACTCTGAGATGGATGCCCATAGAGACAAAGAGTAGCGAGAGAGGGAAAGGGGTGCTCCTATGCCCGTAACCTCTCTTATTTCTGGGGGAAGTACCGAAGTTCATGGGGATTTCCTTTTAATGGGAATTTTACTACCCTATATAGAAGGGAGAAGTACCCAAACCCCAACAATTGGAGGGTCAAAAAGGGGGCTCCCTAGATCAGACTCCACATTACCGTGGGAATGTGAACCCAAGAATGCTTCGGGAATCTACTCAAGGGTCTTGGAAACCCCTTCCCCCCTGTTTACCATGGATATGTGAACAAAAAATGGTGCGCTAATGCCCTTGAGGGTTACACCACACGGATCTGGTGGCACTAGTGGAAGACTTTGCTAAGGGCCGATGAGTAGGCCAGTGGGGGAGTTATAGAGGATCTGGCCGGATCGTAAGGATTTTATGTGGATCGAGGAACGAAAACTCCGAAGAATTTGGAGGGCCACACAGGGGTATGGGTAGTGGCGCCCTTCATGTAGGGAAGTGATACACGGTTGGAGAAGCTGTCTGTGAACCAGGGTGGTCTGCTGATTGATGGGCATCCCGCGAACCAAGGTGCTTCGCGGATTCAGGTTCAATCTACCAACTAGGGTGGTTCGTGGCATCGGGTTCGATCCGTGAACCAGGGTGGTCCATGGAGGGTTCCATGCAGGAAGTGGTGGCCAAGGGCGGTGCCTACTAGAGGCTAGTCTGTCGGGGCTTCTCCCGCGTAGGAGGGTGTTATGCGGTGCAGTGGATCTAAAAAGAGGCATAAATTCCCTGGTCCATGGGCAGTGCATCCGCGGAGGAACCCTGGTTCACAGTTATCTTTTTTTATTATTTTAGGTTCATGGTTCACCATGTTATTTTTCATTTTTTATACCTTATTAGTTTGTTACAATGTTCATACCTGCTCTGGTTCGTGAACTAGAACATCCGAAATCGTAAGCCTTCCTTCGAAATCCTTCCACCCGAATCTGATTGTTCTCCTCTCTATCCTCCTCCTCCCTCTACCCCTCGGTCTCCTTTTATAGAGCAGGGAAAAGGATGCATCTATAGTCATGAAGCACCTTTTGCGGAGGCCCATGACTGAAAACCCAGTTCATGGATGACTCAATCAATCCGCAACTCGCGGAGCAATAAACACTCCTCCACCATGAACCATACTTGGGGAGTGCTTCGCGGCCGCGTAGGGTTCCACCTCAATTTCGCAAATGACAGTGGTGGAGGTTCGGGTCGGTTGATGCAGCTTGCGGCTGGGGCAGTCCGAAGTGGTGAACCTAGTTGGCGCATGTCCTTCCTCGCGACTGTGGAGGATCTCCGCCTCCATCTCGCGAATGAGGCTGGTCTGCGGAGTGGAGCGGTTCGCTGAACCGGCCGCGTCACACTTGGGCCGATTCGCAGACCGGTTGGCCCTTTTCCAATTTTGAGTATTGTCCACATTTTCCCAATCCATTGAGGGGAAATTGGGTAGAATCTCCCATTTGTTAAGGGGGATCATCATTCTCCTTTGCGGATTTTTCAGAACCCTACAGGAACCTTCTCCAATATTTCTCTGAAAAAGTTCCTTAGAGATTTATAACCTTTCCTGTATTTTTCTCTCCTAGTAAAGACCATATCGGTTCTTGAGAAAGCTATAAGATTCCATGTTTTCATGATACTTAATGAGTTCACTAGACATTGATGATATCATCAAACATTGAACATCGACTACCACATTCATATGTTTCTCATAGACCAAGAAATACTCATCACTCGCCTCTTTGGCAGGATGATCATGTAATTTTTACTCCAGCACATAAGTCTTCCATTCATGGCATAGGATAAACTAAAGGCATCTATACAATTCCTGGAAGTTAGTACTGGTGATGATGTTTCCTTTATCCATATTGATCATAGGGATAGTGTGGTAGGAGAGTCTGTCATTTTTATTCTACAATTTAAAGAGAAGATCATTTGTACTTTCTTTATTAAATTTTATAATAAATACTAAATTTTATTAAGTCTCACTATAATTTATCAGGTCCCAATAGACCTCACAATTGAACATCGATAGTCCAGTTACCATGACATTCTAGTGGCAAGGATCCATATTCCCCTTCACATAACCCCCACAAGGGTTAGTTATTCTATTATATGGAATTTAGGTAGGTAGGTCTGTGTCAACTTTGGGCATGATGCTCTTTGATATGTTGAGTGGACTCCCCAATCCCAAAATCATGAATTTGGATTTCATCAAATCATGCCTCCAATATTACACCAAGCCTAGAAAGGGATACTCTTCTTGATGTAATATCGTTATGTCAACCCAAAACCATTCGTAAGGGCTTCCTGAATAAAACTAAGTGTCCCAGCAATGTTTTCTCAAACACGTAGTTTTATGGAGTTTTTCCTGTAATCAAGTAATGCATGTCTTGTTCAACATAATATTTTATTTGAGGGATTTTTACCTCTTATTCTTGAATTTCTTATTATAATTATCATACACTTATTAGTATTAAGGAGAACTTATTTAAGTGATTAACCATGTCTTGGTAATATTTACACATAAGTCTATATTATTTTAGTTCCATCATGCATGCCTGTTTAATTAATTAATTGTGGGATCATGATAACACATCCATAATGATAAAACATGCAACTGACAATAATGGAGTTCCAACCATTACGTATACCCTTTTTGGTTTGGTGTTTACAGCTTCCACCAATCCACCTCTATATCTCATAGGATTGGTTTCCTCTCCGCTCCAGCTTGAAAAACCTCCACAAACATTGGAGTTCCAACCATTACGTATACCCTTTTTAACTCATATGTTGGTGAGGGTTAAAAATAATGTTTTACATAAAATAATCCTCGGGCATGCAGGACATACTTATTAATAAAGAGACGGATCACTGGCTAACAAATTTAATGAAAATAAATATATTAATAGAAACCATCCACATAAAAAGGTCTTGGTCTATCTCTTGATCATCCTTATATGAAATGATATTTACACATAAATAAAACGAGCAATCAATTCATTAATCATTCTTTTCTAAGATAAATCATGCTTGAATCAAATAATTATCATCTTTAATTAATCAATGCATATATCATAAACCATTTTTTTAATTTCATTGAGATTATCTTCCATTATAATTTTTAGGAAATAAATTCATTTAAAAATATCTTTAAACATAACTTGTACTTAGGAGGAAACCCAGTGAATTCCTATTCATAATTACTCAATGAGTATAAATGAACATTATGAAGAAGTTAAATTAAACACATATATATAAAACACCTATCATGTGTTGTACCTCATCTTTACACTCGCATAATGGTACACGACATAAGGGTTAGTATAATATAATAATAAATTTTAATAAATCATTGTAATTTATATGAGTACATGATGTATAGTTCCTACTACAAGGAAGATACTATTTTTCATGATATATTCAAAGTACACACCTTGGGAAATGGCATGTGAGTAAACTTCATAAATCTTCATAGTACATTGCGAATCTATAAGGCCACACGCCGTGACGTTCCTCATTACACGGTCTCCAACCAGGAAAGGCGTGTATGGGGTATATGGTCCAACCCTAACCCGAACGGACTACAAACATTGTACATTGGGCCACATGACCTATAATATGGGATCCATGTGCCACCTGTTCTTGGTCAACACAAAGAGTCCTTTAAGAGTTAGGAAGACTCCAACATACAGCTTGGTTTAGTGGACCAGTCTGATGAATTGAATCTTGACTACATGGCGTGTACTTCTGAATAAACACCATGTTTTATGGGGTTGTACAACTAGGAAGTTTCGGAACCTCCGTATGAGATAATATATATTATTTTAATCGAAATTAAATGAAAAGATTATTTTAATAAGGCGAATGAGAAAGAAAAGATGAGGAATAGGTCTTGAGATTCAGATTTGTAGAATGATTAACATGAACTAAAATAACTATATTATTAAATGTGTCAGTCATAAACGAAAAATTTATATAATTATAAATTATGATGTAATCACTTTGATTCCACTAGAAGGTTCTAAGCACAACAGAAGTGTGGTTGGGATGACACCAAAAGTTGATTTTTTTCCATGATCAATGATTATTCCAGCATCAATAAAATGATGAATGCCAGTCTCCACAAAATATAGTCAATGATTTAGATAAAGAATAAAGAGGCACAAAACTAGTAGAGTGGATCTTTCATATAATTTTTGTAATTAATTTAATTACTTTCATAAAGAAAACTAATAATAAATGGATCTGGGTTGTTTTTCTTCTTTGATGATCTTGATTTTCTGGAATTCCCATAGAGAATATTTTTTTGCGCTTGTAAGTATCCAAACTAGAATCCCTCTAGAGGTGATCAACATGTGCTCTGATGGCCTCTATTCGACATTGCTTGTTCTATGGGTGCTAGTGCGGCGAATTGATTATCTTGTGCTTGTCATTATTGATCGCATGTTCTTTGGCCTAGAAGAACATATCTTTTTCTTGATATTGGGGAGAAGAGGATTCCTGAGAGAATTTACTTGGCTCAACAATTATCAATTCTCTTGGAATATGGTGTGGTGTATGTCACAATAGTTGTACATGCCAATTTATATACATTTAATTTCAGTTACAATTTTAATTTCATAGCATCAATTAAATATATTGATGAAAATAGAGATAACCCTGGCATTTAATAATAATACTGCGTCATTATTTATGGTCCACTAACATGAGAAAAAAGGATTTAAAAATAAATTCCATGTCACAAAATAATAGCAGTGTCCTTTTAATTTGGTCCATATAGTTAAATAATTATTTACTGTCTTGAAAATAAATATTTTACTATCGGACCAACCTTGGTCCTCTAAAACTCCACTTCCGTTTACTGAACACCCTAATAAATAAATAATTTATTCTATTAAATAAATAATTTATTTAAAAACAGTTAAATAAATATTTATTAAATATTCAATAAAATAAATAAATATAGTTTATTTAATTTATGATATAATTTTAACATGAATAAAATTATTCCATGGTCTTGAGAATAATATTTATTTCATTAATTAAATTTAAATATAATTTAACCACTATAACCAAAAAAAACATATTGTGTGGCCCTTTAGGATTCTTTCCCATCGGCCTTAGGTGGGTTTTCCTAAAGTTCAAAAGTACTATCTAGAAATTGGTCATGAAACCCATGAGAAAGAATGTAATGTTGCAACAATGACATCCACATAAGAATGCTCACTGTGCAATATAATACCTTTGTCTTAATAACTCATCAAGCAGGTTTCATGACTATGTCATCAAATTTTATGCTTGATACATCATACATTGACTACAAAAAATAAACTCATCGATACACCATGGCCATGGAATTTCAAGTGAAAATTATATATCAATCAATGGGCTGAGATAACAAATTCCATAAATGGAACAAGGAAATCATTCCTTGACTTATCCATTAATAACATGCCACTCGTGACGTTCTCAATATACCCTACTTCCCACCAATTCTATGCAGGACCATTTTCGTTAGTAAATCAATGTGCGTATGTTGTTAAACTTATTAATAATAATGATAAAATCTAAGGATCATTACACACGCTCAATGATAGAAACATCTAATGACACCAAAACATGCAGAATTCCTACTAGAGCGCATGTTCTCAAAATATCCTATCCTTAAATTTACCAAGTGAGTACTTCATGAGTGAAAGTATTATCTTCTTATGAGTACTTGCACCTGACGCTCTGCAAGATATGTGTTCCATCATAGCATGCCATCCAACCACAAAACTATATTTAAGACCATTGTTATAGCATTTCAAGGTTCTCATATTAGCAGGGAACATCCCTGACCTTATCAATTAATCAAATACCCTAGTACATTACATCATCATAATCATGTAGAACAATGAACAATATGTAATAATACATGAAATGTCCATGTTATCAATGTAAAACCAGGTCGTTCAAGAACACTTACTCTTACACATGTTTCAAGGTGTGTGTGTGTGATAATGAAAAATTTGAACAAAGCTTTTACACACCCAATGCCATGTAAAATGGACAAATTCCACCTCAGCCACTCAAAACCACCATGAATGGTAAATGGAATATGTTCTTTCTTCACACAAGACCTTTACACGCACAATGAAACATCAAAAGACCCTATGTGCACTTTGTCACCATTGGTCAAGGAAAGACGTCGTAGAAGGCCTATTCTGCAACCCATAAATTAGGCACTATCCCTATAGGAGTCACTTCAATATTTTTTCCCCCTTCATGGGGAGTGATATTTTGGAAACTGAAGCATCACTCTCATGCATGTAACACTAGTTTTCTGTGACATCACAAACGAATTGAAAACTCAAGGTAGAATATATTTCATGAATGTTTCCCTACTTGCCCTCCATTAATTAGTCTCATAGATCTCTAAACATCGCAAAACTCCTTTTATCCATATGTAGGTGCACTCAAAAGATCCCTCAATCATGAACACTTTTCCTAGTGTGAAACCAAAGCTTGTTATCATCACTACCTTTTGCGCAAAACTCTCCCATATTTCAGGAACCCCATATTTGATGGTCCATGGATTGTTAATTTTTTAAAATTGCATGTTCTAGTCCCTCTTGCATGAAATCCAAATCCCTTGAATTCAAAAAATTGCACACATTCATCCAGGATTACTCACAATTATTTCATGGTCCCTCTCGAGACACCCAATATTCCCCAAGTTCAATAATTTCACTACCTCTTACTTTTATAAATAGTTTTCTAATAACTATTTATTTTTAGTATAGGGCTTCTGCTATGATTCTCATGAGTGACCACCCCTCAAAACCATTCTATCCTGGAATTGTGCTTCCATCCCCTTCCCAATGGTTGATAGAGTGGTTATGTATACACAAGGGGTGAGGAATTTGTTCCCCACATCCGAGTAACATGATATAAAACTTCCTAAAACCTACATCCTCCACAAATGATGTTAAAATATTATCTCACCAGAGTAAGGAAAATGCCGTATTTTTTCTTGGCTGAGTGATACATAATGAGATTGTCCTAACATGGAATGAAATACTCCTCATAAGAGTGGGGATGGGGATGGGGACCAAGATCCATCTCACCTCCAGTACTCTCAATTCTCCATCCATATGCCATTGAGATTTCCCTCTATGTGTGCCTTATGTAATTTCCACGAATAATCCATTCACAACATTGGATGGATGATCTATATACGACTGATATTGGATGGGTTATTTCTCATAAGGATTTAGATAATCCTTTTACAAAATGTAATCCTTTACGGGAAGCATTTATGCATAAGGCCCACATAACCTCTCAACAGAGCATCTTTCAACACATGATTTTAATTTCAACGACTTCATCTTGTATCTATCGCTTATCATAAATTATATGGTAATAGAGGAAATAAGTTACCGCAAAACCCTATCATCCCCTCATCAGGGGAATCCCCATTAGAGTAGGTTGCAGTCTTCTTGTACCATCATGGGCCACTTCCATGCATAAGACCCACCCAAACGTGCATCCCTCATGGAGTAAGCCCCCACAGTATAATTTATCTTCACGGGCATCATCCATAGATGAAATACCCCAGGCATATTCTTAAACATCGTGGGATTTTACACCCAATCACATGGGATACAAAAGAATATACTTGAATGTCCAACCCCAGAAATCCAACGCTTATTCCATTGAATTCATTCCATCAACATCACCTATGATCCTTCTTGATTTTACATTGGTTAACAAAATCATGGTCTAATCAGGCCACCTATCTTGGAAATTCGAACACATAGGACCCTTCAGCATAATCAGTACACCATGAAGCACCCATTCATCACTCATGTGTAATCAACCCACCATCCATCAAACTAAAAGTGGTTTGATCCATGTATCCAAAACTGATTATATAGTATACCTCATTGAGGTTTAATACCGACCAATAACAAACCTTGGTTTCACACTCCTAGTAATGTATATACCTAATCCACCTCCAATGGGGTTTAGAAAAACCTTCATTGCATGACATATTTATATCATGGGACACACATTTCTAGGTCTTCCTCGATAGGGAATTCTCATCCATCCATTAGTAAACAGGTCGGGTATTCACTCATGCGGATGTACCTCCCTGAATTGCCTCTATGGGGCATTCAGATCATTCCCACTGCATCTACACTAGACATTAAACTGGTTATACTAATATTATATATTTAGTTAATCATGGGATGGCTAAGGAAAACCTTGGATTATATTTTTTGGCATCTGATACCCCATGATCGACATGTGATGTCTTGTGTTTCACACCCTAGATGCCTCTATGGGGTTCCCTCAAATGAGGAATAACACAAATGACCAATGTTCTGGCGACAATACATGGAAATGATGCCCAATGTGGATACTCTCATGATAGTAGTTTGCTTCAATGTAATGACCCCTTGGAATCTATAAACAGAAGTAGTGTAATTAGAAAACTTCCACAAAGATATGACTCCATGAATGAGTTTCAAAAATGTGTATTAATATATAAAGGTGACCTGGACTATGTGAATAATTATATAGATGGATACAACAAAGAGGAAATTGAATTACCATAACCCCATATCAATCAAGGTGAAGACATCACCATTTAAAGTGTTGAATATCACTTACGTTTTAAATGCCATAAAGTCTTGTAACAACAGCATCCATTACACACAACTTTGTGGGGATGCACGGAAGCGCGCCAAAAAAAGCATCATAAAAAACGTAACATCATCAAGATATATTGAATCTGTGTTGTTGGTCCTATATTTATCCTTGTATGGAAATTTTATTTCACGTCAGAACCTTATCGCAGGGAATGATAGTCAGTATGGGGTATTGTTCTTATTCAGGCCCCTAAACAGAATATTAATAATATGAAGTTGATTTTAATTTCATGCTGAGGATTGTCACATAGTATTACTATCAATCTATTTTGTTTCTATTATATGGTTACCATACTATAGTTTACTCCCATTCAACTAGGTTATCATTTATTTATAATTGAATGTTCATTATTGCATCATTTCTCATATCATTAGTTTAGATATAAGTATAAAAATATTGTTTTTCATATTTCAATTAATAATTGAATAAAATGATTTATTAGTTGTTTATAAATCATATATGATGGTATTTGGGAATATTTAATAATTTATTAAGTCTATTTTGATTTATTAAAAAAAATTTATGGAATATTTAATAAATAAATATCCATAAATATTAACTCTCAATTTTAAAATCAATTTTATAAATTCTATTTAATGACTTATAAATTATATATAAAGTGTTTTATCGAAATAATGAATGTGATCACGAAAATATTTATAAATTACCAAATAAAAAAAAGAAAATATTTGATATTTAATATTATAAAGTGCTCATAATTACTAAATTTTATTTTTTCAAATTAAACACATTATTCGTCAAATTATATAAACCCATATCCGAAGGTGTATTCTAATTTATTTGATAATTGTTTAAAAAAATTAATTAAGTAATAATTGTACTATATAAATTATTTATATAATATAATTGAAATATAAAATGTTTATGTTTCATGAAAGATCATTTATTTAAATTATATTTCATATAATGAATAGTATGAATGATTTTATATTGAGAATAAATTTAATGTGTTTATATTAATTTTATTATGTAATTTCAAAAATTCTTAGATAAATTTAAAAATTATTATAATTAACTATATTTATAGAATTATTTATAAATTTTTATCTCATGACAAAATATATGAACTACAAAATTAAATAGGTAAATCTATAAATTAATCAGAATAAAAAAAATTATATTATGAATTTGTTTATGTTTTTGTTCATGTTATTAAACAAAATCTATTTTATCATACTTTAATCTACTGTGTTACATGTTAGGTAAGATAATGGATTTTTTTCTCTAATAACTATGTCTTTTATAAGGATATAAGCTTGAATTTAATCTTAATTATAGTTTATTCATATTATGTATTAGAATATTGATTATATAGAGGTTATTATTTATTAAATAATCTCCATGTAGAGGGAATTTGGATGGGATTACTCACTATACTGGAGATATGTTTTTCATAAAATTTCTTACATGTCGGTTATAATATAAATAATGAGGAAGATAGTATATTACATAGGTTATTTTAATCTATAGGGAAAGTGTATTTTCAAGATTGTTAATAATAAAAATTAATGGGAATGATATATTTTTATACATTGGTTAATATAATTGATAAAAAATGTATTTACATCATCACTTACATTTATGTTGATTTTTAACTGATTTTAAAGACAAAAAATGACATTAAAATCCCATAAATACACTAGTGGTGGATTTTATTAAAAGAGATCAGTAAATTTATCAATGTTCACATGAATAGATAACTTCAATGATTGGGGTTTAGTGTTGATGGATTTATATTGTTTTGGTAATCACATTGGTTAGGAAACTACTATTTTGGGAAGTGGGGGGAATTTACACATTGCATCATTGAGACACGTTATATTTTATATAATATTAGTAAAGAAACATATATATTTTGATTGTATCTTGGATTTTTTATTATACAAGTTATTATTCAAATATACCATCTATTGAGGAATCAGCTTGATCCATTCCATGTGATCAATTAGTTGAGCTAGATCCTAATTTTATTGTATATATAATAATATTTTTAACCAAAAAATTAGATGAAAATTTTTAGGATGATATATTCTTCTATTATAATTTATACTGTATCATTATTGAATTTAAGAGGATATACTATAGTGGGGTGAAAGATATAATAACTTAGTTTGAGGATTTTTTTCACTATGGATACATTATGACTCTTCTTAGTGTCAGGATTTGTTAATAGGCCCTGAGCCAATGCTGTAATGGAAACAAATACTTATAAAAATCACATTTCAAGGACCATTTATAGATATATAGTTAGAATTAGTTGTCAAGAATCCAAAAAAATTAAAACATTCAATAACAAATATAAAAAATATATCTTATCATATAATGATTTATCTTTTATAGGTAATTAATGTGATAGTTTTATTGAGTGATTTTCACATTGATAAGTTATATAAGTTTCCCACTAGGATGTGAACATATATATTCAATGAAAATATTCATAAAAATGTTTCTTAGGGCCTTAATTGAATATATCTAATGAGAAATATATGATGCATACCAATCATTTTTTGGCTACTCATGAGACATTTAAGATTCTTTTCATGATGTTCTATCATGGTTATCTCCATGATGGAATGTTACATGGATAATCCTACCAATACAAATTCAACATGTTTTATGTGTCACTGGATATTTTTATATATGGAAATATTTATATGTCCTTACATTTGATATTATTGTAAATATACTTCAATAATCATGTATGTTGATATATGGATGAAATCCATGGTCATATATACTACTGATGAGAGAGTATACATTGGGAGAGTTATAAGTGATAAATCATGAATTAAATAAATAAGAAAAGGATTTGAACCTTTTGACTTAATAGAAAATCATTACTATGGAATATTTATTAATAGTTAACTATCTGATTAAATCTATAGTCATGGTATTTTATCTACAAATTCATTTCCAAAATTAATGAAAATGTAAAATCAATCATGTTTGTAGATGATACTAGAATCCACCCAACTAGATTAGATATTGTGACAAATGGATTATATTACATAATTGAATTCATATGAAATTTTTTATTTTTCATAATTTTTTTTCTCTATGGGTTTCTTTAAATGTTTATATAAGTTGATCATAGACTTTATGTATCTTTACTTCTTACCATTGGGAAAGAGGCCAAGAGTGTCACTCACTATGTTTATCCCGAATATTATTATCTATATTTAATTTATTATTATTAATTAATATTACAATATTATTATATACTAATATATATTATATTTTTTATTTTCACATAAATTCAATCGTGTGATTTTAAATTTTATAATATCTGGGATAAATTTTATCTATTTTTAGGTTTTGAAAATGTTAAAAAAATAAACTTTTATTTATTAACTTGTTAATAGATAGGATTAATATAAATATTTATTTAGTAACATGATTATTAAAATAAATATTTTTTCATGTTTTTATTCAAAACAATATTTATTTTATTATTCTACTAATTATGATTATCTGATTAAATATTTTATCATCTAGAGAATAGAAAATTTCCTAGAGGATTGATTAGTTGAGTTAATGATGTAATGGAAATTATATATTTTATTTCATATCATTGCAATAAATATTTACATATATATTTAACTAAATATGTTTTAATTAATATATTTTATGGGATAAGATAATAATATTATCATTATTATTTGATAAGGGGTGTTTACATAGTATATATATATTTTATAAAGTGTTTTATGAGATTATCAAATATTAAAACTATGTATATATTCTGACATATATCATTTTTTTTATATAGATATATTTTTATGTATAGTTGAAAAAATATTGATAATTATCTCAATCTATAAAGATAAAATATTTCTCCATCCCTCTCTTGAAAACTAATATAACCAGAGAACCCATTTTATAATAAACAATGAACAACATAATGATCTTGTGTCTACATCTCTAGTATTAATATATTCAAGAATAATGTTTACATATTGTTGGGAAACATGTGGATGCAACATTATGAAGCCTCAATTAGATATCCACCACAAAAACAATATGATAAGAGTGAATATAAAAATGATTCAATGGAATTCTAGGATTTTTTTAAAAATTATTTCACTATACCCAACATGAGTATTAATTTTCTATATCAATATCATGTATATATAGTGTTATGAATAGTGTGTTTGAATCATAATATTGTTATTACTACTATGTAAAAAATTTATATGATAATGAACTTAGATTATTTGTTATATAAAATTATAAAGAACATCCTCTAATTATTGATAAAATTAAGATTCTACAAAAAGATTCTTAAATATATACATTATAGTCATGATGAATCATACAGATAACAGATAGATGTTGTTTGAAAATTAGTTAATGAGATATGATAAGTGTTGATAATTATACAAAAAAAGTTCACATTTTATGATCTTGATTTAAATAGATCATAAAGACAAACCTCTCAAAAGAAATATGACATGTTTTTGGTACAATTTCATGTTCATATCAATCAGAATGTGTATTAGTCCATCAACATTATTTCATTATCAGGGTGTGTAATTTTATGATGTACATTAATGAAATAAAAAATCACAAAATTTGTGTTTTTGGTAAGGTTTCATGTGGAAGGTCCAACATTGGTTATGTGACAATGATTTAATGATCCAAGAAACATTAATAACTTCATAAATGGGGAAGATATGTTTTCCACTTAAGTAAGATTGCAGTTCGATGTGTAATTATATAGACATAATAATTAAAGAAAATTCCAAACAATATTTACAAAAAAATATATAAATAAATCATTAAAGTATGATTAAACAATGAATGAATGCAGATATATATATATATATATATATATATTATATTGCATGAAAGAGAGATTATATTACACTGAACTTTTTCATTGGATAATTTTGTGGCTATTGAATATGATTATCTTACATAGGGATATGTTATATTTTTTACACCTAACATATTTTGGGAATATGTATCACTATTATTGAGATATGTTTATAGTGTTCCACACACAGCGAGTATCCATAAGTTCCTCCTATTATGATAAATTAGAGTTTATGAAAAAGTGGAGCCACGTATGAGGTCCTTTTAACACCTTCAAGTGACTGATTATTATTAAATTAAATAATTAATTAAATTATACATTATTCATATTTATAATAATAATTATTCAATTTATTTAACAAGTTATACACATATTATATTTGAATACAAGTAAACATGACAAAAATAATTTTTTTTGTGAAAATCAATATGCGTTCAAGGTTATTTATATAATTACAAGAGTTAAGGCATGAGTTAATGGCTCGTAATTTTTAACATGGCACATGAGTGTGTCAGAATTTAGGTATGTAATATATTATAAAATTACATTATGTTAAATACATAATTTGTAGTGTTACTATTTGTTTTTTAGAAATCATTTTCAAGGGGCTAAAATTGAATTTTTAAATTGTTTTTACAAGTTATAAAATACATTTTAAGAATTAAAAATTATTGGGGGTCTTTAAATAAATAAATCACCTCCTAATATATCACTCTCTAAATCAATATTCATATTATAAAACTTGGGGAATAACAATGATTTATCAGTTCTCCCATCTTATATTGAATCCAATTTCGTCATGTTATCAAATGATCATCATAAAGCTCTATGATATTCAATGGTTGATCCCATGAATCAAATAAAGGTCATTTATGCGATGTATTTCATGTGTAGATGATCTAGAGGGATCCATGATTTTATCTTTTGATACATGTAATTTTTATGATGATTTGATCCCAATATTTTATTAAATAAAAATGAAAGTAATTTTTTTATCTACATACTTAAATCATATTTTAATAGAATTTGTGAAAGAATTCAGGAATCTGTTTGTTAGATATTGAGTTAAAAAATGGATATAGATTAAAACAAAATTTATTTTTAATTTTAATCCTTTAGCAAAAATTTTAATTCTTTCAATTTATATCATAGTGGTCTTGTGAAAATTTAACAATATATTTCGATTAAATTATCTAGAATTTGTAGTGATAGATTTAATGTGGTCTCAATGCCAGTAAATGAAAATAGATTGGAGGTTGAACATCAATTAATCTTACCATAAAATATACATATAATTATTTATAAATATTTTTAAATAATTATAATTAATTTTTTAAAAAAAAATATGTATATGAAATGAAAACATTGGTTATTTGGTCAAGGAAACCTAAAACAGGTATGAAAAATGGATTCTCAAGGGAAACATCTTCCTAACCATCCCAAAAATCATTTACTAGTGGTGGAAACCCACCACACACATTTGGTGAGAAGTTACTATATAATAAAATTAATTAAAATGATTCACTACCACAAATATTGAAACTTTAGATGGTTATGTAACAAAAAACCTCCTATGGTGGTCGTGCCTCACCCATCTAGGAGACCCACAAACCAAGTGGTTAACCCAACCTAGGCCTAATTATATTACACCAAAACTAGCCCACTAGTTGTAAATGGGCCCAATAATGCTTTGGTAACCACTTGAGGACCCCATCTAGAAAAAAATGGTCCCAAATTATTTTAAAAAATATGAACAGAAATAAAATTGTTTTTGATATAAAAAAAATATTTTGGGTTCCCTAGGACATATAAATAATATTTAATAATATATACAATTAATGTTTATTAATTAAAATTCCCTCAAGTATAATTTTAAATAATTTAATCACTATTATGAAATATTTTAGTATATAAACTAGTCAATTGATAAGAGTAGCCCATGTTTGTTTGGATATTTATATATTTAAAATAATTATTTCAATATATGAATTTGTTTTAGTAAAATTGGAATCTAATAAACAGTCATGTATTTTTTGTCTTAATTTTATAGGTAATGGTTGATAAAATACATGTTAATAATTCAAAAATTGTATAAATACACTCAATTGATGAAGGATTCATGATTTAATAACATATTATAACCACAATACTACCTTGGAATATCATAGTATAAGACATTCCATAACTTGGACTATAGAGATATATTTAATGATACTTTTCAATTAAAATTCATAGGAAACTGAGTAATCAAAATCTTTTATTTGATGGGAACAATGGTATAAATTTATTACTTGGAGACCTTTTTAATTAAAATATTTATATTGTATAATAACCGTTAATAAATAGATAAGTAGTTATCTTGTGATTTTTTATTTTTATATAAAAATAGAATGAAATACCACAAATTCAGTTAGATAAATACTCAACGAAAAACACATCCTTACCATTAATAATTTCCTAGAGTGTTATAGGTTCATACATATAGTTATATGATATAAAAGGAAATGGTATGTGCTAGAGTCTGCACTACCTGATGAGACCCCTCCTGAATCATGTGAGGGTAAAAATGAAGCCCATAAAATAATAATTAATTATTATTTTGATGTATATATCATAATTTTATCATCAATTCTCAGTGAATTGTGAAAAAAACATGAGGATATGTATGGTTATACCATATTGTACAATATTTGATAAATTAATGTGAACAAAGTGAAGAAAACAATAGTATTATAATTACAATAAACAATTTTAAGTTTGTAGGATGAATATAGGATATTCGAAATTTATTCAAATTGATATAATAAATTGATTTCTTTTCTAGATTTGGGATTTGAATCAAATATATATCTTTTAATACATGTCATTATTTCATCCTTATTTCCTAGTAACTCTTGTATATTGGAGAACTACAAATCCAATAAAATGTAGAAATCCCCAATATATATTTTGGATGTGGTTTAAAATATTTTAATAACATATATAGAGATAAATATTATAATTTTAAAGTAAAAAATATGATATAAATGGTGAAAATTCCAATGTGAAGTCTATTTTCAATGGCACCTTCAAAAATCCCTTAAATAAAACCAAAGATAATGATACAGATGATCAAGTTAATTACATTTTATTCACTTGTTTATAGAAATGTCCTTGGAAGATAAATTGAAATTAATTGAAGAAGAATGAAGCATAAGGTTTTAACTCATGTATATTAATTATTGAAAATGATATTTTTATTTCAGTTCATTAGTATAAATTAAATTCTGGACAAACACATTTTAATCCAAACACAAAAACAAATTAATATCATAATCAATAGAATAGTTATGTTAATCTTCAAGAATTTGATTTATCTTGGAACATTTTTCATTGAGAAAATATTTCATCCCCACACAACTAGAAGATATATTCTTTTATTTTGAATCTATTATTATATAAGGACTCTAACTGAAAATGTATCTCAATGTTGAATTTATAAAAAATGGAATTCTGGTATGTCCTTGAAATAATGTTTTTATTGTAAAATGCAATCAACTATTATTATAACTATACTGGAATCACAAATGTATTATATTTGAAATTAATGATTAATATATACTATAAGACTCAAATAAAATATAGTTGTTAAATGATTGTACATCTACATTTTATATTAGAATAAATGTTATGAATATTCCATGTATGGTGTTTTGAATCATTTTAGATAAAATGCATAGGTATTTAACAAGATTTCATTTCTAGTGTAAACACCGAGAAACATTTTTGTTATTTATGATAATTTTTTTTGAATTTTATAGAATTATTTGAATAAGATACCACTACACTGTTAAATGTAGGAGATACTGGTAAAATCATTTTCATCAGGATATTCCTTTATGATAAATCTATGAATTTAAAAGTAATGTAATTTACCAGCTTGGATAAAATATAAAATATTCTTCAGGACGTGAGTTAAATAGTATATTGTCCAATAATACATTGACATTATAATATAGGGTTCGGAAATTCATAAACTCATATTTATTAATACACAACTGATTTAGTAGGTTTGTAGAATAGAGGTTATATTATGAATTCTATAAGTATTAAAAGTCATCCATTATATTTTTGAGTTATTTTTTGAATATATTTTCATCAACCCATAACCATATGACAACTATAATGATAAATGGATATCATATAAGATATTATATGAAGGAAATAAATTATGAAACACATCTATGTGTTTAAGGGAAATGTGTTTATTAGGGATAGGTAGGGAAACAATCATATATCAGGAGAAATATAACATGAATCTTAATTAATTATCCTATAGGTTTTCATGTATATAAAAAATTACATATGATATAATCTTATAATCAATTAGGAAACAATATTTATATAATAGGGTGAAAATAGCTATTTTAGATAGTGGGTGGAAGATATAATTTGATATATCCAAGGCTATAGATGTTCATGTAGTTGGCATTAGAAAATGATCCCTAGGATATCATAGAAATAAAATGTTCCAAATACGCAAGCTTTAAATGAAGTAATAATATAGGGAGAGATTGTTTTATACTAACCGAGTTATGTAACAAATATTTTACTATAAATAATAAATCATTATCCCACACAGTAGAAGTTAATGAAAAATTTGAGAAAATAGAAAGATAATATGAATGAAAAATTGAATTCCATGTTCTTAAATTAAGACTATGTTTTGGTAATTTCTTCTACGGATGTGTATCCAAATAGTCTAGAATGAGTATTTATGTAATTTGGGACATGAGTTGTAATGATATTATCCAATAATGGTATATTTTCTGTTAATGGATTATGATTATTCAAAGTGTTGAATGTGTTAAAACATCATTACCAACAGAAATTCTAAAATCCATTTGAATTTAGAATTCCATAACATATTAACTTGTATAATATATTGGGTGACTATATATCAAAATAAAAAAAGGCTAAAAATAACCATATTATATAATTATAAGTGTTCATTATATCAAGAATATCTATAAAAAGTTTTATATTCCAAGTATTCAATAATATGTCGTAGATGAAATTATGTCATTGTCTGTTTATTTTTCCTTATATCTATTAAAATTTAGTTTTAGAGTTATATTTTTTTATCTAATACATATTGATAAAATCCTGAAAATATATATTAATATTACTATTATATAAGTGTGAAGTTGAAAATATTTATCTAAATATCGGTTGAATGTTACAATAAAATTTATGGGAATATAGATAGTATGATATTTGGATATGGGATTTATAGACCAAATCAAATATAAATTATGAAATATTAGTGAAATATAAAATATGTAATATTTCAATTGTGAATTATATCCCATTTCACATGGAATAATTCTCTCTATGAATACATGTATAAGATAAATGAGGGTATTAAAATTATAGGAATAAATTTATATTATTTTGTGAAGGGATCTATCATTTGGAAATGATTTTTTTAAATTCTTTGAATCATATAAGGAAAAGAGATAATTATCGTAGTTTTAATTATTATAATATTATAAAAATTGTACTATCCACTATTTCATGTTTATGATAGATGGATAATGTGGTATAATTACGTATATCATTCCCCGAGGGATTATTAATGAAGTAATTGAATTCAAAGATAGTATATTTTTAATGTATGAAATCATGGATAGACCAATAAAAAATGCCATAACTCATTAGAATAACTACCTTGTCTTTTATGAGTATACATGTTGATTTTATTGAGTTGGATATAGTGAAATGTGGGTTCTTGAGATGAAACAAATATATTAAATTTCACTTCCATTTCATTTATATAGAGAGTTGTGCATGATGTATTCAGACCATAATAATATTATTATTATTGGTGTTTTTTCCCAAGAACCAATTTATTTTTATATTTCATCTATTTTATATTAATCATCTTGAATATTAAAAAATATTTTATCACATGAGGATTTTTATTTTTTGTGAAAATTATTTGAAAAAATTATTACAGTATATGTTGCATAAAAAGGTCATAGAAGCTCCCCACAATAATGAGAACACTTTATTTCAACGGTGATATTCCCAAATATAAATTCTTTGGTAAGATGACATTCAAATAATAGGCACATATTATGGAATCTATTTGAGGTATATGTCTAAAAATAAAATGACACTTCTTCTCATGATGATCACACTTGGTAATCTCTATGAGATGAGGTTATTAGAACAGACCCACCCATTGGAATTCCACATGTTATATATGTTCGTGGATATTTAAATTTTGATATGTGTGTATTAGTCCTTGTACATGATATTATTATTAATATATAACATTCTTTATTCTATTAAATGTATTGACAAAATCATTGATCACATATACTCATGGTGAGGTAGGTTTCGTAGTGTGTGTTACAACTACCAAAAAAATAATGGTTATTTTTTACCATTCATATTATTGAAATTAAATTTATAAGAACCATTTATTGTAATTGAACTATCAGATTAAGTCCACATTCATGAGAATTTTATCAATAATTTCTTTTTATTAATGTAAAATAATGATATATCAATCATATGGGTTGATTGGAGAATAAATGAAACCCACATGATGATATATTAAGACAATTGACCTATTAAAAATAGTGAGAATTTTTTCAGAGTTTGTATTCATTACTACATTAATGTATATATATATATGAATATTTTTTATTTTACAATATTCTAATATTATAAATTGGGAAATGTAACATAATGCACCTGAGATAGAGGCCTAGAGGGTCACACATATAGTATATCAAAAAAATAGTTTAATTATTTGTGAAATAAATATTAAAATAAATATTACCCTCATGTTATGAGGAATAATAGTTATTCTGGTTATGTTGATCGATTAAATATTAACATATCAAATAATACAAGAATATTTAGTTATTTAAATGATTCATTTTTATTCAAGGTTAAATGAATACATTAGATTGATGGGATATGTTCAAGGTTAAAAATAAATAATATTAATATATTTGTGAGTTTCAAATAAGTAAAATAAATAATAATAATAATAATAATAATATTCTATGTTGTGTTAATTATGGATTAAGAGATTGGATAAGGTCTTATGTAAAATAATGAATTTTCTCACCTAGCTATATAAACAAAATTATATCATTTTCAGTGGTAAATATTGTTGTTCATAACATTTATTAGAGAAAAAGAATCAAATTACCTATAGAGATTATTATATAGAACTATCTCAAGAAGGGAGAGTAACAATCCATATCATACCCCTTCTATCCCTTGGAATATATATAGACAACTTCATGTATAATAGTAAATCTAGTTTTGAACTTTGGGAAAACACAAGGAAATCATTCATCATTGCTAGCATACAATGATACATCTAAATATTCCATGGTTTTCATTCCTTATAAAGATAACCATTAATGGGATTATAAATCTAAATCATGCATCTTAGTGATGTTATAAAAAGGGTTTTCATCATATTTTAAAATTAAGAAATAATTAAATCTATGGTTACTATTACTAATATAATATACCTATAAATTATATTTGAATACTTTTTTCTCTAGGATTTCATGGTTTCTTTTCATCCCTTTCAATGTATATATTCATAGAAATTGAAACAATCACATTACAGTGAATGATACCAACCAAATTCATTATTCCATGAATCCTACAGGTGGTATTACAGTGATTATATATGAATATAAAATTATTTTCTTATTGTTAATCGATTTACACATTTGATTTATTTCATTCATATTTTGTTCTTTATTTAATACAAAAGTATTGATATTATATTAATTAAAAGATATATGATCTAGAATAAACAGATAACAGATGAAGAATTTATGAAGATACTATCGAGTGGTTCTAGATAATATAGATGAATGGCATGAATATACAACATGTAGTATAAAAATTTATGTTGTGTACCTATCTTTATTGAATTAGGGTGAGTTATGGGAATCATAAAACTTTATTTAACAGAATAGTATATTGCGTCCATACACATCACATATTGAATGGAAATATTAAATGTGGTTTTAATAACTAGACATTGTATAACTAACATACACACCATATAAATTCACATGGTTTGGACTCAAATAAATTACAAAAGATGTGTGGTCACAGTGTGTGGCATATATTAATGTTATTCAGTGTATATACTGATAACTGCGAAATAATATTTAGTTATTATTACATCTCATGTGGCTATTATAAAAATTGTGAAACATTTAATTGTTCATTATGTTTACACACTGAGTCGCTATGCGTGTTTTAGTAATGGTCGAATAATCGAATGCAAAATATGTAATATGTTGTAAATGAAATATAACTCAGACTTGGTCATGAGTAGTATACATCAAGATAATTTTTACACTATGTAAATTAATTATATATAATGACTAATTTAATGTGATATTAAACCAAACTATATAGTGTTGGGATGGTGTACATGCCATGTGATAGGTATCGACATATTGTTTAATTTATAATTATTTTCTATGTATCATTAGAAAATACATGTTGATTATGGTCATCGTATATACTGTATACTTTATAGAAATTCTAATAGGTTTACAACTTGAATATTTATGTATTCACGTGTCAAAAATGTTGACATAAATACTCATCATTAATAAAAAATTTAAACACAATATAATATCATGAAACATCATGTACACAACATTCCAAATATGAAAATTGTACTTGATATAGATTATAATAGAATTGGGTTTTTCAAAAAGGTCAAGGACATTCTTATTCAAGTACACAATGAGTATGTATTAAAATTTAAATTACTTTCATTAATATAATAAAAATTTCATTAGATTGGATTTTCAAAAGATTTTGGTATGTATAATTATGAAAAATGAACTAAATAATTAATAAGACATTTAATTTATTAAATTAAAAACTGTATCTTAATAAAGATTGATTATACATGATTGATAGAGAATTTTTTAAATGCATATTTATTATGTTTCTGAATGACAATGTTCTTCACTGACCTATGTACGTATTTTATTTATTTTAATATAATAATTATTTCATTATTTTTTAATTATAATTATTAAATTAACGAGATGATTTTTGTATCATCCCTTCCTCTTTATTAAGTATGGTCATGTGTCCCTATGGCATCCTTTATGTGACCCCATAACATGGTTCCCCACAACTACGTGTGATTAGAAGTATATAATTGAAGGAGATATGAGGTGACTGCATATGGTTTATAGTGGAACAATGTTTAATCCAAATAAAGAGATACATAGGTGAATAGGTGGAATTCTTCAACTTGATCCGAGCATGATTCAAGGAGTCATTCTCTTGGGATCATGGATCAGTCTATCATTAACTCAATAAACTAACCATTAGTAAGGCTTAATATCAGGTAACATCTTATTATTTCATTTCATTCTATTATATTATTATTATTATTATTTTTAATTGATGTGTGTTTATTCATGATCTCATAAAATTAATAAATGGAAAATAATTCATGATAAAATAAAATTAATTTATTACTTGTAAATTAGTCTATTACACATGGTTAATTAATTATGTAAAATAAATATATTGTTAAAAATCATGTAAAATGGATAAAATAATTAGTATTTATTCATAATGATAATAATACCAAAAGGAAATATTTTGTAATAAATGTATTATATTTCTTTATTATGGATAAAATCATATATTAAAGATTTGGTTTTTACCCTATCAAGATACTTACTTTTATTGGCGAGTTTTAATGAATGTATAATATTTAATTTTAAAATTTTACAACAAAGTTTTTTCAATTATATGTATTTGTGTAACATGGTGGAATATTTTTATGAAAAATTTTTTCTAGGATTTTAAGATTCGTTAGTCCACCCAGTGGATTAAGTAACAGTGATTCAATGTAGTTCTCATAAAATTCCTACATGAATACCCTCATGTAATTGACCATTCCCTAATCTGTGTTACGATACAAGAATATCCATGTAATATGGTATTCTGAATCAAATATTTACGGTTATTGGGATTTAATAATATCATGATATCCTAATAAAAAATATCAAATCATATTTTGGTAATTATGATAAAGTAAAAAAAACTATATTTATTTTTTGGAGGATAAATCCATGTCATGAACCCTATAAAATTTCATTATGATCCACTTTGAGAAATAATATGTATAGATTGAAAATAAATTATAGGAGTCTTATAAGTTCTTGTGGATAGTACTATTCCATGAATGGATGTCTTAAATGTTGTATTATTATATTCCTAGTGAATATCCTATGGAGGTGAGTGTGGATGATATCTAAATCTATTTGATACACATGAATGATGATATAGATGTCTAGTATTTTATGTTATATTATATATTTTCTGATCCCTGTAATCATAAAAACATGTTTTTTGACATGATGTCATCTCACCTACTTTAACTTTATTATGGGAAGCCTCAACATGAGAGTTATGAAATATCCTAGCATGTCTTTACATTAAATATGGCAGTTGTTTCATCATTTGAACCTGAAGTGGTTTTGATTGGTATATATTTTGATCATTAGGACATCATGAATTATTTGTTAACATGTGTTTTATTCACTAACCTCGTACATGCTTCACTACCCTATATATTCTCTAGTTTAATTATGAATTATAATATGAATAGTAATAAGAATTTTTTTAGATAATATTACATGAATACTCCATGAAAATAATGACATGATGTATGAAAAACCCATATTCCATATGGTGAATAATTAGAATGGAACAGAAATGTGTCATATCAATCATTCCAAATCTAATTATTCTATATATCACCCAGCCAAGATGAGAATGATTCAAAGTTAGGACAAGGGGAAGATGAAGAATGTTTTTCATGTGCCAACATGGTCTATAAGAAGAGTAAGTCCTCTATATTATGGAATAATGGGGAAGCTTAATGCATATGTTTTATTTAATGAAATCACTTTATATCCAATATTTTGGTAATATATTCATCTCTTGGTGCTCACATTTTTATTAAAATGTAAGAAAAATGTAGATTCGAGAATGTTTTTAATGGTGAAGTGGATATTCATGCTAGAAATGGAAGAGGAATGGTATCCTTGTCTATAAGAGACTACCCCTTTAATTTTCCAATAAAGATGATTTTTATCCTGAAGGTCTATTATTACCTTCCTTGTGTAACCTTAAAATAGTATATACATATATATATTGGGTATAAATGAATTTTTATTCATATTTTAGAATAAAATATACTAATTTTTAAAAGATAGAATTATTATTGTTAGGAACACCGTAATTGAAGTATTTATTCAATTTAAATAAAAAAACAAATTCTATTAATAAATTATGAATATAGTTCACATGATTCTATTCATGAACAATTTTGGCATCACTAACATCATCATGTAAATTATAATGGCTTAAAAATGATATATCTTTATTGGTATTTAGATTATATCAAACAGAATTCCCTTGATATATGTCATGTTTTTTGGAAAGGAAAAATGTCTAAAACAACTTTTATTCCAAACTATAAAAGGTCAATAGAGATTCTTGAATTGGTACATATATATATATATGTGGACCTGTTCTTATTAGAGATAGATGCGGATGAGTAATTAATAACTTCTTAAAGGGGGAAGATATGTTTTCCACTTAAGTAAGATGGTAGTTTGATGAGTAATTACATAGCCATAATAATTGAAGAAAATCCCAAACAATATTTACAAAAAAATATATAAATAAATCATTAAAGTATGATTACACAATGAATGAATGCATATATATATATATTATTGCATGAAAGAGATATCATATAACAATGAACTGTTTCATTGGATATTTATGTGGCTATTGAATAGCATTATCTTACTTAGGGATATGTTATATTTTTTACACCTAACTTATGTTAGGAATATGTATCACTATTATTGAGATATTTTCATAGTTTTCCACAGACATCAGGTATCCATAAGTTCCTCTTATTATTATAAATAAGAGTTTACGAAAAAGTGGAGCCACATATGAGGTCCTTTTAACACCTTCAAGTGACTAATTATAATTAAATTAAATAATTAACTAAATTATACATTATTCATAATTATAATAATTATTATTAAATTTATTTAACATGTTATACACATAATATTTTTGAATACAAGTAAATATGAAAAAATAATTTATTTGTGAAAATAAATATGTGTTTAAGGTTATTTATATAATTACAAGAGGTAAGGCATGAGTTAATGGCTCGTAATTCCTCAAATGGCACATGAGTGTGTCAGAATTTAGTTATGTAAGATATTATAAAATTACATTATGTTAAATACATCATTTTTAGTGTTTCTATTTGTTTTTTAGAAATCATTTTCAAGGGGATACAATTGAATTTTTAAATTGTTTTTAGAAGTTATAAAATATATTTTAAGAATTAAATATTATTGGGGGTCTTGAAATAAATAAATCACCTCCTAATATATCACTCTCTAAATCAATATTTATATAGTAAAACTTGGAGAATAACAATTTTTTATCAGTTCTCCCATTATATATTGAATATAATTTCATCATGTTATCAAATAATCATCATAAAGCACTATGATATTCAAAAGTATATCCCATGAATCAAATAAAGGTCATTTATGGGATGTATTTCATGTGTAGATGATCTAAGGGGATCCATGATTTTATCCTTTGAGATATGTAATTTTTATGATGATTGGATCCCAATATTTTATTAAGTAAAAATGAAAGTAATTTTTTTTGTGTGATCTACATACTTAAATCATATTTACATAGAATTTGTGAAAGAATTCAGGAATCTGTGTGTTAGATATTGAGTTCAAAAATGGATATATATTTAAACACAATTGATTTTTAATTTTAATCCTTTAGAATAAATTTTAATTCGTTCAATTGATATCATAGTGGTATTGTAAAAATTTAACTATATATTTTGATTAAATTATCCAGAATTTGTAGTGATAGATTAAATGTGGTCTCAATGCCAGTAAAGGAAAATAGATTGTAGGTTGAACATCAATGAAACGTACCATAAAATACCCATATAATTATTTATAATTATTCATAAATTATTTTAATTAATTTTTTTAAAACAAAAAAATATATAAGAAATGAAAACATTGGTTCTTTGGTCAAGGAAACCTATAACAGGTACAACAAATGGATTCTCAAGGGAAACATCTTCCTACCCGTCCCAAAAATACTTTACTAGTGGTGGAAACCCACCAAACACATTTCGTGATAAGTTACTATATAATAAAATGAATTAAAACGATTCACCGCCACAAATACAGAAACTTTCGATAGTTATGGAACAAAAATCCCCCTATGGTGGTTGTGCCTCACCCGTCTGGGAGACCCACAAACCGAGTGGTTAACCCGACCTATGCCTAATTATATTACACCAAAACTAGACCACCAGTACTAAATAGGCCCAATAATGTTTTGGTAACCACCTGAGGACCGTATCCAGGTTAAAATGGTCCCAATTTATTTTAAAAAATATGAACTTTAATAAAATTGTTTTTGATATTAAAAAAATATTTTGGGTTCCCTCGGACATATCAATAATATTTAATAATATTTAAAATTAATTTTTATTAATTAAAATTCCCTTATGTATAATTTTAAATAATTTAATCACCATTATGAAATATTTTTGTATGTAAACTGATCAATTGATAATAGTAGCCCATGTATGTTAGGATATTTATATATTTAAATTAATTATTTCAATATATGAATGTGTTTTAGTAAAATTGGAATCTAATAAATAGTCATGTATTTTTTGTCTTAATTTTTTAGGTAATGGTTGATAAAATACATGTTAATAATGCATAAATTGTATAAATACACTCAATAGATGAAGGATTAATGAGTTAATAACATATTATAACCATAATACTACCTTAGAATATCATAGTAGAGGATAATCCATAACATGGACTATAGATATATATTTAAGGTTATTTTTCAATTAAAATTCATAGGAGACTGAGTAATCAAAATTTTGTATTTGATGGGAACAATGGTTTAAATTTATTACATGGAGACCTTTTTATTAAAATATTTATATTGTATAATAGCCGTTAATAAATAGATAAGTAGTTATCTAATGATGTTTTGTTTTTATATAAAAATAGAATGTAATACCACAAATTCAGTTAGATAAATACTCAAAGAAAAATACATCCATACCATTAATAATTTCCTAGAGTGTTATAGGTTCATACATATAGTTATATGATATAAAAGGAAATGGAATGTGCTAGAGTCTGCACTACCTGATGAGACCCCTCTTGAATCATGTGAGGGTAAAAATGAAGCTCATAAAATAATAATTAATTTTTTTTTGTATATATCATAATTTTATCATCAATTCTCCATGAATTGTGAAAAAAACATGAGGATATGTATGGTTATACCATGTTGTACAATCTTTGATAAATTTATGTGGACAAAGTGAAGAAATAAATAGTATTATAATTACAATAAACAATTTTATATTCGTAGAATGAATATAAGATATTCAAAATTTATTCAAAATGATATAATAAATTGATTTCTTTATAGATTTGGGATTTGATTCAAATATCTATCATTCAATACAACTCATTATTTCATCCTTATTTCTTAGTTACTCTTGTATATTGGAGAACTATAAATCAAATAAAATGTAGAAATCACCAATATATATTTTGGATGTGGTTTAAAATATTTTAATAACATATAGAGAGATAAATATTAGAATTTTAAAATAAAAGATATGATATAAATGGTGAAAATTCCAATGAGAAGTCTATTTTCAAAGGCACCTTCAAAAATCCCTTAAATAAAACCAAATATAATGATAGAGAGGATCAAGTAAATTACATTTTATTCACTTGTTTACAGAAATGTCCTTGGAAGATGAATTGTAATTAATTGAAGAAGAATGAAGCATAAGATTATAACTCATGTAAATTAATTAATTCAAATGATATTTTTATTTTAGTTCATTAGTAATAAATAAAATACCAGACAAACACATTTTTATCCAAACACAAAAACTAATTAATATCCAAATCATTAGAAGAGTTATGTTAATCTTCAAGAAGTTGATTCATCTTGGAAAATTTTTCATTGAGAAAAGATTTCATCCCCACACACCTAGAGGATATATTCTTGTATTTTGAATCTATAATTATATAAGGACTCTAACTGAAAATGTATCTCAATGTTGACTTTATAAAAAATTGAATTATGGTATGTCCTTGAAATAATGTTTTTATTGTAAAATGCAATCAACTAATATTATAACTATACTTGAATCACAAATGTATTATATGTGAAATTAATGATAAATATATACTATAAGACTCAAATAAAATATGGTTGTAAAATGATTGTACATCTACATTTAATACTAGATGAAATGGTAAGAATATTCAATGTATGGTGTTTTGAATCATTTTAGATAAAATTAAGAGGTATTTAACAAGATTTCACTTCTATTATGAACACCAAGAAACATTTTTATTATTTATGATAATAATTTATTGAATTTTATAGAATTATTTGAATAATATAACACTACACTGTTAAAAGTAGGAGATAGTGGTAAACTCATTTTCATCAGGTTATTCCTTTAAGATAATTCTAAGAATTTAAAAGTAATGTAATTTATCAGTTTGGATAAAATATAAAATATTCTTCAGGTCGTGAGATAAATAGTATATTATCCAATAATACATTGACATTATAATATAGGTTTGGGAAATTCATAAACTCATATTTATTAATACACATCTGATTCAGGAAGTTTGTAGAATAGAAGATATATTATGAATTCTATAAGTATTTCACGTGTTCCATTATATTTTTGAGTCATTATTTGAATATATTTTCATCAAACCTTAACCATATGACAAATATAATGATAAATGGATATCATATAAGATATAATATGAAAGAAATAAATTATGAAACACATCTATGTGTTTTAAGGAAATGTGTTTCTTAGGGACAGGTAGGGAAACAATCATATATCATGAGAAATATAACATGCATCTTAATTAATTATCCTATAGGTTTCCAAGTATATAAAAAATTACATATGATATAATATTATAATCAATAAGGAAACAATATTTATATAACAGGGTGAAAATATCTATTTTAGATTGTGGGTGGAAGATATAATTTTATATATCCAAGGATATAGATATTCATGTAGTTGGCATTAGAAAATGATCCCTAGGATCTCATAGAAATAAAATGTTCCAAATACGCAAGCTATAAATGAAGTTATAAAATAAGGAGAGATTGTTTTATAATCACTGAGTTATGAAACAAATATTTTACTATAAATAATAAATCATTATCCCACACGGTAGAATTTAATTAAAAATATGAGAAAATAGAAACATAATACGAATGAAAAAATGAATTCCATGTTCTTAAATTAAGACAATGTTTTAGTAATTTCTTCTGCGGATGTATATACAAATAGTCTGGAATGAGTATTTATGTAATTTGGGACATGAATTGTAATGATATTATACAATAATGGTATATTTTCCATTAATGGATTATGATTATAAAAGTTTTGAATGCGTTTAAACATCATCACCAACAGAAATTCTAAAATCCATTTGAATTTAGAATTCCATAACATATTAACTTGTATAATATATTGGGTCACTATATATAAAAATAAAAAACAACTAAAAATAACGATATTATATAATTACAAGTGTTCATTATATCAAGAATATATATAAAAGTTTTTATGTTCCAAGTATACAATAATAAGTTGTAGAGGAAACCATGTCATGGTCTGTTTATTTTTCCTTGTTTCTATTAAAATTTAGTTATGGAGTTATAGTTTTTTATCTAATACATATTGATAAAATCCTGAAAATATATATTAACATTACTATGATATAAGTGTGAAGTTGAAAATATTTATCTAAATATTGGTTGAATGATACAATAATATTTATGGGAATATAGATAGGATGATATTGGGCTATGGGATTTATAGACCAAATCAAATATAAATTATGAAATATTAGTGAAATATAAAATATGGAATATTTCAATTGTGAATTATTTCCCATTTCACATGGAATAATTCCCTCTATGATTACATGTATAAGATAGATGAGGGTATTAAAATTATAGGAATACGTTTATATTATTTCGTGATGGGATTTATCAATTGGAAATGAATTTTTAAATTCTTTGAATCATATAAGGACAAGCGATAGTTATCATAGTTTTAATTATGATAATATTATCATAATTGTACTAGCCAATATTTCATGTTTATGATAGATGGAAAATGTGGTATAATTAGGTATATCATTCCCCGAGGGATTATTAAAGAAGTAATTGAACTCAAAGATAATATATTTTTAATGTACGAAATCATGGATAGATCAATATATAATGCCATAACTCATTAGAATAACTACCTTATCTTTTATGAGTATACAAGTTGATTTTATTGAGTTGGATATATTGAAATGTGGGTTCTTGAGATGAAACCAATATATTAAATTTCACTTCCATTTCATGTATACAGAGAGTTGTACATGGTGTATTCACAACATATTATTATTATTATTATTGGAGGTTTTTTTCCAAGAACCAATTTATTTTTATATTTGATCTATTTTATATTAATCATCTTGAATATTAAAAAATGTTTTATCGCATGAGGATTTTTATTTTATGTGAAATTTATGTGAATAAATTCTTACAGTATTTATTGCATAAAAAGGTAATAGAAGCTCCCCACTATAATGAGAACACATTATTTCAACGGTGATATTCCCATATATAAATTCCTTGTTATGATGACATTCAAATAATAGGAACATATTATGGAATATATCTGTGGTATATGTCTCAAAATAAAATGACACTTCTTCTCATGATGATCACACTTGGTAATCTCCATGAGACGAGGTTATTAGAACAGACCCACCCATTATAATTCCATATGTAATATATGTTCTTGGGTATTTCAATTTTGATATGTGTGTATTAGTCCTTGTACATGATATTATTATTAATATATAACATTCTTTATTCTCTTAAATGTATTGACAAAATCATTGATGACATATACTCATGGTGAGGCAGGTTATGTAGCATGTGTTACAACTAACAAAAAAATAATGGTTATTTTTTATCTTTCATATTATTGAAATTAAATATATAAGAACCATTTATTGTAATGGAACTATCATATTAAGTCCACATTCATGAGAATTTAATCAATAATTAATTTTTATTAATGGAAAATAATGAAATATAAATCATATGGGTTGATTGTAGAATAAATGAAACCCACATGATGAGATATTGAGACAATTGAATTATTAAAAATAGTGAGAGTTTTTTCAGAGTTTGTATTCATTATTACATAAATCTATATATATATATGAACCTTTTTGATTTTACAATATTCTAATATTATAAATTAAGAAATGTAACATAATTCACCTGAGATAGTGGCCTAGAGGGTCACACATATAGTGTATAAAAAAGAATAGTTAAATTATTTGTGAATCTAATATTAGAATAAATATTACCCTCATGATATGAGGAATAATAGTTATTTTGGTTATGTTGATCGATTAAATATTAACTTATCAAATAATACAAGAATATTTATTTATTTAAATGAGTCATTTTTATTCAAGGTTAAATGAATACATTAGATTGATGGGCTATGTTCAAGGTTCAAAATAAATAATACTAATATATTTTTGAGTTTCGAATAAGTCAAATAAATAATAATAATAATAATAATAATAATCTATGTTGTGTTCATTATGGATTATGAGATTGGATAAGGTCTTATGTGAAATAATGAATTATCTCACCTAGCTATATAAACAAAATTATATCATTTTCAGTGGTAAATATTATTGTTCATAACATTTACTAGAGAAAAAGAATCACATTACCTATAGAGATTATTATATAGAACTATCTCAAGAAGGGAGAGTAACAATCCATATCCTACCCAGCCTATCCCTTAGAATATATATAGACAACTTCAAGTATAGTTGTAAATCTAGTTTTGAACTGTGGAAAAACACAAGGAAATCATTCATCATTGCTAACATACGATGATACATCTACAATATTACATGGTCTTCATTACTTATAAGGATTACCATTAATGGGATTATAAATCTAAATCAGGCATCTTAGTGATGGTATAAAAAATGGTTTTCATCATATTTTAAAATGAAGAAATAATTAAATCTATGGTTATTATTACTAATATAATAACCTATAAATATATTTGAATAATATTTTCTCTAGGATTTCATGGTTTCTATTCATCCCTTTCAAAGTAGATATTCATAGAAATTGAAAAAATCTCTTTATAGTGAATGATACCAACCACATTCATTATTCCATGAATCCGACAAGTGGTATTACAGTGATTACATATGAATTTAGAATTATTTTCTAATTGTTAATCGATGTACACATTTGATTTTTTTCATTCATATTTTGTTCTTTATTTAATACAAAAGTATTGATAGTATATTAACTAAAAGATATATGATCCAGAATAAACACATAATAGATAAAGAATTTATGAAGATACTATCGAGTTGTTCTAGATAATATAGATGAATGGCATGAATATACAACATGTAGTTTAAAAATTTATGTTTTGTACCTATCTTTATTGAATTAGGGTGAGTTGTGGGAATCATAGAATTTTATTTAGCAGAATAGTACATGTCATCCATACACATCATATATTAAATGTGGTTTTAATAACTATACATTGTATAACTAGCATACACACCATATAAATTCACATGGTTTGGACTCAAATAAATTACAAAAGATGTGTGGTCACAGTGTGTGGCATATATTAATGTCATTCAGTGTATATACAGATAACTGAGAAATACTATTTAGTTGTTATTACATCGCATGTGGCTATTATATACATTGTGAAACATATAATTGTTCATTATATTTACACACAGAGTCGCTATGTGTGTTTTAGTAATGGTCGAAGAATCGAATGCAAAACATGTAATATGTTGTAAATGAAAAATAACTCATACTTGGTCATGAGTAGTATACATCAAGATACTTTTTACACTATGTAAATTAATTATATATAATGAATAATTTAATTTGATATTAAACCAAACTATATAGTGTTTGGATGGTGTTCACTCCAGGTGATAGGGTTCTACATATTGTTTAATTTATAATTATTTTCTATGTAACATTAGAAAATATATGTTGATTATGGTCATCCTATAGACTATATACTTCACAAAAATGATAATAGGTTTACAACTTGAATTATGAAGTATTAATCTGTCAAAAATGTTGACATAAATACTCATATTTAATAAAAATTTAAACATAATATAATATCATGAAACGTCATGTACACAACATTCCAAATAAGTAAATTGTACTTGATATAGATTATAATAGAATTGGGTTGTTCAAAAAGTTCAAGGCCATGCTTATTCAAGTACATAATGAGTATGTATTTAAATTAAAATTACTTTCATTAGTTTAATAAAAAGTTCATTAGATTGGATTTTCAAAGGATTTTGGTATGTATAATTATGAAAAATGAACTAAATAATTAATAAGACATTTAATTTATTAAATTAAAAATTTTATCTTAATAATGATTGATAGATAATTTGTTTAAATGCATATTTATTATGTATCTGAATGACAATGTTCTTCATTGACCTATGTACGTATTTTATTTATTTTAATATAATATTTATTTCTTTATTTTTTAATAATAATTATTAAATTATTGAGTTGATTTTTGTATCATCCCTTCCTCTTTATTATGTATGGTCATGTGTCCCTATGGTATCCTTTATATAACCCCATAACATGGTTCCCCTCAACTATTTGTGATTAGAAGTATATAATGGAAGGAGATTGGAGGTGAGTGCATATGGTTTATAGTGGAACAATGTTAAAACCAAATAAGGAGATACATAGGTGAATAGGTTGAATGCTTCAACTTGATCCGAGCATGATTCAAGAGTCATTATCTTGGGTTCATGGATCAGTCTATAATTAACATAATAAACAAACCATTAGTAAGGCTTTATATCAGGTAACATCTAATTATTTCATTTTATTCTAGTATATTATTATCATTATTTTTAATTGAGATGTGTTCATTCATGGTCTCAGAAAATTAATGAAAGGAAAATAATTCATGATGAAATATAATTAATTTATTACTTGTAAATTAGTCTATTACACATGGTTAATTAATTATGTAAAATAAATATATTGTTAAAAGTCATGTAAAATGGATAAAATAATTAATATTTATTCATAATGATAATAATACCAAAATGAAATATTGTGCAATAAATGTATTAAATTTATTTATTATGGATAAAATCATATGTTAATGATTTGGGTTTTACCCTATCAAGATACTTACTTTTATTGGAGAGTTTTAATGAATGTATTATATTTAATTTTAAAATTTTACAACATGGTTTTTTTCAATTAAATGTATTTGTGTAACGTGGTGGAATGTTTTTATGAAAAATGTTTTTTAGTATTTTAAGATTGGATAGTCCACCCAGTGGATTAAGTAACAGTGAGTCAATGTAGTTCTCATAAAATGCCTACCTGAATACCCTCATGTAATTGAACATTCCCTAATCTAGGTTACGAGACCTGAAAATCCATGTGATATGGTATTCTGATTCAAATATTTTTGGTTATTGGGATTTAATAATATCATGAGATCCTAATAAAAAAATATTACATTATATTTTGGTAGTCATGATAAATTAAAAAAACTATATTTATTTTTTGGAGGATAAATTCATGTCATGAACCCTATAAAATTTCATTATGATCCACTTTGAGAAATAAAATATATAGGTTGAAAATAAATTATAGGAGTCTTATAAGTTCTTATGAATAGCATTATTCAAATAATGGATGTCTTAAATGTTGTAGTATTATATTCCTAGTGAATATCATATGGTGGTGAGTGTGGATGATCTCTAAATCTATTTGATACACATGAATGATGATATAGATGTCTAGTATTTTATGTTATATTATATATTTTCTAATCCCTATAATCCTAAAAAACATGTTTTTTGACATGATGTCATCTCACCTACTTTAACTTTATTATGAGAAGCCTCAACATGAGAGTTAGGAAATATCCTAGCATGTCTTTACATTAAATATGATAGTTGTTTCATCATTTGAACCTGCAGTGGTTTTTATTGGTATATATTTTGATCATTAGGACATCTTGAATTATTTTGTAACATGTGTTTTATTCACTAACCTCATACATGCTTTACTACACTAGATATTCTCTAGTTTATTTATGAATTATAATATAAATAGTAATAAGAATTTTTTTTAAGATAATCTTACATGAATACTCCATGAAAATAATGACATGATGTATGAAAAACCCAGAATCCTTATGGTGAAGAATTAGAAGGGAACCGAAAAGTGTCCTATCAATCATTCCAAATCTAATTATTCTATACATCACCCGATCACGATGAGAATGATTCAAAGGTAGGACAAGGGGAAGATGAATAATGTTTTTCATGTGGCAACATGGTCTATAAGAATATTAAATCCACTATATTATGGAAGAATGGGGAAGATTTATGCATATGTTTTATTTAATGAAATCACTTAATATCCAATATTTTGGTAATATATTCATCTCTTGGTGATCACATTTTTATTAAAATGTAAGAAAAATGTAGATTCAAGAATGTTCTTAATGGTGAAGTGGATATTCAGGCTAGAAATGGAAGAGGAATGGTATGCTTATCTATAAGAGACTACCCCCTTACTTTTCCAATGAAGATGATTTTTATCTTGAAGGTCTATTATTACATTCCTTGTGTTTCCTTAAAATAGTATATACATATATATGTTGGATATAAATGAATTTGTGTTCATATTTTAGAATAAAATATATGAATTTTTAAAAGGTAGAATTATTATTGTAAGGAACACATTAATTGAAGTATTTATTAAATTTAAATAAAAAAATTCTATTAATAAATAATTATTATAGTTCACATGATTCTATTCATGAACATATTTGGCATCACTAACATGGTCATGTAAGTTATAATGGTTTAAAAATGATATATCATTATTGGTATTTGGATTATATCAAATAGAATTCCCTTGATATATGTCATGTTCCTTGGACAGGAAAAATGACCAAACCAACCTTTCTCCCAAACTATAAAAGGTCAATAGTGATTCATTAATTGGTACATATATATGTATGTGGACCCATTCTTATTAGATATATATGTGGATAATCATGATTCATATATTTTTTCAACAATTTCATTAGATATGAATATGTCTACTTTAGGTGGTATATGTCTTAATTAGTCGATAAATAAAAAGAGGACGAGAATGAAGTCGGGAATCAGCTTGGTAAGAAGATAAAAATGCTAAGATTGTATTGAGGAAGATAATACAATAAACAAGTGTTCATCAACTATATGAGGGAGTTTGGGGTTCTTTCAAAACACTCTAATATTTAAACACCATAGTACAAATGTTTTAGTGAAAGAAGTAACTATATATTATTAGACACAGTATGGTTTATGATGAGTCATTCAGATATATCATCCTACTTATGGGGAACTGCATTATAAGCTACATCACACATTAAAAACCGAGTTCCATGTGAATAATCAAACAGTATCCCATATAAGTTTTTGTGTGGGAGAAAAACTATGTTTCCAATCTTACATGTATGTGTTATTGAGAAAATTGTTACGTTCACTTTTAGAAATTACCAAGTCCTGCAAGGAACAAAGTCAATCATCATAGGATATATGAAGGAATAAAGGGGATATTATCTATAAAACACTCAGAGAATAATGTCATATTGGAAAAACATTACATGTTCTTTTATAGTGTTTACCTATACAATATATATATATGGAGAAGGACCTAATTTGATGAAGTTGATGATCATGATATATTAGTGTTATTATAGGAAAAAATTTCATAGGCCACCTTTGAAGATGTTATTATAGTGATACATGTTCTTTGGGGAGTATCATAGTGGATAGAAAGATGGAGAGAAATTTTTTAGTCACCAAATATAGTGGCTCATTATTTGTTGATTATGATGAACATATATTTTAAAAGGAATCTATATGTAGCTATGCCATTGAAATATAGAATGAAATCATGAATTCTTTTATGGATTCCATGTATCAAAAAAAAGGTTGTGTTTTGGTTCATCATCCAATATATACAAATTATATTTTCTGTAAATAGATAATAAAGAAAAAATTGGACATAAAAGGTAAATTTGGTACCTATAAAGTACACATAATGGATAAAGGGTTTAGGAAAAAAAATTATGGGCTAGGAGTAAACCTTTTTACTGATATTATAACTAAAATCTATCAAAATTACACAATCTATAAAAGATCTCTATGATTTTTATATTTAGAAGATGGATATCAAAACTAATTTTCCAAATCTAAAAACATGAGGAAGATTTATATATCTAACACTTGTATGAGTTTTTGATTCCAATAGATTACAGTAAGGTATGAAAGTTATAGTAATCAATTTATATATTTAGGGAACTATCTAGATCACGAACATTTTATTTGATTAATTCCTAATGGAATATGGTTTCATAAGTAATTATTGTGAGTCCTATGTCTATATAGGGTTTAGTGGTAGTAAAATAATGTTTCAAATAGTTTATGTTAATGAAATTTTCTTAATAGTAAGCCATATAACATTATTACTATTAGGAAATATGTTGTAAAACATTTTATTTTTGATGAATTACCTGGATAAAGTAGCATATATTATTGGGATCATGAACTTTTATCATAGAAATAAGAGGATTATTAGACTATGTTAACTTACATACATTTATAATATATAGAATATATTCAATATATAACAATCGATGATAATATAATTATCATTGTCAAATGGTATTAATCATTATAAGAAAAAGTTTCCTCAAACACATGATTATACATATAGGATTACCAATATTCACAACAAATTAGAGATTGGAAAATTCATGTATGGCATGTTAAATAATAGTCTTGATGTTTCCTATAACATGGGTGTGGTAGTAAGATATCAAGAAAATCTAAGAGATAGATATTGTATAGAAGTGAAGATGACCCCGAAGTATCTAAATTAGACGGAAGATGAGTATATATTTTATTCAAGAGAAATTTATTTAATCATCAAGGGATATATATATTGTAGCAACTATAATGATCAAGATGTTAAATAATCCCACTATGGATATTTATTCATACTTAATGGGTGATTTCTAGGATAGAACATCTCAAAGTAGAAATTAGTCTCTAATTATAAAGTATATTTTGAGTGTATAATGACATTGAAGGGAGCTAAAGATGTTGTCTAGATATTGAACATTTTCCAGTATTATAATGGTTTTCCCTATTGTATAGATATTTTCACTTCATATTATATTAATAATAATATGGTATACCTAAATATAGATCTGGTGTCACATCAAAATATGAATTATATACTTCAAAAGTGTCACATATTAACAGATATCCCTCTATGGTGGGATATCATTGTATCAAAATATTCCATCGATGAGAATGTTCAATTATTATTGACTAAAGTATTTTCTCAATTGATTAATGAATACATTATGAGATACATTATAATAAAATTCATTCTTAGTAGGATAGATTACTAGTGGTAGCCTGTTGGAATTAGATTCCAAAAAATCAACTACTTTTTACTTTTGATTAACAATATATTAATGTTATTTAATAATAATAAATATATTATCACATGATGAGTTTTTGTTTGTGTAAAATTAATGAGACATGGTCTTTATAGTATCTAGAACATCGAAATCTTATATAAGTTCCTCACTATTATTAGAACCCTGAAATATTATGATGATATTCATAAATATATATACTATAAATTGATGGAATTTTTTTATCAATATAGATGATTCATGATATTAGTTTTAGGGGGCTCATAAGACATTGATACTTATTCTCATAAGGATCACACATGGTGATACCAAAGAGGGTATGTCTTGAAAAAGACTCACCAGTAAGAATTCAATATGTTTTTAGTTTCATTGGATGTTCCTATCAACACATGTGTATGTTAATCTATAGACATGATATTATTATTAATGTATATCATGAGATGTACACAGATATGTATTTATGAAAACAAGGATGACAAATGATCTTGATTAGGTAATATATGATTGGTGTGTACCATGTGATATGAAATTAATGAACATGTTAGGAAATTATATTTACCATTTATGTCAATGAATATAAATATAATAGTCCATTTGATTTGATTGGTTCTTCATGATCATGTCTTTGACACTAGAATTTATTTATAGAAGTTCATTTTAAGAATGTTAACAAATAATATATCAGGAATACTTTCTTATGACACAAGTAATGCGACTAAAATGAAATGTTATCATGAAAAAGGTAATATATTAAATATTTATCATTCATCATATGTTGTTTTTTACAATAATGTATTTATATTAAAGGGTATCAATGTATTTTAATATGTTGATATGGAATTTAAGTGAGTTATCTCAATGTCACTGAGAAAGTGATATAATGGCTCCCACAGTAAGTATATTAAAAACCTCAATTATATTACAGATTAATTTAATATTAGAAAAAAATATTATTCTCATGTTTTGAGGAATTATAATTATTTTGTGTGTGTTAATCATATAAATATTTTTTGAACATAATATATTGATATTTTTATTTATTTACTCAATTTTTTTTTAAGGTTTGTTGAATTTTATGAATTTATTATCCAAAGAAATGTATTGGAATAAATTATATTTATTGATTTATCAATTTTTTCACTTAATGGAAATAATAACTGTAGTTGTTGTTGTATTACTAATAATAATAATAATAATAATAATAATATTATTATTATTATTATTATTATTATTATTATGGAATGTTCTGTACTGTAAGCATACTCACCACTATCCACCAGATCCAGAAACAACTAGGATTTGATTCCTAATATACCTTTGGAGGATTTATAGGCAGGGATGCATGCATGTGGTGGAATAAGAAGTGACGCATGATGGTGAAGATGTAGGCTAAATTAAGAAGTATGATGTTATCAAGTGGGAATTCCTAGTACAATTTTAATTTATCATGGGTCATTTGGGAAATATAATATACTATGAATCTCACTAGTCTATTGGGAAACTCTTTTCCATAAAATGTACGGTTGGATGGGTCACCTCTGGGGGGGTATATGACCAATCCTTATAGTTTGTAAGTGACCGTGTATATCTGTGGGTGTGTGTTTCGTTGTATTGAAACACTAATAACTTACCTATTGTTATTATTATTCATAAAGGAGAACACTAAGGATTGAAATGTTGGATAGAGACTATATTAACTAAACAATTCTCTCACTGATCTATATAATCCCAATATTATTGTTATGATAGTTGGGTGATTGGGGTGCACAACATTCACTAGAGAGAATCCACTCAAGAACTTGAGCGAACATTCTACAGAATGCACTCAAGCGTGTAGAACATCAATACTTTCCCTCCCTCTAAAATCTTCATGAGATCAATATTAACATATTCCATTATATAATGAATTATTGTGGGGACTAATGGGGATATGAAAGGTATTTTGTATTTGGTTCTATAATACAAAGATCCATTTGTGATATTTTGATGTTTGTGGTGTACATGTGAATTACTAATATAGGTATTCAATAATTGAATCCTTCATCACAATATCAGTACCAACATCATGTGTAGTTCCCAACAATCAGTTAGATACAAATAATATGGTGGTGAAGTAGTGGTACACTATTTTTTTTACAAATTATTTATTGTATATCATCATCATTGTTTGATTAATGTATAGATCCCTCATATTTAATTTTATACCTCTCCCTATAGAAAACAAAAAAAAAGAAATAGTAATTCACATGAATTTTTATTAGGTTCCGTAAAAGGACATAATCCTTGTTACAACCAGTTATTCCCACCAATTACAGATTCATCATTATATCGTTGTTGTTACAACTATGTAATTCCCCATTCAAATCAAAACTGTGTCCCATGGTGTTCCACTCTTGACTCCCACAAGAGATTACAAGTTCCTACCAACACTATAGACTACTGATTCCCATATAAGTATCTTTATATTTAATCCCATAATGATATCAATATCCCATTGACCTTCTCCCGAGTCCCACAAAATACATTTTCTACTTCATAGATACAATAATTAATTCCACTAATAATGATTCACAAAAGAGATGATCCTCTAGTAGGAAGACAATTAACATCTTAAGACTACTTCCAAACTACCTCAAGAAACATTATTTCTCCATAAAAAAATTGAATCATCTGATCTTATCATATACAATCTTGTATAACTTCAGAATCTAATAAAACACTACCCAATACCCAATCATTTTCCACTGTTCATCAACTAATATGAACATATCACAATACACTCAATACTTGGGTATATGATATTGAATTAATACTCATCATTAGTTTCAAATCACTAAAAAATTTAAAAAATATATTTCATGTTAATTTATTTAATCATTATGCATGTATGTAATAAACTGTATGATCTTATCTGTTTAAAATGTTGAACAAAACAAATACACAATATTCACACATTCATGCGTGAAATAATTCATGTATATGAATGCATGGAATAATTCAAGCACATTAAACTACCTCATTTAATTATCTTGTTATATATAAAATATATAATACCTAATAATATACATGATGTACAACGATCATGCTTCTTCACATTATTCATTCTGCATCACATAAATAGAAAGCCTTCATTACAATTGTCTTTCTCAAAAACAATATAAACACTCAATGTGAAATCGTTGACCTTACTTTTGGAACTAACCCACTTCACTATAAATTTACATAAAAATATTTATCTATCCTAATGTATCTTTTCATATCATACCACTATAGAAGAACTCATGATTATTTCATTATTATAAAACACACTTCATAAACGAATTTAATATCATCCATAATTCTCAAGATCCATCACATAATAGTATACATGGGACAAAATCATGAGAGCTAATGTATTCATCAGATAAAAGCATCTAGTGTAGATACCATAGATAAATGTCTCCATAACATAAACCATCATAATATGGTCTCAATGTAAGAGACACAACTAGAACACCTGGAATATTCCTGCAAAATCAGATCATGTCCTTATATCTATTTTTCACTATCAATTCTCTTAGATGTTAGTTCAGATCATCAATAAAAATTAAAATGTATAGATGTATTGATAGATATTCCTCCATCGAAATAGTTCTCCAAAAAACATGGACACCCAACTACTCCACTTATTTACTCCTTAATGTGATAATAAAAATAATTTTCCCTATAAAACCCATTTTATATACTTCTATTTTTATTTGGTTTACCCTTTTTAAAATAATGAAAAAGATGTTTCATGATGATTCAATCATTTTTGAATCACATGGATGATTAAATCTGGCTTGGAATCTGAGGTTTGATCTATCGTGCATTTCTTCATGGAGAAAACATGATGATCTCAACTTCTAGATGAGTTGGAGCTAGAAGACGGTGTGCTACCCAGATTAAATGGTCTTGGATGATATGGTCATATGGTGTATCTTTATTGAATAGTAATTAATAGATGAATAGTTATCAAGATATTATTATACCATATTTATGTTTGCATTATATCTGTGCTTACTTTTATATCAGTGTGTTATATGCCAACCTGAATCTTATACTGAGGTTTTATCATGAATCTATCTGGTATTGCCCCATTTGGAAACCTCATCCTCCAAGACTCCCCAGATGATGAATCAACTATTTTAAACTATACCAATATTGTGTTTTTTATCCAACACATCCCCTACTACCCATTCAAGCAATCTACGAGATGACTTCCCACATTAGTAGTGGTTGTAGTTCCTTTGTTTGGATGGTATGATAGAAAATTTTTAAAAAATGAAATTAAAAACAATTATAAATATCTCATATAATGATAAAGTAAATTATTCTTCATGTAATTTTTTTAAGATCATTATGGAATCCTCAATTACAATTGACACATTTCATTGAACATAAGACCAATTCTACATTCATCACAATAAAGGTTGAGAATATTTTTAGAATTATCATCACTGTCTCTGCTTTACAGTAACATGGACATATTATCCACATTAGGTTAACCATAATTATTGAAAATAAATGTAATTAAACACAATGGTAACTTCAATATCGCCCTTTTAATTTGTTTTCAATACCACCAGGCAACATCACTCTCAGAATTCCTATTTTACTTTCTCCACTGTATTGAAAATGAATATAAATATCATGTAGATGGAATTATTTATTATCAAAAATATTCTTCTATGATAAATATTATTCCATATATATATATTGAATGAACATTTAGTAAAAAAACTCTATGTCTATGTGGTAAAACCAAATGTAGAAAAAAAGAGTGTTTAACCAAGTTTATAAATTTTATCTATGAACAATCATACATGTGAACCATTATAATTAAATTATAATTGTATAAATTTATAATGATTAGATAATGAAATCATTAAATAATATTTACACTCCACTAATATGGAAAAAACATCATAATTTTAATGTGAAAACATATATCTCACAATTTTTAGCACAATATCAACACTATTTTTGTAACTGTTTATCAATAAATTAGGATTATGAATTTTATAGTGATTATCAGATTGAAAATGTTTGTGAATATATAACAACATCACATCATTTAATCTCCCCCTAATGTGTTGAATCAATCTCTTATTATTATCCTCATATTATTAAAAAATCAATTATATAAGGTAATAAGAGAATCTTATTTTATTCATAGAAATAGAACTCAAGATGAGAGTTTCCTCCCAACCTCATCTTTTCTTGCACTATTTTGATCTTAATTTTGGATGATTTCACCTCCCCATAAATTTTTTATTCTTGTGGAGCTATTTTATCCAACTTTGTAAGTAACGAATCATGATTTGTTTTCTAATTTCATAGAGTTATTAATGTTATAACAAAGATATTCACCATGATTATTTTGATTCTACAAACCATAAAAATTATATGAATTTTGTTGATATTAAATACAATTTTATTGAATAATGTACTTACTCTAAATTGTATCATCAATTTTAAGATTCTTCATTTTTAAACACATTCAATTGATATTTGATATATAATCATGCATTCCTTATTTATATTTTAATCATATTTGGTATTTTCAAACTTATTCATTTATTTATAAGAATAACACTCTTTTTCCATCAACATTTAATTCATACTAAATTTATTGGTATCCAATCCAAGTAATTTATTTATGCACACCTTATGTCTATGACCTTCTAAACCCCATCTTGAAAACACATAAATAATAATTCATACCTCTATCATTTTAGTACCATTGTTAGATTTTTAGGATATTTTGTTCTCATATATTCATTATATATTCCCCTTATAATATTCCTAATTCCAGGAGATGATATGTTGTACCCATGAGAGTGTGATTTATGCCCATGTTTTCCACAATACCAAAAAATACTTTATACTATGATATGTTGATAAACCTAGTTATATAATTCATGATATTATCTTGTTGTAAGACATGCATGATTTTTATTATGGGAAATGGTGTTTCTACAATCATCCTTTCAACACTTGATGTGGAATGATTAACTTTTTTTTAATTCTTCTTCCTCACATATTCACTTTCACTGTTAGTGATATCATATGTAGTTTGAAACTATGTTAGAGAAAATGTACTATATATGTTGGAAACTTTCATATCGCCACCTTGAGATGTCTTAGATTTTATTTCAATAGACTTTTTTAATTATTCTCTATTTTTCTTTAATTCTTATTGGACTGTCAGATACATTAATTATGTTTCATATAAATCTTCCACATTATCATTCAGTTCCTATTGAAGATTAATCACCATATTATCTGTCTCAACTACCTATATTATGTACTTCTTATTTTTATGAACAATATCTATTTTACGTCTATCATGCAATCTGTTTCGGTAGTGAATTATTTATTTCCTTTTTCTAGCATCCACTTATCTTTATTGAGATGAGTTTTTTTTCTCAAGAGTAGCATCTAACTATTCATTCTCCCTTTATTCTAGTTCTATTTCAAAAACATCATCATCATAACAACATGAATTATTCAATACTTTTTAAACATTATCAACGAAATTGAGTTCATCAACATAATAATAAATATATTTTGAATTCTATTATTTATTCATACACATAAAATTCATGTTTTATAACTATAATAATTATTTGTATTCTTATCCATTGTTAATTTACATGGTTTCCCACATTCATAATCAGATTCTGATTCATATATTTTTATTGGAAAATTTATTGATAAATATCCAATACCATTAAATATTAAAAACATGATTAGTTTCTTGCATTTTTTATTCCATTATCCTTTTTTAAATCCACATGTAATTAGAGAAAAAGTTTTTATAATGTATTCTAAAACATCTTCATCATCATTATCACTTTATTCTTCACTATCCACTTCATTGGAAAAACCCTTCTATACCGCCTAAATAGAAATATTGTCTTTTTAATTATTTTTTAATGACATATCGATTCACATTTCATAAGACATGAGAATATTACCCAACTCATCCAATTAAATGTGTTCCCTATCTTCTAAGGAAGAAATAATCGAATCAAATCAGTCATGGAATGTTCTATTAATATTTTTCACAATTTTTGAATCTTATAGATTCTCACCAAATATATTTATATTAAATAATATCTTGTTAACAATAATTAAATAGTACTCAATTATTTGTTTTCATACATATTTAATTATCTCGAACATTCTTCTATAGATATTCAATTTTTCATCCTTATCTTTAATATATCCTTAACTAATACTTCTCAGTTTATCCCAAATATCCATTGATGTTTCGAGACCCATAACATTTGTGTATAATTTTTCTAAAAAATACTTCAAAATGGAATTATATTAATTTTAATCGACTTTTATATTTATCATGTCTCCTTAATTCCTATTAACATCATTCGTATTAATCAGTAATCACATTATTTCTATATCTCTCACATCCAAGACAATTGATAGAATAAAATGATGCAACCCATTCCTTTATTGGTGCTAGTTCTTCCATAAAAGGTATATTTTCCCTGACTATTCATTGAATTAAAATTTACCATTTATCAAATTTTCTATTGATCTAAAATGGATACCTTTCTATAATACCAATTATAGTGTCCATGGACTGGTTATGTACCACTAACAAGGGGTGAGAAGGTGGTATACTATTTTTTTTTAAAAATCATTCTTTTTAATCTGAACTCGATGACATATTTATGTCCCAATCCATTGACTTTAATTTTATTCCTCCCCATAGAAGAAATAATAAAAATAATTAACTATGCCAGTGAATTTTTATATGGTATTATAGATGTACATACTCTGTTCTACAGCATGTTGTTCTCCCCGGTTATAGGTTCATCAATATGTGATGTTTGTTATGACTATGGAAAGTCACATTCTTATCATCAATGACTCCAATATTTCTCCACAATACAATCCCACATATATTATATGTTCCATCCTATACTAGAAACTATTCATTCCCAAAGGTGGATCTTTATATAGCATCCCACAGTGTTACCTGCATCCCACCAGCCCGTTCTAGAGTCCCACAAGATAATTTTTCTACTTCTGGGTCCCATTAAAAGCTTACACTAATATTGTTTTACAAAAGATATGATCCAATAATATAAAAATCTATATTTACATTATACTACTTCTACACTACCTCTGGATAAAGTCATTCTAAAAAATGAAATCACCTAATTTTCTCGTGTATTGTCTTTATGAACACATAAGTTTATAAAAAACTACAAAATTATTCTTAACATCCACTGATTATCAACTTCTATTAACATATCTCAATACCCATAATACATTAGTATATGAATTCAGAATTAATTTATGAATTTGGACTCAAATCATTGAACACTATAAGAAATATAATGCATGTGCATTTATTCAAACACATATCATGTATGTAATACACTGTAGGGTTTTCTCGACATATAATTTGTAAAAAAACAGATTCACTAATATCACACAATCATGCATGCATAATTTTATGTGTGTGAATCTATTGAACAATGCAAGAACATTAAACATCACTCTATACTTATTCATAGCCAAATGAAATTTAACTACCTATGAACATACACAATGTAATGAGCTCTTGTTTCTTCATAGTATATAGTCTACATCACATAAATATATTACCTAATCATCTCAATTATTTCACACTAATAGTATGAAACATCACTTTTCAATCATTGTGCGTGAGAATAGAACCAATCCTCTTCACAATTTTTTGACACATGAATATAACACTGTAAAACATTATCTTTTCATATAACACACATTAATAAGAAGACCAGATAAATTTATTCGCTAAAAATACACATCAAGAAAGGATATAATCTCATGAATAATTACAAGGATCCTTCATATAATTTTATACATAATTTTGAATCATGGAAACTACTTCCTTCTTCATATAATATATTCCAGTGTAAATTTCCCAGATGAGATTACATGTTACTTAAACAATAATCATGTGATCGCAAATATAGAGACACTAATCGAATGCATGGAACCTTCATGTGAAATGAAATCACTTCATCATCTCTATTTTTATCTCTATATGCTCATCGATGTTCATTTAACTCATCTGTTGAAAATTACCACAATTAGAGATATTTCTAGAAATATCCCCCACTAACATATTACTCTAAAAAACATAAAAACCATAGGATTCCACTATATAATCTTTCATGTGATAATTAGAATCACCATCACCATAAAACCAATTTTCCCTACTTAAATTTATATGTATTTAGATAATTTTTAAACCATGTAAATTAATTTTCAGGATGTTTTTCATTTTATTAGTCACAAGGATGATCAGATGGTGGTTTTAATTTTCGGTTCGATCTATCAGGTGTTGATGCATGGAGAAATCATGATGACTAAAACACATGGATGATCTCTATAGTGGAGATGATGCACGGAATAGATTAAATAATCTACATTAATCTTTTTGGAAGTAATATCTTTTTTTATAATTTTTTAGTGGATGAATGGTTACAAAGATCGACTTATTCAAAATCAATGTTTACATAAAACACATGATTCCATTAATATACATGAATATAGTATGTATGCCTAATGTGTGTACTTGGGTCTACTCTAGGATCCCACTGGCACGGCCACATGTTGTCACCCTCATCCATAGTGCCACCCCATATTGTGGCTTACATATTCTCCCTTGAAATTGTGTTTGGTATGATTTGAAACCACATCCCCTTCCACCCTTGTAGGCTAGCTAGGGTTTGAATTCCCACCTATGTAGTGGTTTTAGTCCCATTGAATGAGTGGTATACTAGGAAAACATTAAAAAACACCATTAAAACACATGGTTGTGTATCATACAAATATAACGTCAAACATGCTTCCTGTAATTTATTTCTTGTTGAGAACAAAGTTCCATACTCTATAAAAATTGAGACATGTATTTTAACATAAGACCAGTTCTACAATCATTAACTTAATGATTGAGGATATTCTCATAACTATACACATCATCACTTCATTTACTGACATATTGAAACCAACTCCATATCATGTTAATCATACTTATTGATAGAAAATGTAATACATCTCTAACGGAACTTAAGTATGAGCATCCAATTCCACAATAGAAATTGTATTCCATAAAATGGTCATTCACATTTATATAAATTAATTATAAATTAATTGTGAAAAATAGTGATTTGTGGAATATAGGGCTTCTAGTCATCATATTATAAGGATAAATATACCGGAATTGATGAAAACACATTGTTATCCATGGGTCTTGAATCTTATTCTACACCTTGAAACCAAAAATTACATATGTATTCACTATTAACAAGATGTATGAGTCATGTTCATGGATTTTATTTAACTATGTTACACATGAGTGTATCCCATATGAGTGACGAAATAATTATGACACTTAAAATGTGTTAACTAAGTGGTTATTAGTTTAATGGGGTTTTATTGTGTTAAATATTTTTAATGAGATAATAAGAAATTTTTTGATGAGTTCAACAGAGATACAAATGATATTTTAAGAAACAAAAATAAGGGGGTATCATGATAATCTATGTTCTTCTCATAATAATCGATAATTATCATGTTTTAGAGAGAGTGCCAAGTTGATGAACATGTGCATATTAGTTCTCCATTCCTAGGTGAAATCCATGTTCATAAAGTGATCAAATGATAAGCGTAATGAAGATATATAATATTCCCTCTAACATAGAAATAAAAAAAATCAATTTATAGGATTCAGTTCATGTGTACATTATCTATAGGGATCTTTTCTTAGATCATTAATGATAAGACACTTCAATGAAACGTGGATTACATTGGTGTTTGAGTAATATAAGACATATGGGTTCCTTATAATTCTTCAAACATACATTTATTTCAATATACTATATTGAATAATGAAGGAATCATTATATAGAATCCACATTTTGGAACATATTTGGACTCTAAAAGATTAAATGTAAATTTTTTGCACTTCTACATGTTCCTAATTTACTTCTGCTGACATCTAAGGAGTTATGAAGAACATTAATGTTATACTTTTTATTATATTTATTATATTTCACATACATAGTTTCTATATGGTCCAAATTATATATATGGAAAATATATCTATGTTCAAAAGGATGTAAAATTAGCATTAAAAAATTTAATGATAATTGACTATTTTGGTTTTAATTTCATTTAATTCAAATAAAAATTTTAATATACAACATTAAAATAATATAATTGTAGTTGCAAGTAAAATAATCCTAAAATGGTAAAAACATGTCTATCATTGGCATTATATTACCACCTGTGTTGTGGGAACCCACCCCCCCCCCCAACACGATTTGATAAGGGAGAACCAACTCATTATTTTTTTTTTTCATGTATGGTTCCCATAAAGTAAAAAAGAAATTTATTTTCAAGATGACTAACCTCATATAATGATGGTGGAAATATTCTGTCCCACTCTGAAGCATCCTACACGATGTCATGCCTCGACCCATCCAGAGAGCCATGGGTTAGGTGTTTCTACCCAAATAAGGCCAATACAGGCCAATCATGTACTAAACCAACAATTTCATGTTATCATCTACTAAAAGGGGAAACTATTCATTATATATATTATAACATTCATGTGCTTCATTTTTCCTAAACAACATTTATAACGACCCTAAATTTTATTAATTGAATTTCTCCCTTCATATAGAAATATCATATAGTATAAATCCCCTATAGACAATAATATAAACATATTTAATGAATATTTAATTAAATAAGATGTATTTATAATACTTAAGGTGATTATGAAATTGAAATAGTAACGTTACATTAGGAATAGTTATATGACCCTTAGGAATGGGAAATAATCCAATGAATAGTAGCCTCATCCATTAAATTATAAATAAAATTTATCCATCATATATATTGAAGTACGATAAAATTATATCACAGCCAAAGATAAATTTTTTTTATAAATTAATGATTATGTAATGGTATTTTTGTAAGCTATAAATATTTAATTATAATTTTATCAATAATGTAATAATTTAAATGAAATTTTTCTTACAAAAAAGTTAATTAATAATTTATTATTTTTTAGTCTTGTTATTATAAGTTAATTTAATGAGACCTTTTGTAAATTTTTAAAGAGTTACAAAATCTGTTATATTTTAAAATCTATATTTTTTAGTAAATGGTGATTTTATATAAAAATTAAACTTCCCCAATTTATAAAATTATTTTTATAAAATGGTGTTAATTATTTAATTCTACATGTTAAAAAATGGTTATTGTTCATTTTTGGATTTTTTTTCAAAAATAATTGAATTTTCATTGGAATGTAAAATACTATCATTTATAATAAAAGATAAATACCTGAATTACAGAATCACAATGAGGAATGTTTGATTTGAGAACAAAATATAGAACCATAATTCATTAGTATATATATTGATAATGATGAAACTATTAATATCCTTGATCCAAAATATAAAAAATGAATGAACATAATAATGAGGAAACATCCCTCTCATCCACTATAAACACCACCCCCACCCCCAAATTTTCTCACCCCTATCTACATTGGAACATTTTCCAAATTATACCCAATAATATTACATATTATTTTACCCACTTATATGAGCACATTTTCTCATCAAAAGGAAAAAATCTTTTCACTAAAGAGATTCTCAAGGAGGATAATTTCAAGGCGAAAATTCCTCTTTCTTTTCTTTTAATTTATTATCTACTTCATTTAAGTTATTACTTTATTTTCAAAACTACTCATATAAATGTAACTATAAAACCATTAATTTATATATACTTGGATTATATAATGTTAATGTATTATACAACATTAAACTCCCCCCACTTTCTTTTATTCTAAAAATGAAATTATCCCTCGTGATGTGTTAATTTACTGACTTTGTGGGCGATGGACATTCATATTCATTTAACACCATAAAGGATGTGAATAAAACAACAATAATGGTTGAAAAATATTTTAGAATATATTTTATAGCCCTATTTATGTTCTGGAACTATCATATATAAACAATGAAAATTTATAAAACAAAACGAGTTTGTTGTGGAAATACTACCAAAATTAACTTAAAATTATCATCACTATGTTTTATATAATGAATCATATTTATAACATGAAAACCTATTTATAATAAAATTTTCATTCTTTAATATCAATAATAAAATATAATATCAATTCTGAATATTTATTCTCATTTTACATGAACTTCCTAAAATGTATCCAATTGAACCGATCAAGAAAACTATGAAAATGACTACTCCTAAATGATGCAATTAAACTATATAACACATAAAAATGCCTATAAATGAACATAATAAAACCATAATGGATCAAAATAATTTATAAAATTTTATTTTTTCATTAATTAATATAATGTGATTATATAGGATATAAAAATGAAGAAGTCACGAGATATAAGGTATGGGGAATTCTCAAACTGTACTCTCTTCGTTTGGTTCTTCACTATTTCGCTCCATTTTCAATATGTTTTTTTCATTTAGTTTACTTAAATATCATTTCCTAATATTTCCATTTTATTTTAGGTATATACATGCTTCTGATCTGATTTTATGACAAACGAATTGTTTTTTCAAATTAAAACTTCTTTCTAACACCCCATGTTTTACTTCTCTTGATATTATTTCTTCTTCACTCATGATGGTAGATTATTGTTCCAATCATTTTATTTTTTCTCCCTTTCTAGAACACCATTTTCTATTAATTAATGTATTCTTTATTATTATAAACACATTCTATTCCATGTGTTATCTTATGTCTATCATTGATATACATTCCCCATGGCATGTATGATAAGGTAAATATTATGATGTGATTGTTGTGCCTAGAATTATATAGCATATGAATAAGATATGATATGATAGGTGTTCCTAGAAATATATATAACTCCATTTAACTGGGTAATGTGATGTATCGAAATAGTAAAAGTAAAATATTCATGTACATGATTATAGGTTTGTTCAAATCGATGTGTAGTAGTTGACAAATAAGACATGATGTTCCAGTTGTATTCATCACCACATTCCATGAATTTATCCAATGTTTCCTCATAGGATTATTATGATGATATAATTATTATGTAATTTTTTATAGTTATTATTATCACCTCATGTTATATCTATTTATGTCTTTTTCTATCTTCTTATTAGCTTCTAGATCACCCCTTTTTTATGTATATCGTCAAGTGATTAATTTTACTATAAAGAATTAGAAGGCCTCTAAGAAGCTAGAGAATATGTAATTAAATAAAAATTTATGTTTAATTTTGTAAATTTTATGTATGTTTTTAATTTTCCAATGACAATGATTATTTGGATCTTGGTTGTGTAATATTATTATTATTTTTTATCATTGAAATGAGGTAATATTAATGTAAGTAGAAGCAGGGTCACTACAGTTTGTACCAGAGAATGGTTTAGTTAATTTGGGAATTATGATTAAATAACCTTAGTGGAAACCCTATTTAAGAGACTAAGTACAAGTAATCACTCAAGAAGCATTGTTTTAGAAAATGATAAACATATATAACCCCGAAGATATTACATTATATTTTATTTGAGAAAGGGATAAATTATTTTTGCCTTGTTGACTTACATTTTCATATAACCATTTATATTTTGGAAAATGGTTGGAACAAGGAGAAATGAGTCCAAAAACATGTTTGAGGGAAAATGTATTGATGTCCCACATGACATCACAAATGAATTGGGAGGTGGAGTTCATAATTTCATTTATTTTCTTACCCAGCTATCGTAGGTTATTAGAAATAACCTTAATAATGTGTAACATACACCTTTACCTAAGATGGGGAAACTACTTACAAAGTGTTTCCATCATAAATGACAACCAAAATTTAGTAGATCGTCTGATCCACTTTTCGAGGAACAATGGGTCAAATCAATAGAGAAAATATTTTCTACTAATTACTTCTCTGAGATAGAGAGGTTAAATCTAACCATTTACTGTTTAGGTAGAGATGGCATTCAATGGAGTTCTTTGACTATGAGAACCAAACTGATGGATGAAAATGAAGAGATTGAGTTGGAAGACATTAAGAAATGGAATATTAACCATTATTTCACAAAAATACATCATACAAATCTAGAGATATAATTAATAGAACTGAGGAAAAAGGAATGGGAAGCAATCACAACCTACGATGAAAATTTCAGAAGTCCTTCATAGTACGAATGGGGTTTTTTTATCATCAATGATAGGAAAATAGGTTGATTCTTTAGTGGTTTAAAATGAAACTATCTATAGTCTTTATAAATTTGACAATTTGGTATTTATGGATACGTTTATTGATCTTAAGTCAATATGTATAGGTATTTGAGATAATGGTTCAATAGTTAATGTGATAATGAATTAAATATGTAGTTTCAATATGGAAGAACTTATGAGAAGGCTGGAGATAAAACTCAATAGCCCACATGTCCAAAATGTGGGATGAATCATCATGGGAACATCCTAATAGGGGTGAAAAAATGTTTTATGTGTTGGAGATAAGGCCACTAATATCATGGAAGTCAAAAAAACATGACGAAGAAACACAATTTGTTGAAGAAAGTAGAGAACCACACATTGTTGAGTGACCCAAATCTAAGGTGTAAGGGAACTATGCAATACAGTGCACTAATCCTTGAGTCCTATAGGGTAATCATCTTCATCAGCCACCAAATCAAAAGGTTTAGTGGAAGTAATATTCCGTCACTAAAACTAATGTGGATAATGAAAATTAATTCTTACGAGGTACACATCCTATTTATTCAGGAATGGAAAAATTGTTATTTGATTATGGTTCTATGAATTCCTTTATATACAGAATGTTTTCATGAAAATTTTAATTTAATCCCCAATACCTTGGAGTAGATGAATCTATTAATATACCTAGTGATTCATTCATTTCATCCCAAATGTTATACCCTTCTCTTATTGGTGTCTGTGGGAATATTCTTCCAGCAAATATCATGGTACTTTAGTTGGTGGAACGTGACACTATAATGGGAATGGAATTCCACTCATTGTATAGAGAACATATCTACAATTAAGAAATAGAAATATGTCATTGTATTATGAAACATTCTCCATTTCTCTAAAAAATAAAGGATGTTCATGAATCTAAATTGTAGAATCCTTTATTGGTGTGGTTTTTGATTCACAATGAAGAATTATTCCTCTACCAAATTTTTGATTCAAATGAAGGTATATGGCTAATAGAAAATCCCATTTTGAGAGTATGCAGTAACATATATCTTAAAGATCCACCTGGACTCCCCTCAAAATTTTATGTGGAGTTCTCAATAGAAATCATACCCATTGATACTTCAATATAAAAGTGTCCCTATATAATGACTCACATCAAACTGGAGAAGTTAAAGAAGAAATTTCAAGATAATTTAGACATAGGGTTTATACACCCTAGGGCATCGCATTTGGTGCACCAGTTCATTATGTAAGAAAATATGGATAAATTCAGCTATGTATAAACAACCAAGATCTCAATAAAATCACCATAAAGTGAATTTATCCTATTCTATATATTGATGACAGATTTTATTAGATATGATGACCTTAGTAATTATCAAAGGCATATCACCATTCTGAATATAATCTGCTAATGGTGATGAAGGAATATATTCATAAGCCTTCCATCCATACATGTCATGGGAACTATGTGTTTTTTGGGATGAATTTAAACCTAACTGATTCCCCTAAAATATTCAGGGATTTGATGAATATATTTTTTTGAAATTATCTCAACAAATTATCATCATTGATTATTGATGATATTCTCATATTATCCAAGATAATGTAAGAACATTGAGAACATCAATGTCTTGTGTTGGGGACATTGAGGAAGCAATATTTGTGCACGGTGTTCAACATCAAAGACTTTTGAATGTAGTATGACAGATTATTTGGAAACATGATCACAAGTGATGGAATTTATGAGGACCCCTGTAAAATAGATTGTGGAATGGAAAAGTCCATCTAATATCACAGAAATCTTCAATTTTCATGGATTACATGGGTACTACAGATGTTTTGTAAGCAATTTAACATGATTTTGTAGACCACTAACTATGTTAACATGTACAAGGGTAAAGTATTTCTATATAAATTAATTTGAGGAAGGCATAAAGGAACTAAATATAAGGCTAATCACTACACCTATACTAAAATTACCAAAACTTGGATAATGCTTTGTGATATATGGTGATGCATCAAATAAATGATTGTGATGTGTACTATTGGAAAATGATAATGTGATATCCTACGTCTCATGATTGTTTAAGATATATGAGATGAACTATCTGAAAAATGATTCCAAGATAGTAGCTATGATTTTTCCTTGAAAATTTTGTGAAACTACCTCTATGGTGAAAAGTGTTACATATATACAGATCACAAGAGCCTAAAGTATATATTAAAAAAAGGATCTAAACACGCATCAAATGATATGGATATAGATAATAATGATCTATGATTTCCGTATACACTATCATCAAGGAAAGGAAAGCAATGTTGTTGGTGATCTTAGTAGAAAATAACCTCCTACACTATCCAGGCTGAGGATTAAGAATGACGATGTATTCATGGGAATTCAGAGGATGGATTTTGGAATAATAATTTAAGGGTGGGGGGGGGGATCCTACCCTTACCAAATTATTTCCCAACCATCTATAAAAGTGATTATTAAGTAGGCACAAAGGTATGATCCATAACTAGACAAGAAGGTAAATGGTGCAATGGAAGTAAAACTACAAGAGTTCCATATCAATGATGATTGTGTGATTCGGTTTGGAAAAATTAATTTTTTTGCATTCATTACTTGTGTTTAATAGGTATCTATTTTAAAATTCATGTAGCACACCTTTCTCCATTCATCATTGTTAGAAAAAGATGTTTTTTGATCTTTAATAACACTTTTCATGGGACAATATATAGAAGGATATTGAGGAATGTATCTCAAGATGCTTGATATGTCATCATGTTAAAACAGAGTGAGAAAAGTGTAATAATATTACACAACCATTGCATATACCCATGTTGAAATGGGATAATGTCAATATGGACTTCGTTATTGGTCTTCCAAAGACATCCAAAGGAAATAATGTAATATGGGTTGTGGTGGAGTGACTCACCAAGAGTACCGAGTTTATTTTTATTCGGGAAGATCTCTCACTTGAACAACTTGAAGATATATATTTGAAGGATGTGGTGATACTCAATGGGGTTCCACTCTTGATTTTCCATAAACATGATTCTAGGTTCACATATAAATTCTGGAGGAGTCTACAACAAGTTTTGAGTACTGAATTGGATTTTAGTATGACCAATCACTCCCAAATTAATGGAAAATTTGAAAATAATATTCAGATAATCAAGGACATACAAATATCCTATTCAATGGAATTCAAAGATGGATGGGATCAATATACTGCGTTGATTGAGTTGTCGTATAACAATATATTCCACTTCATTATTCATATGGATCGATATGAACCACTCGATGGAATTTAACAAAGAACTAATACTTGTTGGGATGATGTTGGGAAAATAATACTTCTTAGACTTGAACATGCACAAGATATGATTGAGAAGGTTCATGAAATATAGAAACATATCAACTATTTTCAATGTAAAAAAATAACTATGCTGATAATCATCTAATGGAATTTTATGTCCACATTAGAGATACATTATTAATTTGAATATCATCATTAAAGATAGTCAATTAGGATTGGAATAAAATGGAAGTTACTCCCAAGGATTATTGTACCCTTTGAGATATTTGATCGCATATAAGTCATGTCATATACCTTTCACTTCCACTGAATATAGATCAAGTTCATGATGTGTTCCATCTATTACCCCAGTGGAAGTACAAAATTGATCCCACGCATATACTAAACACATAGCTGGTTCAGCTGGAAGATGATCTCTCTTATAAGGTGTTGTTGATAAATATTATGGACTAGAGTGAAAATGTTATATGGAACAAGACAACCCAAATAGTCTATGTCTTATATAGAAGCAATAATTATGAAGAAGAATCATTATAATAATAGGTGAAAATGAAGGAGAAGTACCCTCACCTGTTTCTGAAATAAAATAGAGGGTGAAATTTCAAAATGGGGGAAGAATGTAATGACCCAAAATTTTATCAATAGATTTTATCCCTTTTTATAGTAATTTAATATAGTTTAAATCAGTTAGATACCATAATAAAAATATTATAGATGATTAATCAATGAAATAATAAGTGATTCTATATGTTAAGGAACCAATACCGATGAGATTGTTACATTACCGTATGGATAGTGATATGAAATTTATGAATATAAAATCTGCCGAATGAATGGTATCCTCTCCCATTAAATTCTAATAAAATTTAGGCATCTAAAAAATAAATGTATGATATAATTATATTATATTCAATGTAAATAAATGTTTACAAATTATTAATTAAGTGATGGTATTTTTTTAGGACATAAATATTTAATTATAATATTATAAATAATTTATTTATATAAATCTAGTGTAATATTCCAAAAATTTATTGATAAATAAATATTTTTTGGCCTAATGATTATAAGATATTTTTATCAGATTGTAAGTAATATTTTAAAGTGTTATAAAATTAGTTATAATTTTATAATCTATATTTTTCGAGTAAATTTTGAATTTAATTAAAAATTAAATTTATAATATTTAATTTTTTCTAATAAAATGGTATTTATTTTATGAATCTATATGTAGAAAAATGTTTAGGTCGATTTTTGAGATTTTTCTAAATTACTAGAATTTTGTGAATAGAAAAAGATGAAAATTTATGATAAAAACTAAATAAATGAAATATGTAGTCATAGATGATGAATGTATGATGTAAGACTAAAATCACAAACCATCCTTCATAATTTAAATATATCTATTTATAATAATCAAACGATTCAATTTCTTTATCCAAAATAATAATCTAATGACTATAATAATGAGAAAACACCCCTCTCTTCCACTATAAATACCACCCACACCACCTCATTCCCTCACACATCTAAAACATTGATAATCTTCCAAATTCTAAAAAATGATCTTCCATAGCCCCTCCCCCACATCTAATATCTCATAATATCATAAAAAAACCATAACATTTTCCCGAAGGTGGTTCTCAGGGAGGAGATAATCAAGTGGTAAATTATTCTTTCTTCTCTTTTAATTTTTTTCATGTTCTTTTATTTTCTAAGTCCCACCTAAAGTCTCCTCATCTTAATGTAATGATAAATCAAGTAACTTACATATAATAAAATGATATATTGTTAATGTAAGATCCATCATTAAACGCCTCTATATCTCTATTTAATTCGAAAAATGAAATTGTCGTCGTGATGTGTCAATTTACCGACATAATCAGAGAGGCATATTCATTTTACATTAATTCATTCAATGATATTAATAAAAATATTATAAAGGTGGAAGAATATTTTGAAAATTAATATTTAACACTCATTATGTTTTGTTACTAACATTTATACATAATTACAAATAATAAAACAAAACAACATCATTTTGATAAAAAACAACCAAAATTAACATAAAATGATCATCATTAATGTTTATCAAATTATATATCTTAATTACAATAATAAATTATTTATAAGAAAATTTATCTTCTATATGATCATTAATAATATATAATAACAATTTGGATATTAATCATCATTGTAAATGAACTTCCAGACATGTATACAAGTTAACCGATCATGAAAACATAGAAAATGAATATTTCCAAAAAATTATATTAAAATATAAAAATCATTATAAATATGATACATTTACATAATCAAATGATAATGAATCAAATTTTTGTACAAAATGTTATTTATTATATTATTAATTAATATAATTTGAATCTACAGGATATTAATGTGATGAAAGCATTCAAATATATGGTAAACAGAATTCTGAAACCCAACTCACTTCCACTAGGTTTTACCTCTTTCACTCAATTTCTAGTATGGATGTTCCATTTTTGTTACATAATATAAGTAATTTATCCTTCCATATTGTATTATATATATTAGTGTTTGAAATATGAATTTATGACAAATGAAAATAATTTTCCTGAATAACTCTTCCTTCTGAAAACACATGTTTTACTTCTTTCTATTTTCACTCTTCTTCATTGAAGGTGGATGATTCTTATTCGATGTATTTTATTCCCCATATCTTTTAGGGAGCCTAATTTTTATTAATGAATCTATAATTTATGATATTAAATCCATTCATTTCTATTGGTTATCAAATTCCGATTATTGATATATTTCATATGTGGCATGCTTGATAATGCAATTGTTATGATTTGACATACACACCTATAATAATATAGCACAAGAAAATGTTATTATTTGATGGGTTTGAGAGGAATTATATAGCACTCCAATGAATGGGGTAATGTGATATCTCTATTATTAAAAGTGAAATATGTGTGAACAAGATTCTAGGATTTTTTCAGAACAATGTGTGGTAGTTTACCACAAAGACAAGATGTTTCATTTTATGAATTTTAGAAATTCCATTCCTTTATGAAATACTTCCAAGCCTGAATATTATGATGATCCTATACTTATGTTATGATGATGAGGATTATTCTCACGTCATGTTATATTCATTAATGTCTTGGTCAATCATTTTACTATGATTTTATCTCACCCCTTTTGGATCAATATCCTCAGATGATTACTTATTATGCGAAGAATGTGAAGGCCTCTCTAATGTCAGAGAAGAAGCAATCAAATAAATGTTTATTCATCATTTTTTCATAGTTACTTATTGTCCAAATTTTTTTAATTCACTATGAATTTGGATCCTATTTGTGTAGTACTGCTATATTGTTTATTATTATAATGATGTTATAGTAATTTAATAAAAAAGCTGGGTCGCTATACAATTTGTAGTTCATTTCAAAATTTGAACATTATTTCACTTCATTATTTCAATTTATGCTTGAAGCGCACTATTACATGTATTTTTTGAGACAAATTATTAATCCTGTAATGATCTTGATTTACATTTCCTATATTATATTTATATTTTCCAAGAAATTAGGAATATTTCTACATGTCCCCAGCCTTAAAAATTACTTAATCTTGAGTTATTTCAAGAATACACGTTCAGGATCTTTTTAGGATTAGAGTTTTAGAGAATTACATAATAAAACATGCATCACATTCCAAATTTAAACGAAGTGGTTACATAAGAGATAGTACTCATTTTTCCAATCAATGGAAACATATTTAAAATAAATCATGGATTCATTCTTGAAACTTCCTTAACACTATCATCACATCATGTACCTTTCCCTTGACCTGTGAAAAACATTTCAAAAACATGGGATGAGCATAAAAAGCTCAGTAAGGGATATAAATGTACGAAAAGAAAACATAAGTCCTTATATGAAATCATACTTTACTCATAAAACATAAGCATTTTAAAAGACCTCATCAAATCATGAATAAATCATAGAAATCATAAAACATAAAGGCAACTTGAGGCATTCATAACATTATTACGTAGGGAGTTACCCTAATGGTTACGTTTGGAATACCCATCACAGTATATTCCCTACATCTCTTCGGAGAAACCTTAAATTTTAACCCCTTCATGTTACCCAATGTATTGGAGAGATATATCGGGCTCAACTGCCCTTAGTGTATCACAGAACACCCGACTTCATAACAATGCCCAAGAACCATAACATAATCGGATCACATAAAACATGCATAAAGGAAACATAAAATTTCCACATTTCAATCACAAGATATCAATACAACATATAGATATAATAAAAACATTATAAAAACAATTTTCAATACCAAAATAAATGAAAAGTAAAACATGGTATTTTTTTCATTTTAAAAAATGTTATGGCTTATAGAGGAAGCCGAAACTCAAATAATGGTTACAGCGGTGGAGACGTCATTGTCGCCGCATACGTATGAAAAAAATATATTCAATTTGTCATTTAGTAAAACACTTCATATAAAAAGATTCATTTTGAATAAATGTAAAAGTAATAGGGGTTTATACACTGTATAAAAGAAAGCTGTGTATAAAACAAAATATGCCTCAATGAAAGGAGATTGAGACGATGTCCCATACCTCAGGTCTGAATTGACTTGATCGTTCTTCAACATGCTGAATAATAAACTTGAGTTAGTTTATACTTGATTAATAACCTTTTTCAAGTTCATTATTCCTTTTATATCACTTATTCCCATGTTATGAACACTATGTAATTATTTAAGTTAATAATGGTCGTTTTTTCGATCATTGGTACTTGAGTCAAAAATAAACTCTTTATAATTACAAGATGATCATGGGGTAAAATATCGATTATATCCAGAATTATATTAATGATTTATATATCGTATATATCATATATATCCAGTATATACATGCATTTATAATATTAAATAACATTTAGAGGTAAGAAATGAAATGCACCGTTCATGGAGATGGTAAGTCGTACGTACACATGAACGCTACTTCCATTTCTATTTCATATTTAATGGAATTAAGACATAATGATACATAGTAGTATTATAATTCTAATATGGTATCATATATAATATCATTAAATCTATCATTTATACGTACCACATAAGGTACTAACGAATCAAATCAGTTTGAGGGGGCAGTAGTCCGCACATCCTAAAATGAAGATACTGCGTTTACCCATAATGGAAACCATAAAGTTATGACATAAATGAAAAATACAGAAGCTTAAGTAAAACATAAACATATTTTACATCATATATAAATATAGTGACATCTTAATGGCCACCTTTGAAGTTGTTATATGAATGTTGAACAATCATCGCTTCGTCAGGCAGAAATTCGCCATCCACAGAAACAATATGTTCTTTAACCATTAGATGTTGTTGTGTGTAAGTGTAGCTCTAATACTTCTTATAAAAACATCCTAATATATGTAATATACGGATTTTTTTACAATATAAATGAATAAAAAAAGTTCAGGGGGTTGGAGAAGCAAAATAAAACAAAAGAGCATTAGAGAATACTTTACCTTTGAATCGGGTAACTCCTCTTGGTTTGAACCAAAAGGGTTTCTTGAAGAGATTTCTGCCTAAGGAAGGCTTATAAGATGAGGATAGGGATGTGGAGAGACAAAATGAGTAGATATTGTCCGAGACAATGGCTTGAGAGGTGTGGGTAAGGAGGTAGAGGTGGGGGCATTTTATAAGAGGAGAGGAGAGGCACCCTTGGAAAGGTATAAAATGATACATTATTTTCAAATTTGTTTTGGATTTTAAAGGTCCCACATTGATGTATTTAGAGGATAAGGTGATAAGGGTTCGAACTATACTCATACAATAGGTCTTTGACAAGTGTATGTCTTAGATTTTACGTTATCTTTTCATTTTATTTAAATCGTTCATTAATGAGGTAATTGATGCACCATCATGATGTCATAAATAATTTAATTTATTTAATGTATAAAAATTATAAAAAAATACTATGATGTAGGAAATATATTTATCTTTCCAATTACTATTTATAGTTTAATAGATAATTTATTTAGACAAAATTAAAATTGTTTTACTCAGGTGATACATTCGTTTTTATATTTAACTTTCTTTAAAAATAAAAAGATAAAAAGTCATAATCAAACAAAAGTTATTCCATGGAGTCCCCGAGCATGGAACAAGGAATCCCATGGTCGGCCATGAAAGAAAATGTAGTATTAGGACACACTTTTGGGTAATGTTTTATTATTATGATATTATTTTATTATCCTTAACTACACGATTACTAATTAATCAAGATAATTAACGATAATTACCGTCGTTACTATTCACAAAGTCCAAAAAAAAGAGTCTTAATTACATAATTTGGACCTTCTGATTCCAAATATGGAATCCATTTTCCCAAATCCCAAAAACATAAATTGAAATAATTAATTTAAAAATAATTTCCGTTGTCAAAACAAATAGCGGATTTTTTGAAACAATATCAATGAAAAGTTTGGCAGTAGTTTATGCCCAATTCCAAAGTGAAATTAATTATAATGACCACTATTGGATTAAATGGTAAAATTATATTCTATGTACATAGTAAAACCAAGTGAAAAGATAATCTATCCATATAATTAAATTATATGAAAAAGCAGTTTTGATGTAAAATGCAATATTTTTCACTATTCATTAAAAAATGAACATTGACAGAAAAATACAAAACAATTATCCAATATAAATTTCAATGACCAAATAATAAAGAATAAGTTTATTTTGAAAAATATATATTATAAAATTGTCAAAATATTGATTTAAAAATTGTTCGCCATCAAAAGGCGGTAAAGCAATCTTTTAAAAGTATTAGTGTATTCCATGCTTGAGATTGGATTTATTCTCATTTTAATCCTCTAAAACACTATCTATTTCATAAATAGACATAGATAAGAATATCTATTATTCATTACTTATATGGGTTGTTACATCCTTCCCCCCTTTAGAAAATTGCATTCCTGCAATTTATTTACTTATCGAATAAGTGGGGGTATTTATCCATCATTGCATTTTCAGATTTCCATGTTCCCTATTCACTCATGTGGTTTTTTTCTAAAAAACCATTACATGATGAAACACCTTATTCCGCAACACTTACTCCATGTGGTCAAGAATCTGGACCGGTTGTTCCTCATAAGACAGATTATCTTCAAGCTAAACCACCTCTGGACTTAAAACATGAGATGGATCTGGCATGTAGTTCCTTAACATTGAAACATGAAAAAACATTGTGTAACTAAGATAAACTCGGAGGTAACGCCACTCGGTATTCAACTGATCCAACTCTATCCAGAATTTCATATGGTCCAATGAACCTTGGACTCATCTTTCCTTTCTTACCAAATTGTATCACACATTTCCATGTTGATACTTTGATAAAAACATGATCACCTACCTCAAAAAAGAGAACCTTCCTCATGTTGTCCGCATAACTATTCTGCCTAGTCTGAGCTATTCTCATGTGTCTCTGTATCAGCTGAACGTTTTCTACCAACCCTTCTACCAATTACTGTCCCATATACTTCCTTTCACCCACTTCATCCCAGAAAGCTGGAGTTCGACACTGCTTCCCATATAATGCCTCAAATGGTGCAATCTGTATACTGGAATGAAAACTGTTATTATAAGAAAACTCAACCAAAGAAAGATGGTGGTCCCAACTTCCCTGATAATCCATCGAACAAGCACGTAGCATATCCTCCAATGTCTGAATTTTTCGTTCTGACTGCCCATCTGATTGATGATGAAATGTTTTACTAAAGTTTAATTCAGTACCCAATGACTTCTGAAGGGATTTCCAAAAGATAGAAGTGAACCTGGGATCACGGTCAGATAAAATGGAGATAAGAACTCCATGTAACCTGGCTATCTTAATAAGATACAAATAGGGAAGTTGATCTAGGGAAAAAGTATCTCGTATAGCAAGGAAATGAGCAGATTTAGTCAAGCGATCAACAATAACCCATATTACATTATTACCTTGAGGTCTTTTCGGTAATCCCACAACGAAGTCCATGGATATATTCTCCGATTTCCACTCTAGCACTGTTAAAGGATAAAGAATCCCTTTCGGTAATTGCCGCTCTGCTTTAACCTGTTGACAAGTCAAACACTTCACAGTAAAATCAGAAATATCCCTTTTCATTCCGTCCCACCAGTAATACTCCCAAAGATCTCTATACATCTTAGTACTTCCTAGATGAACTGAAAATGGAGAACTATGAGCTTCAAATAATAACTCTCTCTTCAACTTTGAATCACATGGAACACACAATCTCTTCCCAAATCTCAAAAAAAATCTTTATCAATGTTGAATTCAGGCAACTTACCCTTCTGAACTAGCTCTACCCTTTTCTGCAACTCACTGTCTTGCTTCTATTCTTGTTTAATTCTGTCTGATAGAGATGATTTCCCTGATATCAAAAACAAAAAAGAAGAACATACTCCACCAACAACTTCAATGCCAAATTTCATCAATTTCTTTAACCAAAGGATCACGTTCCAAACGCAACATTGTTAACGAAGCATTACTTTTTTGACTCAAAGCATCAGCCACTCTATTTTCTTTTCTCGGATGGTAATGAATTGTACAATCATAATCCTTGATTAATTTTAGTTATCTACTATGTGTCATGTTCAATTTTTTCTGAGTGAATATATACTTTAAACTTTTTTGATCGGTATATATTTCACACATTACTCCATACAAATGATGCCTCCAAAACTTTAAAGCGAAAACAACAGTAGCTAATTTTGAAATCATGTGTATGGTAATTTACCTCATGAGTTTTCAACTGTCATGAAGAATAATCAATTACCTGATCATTCTGCATTTGGATGCAACCAAGTCCTTTCAATGAAGAATCACTGTAGAAAACAAACTCCCCATTACTGGAAGGTAGTTCCAAAACTGAAGCATTCACCAATCTTCTTTTCAGTTCCTAAAACAATCATCACATTATTTTGTCCAGATAAACATAACACCCTTCCAAGTTAGCTTTGTCACTGGACTAGATAACCGGGAGAAATTTCTAACAAACGTTCGGTAATAGCCTGCCAAACCAAGGAAGCTAAAAATCTCAGTTACATTTCAATGTCTTTTCCATTCCACAAAAACCTTTGTTTTTGCAGGATCAACAGTTATCCCATCTTTGGAAACAATGTGACCAAGGAATGAAATTTGTTACAACCAAAACTCACACCTTCGGAATTTCCCATACAATTTTGTTTCTTTCATTGTTTGCAAAATAACCCTTAAATGTCTTTCACGATCCTCTATTCTAATAGAAAACACCAAAATATCATCAATTAATACCACCACTAACTTATCCAAGAACTCATGTAAAATTCTATTCATATGGTCCATGAATACAATAGGTGCATTGGTTATCCCAAAAGGAATTACTAAAAATTCATAATGGCCATATCCTGTACGAAACACGTTCTTCGGAATATCTGCTTCTGTTACCTTCAACTGATGGTACCCCAGTATCAGGTCAATCTTTGAAAAAAAATAAGCTCCCTGGAGCTGATCAAAGAAATCATCGATATGAGGCAAAGGATATTTGTTCTTAACAGTGATGTTATTCAAGGCTCTATAATCAATGAAAAGTCTCATTGAACCATCTTTCATTTTAATAATTAAAACAAGATCACCACATGGTGATGTGCTTGGTCGAATGAAACCTTTCTCTAATAAATCTTGTAATTGATCCTTCAACTCTAAAAGTTCAATTTGAGCCATTCGATAAGGGGGTTTTGAAATTCGCTTAGAATCCGGAACTAAGTCAACGGTTAATTCAACATCCCGATCTGGTATTATTCTAGGCAACTCATCATGAAAAACATCAGGATAATCATTTACCACCGGCACATCATTAATCTGAACAGTTCCCATGTTTTCAATGATATGTGCAAGGTAACATTAATTTCCATCTTTTACAAGTTTCTCGGCCTCTTGATATGTTGTCAACAGTAAGGGTTCATTATTGTACACAAACTGAAAGTCTTTCTGAAAAGAAACCTCATTAGCTCTACGGTCAATCTTATAATGGTGAATAGAGAGCCAATCCAAACCGAGGATAACATCAATCTCTACTAGAGGTAAAACAATAAGGTTTTCAAGTAGGTTCTTTCCATGGATAAGGATTCGAAGATTCTTATAAATTCTTTTTGCCTCAACATTACCCCAGGTGCTTTTACCACAATTTCAGGAGTCATTTATTGAGATGGTATTTACATTTTACTAGAAAAGTTTTCAGAGATGAAAGAATGTGTAGACCCCGAATCAAACAACACACTGGCATAATCTGAAATGAAAAACAAAGTACCTGATACAACTTCATTTGATGGCCCGACATCTATTGAAGTAGTTTCAAAGGATTTCACCACCCCTATCTTCTTTTAGTCTAACTTCTTCCCATCACTCGAGCACTTTGTTGGACACTCATTTTCCTAGCGACTCATCTCATTGCACTTAAAACATTTCACTAACTACAAATCAAATTTGGTATTACCATCACCCTAATCTTTTTCAGTGCAATCACTAGCTTTATGTCCCATCTTACCACATCAGTAGAACATTCCAGAATTCAGAAGGCGTTCCCCAGCATGCCTTTTACCACATTTATCACAAACTGGAAACTTAGTTTTTTTACCGTCAGACCTTTTTGAAGAATTCTTTCGTTTCTCCTGCCTCCTCGATCTCTTCTTCTGTTGGTTGTTATAGAACAATTGATCAACTAAAAACTTCATTTCCACCATCTATGCACATCAAAAAAGCATTTCATAACTCTTGAACTCGCGAGAAGCTAAATCCCTTTGATATTTAGGCTTTATTCCTGAGTAAAAACGATTGATTTTACTATCAAGGTCTTGGATATAATTTGGAGCATACCTTTCCAATCGAGTGAACCTTTATTCATAGGCAGGCACTGAGTCTTCTTCTTGCCTCAATTCCATGAATTTTTTTCCATCCAAAGTCAAACAGCCTTAGGAAAATACTTCTCAAGAAACATACCTTTGAATTCATCCCAGTCGATATCATCAATATCATCAGCGTCCTTGATATTTTTAACCATATACCACCACTGATCTGCTTCGCCCTCCAATCGGTAAATATAAAGACTAACCTTGTGATTGTCTGAACACCCCATGACATCAAAAATCTTCTCCAGTTCATTAATCTGTCCTTCAACTAGCACAGGCTCAGATGATCCTCTGAATGATGGGGGATGTTGCCTCATGAAATGTTCCACCACTGACATGTTCCTCTGCGGTTGATCTGGCATATCTCGTGCATGGATACCACCACCATTTATCGCTTGAGTCAACTACACCATTACTACAACAAACTATTCAGTTCCAATTCCGACCAACTCAGGATGCAGATTTAGAAGGTTATTTTCTTCTGTATTCCTTCCTAGCACTGCTTCCCTGTTTGCTCTGCGGAAAACCATTCTGAACAAACATGTCTTAGATGAAGCAACATGGAAATCGTCAAATTCAATATCATTTAAATTTGACCTTAAAAAATATTTTTGGATAGTCATTTAATATAATTCTAACACCTAAAGTAATCTAAACTGACCTCTGAAACCAACTATAAGGCCCCAACCATAAACATTACTTAATCTTGATTTATTTCAAGAATACACGTTGAGGATCTATTCAGGCTTAGAGATTTATAGAATTAGATCATAAAACATGCATTACATTCCAAATTTAAATGAAGTGGGTACATAAAAGATAGTACTCATTTTTTCCATCAACAGAAACATATTTAAAATAAAACATGGATTCTTTCATGACACTTCCTTGACACTATCATCACAACATATACATTTCCCGTGACCTGTGAAAAACATTTCAAAAACATGGGATGAGCATAAAATGATCAGTAAGGGATATAAAAGTACGAAAAGAAAATAGCAGTCCATGTTTGAAATCATACTTTACTAATAAAACATATGAATTTTAACATACCTCATCAAATCATGAATAAATCATAGAAACCATACGACATAAAGGTAACTTGAGGCATTTATAACATTCTTACGTTGGGAGTAACCCTCATGGTTACGTTTGGAATACCCATCATTGTATATTCCCTAAATCTCTTCGGAGAAACCTTAATGTTTATCCCCTCCATGTTACCCAATGAATTGGAGAGCTAAATAGGTCTCACCCACCATTAGTTTATCACGGAACCACCTGTCTTCATAGCAATACCCAAGAACCACTACATTATCGTATCACATAAAACATGCCTAAAAGAAACATAAAATTTCCCCATTTCAATCACAAGATATCAATAAAACACATAGATATAATAAAAACATTATGAAAACCATTTTCAATACCAAAATAAATGAAAATTTAAACATGGTATTTATTTTTCATGTTAAAAAATGTTATGGTGTGTAGATGAAGCCGAAACTAAAATAAGGGTCACGACGACGGAGAAGTTGTTGTCGCCGCATACGTAGGACAAAAAAACATTCCTTTTGTCGTTTAGTAAGATGATTCATATAAAAATATTCCTTTTGAATAAATGTAAATGTAAAAGGGTTTTATACACCATATAAAAGAAATTTGTGTATAAAACAAAATATGCCTCAATGATAGGATATTGAGATGAAGTCCCATACCTCGGGTCCGAATTGACTCGATCGTTCTTTAACATCCTGAATAATAAACTTGAGTTAATTTTTACTTGCTTAATAACCTTTTCCATGTTCATTATTCATTTTATATCACTTATTACCATTTTATGAACACTATGTAATTATTTAAGTTAATAGTGGTCGATTTGTCGATCATTGGTACTTTAGTTAAAAATAAACTCTTTATAATTACATGTTGTTCATGGGGTATAATATCCATTATATCCAGAATTATATTAATGATTTAGATATCATATATATCATATATATTCAGTATATACAAGCATTTATAATATTAAATAATATTTAGAGGTAAGAAATGAAATGCACCGTTCATGGAGACGGTAAGCCGTACGTACGCATGAACGCTACTTCCATTTCTATTTCATATTTAATAGAATTTAGACATAATGATACTTAATAGTATTATAATTCCAGTATGGTATCATATATAATATCACTAAATCTATCCTTTATACCTACCACATATGGTACTAATGAATCAAATCACATTGAGGGGGCGGTAGTCCACACTTCATAAAATTAAGATATCGCGTTTACCCATAATGAAAACCATAAATGTATGCCATAAATGAGAAATAAAGAATCTTAAGTCATTAATAAACATTTTATAAATCATATATAAATATATTTACATCTTAATGGACACATTTGAAGGTGTTATATGAATTTTGAACAATCATCATTTCGTGAGGCAGAAATTCGCCATCCACGGAAACAATATGTTATTTAACCATTAGATGTTGGTGTGTGTAAATGTAGCTCGATTCCTTCTTATAAAAACTTCCTAGTATATGGAAGATACTTTTTTTGTTATAAAAGAAATGAATAAAAAGAGTTTAGGGGGTTGGAGAATCAAAATAAAACAAAAGAGCATTAGAGAAGAATTTTCCTTTGAATCAGGTTACTCCTCTTGGATTGAACCAAAAGGGTTTCTTGAAGAGATTTCTGTCTAAGGTAAGGATTCTAGGATGAGGAGAGGTATTTAGAGATATAAAAGGAGAAGATATTGGCCAATAAAAAGTATTGAGAGGTGTGGGTATGGAGGTGGAGGTGGGGGCCTTTTATAAGAGGAGAGGAGGGGCACTCTTGGAAAGGTATAAACTGTTACATTATTTTCAAATGAGTTTCGGATTTTAAAGGACCCACATATATGTTTTTCGAGGATAAGGGGATAAGGGTTCTAACTATACTCATCCAATAGGTCATTGAAAATTTTATGTATTATAGTTTACATTATCTTTTCATTTTATTTAAATCTTTAATTAATGAGGCAATCGTTGCATCATCATGATGTCATTAATAATTTAATATATTTAATGTCTAAAAATTATAAAGAAAATAATATGATGTAGTAAAAGCTTTTTATCTTTCTAATGACTATTTATAGTCCAATAGATCATTTATGTAGACAAAATTAAAAATGTTTTACTCAGGTGATACATTCTTTGTTATATTTAACTTTCTTTAAAAATAAAAAGATAAAAAGTCATTATCACAAAAAAGAGATTACATGGGGTCCCCAAGATTGGCACAAGGCATCCCGTGGTCGTCCATGACACAACCGGTAGTATTAGGACACATGTTGGTGTCATTTTTTATTATTATGTTATTATTTTATTAACCTTAACTACATGATTACTAATTAATCAAGATAATTAACGATAATTACCGTCGTTACTATTCACAAAAACCGAAAACAAAAGAGTCTTAATTTCATAATTTGGACCATCTCATTCCAAATAAGTAATCCATTTTACCAAATTCCAAACACATAAATTTCAATAATTAATTTAAAAATAATTCCCATTGTCAAAACAAAGAGCGGGTTTTTTAAAACAATATCTTTGAAAAGATTGGCATTAGTTTATGCCCAATTCCAAAGTGAAATTAATTCTAATTACCACTATTGGATTAAATTATAGAAATATAATCTATATACACATTAAAACCAATTAAATAGATAATCTAATTATATTATTAAATTATATGAAAACGTAGTTTTGATGTAAAATGCAGTATTTGTCACTATTCATTAAAAAATGAACATTGTTAGAAAAATACCAAATAATTATCCAAAGTAAATTTCAATGTCAAAATCATAAAGAATAAGTATATTTTAAAAAATATAGATTATAAAAATTTCAACTGATTGATTTAATAATGGTTCTCCATCAAAAGGCGGTAAATCAATCTTTTAAAAATATTAGTGTATTCCATGATTAAGATTGGATTTATTCTCATTTTAAACCTCTAAAACAATATAAAATTCATAAATATACATATATAAGAATATATATTATTCATTAATTACATGGGATGTTACAATTTCATTATTCTATAAAACATGATGAATCACAGTAAAAGATGACCAAAGTGGTCCTTGAACTAAGAAATTTTTTTGGTGAAGTGAATGAGAATGATGGACAATAAAATTAATGTAACATCTAAGATCTTATTAAGATGATGATAACATATTAATTGGTGGTTTATAAAATCATTTGAAACATTTAATTAATTAGTGTCCGTTGCTAATTCTGATGTTTGTAAAGAGTTCTAAGTGGCATAATTTGAAGATAAAATTCAGGGCCATATTTTGTGGCCCAAAATCATAGCCCACCAATTCAATCATTCATCAAAAAACAAATATCCAATTTTTCTAAAAAATTTATATGATATATAGGTACATCAGGGGATTCATTTATTTCTATAAGCTCCCACCCCAATTTGGTATTCTAGATTCCCATTTGGGTTTCTATGTTTGCTAGATAAGAGTTGGCTGGGATTGTTTTCAAGTGTGTAAAATTACACATTCCAAATATATTTCTCCATCCTAATCCAAAAAAAAATCATGTGGGTAGACTTGTATTATTCAGGGATAATCCCATGTCTTTTTAAATTCTGATATAAGGTAGTGGTTCTTCTGGATGTTGAGTACTCACTATAATTTGTTTCATGGTAATGTTATGTTGCTACTTTGTCATTGAAATTTTTTAATTTCCATTAAATTTTATTGAATAACATTAGTCTCTTAATGAATTATATTATTCTTCTTATTTTATATTCTATTTGATATCACATTTATAATTTTTTATGAAGGTGTGAATTTATTCAAACATAAATGAGGTAAATCCTTCAAATAATGGTACAGTGTTCGTTATATCATTGTTTTTTCACTTTATCAATTCCACCCTTGTGAGAATAATTATCGATTTTGTTTAGATAATAGAATAAATGGAGGGATAATCTTATTATGGATTGATCAATGGGAGTATCAAGGGTCTCCATTGGATGTTATTTCCCAATATATTAATGTTTAATAAATTGTTTTAATTTATATTTTTGGTAGAAAATATTAATAATAATTCATCCTTGTTGACTTTTAAGGCCACACACCTCAAGTGATAATAAAAAAAATTACCTTATAGTGATCATAAAAATTATCCTCCAACATTATATGTTATTATCAATAGGATTTTATATTTTTAAACCAATAAGTGATGAACATTTTTTGATCTCTAGAAATTAATCACTATTGATTCTATGAAATTGAAAACAATAAAAAGGAATTTCATCCAATAAATCACTTATAATTAGACAATTTAAACACATTATCCTAATGTTAATTCATATAAGCATACTAGTGCTCATTTAATCACATCAATAATAATACAAATGTTTTCCACTACATAGCCAATGAAAATCAATATAATGTACAAGTCATTATATTTCCACATGGGACATTGAGGATTTAAAAACCCTGTATACAATAGAAGTGACCGCTTCAACCCCAAAACATGTGTACATATTGGAAGGTCCAAATTTATTATCCATTGTCAGGGAATCATGTATGTTTCCTTATAAAATACTTTCATTCTCCCCTATTTCTCTTTTCTAATTTTATTTCTCATATTTTTTCCTTTTTCATTTCATCCATGTTTCTTAGTTCATGTTTCCCTATATTTGTTACCATTCAAATCGTCATGTTGGGTTTGATAGTCTTGGGTTTCGGGATTCAATCACACTTAAGATGCTATTAATATTATATTTTTATCTACTTAATATTTCATATTAAAAAATTTATTTCATTTCAATAGAGGTTATTCGAAGAAACCAACCCATAATCTTGGTTGGGAACCAAAATGGAAATACAAATGAGATAGCCCTAAAGGTTGGTAATATAGTAGATCAAACCATGAATGAATACATCAAACATTATTGAAAAAATAAACCATTGTTAATTTGGTTTGATTCTATATGATAACACCACTGTGTCTTTAAACAACATGTCTTAAACCACCTTACAACCTTTCATCGGATAGATTTGGAAATGTCATACCTTCTTATCAAAGAGTTCAATGACATTGTTGAAACCATGTAACCACCACAACAACACGAGTAAACTATGATGTGGATATTTCCTTTTTATTGAAGGATAGATCAAGAATTTGATTAAACAATATAATACCTACATAAATCCAGTATTATGACCTACATAAACTAGAATTATACAAGAAAAATACTTCCCCCACCACAAAACAATATCACTTAAAAAGTGAATAAATTTTTTTTTTCATAAAATAAGGGGCATCATTTTAAAAAAATGGTAAATGTTCAAGGACACACTCAATATGGTACTTCACCATTTATTTTTAATCCCAGACCATGTTTGAATCTTATATTAAAGGTTGGGTCAATGAAAAAACAATTTGTCAACATGATGTGTAATGGATCCTTAAAAAATATAACCAATTGATACATATGATTATTTGGAAGGTATAGATGAACAAAAAAAACATGGTGAATATCACCATAAAATGTGAATACTCCCATATCTAGTTTAATTCATACCCCTATAGAATAAGTTATTATATGGTAAAAACTTCCTAAACTCACTAGGATGGTGGAAGATATCGACCGCAAGAAGTTCCAAGAAAACTAAACCATTTACCCTGTTTGCACAATTTGTGACCAACATGGCCACATGACTGAACACCACCCAACTATCCTATCCATAATGGATGTTCTTTTAGTATGGCCACCAGTAGAGGTCAATTCTCTAAAATTTCATAATCCATTGATCCAAAACATTTATAATCCATGGTATAATGAACAATCATTTTTTTGAAGGATACCGAATAATCCATCCAATAACCCAGTCAACCACAAGAACCAAAACCCTAATATATGAAAAGAATTGAATCCCATAATGTAACGCCCAAAACCCAGTTACCCAGAGTCAAGGCATTATTACGTAACATTGGCATGATCACAAAAGATAAACTCTTGGAAGACCGATTAGTTTAGTAGCCATGGAAACACTAGATACATTCATAAATTTTAAATTACATCATAAAGTGGAAAAATAAAATAACATTGTCTCCATAGTCCACACCTATATCCCCTTTAGACTATCCCTGTAGGTCAGTCATAAAATATTTCTTCACATCATTGGGAAAATAAAACATAGAAAGGGGTGAGTTCAGATGCTTAGTAAGGATAACAATATAGTGGAAAATTTCAAAAATAAACCTAAACATTTAAGGCAATGTAAAACTAAAACAAAATCCTTTTAAACATGAACATCAGTATAATATGGAAAACGTAAAATGAGATAATTCCATTTAATTACTCGCATAGATATTCTACTAGTCTAATAATCACATGCAATATCAATAACCTCTTTCAAAATAATGGAATTCATAATGTCAGACTATCATAACCACGTAGCCAAGGACTCGTTCCAAGACTACAAATAAGATTTTGTAAAGGCCTCGTGCCAAGACACTAGTTTGTCTCATGAGACCTACCGATGCATCAAGGAGCTATAGCGGGCTCCACCCGTCACTTAAGTCCAATGCATTCCTCATATGAACAGGTTTAAACATATCATAAATCATAACATAATCATATCACGTAAAACATGCATAAAGGAAACATAAAATTACCACATTTCAATCACAAGATATCAATAAAAATCATTGATATAATAAAACCAATTTCAATTAAAAAATAAAAGAAAAATAAAGCATGGTATTTATTTTTCATTTTTTTAAAAAGTTATGGCTTTTATAGGAAGCTGAAACTAAAATAATGGTAACGATGGCGGAGAAGTCGTTGTCGCCGCATACGTAAGACAAAATATTCTTTTTGTCGTCTAGTAAAAAAACTTCATATAAAAACATTCCTTTTGAATAAAATTAAAATTAAAATGGGTTTACACACCATATAAAAGAAAGTTGTGTATAAAACAAAATATGCCTCAATGAAAGGAGATTGAGACGAAGTCACTTACCTCGTGTCTAACTCAACTCGATCGTTCTTTAACCTCATGATTAATAAAATAGAGTTAATTTATAATTGATTAAGAACCTTTTTAATGTTAATTATTCATTTTATATCACTTATTACCATGTTATTAACATTATGTAATTATTTAAGTTAATAACAGTCGTTTTATCGATCTTTGGTACTTGAGTCAAAAATAAACGTCTTATAATTACAAGTTGTTCATGTGGTAAAATATCCATTATATCCTGAATAATATTCATGATTTAGATATCATATATATCATATATATAGATTATATATATGCATTTATAATATTACATAACATTTAGAGGTAAGAAATGAAATGCACCGATCATGGAGACGGTAAGCCGTATGTACGCATGATCGCTACTTTCATTTATATTTCATATTTAATGGAATTAAATAATAATGATATAAAGGTATATAATAAATCCAGTATAATATCATATATAATATCGTTTACTTCATCTTTTATACGTCCCACATATGGCATTAACGATTCAAATCACATTGAGGGGGCGGTAGTCCGCACTTCCTAAAATGAAATTATCGCATTTACCCATAATGGAAATCATAAAGGCATTCCATAAATGAAAAATAAAGAATCATAAGGAAACATAAACATAATATATATAATAAAGAATTATAGTTACATATTAATGGCCACCATGAAAGTTGTTAAATGAAGATTGAACAATCATCGTTTCGTGATGCAGTAATTCGTGACCCACAGAAACAGTATGTTCATTAACCATTAGAAGAAGGTGTGTGTAAGTGTAAATCAAATAAATCTCATAAAAACATCCTATTATATTTAAGATAATTTTTTTGTTACAAAATAATGGAATTAAAAGTGTCTAAGGGGTTGGAGTAGCAAAATAAAACAAAAGAACAAAAGAAGAGACATTACCTTAAAATCAGGTAACTCTTTTTGATTTTAGCCAAAGGATTCCTTGGGTAGACTTCTGACCAAAATGAGGATTATAGGAGTAAGAGAGAGTAGTTTAGAGAGTATTTGGGTAGAGGTTGGCTGAGCCAAATTGATTTGATGGTGTGAAAAAGGTGGTAGAGGTGGGGGCCTTTTATAAGAGGAGAGGAGGTGCACTCTTGGAATGTCATGAAATGTTACATTATTATATAATTAATTTCTGGTTTTAAAGGTCCCAAAATTATATATTTCAAGGATAAGGTGATAAGGGTTCTAAATACACTCATCCAATAGGTTTTTTACAAGTTTAAGCCTTAGAGTTAACATTATCTTTTCATTTTATTTAAATTGTTAATTAGTGAGGTAATCACTGCAACATCATGGTGTCATAAAAAAATTAATTTATATAATGTTTAAAAATTATAAAAAAATTACCATGATGTAGGAAATCATTTTAGCTTTCCAATTAATATTTATAGTCTAAAATTTAACTTATATAACCCCATGTATTAATTGTTTTAGTAAAACAACACATGTTTGTGACAATTTTATTTTTACTTTAAATAAAATGTTATTAAATTCATTTTCATACCCAAGTGAATCCATGGGGTCCCCACGTTGAACCATGGATTTTAATGGTAGGAAATGACACATCCAATAATATTAGGACAAGTTTAAAGGTAATTTCACATTATTATAACATTATATTTACCTTAAATTACACTAATTACCTCTAATCGCGATTAATAAAACTTAAAATTACTATTTACCAAATATTATTTTCATCCAATTGAACCAAATTTTTCTTAATAATGACAATAATATTTGTCAGATCTTTGAAATTCAATTCACAGAAGAGGTAAAGTTTCATTTAAACAAAAAATCATTTTTTTAACTACCACTTAGTGGTTTCACTATTCATCAAAAATTAATGTTTTTCAGAACAATACCGAAAATTCACCCTAATCTATATATGATATTCCCAATTCAAAAATGATGTCTATTTTAAAAAATTAAAAACATATAAGTTTCATTAATTAATTTTATAATTAATTCATGCTGTCACAGCAAACATCGTGTTTTTAAGAAACATTATATATCAAATGATTGATAATTGTTTATGTCTAATTTCAAAGTGAAATTAATTATAATTACCAAAATTAGATAAAATGGTAAAAATACAATCTAATAATACTTTAAAATCACTAAATAGTATAATTTATCCTTATAAATTATTTTTATTAAAAAATTTGTTTTTAATTAAAGTTTAGTATTTTTCACTATTCATGAGAAATTGGAAGTTCTCAGATAAAGACAAAAAATTTATATTAGGATAATTTTGATATTCCATATCAAAAAATGAATTCCAATTTGAATAATAAAATTTATTAAATTTCATAAAGTGGGTATAACTATTCATAACAGCCACTTTGATTGGTCGCAGTGTGTTAGAATCTCGAACTTGCATACAATGCAAGCTATTGCATTATTGCAAGATAAGCATATCATGGAATCATGGGTTGTTATATTCTCCCCTCCTTCAATAATTTTCTTCCTTGAAATTTGAAATTGTTATTTGAAAATAAAAGGATGAAATTTTTAAATACCTTTGTGGAAAACCCACATAGGAAATAAGGTTAATAAAAATATAACTTTAAAAGAAAAAAAGAGAAGTAAAAAAGTCACCCGAGATAACCCATACTAGGAATCTATGAAAACAGGGATATGGAGGAGAAAAAAACCATCAAGGTCTGATGGAGAGTTATAGAAAATAGTATTTGGAGAAAGTTAAAAACAAGTAAATCACAAACATGTGATTGTTTAACCGGTAATTGATTCCCCAGTTGGAAAATTTAACAGACATAATTTTTGTTTTAAGTTACCTTTCATAAAGTTGAGGAAATTATATAGGAGATTTACCAAGAACGTAAGGAAATATACTTACTTGTCATGTAGACTTCCATTCTTTAATATTTTTTTACCGCAAACCCATCATTCACTCCAAATGTAATAAAACTCCAAAATATTATATTTATCCTAATCTTACAAGGTTACAACTTTTAACACATACCATTTACATTAGGAAAACTATTTTGTAATAACCATGGAATTCTTGTAGGCTAGTGGTAGGTAATAAAGACCTGTCGCACCATGGTTGTGGGTTCGATACGTGCAGCTTTCTCTGACGCGATAGGTTATCCCCCGACCTACAAGTTATCATTTTCTTAAAACAATAGTATCATAATATTCCAAAAATATAATAATCATAAATTTTTTAACATTAAACAATACTATCCAAAGTTAAACTTAATTCATTCCAACGTTTATAGTTATCCAAAATACATCTGTCCAGACTTTCTCTAAAAGGTCTCTAAATTCCGAAATCAATGGTAACATCAGATTCCACAAACAAAGTAAAGTTTATCTTATTGTCACATACTAAAAATATGATTAACTTCATCATATTAAAACCTTAATGAAAACAACAAGTACTGCAGTACAATCCTTATATATATCACATTATTATTATAACCAATATAAAATCCGTGAGTCCAAAAGCACCAATACATTAATTATTCCACTTCAACTTTACTAACAACATAAGATTGGCCTTGATCCCTTAGCCCTTTCTAAGTTAAGTTTTCCTGACTCTTAAGACATTAATTTTCATAATGCCCCATTTGCCTACAATTGTAGCATTCAACATTGATAGCCTCTTTCTTTCCCTTACAATCAAGATCCTAGTGACCTTTTTATCCACATTTATAACAAACTCCCATTCCTTTTAGGAAAGTACCAGGGTGATTCTTCCCACAATTATCACATAATGGAAAATCCTTCTTTCCCTTTTTCCATTTATCTGTCTCTTGTTCCATCGTTCTCTTCTTCCCCTTCTTTACTTTATGGTAATAAGATTTAGAGAATTCCTTTTTTGTCTTGATAGAACACGAGACTATATCTTCATACTTTGTGAAAGATTGTGATACTAAAACCTGACGGAGAAACAGTTTTAACCCATAAACGAAACGATCGATCTTACTTTTTGGGTTACATATATAATCTGCAGCATACCTCGCTATCCTTGTAAAGTTGTCCTCATACATTGCGACATTCTCATCATCCTTTTGTCTCAAACTCAGAAATTGCCTTTCCATATCTTCATGACGGTCACGAGGAAAGTATTTTTATAAGAAAATCCCTTTGAACTCCCTCCATTCCATAATTTGATACTTCATCATCTTCGTTTTTGTTTTGAATCAATGACCACCATTGATCAGCATCTTCAGTGAGGCGGTAAACTGGCATGATAATCTTTTCCCTTTCACTACTCCCCAAGGCATTAAATATTTTCTCTAAGGAATTTATCCATTGCTCAACTACTAAGGGATTTGTACTCCCATTGAATTTTTGTGGTTGTTTCCTCATTAAGTGGTCTAACATTGATCCTCCACATTGTGGATCAGGGTGCTCCATAAGAGTAAGGTTATTATTTATAACCTGAGTGAGTTTTCCTAATATGGTGATAAGATGATAATCACTAGTTGTATCACCACCTCCACTATAATTATCATGAACAGGAGGGAAATTCATATATGGAGTTCGTGCATTGATATGGTTTCCATTCCTTCTACTAGGAGCCATTTCTAAAAAATGGAATTAACTAGATCAGTTTATGACTCAAAATACATAATTCCATAACTGTAAAACACTTAACATAAATTGAACAGTTTATGGATATAATCTATATTCATAAAAATGTTTTATTTGAGGATGTATATACTCATAAACACTTCATAATGGTTTGTAAAGAAAATGATAATTATCCTAAACATATCCCTCGAGTGTGTTGTAACCAAGAGTGCAGCAAGGCCCCTTGTCGTGCACCAGTTCCCATTCGAGTCTAGTTCAAAGCGGTGTTTTCATGTTTTAACCCTAGGTACATCTATACCAGATCCGCATCTACCTGCTCGTATCTAAACAGGGATGTATTTCTTGGAAAAGACACAAAATCTATACTTTACCAAAATTCTAGGAAGTTCTTATATATTAATCCTCAAAGTCTATCCTAGGGCTATGTGCTCTAATCAGAGTTTTTCTATATCTAGCTTCCAAGGTTAGTACTAAACTACCTCTAATACCAACTTCAAAACCCTGAACCTAGTTACCCAGAGTCGGTGCAATATTACGTAACATTGGAATGAACACAAATGATCAGGTCTCAGAAGACCGATTAGTTTATTAGCCTTGGAAACACTAGATTCATTCATAAATGTTACATTACATCATAAAGTGAAAAACAAAAATAACATAGTCTCCATAGTACACATCCATATCCCCATCAGATTATCCCTGTAGGTCAGTTATAAAATATTTCTTTACATCCTGGGAAAAATAAAACATAGAAAGGGGTGAGCTCAGATGGTCAGTAAGGATAACAATGTAGAGGAAACTTTCATAAATAAACATAAACATTTAAGGCAATGTATAACTAAAAAAATAATTTTAAACATGAAATTCAGCATGATATGGAAAAAGTAAAATGAGATAATGCCATTTTCTTACTCACATGGATATTTTACTAGTCTAATAATCACATTCAATATAAATAAGCACTTTCATAATGATGGAATGTATAATGTCAGACTATCATAACCACGTAGCCAAGGTATCGTGCCCTGAATTAAAATAAGATTTTGTCAAGGCCTCATGCCAAGACACTAGTTTGTCTCATGAGACCTACTGATGGATCGAGGAGCTATAGGGGATCCACACATCACTTAAGTCTAATGAATTCCTAAAATGAACAAGTTTAACCATATCATAAACCATAACATAATCGTATCACATAAAATATGCATAAAGGAAACATAAAATTTCCACATTTCAATCACAAGAAATAAATACAACACATTAATATAATAAAACCATTTTAAATACCAAAATATAATAAAATTAAAAATTTTTATTTATTTTTCATTCTTTAAAAAAAGTTAGGGCTTGTTGAGGAAGTTGAAACTGAAATAATGGTCACAGCGGCGGAGAAGTCGTTGTCACCGCATACGTAAGACCAGGCATTCCTTTTCTTATTTATTAAAAACAATTCATATAAAAATATTTCTTTTGAATAAAAGTAAAATTCAAAGGGGTTTTTACACCATATAAACGAAAGTTGTGTATAAAACAAAATATGCGTTAATGAAAGGAGATTGAGACGAACTCCCTTACCTCCTGTCCGACTAGACTTCATCATTCTTTATCCTCCAAAATAATAAACTAGAGTTAATTTCTACTTTACTAATATCCCTTTTCATGTTCATTATTCCTTTTATATCACTTATTACCATGTTATAAACATTATTTTATTATTTAAGTTAATAACGGTCGTTTTGTCGATCTTTGGTACTTGAGTCAAAAATAAAATTCTCATAATTACAAGTTGTTCATGTGGTAAAATATCTATTATATCGATAATTATATTCATGATGTAGATATCATATATATAATATATATACAGTATATATATGCATTTATAATATTATATAACATTTAGAGGTAAGAAATGAAATGCACCGTTCATGGAGACAGTAAGTTGTACGTACGCATCAACGCTACTTTCATTTATATTTGGTATTTAATGGAATGAAATCATAATCATAAAAAGGTTTATTATAATTGCAGTATTATATAATATATAATGTCATTTAATAAATCCTTTATACGTCCCACATATGGCATTAATGATTCAAATCACTTTGAGGTTGCAGTAGTCTGCACTTCCTAAAATGAAATTATCGCGTTTACCCATAATGAAAATCATAAAGGCATTCCATAAATGAAAAATAAATAATAATATGGAAACATAAACATATTATATATCATAAATAAATATAGTTACATCTTAATGGACACCATGAATGGTGTTAAAATAATATTGAATAATCATCGTTTCGTGAGGCAGTAATTCACCACCAACAGAAACAGTATGTTCTTTACCCATTAGACGATGGTGTGTGTAAGTGTAAATAATATCCTTCTCATAAAAACATCGTAGTATATTTAATATACTAGTTATGTTACAAAATAATGGAATAAAAAGAGTTTAAGGTGTTGGAGAAGCAAAATAATACAAAAGAACATAAGAGGAGACATTACCTTAAAACCGGGTAACTCTTTTTGATTTGAGCCAAAGGCTTCCTTGGGAAGACTTTTTCCCAAATTTAGGATTCTAGGAGTAAGAGAAGTATGTTGAGAGAGTATTTGTGAAGCGTTTGGCCATGAAAAGTAGATTTAATGGCGTGAATAAGGTGGTAGTGGTGTGGGCCCTTTATAAGAGGAGAGGAGGGGCACTCTTGGAATGTCATGAAATGTTACATTATGATATAATGAGTTTCGGATTTTAAAGGTCCAAAAATTATATATTTTGAGAATAAGGTGATAAGGGTTCTAAATCCACTCATCCAATAGGTTTTTTGCAAGTTTATGTCTTATATTTTACATTATATTTTCATTTTATTTAAATCGTTGATTAATGAGATAATCGTTGCATCATCATGTTGTCATAAATAATTTAATTTATTTAATGTATAAAAATTATAAAAATATTACCATGATGTAGGAACTATTTTTAGATTTCCATTGAATATTTATAGTCCAAAATATAACTTATATAACTCCATTTAATAATTGATTTAGTAAAACAACACATGTTTGTGACAATTTTATTTCTACTTTAAATAAAAAGTTATTAATGTAATTTTCATACCCATGTGGCTCCATGGGGTCCCCATATTGACTCATGGATTTTCATGGTGGGACATGACTCATAAAATAGGGGTATAACAAGTGTAAAGGTAATTTCACATTATTATAAATTTTATTTACCTTAAATTGAACTAATTACCTTTAATCGCGATTAATAAAACTGAAACTTTACTATTCACCAAAAATTATTTTCATCCAATTGAACCAAATTTTACATAATAATGATAGCCATGTATTTTGGAATTTTTAAATTCAATTCACAGAAGTGGAAAAGTTTCATTTAAATGAAAAATCAGTTTTTTAACTACCACTTAGTGGTTTCACTATTCATCAAAAATTGAAGTTTTTGAGAGCAATACCAAAAATTCACCCTAATCTATATTTGATATTACAAATTAAAAAATGATTTCTATTTTTAAAAATTTAAATCATATTTGTTTTATTAATGAATTTTATAATTAATTCGCGCTGTCACAAAAAATAACGTGTTTTTAAGAAACAACATATTTCAAAAGATTGACAATTGTTTATGTCCAATATATAGAAAAATTAATTCTAATGACCACCATTGGATAAAATGGTAAAAATATATTCTAATAATACTTTAAAATCATTCATTAGTATAATTTATCATTATAAATTATTTTTATTAAAAAATTTGTTTTTAATTAAAGTTTAGTATTTTTCACTATTCATAAAAAATCTGGAAGTTCTCAGAAAAATACCAAAAATTCAACTTAGGATAATTTCGATATTCCGAATCAAAAAATGTAGTCCAATTTGATTAATAAAATTTATAAAATTTCAAAAAGTCGGTATTACTATTCATAACGGCCACATTGATTGGTCGCGGTGTGTTAGAATCTCGAACTTGCGTACAATGCAAGATATTGCATTATTGAAAGAGAATAGTATTGTGGAAGCTTGGGGTGTTACACATAACCAGTTCCAACTATAAATATTATAATACAATAATACTTTATTCCAATACTAACAACCCATCTATAAACCCATTCAACAACCAATCCAATAACTAAAGTATCGTCATTGGATAAACCAACCATCATAATCTCTTACCCAATTAATTCCTCTCCCAATCCTTTAATATTTGTGTAAAAAATGTAGAAAATTAACTTCTATATCACATCCCTTAAACCTGAATTATAAACCAATAAAATGGACATGGAAACCATTCCATCTCAAGCAGTACCGTCATCAACCTTGAGGGTATAATCCAGTTACACACAAACCTCACATGAACAACAAAAGGTAGTGGCTATATTAAGAAGTGGGAAATCCATTGAAAATCCTAACTAACCCATTTCAAAACCATTCAAAGATTCAACATCATATAACAACGATTAATAACCATCCACGATTTATATTAAACCAATTAAGAATGTGAAATACCCACAACCTCACCAATCACTAAAACAACAAGCTCTCTTCCCCAAATTCATAAGAGGAAAATCTAAACCATAACTAAAGGAAATATTGATGGTAATATTGTCTTAGGTAAAGATGAACGTTTCCCTCCGTGATGAAATAAAGAAAATCATTGCATTCTAAAATTTACTTGAGTACTAGTTCACTATTAAAAGGAAATGATTACATCAACAGTATATCCTTTTGGATGATAATGTGAGTAACACCATTCAAGGGATCATTCCTCCAATGTTGAATGATCCAGGATGTCCTTACATAAATTTTTAGTTAGGTGATAATTTTTTTTACAATACCGTTGTTACATAGGATATGGTTTAAACCTCACCCCATATGATATGTATTATCATTAATTACATGAGGAACTCCAAACCACTTATGTCACTCTTCAACTTCCTCATCATAGTATTTGGGTCCTTAAGTGTATCTTAAAGGATGTTTCAGGGAATGATGAAAATTTAATTAAACAAGGTGACATTATAATCCTTGAAAATCACTCAATAATATGTATTTTAGAGAGAACCCTCATTGTACATGGTTATCCGTCATTTTACCAATAAGAACTATTATCTATGTTAGGAAGTAGAAAATGATAATAATAGTTGGAAACATTATCATTAATATAAAAATATAGAGTTAAAATTATAAAGTTTAAAATAGTTAAGAGATAAATTAGGTTAATTGAATATGTAGGGTTTATTGAGAACCATATGATCATTGAGTATTTTCTGATGTTTTCATCAATCTAGATGATATTGATTTCTTTTATTCATATAAGGGAATTTTTTATACTAGGATTGAATAATTTTAGACAACTATTTGATTAGTATTTTCTATCACCAATCCATGATTAAATTACTGAAATAAAATACAAGTAGGGAATACACACTCCTAACGCTATTATTTACTATGTTGGGGTATAATCTTTAGTTCAAAAGGAACCAATTCTGTCATGAAATTTTGAAAAATAAATTGAGTTCAATAAAATTTCCCACCCTAATTTTTTATGTTTTAACCAAACTAATCACAAATTTAAGTTCCTAACATCATCACCCAAGTATGCAACCTTAATTAAGAATTGTTCCTTTCATATTTTCATTTCATCCTCTCTTGAATCCAATCATGGGAGGATGCTTCTGTGTGTCCTTGGTAATAATAAGAAAGAAATTTGATGGACCCTATCTAATATTTTTAGGATTGTCCCACTCGTTGGGTATCATTTTATTTTTTCAATAATATAACTCCAATACATGTTTTCAACCTCATTGGATACTCAATACCAATATTATGTTTGTGACAAGGAAATAAATTCTTATATTATTTAATGTGGGTATCATCTACCACATTACAGATAGTGAGTCAGTAATCCCGAATGAATTTTTTCTCATGAAATATAGAATCAAATTTATCACCAATGTGGATGGTGATATTTTCCCTATAAGGGTCTATAGTGGATGGAGAGTGTGTATTTACTTCATGAATTTAAACTCAATAACTAAGTAATGTTATTTCCCATTTCCCTTTACTAATCAATTCCTTGAGAGAGTGGTGGGGCATGAGTTCTAATTCTTTATAAATGGATTCTCGTGGTATAATCAAATCGAGGTCTCCATATAGGATCACGAAAAAACAACATCCTTTTGTCCATTCATTACTTTTTACATCAAACACATGGAATTTTGGTTATGTAATACCCATGGTACCATCTAATGGTTCATGATAGTGTTGGATCTGAATCTACGGATTATACACAAGAGGGGGGTGAATTGTGTCTTTTTCAAATTATTACAATCTCTTCAATTTAGACAAATTCTGTTCACTATGCTTTTGCACGATTAAATATGCAGCGGAAAAAGTAAAAGCATGAACACACGGATGTATAGTGGTTCGGGGAACAGAAGGCCCCTAGTCCACTCCACCAACGCTCAAATCCACGAGCTTGGCGATTTTCACTATCTGGTCCTCGTCTCCACAGACCCGTCCACAACTGAGTACAGGCAGTTGACACCTTTACAAGATTCAGGCAAACACAGCCTTCCTGGTTCAAACACGAACCCACACAGCTTAGAACGAGAAGCTGATCACTCAAAAATAAAAGGGTTTCGATAAAGAAACACTTCTCTAGTTGTTCTTCACAATTGCAACAGAATGCAATTGACAGTAGATAGATCGTCGTCTTCAGAAAATAAAGATCCGTAATCAAAACAGTTCTGAGTCGATCCAGTTGCAATAGATATTACCAGAAACTTCACAACTTCAGCAGCAGTAGATTCACAACAGGTAGTCGATGTAGAACACGTGAATCTGCTATCAAGATCTTCCTTCAGTAATAAAGGTCTTACGCTTCTTCTCGATCACCAGAAAAGAACACTTTCATGCAGTCTCTGTTTTCTTGCTCGTCAAAAGATCAATCAGTACCACACACTTTCCTGTGCATATATATATCCGAAGTTTCCAAGATAGAACATATATATTCAAATATGAGAAAATATTCCGCATAAATAGATCCATGAAAATCTCCTTTAGATTCGCGATATTAAATGAAATAACAAAGCCGTTGTAACTCCCCTGAAGAATCGGCATAAAAAGCTCCGTTTAAATCAATCATTAATCCGTTGTAAACCGTCTCTGATTCAGTCAAAGTCGTATTTAAGAATCAGCTCGAAATCCGCCTAATAATCCGCTTGATTGAGTAATTCAAAAGGAAATATCGTCTGTCAAAAATATCCCGACGCCAAACGTAGGGTTGATGACGTGGCTCCAAACGTAGGGTTCACAAACGTAAGGTTCAGAACGTAAGGTTCAGAACGTAAGGTTGAACATACATACTTTCTCTTCAGCATTCAAACGTAGGGTTGATCATCCATACTTTGTCTTGCTTCAACTCTCCAAAGAACGTACGGTTGATTATAAAAGTAAGGTTGATGATCCATACTTTTGAGAAACAAACTCAACACTGAAAACTAACGTACGGTTTCTCTTCCATACTTTTCAACAACGAAAACGTAAGGTTCCTTCCAAACGTAATGTTCTTCTTCCATACTTTTCAACAACGTAAGGTTCATTAACCATACGTTTCAAAATAACATAAAAAGTAAACTTTTCATCCATACGTTACGTTCATCAACATAGGGTATGAACAGTGATTCCAGTACGCGCTAAAATTGATCTCGCGCTACAGTGATTCCAGAATACGCTAAAATTGACCTCGGAATAAATGAAGTATAAAATCTCGTTATATAAAATAAATTCCTGCAAAATACTCAACGAAATAATTAGTAAATAATTAAGGGTATTTGTGAGCATCAAAATCATCATAAAGAGACAGAGTATTATTTAAAATAATCTCCCCCTTTAAAAAAAACATTATTTTGATTTGTTTAAAAACAATACATTGCTCAACAATCTCCCCCTTTTTGATGATCACAAAACCCATAAAATAATAGAACTAATTTAATTGCAATCTTGATTGAAAAAAAAGTTTTATAAAATTTTAGAATTTTGAAAGGATTAAAACAATATTTAACTATAAAATTTCTCCCCCATAACTCTCCCATAAAAATAAATTTTCAAATAGATAAAAGATAAATGTCGTATATATCCAAATGCTCCTATATATCCAAATTTCTTCATAGGAAACGAATGAATTTAACGAATGAATTTAAATGTTGTGTTTATCCAAATTCTCCCCCTTTTTGTGATATCAAAAAGAATGAAAAATTACGGAATTGAACACATTCAATATTGCACTGAACTATAAGTAAATGCTATAATTAACTGTGTATGAATAAGTGAATTTTGTATACTGGCTAACTTAATCATAAATCAATAAATAACAAAACAAAAAAGCTAAGAAAAGAATTTTCATTCACAAGCTATTATATAAAAACGACAGTGATATACAGAGGAATCAAGGTTTAGGGATAAGACAGGAAAAAGGTGTCTATCTCCTTTGAATTGCGGTCTTGATCTCTGTAAACTGTTCTCTGAGCCTCTTCATCATCCCATCTCCTAACTTGATGATAAGATCCCTGTTCTCCTGAGTCATATGAATATCTTCAATCAAATTAACTCTGAAAAACTCATGCATTCTTTCTTCTTTTTCAACAAAAAGAGCCAGCTTTTCTGATAACTGATTCAAAAGAATCCTAATCGGTTGCTCTCCAGATGTCAACTGATCCACTAAAAATTTCTGATTATCTAGCAAAACTGACAAAGGGGAACTATTACACTGAAGATCGTGTAATCTGTCACTCATATTGCTCAGTGCTCCAGTAATTGCTTGAAATCTTCGAATCAAATCAGGTGAAGAACCTGATCCACTCACAGCACTATTTGCAACAGATTCAAATTTATTCTCCATGTAAATTTTCATCTCAGACAAATCATCATTCGTTACCATTTCTGATTTCAACTGATCAACAGCATGCAACATATCAGTCTTAAACAAATCTACTTCCTGTCTTGAAACAGTAGATTCTTTCAGCTTCTGAAACTTTAACTGCTCCAAGTTCAGAGAACTTCTAAGACTAACATTCTCAGATTCTAACTGAGAAATACGCTTGTATAACTCAACAACTTCTTCTTTTCTCGAATCAGGGGCACCCTGTGCTTGATTCTCATGTCCAGAATCAGATTGACGAAGCATGACAAGGGGTAAAGAATCTGCATCTGATTGTTCTTTGTCCTGAAAATGTTGATCCACTGAACTATTCTTTGAAGCCTGAAACTCTTCCACTGAAAAATCTTCCTGAAGTACCTCTGTATTAACTTCAGAAGTGTGTTCATCACGAACAGTAGTCTCTCTGACTTCTACTGAATGATCAAGAACACTATTTTCATGAACTTCTTGAGGTCGGGCCACTTCTTCACCAGGCACTGCCTCCATAAGTTGTTCTTGTGGAATTGCTTCTTCAACAGCCACATCAGCAGTTTGAGGTTCTAGCTGAATTTCCGGTTGAGCTACTGGTTCCTCTATCAGTGCAGTCCTCTCCACAACAGCTTCTCTCACAAAGGAATAAGAAATTACCGGTTCAGAAGATTTCAAGGTAGGAGAGATAATTTCTTCATCAATTAACCTCTTCCTTCTAGATTGAAGTCCTTCTTGACTTCTCTCTTCCTCAACTTCCTCCATCTCAAAGCGAATTCTCCTTGCCACTGTACTAACCCTTGATTCTGCTTGTCCCTCCTTGGACTTAGCAGGTTGAGCCTGAGCACTCTCCGAGTCTTCCTCAGCTCCAACAGGTAAGAGTTTTCCTTTAATTGTGCTCCAGAAATATCCCACTTTCCTCAAAGTTCCAGCATTAAAAACATTACTGTGGTGACATTTCACCCCAGCACTTACCAATCTGATCATTCCTCTTTTAAATAAAAACAAAGAAATGAACCTTCCATATGAGAAAAAGGTCATTCTTGCTTCACTCTGACAACAGTATCTCAGATATCTTATCATAAATCGAGGAAAATTAAACTTAATATCACTCATCAAAAGATACATTATATACATGTCAGGGTACAGAATTTTCTCCATCTCAGCCATCCTTGGTGCTAAACCAGTCTGAACAAACTTTACTAAGATTTTCTGATCGGGCTCCAAATCTTTAATAAACATCTTCTTTATCACTTTGGTTCCAAACAGAAAAGACATAATGTCTTCAGACTTATGTACAGAATCTCCAATATTCCGTAAATCAAAATGAAAAACTCCTTCATGAGAGCAGTTAAGAATTTGACTTATCTCTACAGATGATATGGAAAAGTCCTTATCCTCTATTTGAGCCAATAAACTATCCTCCGTATCTCCAAGGCTAAACTGAACAGTTCTAAAGAAATGTCTCATTTCTGCCTCATATAGAAACTCCGAGTTTTCACTATTAAAAGCTTGTTCAAGGCCTTGAAACGACAACGCTTGCTTCAACAGCAAATTAGTTTCAAACAGCCATTCTAAATCGATGACTTTACCTTGCAGTATCTTCCGACCAACTACTTTAGATTTCTTTGCAGCACTGCTCTCGGCTTCATCTGGACGCTTAGTCTTTGCCATTTCAACAACGATTTCTGAAGGTTCGTAAGTTTAGGGTTTGAAGATTCAGAAAAGGGTTTTGGAGCAGATGTGCGGTTTTAGGTTTTCGAAAGGGTTTCCGAAAAAGGTGAAAACAGGTTAGAAGGTGAAACGGTTCTGACAGCCTTGATTCCCATGTAATCACTAATCATTACTTTTATTTAAAACAAAATAAAATAACTTATAGCGAGAAACAGAAATTAAGTAGAATTCGAAAACAGAATAAGATTAAAAAGAAACTATTTAAAATTAAATAAACCTAACTCCCCCTTAATAAATTCAAACCTTGCCGTGGGAAGTGGTTTAGTAAAAATATCTGCTAATTGATTTTCTGTATTTACAAATTCTAAATATATATCCTTTTTTAACACATGATCTCTTAAAAAGTGATGTCTTATATCAATGTGCTTAGTTCTAGAATGACTAATAGGATTTTTTGAAATATTAATTGCACTAGTATTATCACATAAAATAGGCGTATTATTGAAATTTAATCCAAAGTCCATAAGAGTGTTTTTCATCCACAACACCTGTGCACAGCAACTACCTGCAGACACATATTCTGCCTCGGCTGTTGACAGGGCAACTGAGTGTTGTTTCTTACTAGACCATGATACTAAAGACTTTCCTAAAAAGTGACATGTTCCTGAAGTACTCTTCCTATCTAATCTACAGCTTCCAAAGTCTGCATCTGAATATGAAATTAAATTAAAATCAGAGGTTTTTGGATAAAGCAGAGATTGATAAATAGTACCTTTTAAATATCTAAAAATTCGTTTAACAGCAGTTAAATGAGATTCTGTGGGATTTGATTGAAATCGAGCACAAAGACATACTGAATACATTATATCTGGTCTACTAGCAGTAAGATATAACAAACTACCAATCATACCTCTATATAACTTGTTGTCCACTGATTTTCCAGTTTCATCCAAATCAAGTTTTATATTAGTACACATAGGAGTTGTAAATGTCTTGCTGTTTTCAAGTCCAAATTTCTTAAGTAAATCAGTAATGTATTTGCATTGATTTAAAATATTTCCAAAATCTTTTTGAAATATTTGAAGACCCAAAAAGAAATTTAATTCTCCCATCATACTCATTTCAAATTCTTTTTGCATTAATTCTGAAAATTCATGACAAAGAATTTTATTGGTTGATCCAAAAATTACATCATCAACATAAATTTGAACCAACAAAACATTATTTTTCACAGTTTTCTTAAAGAGTGTTGGATCTGCTAGTCCAACAGTAAAATCATTTTTCAAAAGAAAAGAACTTAGTCTTTCATACCAAGCTCTAGGTGCTTGTTTAAGGCCATAAAGAGCTTTAGTAAGTTTGAAAACAGAATCTGGTTTTTGAGAATTTTCAAAACCAGGAGGTTGCTCAACATAAACTTCCTCCATTAAATAACCATTTAAAAAGGCAGATTTAACATCCATCTGAAATAATTTAAAATTCATATAAGATGCATAGGCTAAAAGGATTCTAATGGCTTCTAACCTGGCTACAGGTGCAAAGGTCTCATCATAATCTATTCCTTCTTCTTGATTATATCCTTTAGCTACTAATCTCGCTTTATTTCTAGTTATTATCCCTTGATCATCCTGTTTATTCCTAAAGACCCATTTAGTTCCTATTACTGGATAATCATGTGGTCTTTCAACTAATTCCCAAACCTTATTTCTCTTAAACTGGTTCAATTCATCTTGCATTGCTATTACCCAGCTCTCATCATCTAAGGCTTCTTCTATGGTCTTAGGTTCTTGTTGGGATAGGAAAGCAGAGAATTCAACTATGTTTCCAAAGTTTCTTCTAGTTTGAATACCAGTCTCTAAGTCACCTATCACAGATTCTAAAGGGTGATTCTTTGAGGTTCTAGACTGTCTAGGCATTATATTCAAAGGCTCTTCAGTATCATGTTCTTCTGAACTGGACTGAATTTCTTTTATATCATTTTCAAAATCATTCTTTAAATTCTCAGGTCTCATGTTTTCATTAGAATCAGGTTCATCTATTTGTTCTATCCTTTTCTCAAAAGGATCAGATTCATCAAATTTCACATGAACTGATTCTTCAACAATCCTTGACTTTTTATTATAGACTCTATAAGCTTTGGAGGTTGCAGAATATCCTAAGAAAATACCTTTATCAGATTTTGGATCAAATTTACCAAGATTATCTTTGGTATTCAAGATGTAAACCATGCATCCAAAAACTTTAAAGTAATTTACTTTAGGTTTTCTGTTATTCCATAGTTCATAGGGTGTCTTTTTCAAAATAGGTCTTATTAAAATTCTATTCATTATATAACAAGCTGTATTAACAGCTTCTGCCCAGAAATATATAGGTAGGCTATATTCATTTAACATAGTTCTAGCCATTTCTTGAATAGTTCTATTTCTTCTTTCTACAATCCCATTCTGTTGAGGTGTTCTTGGAGCAGAGAAGGTGTGTTTAATACCCATGTTTGAGCAAAAGGAATTAAATTCCTGGTTCTCAAATTCTCCACCATGATCACTTCTCAATGAGATTATATTAAAACCTTTTTCATTTTGAATAGATTTACAAAAACCTTCAAATAAACTAAAAGCTTCACTTTTAAATTTCAAAAAGAAAATCCAAGTAAATCTAGAATAATCATCAACTAATACATAAACATATAATTTACCAGCTAAACTTGCTACTCTTGAGGGTCCAAACAAATCCATATGGATAAGTTCTAGAGGTTTAGTTGTAGCAACTTTATTAACAGATTTGAATGATGATTTGTGTTGCTTGCCAAGCTGACATGCATCACAGAATCTGTCATTTTCAAATTTGAGACTAGGCAAATCAGAAACTAAATGTTTCTTCGATAATTTATGTAAAGCATATATATTGCAATGACCAAGTCTTCTATGCCAGATCCAGGATTCACTTATATTAGCAGTTAAGCAGTTTACTTGTTGTTTACACAAGGAATACAAATCCAAAGTATAAACATTATCAGTTCTGGGTGCTCTAAACTTAAACAGTTTATCTTTAGAAACAGTACAACTATTGTTAGTAAAATCAACAGTGTATCCATCATCACAAAGTTGAGAGATACTTATCAGATTGTGTTTTAACCCTTGTACATAAAGTACTTTGTTGATTGAGACTGTCTCTGGATCTCCAACTGTTCCAATACCAATAATCTTTCCTTTGGCATTGTCACCAAAGGTGACAAGTCCTCCTTCCTTTCGAGTAAGAGAAGAGAAATTAGCTGAAGTTCCACTCATGTGTCTTGAGCAGCCACTGTCCATATACCATATTTCTTTCTTTCTTTGGTGACCTGCTACCTGCAAAGACATTCAAACAAATTGCTTTGGTACCCATATTTTGTTGGGTCCAGGAGTGTTAGCAAGCAGTGATCTGGGTATCCAGATTTGCTTTGTTTTCTTAAAATTGATTGAATCATATAGATCGTTGGAAATATAAGCTTTCTTAATTCCACATATCTGAGGTTGTCTTAGAAAACAGTTTTTAGCTATATGACCTCTTGTTCCACAGTAGTTACAAATAACCTGTTTAGTGCTAGGAACAAAATAATTTTTGTATAACTTAGGTTTTTCTCCTTTACTTCCAATTCCAAACCTTTCCTTTTTAATTACAGTTTTTCCAAGTATCTCATTTAAGGTGTTTTCTCCTTTTGTAAAAACTAATGCAGCCGTTTTATAAGATTCTACTTCATCCTGTAGAGTTTTTATTTTTGATTCAAAACTAATTTTATTTGATTCAGCAGAATTGTATTTGTCAATTAATTCCTTATGTTGTTTTAACAAAGTATTTCTCTCATCTGAAATAGATTTGTACAAGTTCTTTATAGATTTATATTTATTAAATAATGAGTCATACCTTTCTTCAAGCATATTGCAGTAAGCTGCAAGTTTTTTATTTGAGAGGCTTGTTTCAGAGTTTGATTCATTATTTGAGTCAGAGGAATAGTATGAGTGTACCTCATCAGTTTCAGCCATGAAACACATATTTGCTTTTAAATTGGCTTCCTCCTTCTCTGAGCATGATTCAGAAGAATTACTTGAGTCTTCAGAAACACTCCAAGTAGCTTTCATAGCATTCTTGTCTTTCTGCTCATAATCATCTCTTTTGAAGAATTTCTTCTTCTTTGCATCTTTCAATTTTGGGCAATCCGGTCTGATATGTCCCATCTTTTTGCATTCATAACATCTCACTTCCTTGCTATCCTTTTTAAAGGATTTCTTGAAGTCTTTCTTCTTACTATAGAACTTTCTGAATTTTCTGGCTAGCTGTGCCAGTTCTTCATCCGAATTTGAAGAATCAGAGCTTTCTGATTTAGCACTCACTTCTTTGTTCTTCATCTTTATATCCTTTGGTTGAGAAGTCACTTTCAAAGCATTATTTTCCCTTTTTATGTAGACTTTATGCTCATTTACCTCATCTTGAATTTCAGCTTCGTACATCATCAGTGTACCAATCAGTTCTCTCATAGTTAGATCTTTAACAGAAGTTGATTGTCTGATTGCTGCAGAGATTCCATTCCATCGAGTAGGAAGTACTCTCAGTACCTTCAACGCTTGATCAGCCTGCTTGATTGGTTCTCCTAGAGCTGTTATATTATTGACAATTTCTGTCAATCTTCCATTCATCTGAGTGATGCTCTCTCCTTCAATCATTCTGAAAGTATCGAATTTTAACTTAGCAGTTGCATATCTCATCTGTCTTACATTATCTGTTCCTTCATAAGCAACAGCTATTGTTTGCCACATTTCATATGCAGTCGGGCATTGAGATACTCTGTTAAATTCGTCTGGTCCTAGACCACAGATGATTGCATTCATAGCTTTTGAATTTATGTCATACTCAGCCTCTGTAGCAGCACTCCATGTATCGGGATTTTCAGGAATTTCATAGGGAGTCAGAATCTTTGAATAGACTCTGTAACCAAGATTTTTCAGATAAATAATCATACGTGATTTCTAGCAGCCATAATTATCTCCATTAAAGTAAGGTGCTCTGACCATTGACATTCCCTCTCTCATATCAGCCATGATACACTATGTATAATCTTTAAATACTTCTAGCTTGATAGGACTTTAGAAATAAGAAGCTCCTCCTCTGATACCAATTGTTGGATCTGAATCTACGGATTATACACAAGAGGGGGGTGAATTGTGTCTTTTTCAAATTATTACAATCTCTTCAATTTAGACAAATTCTGTTCACTATGCTTTTGCACGATTAAATATGCAGCGGAAAAAGTAAAAGCATGAACACACGGATGTATAGTGGTTCGGGGAACAGAAGGCCCCTAGTCCACTCCACCAACGCTCAAATCCACGAGCTTGGCGATTTTCACTATCTGGTCCTCGTCTCCACAGACCCGTCCACAACTGAGTACAGGCAGTTGACACCTTTACAAGATTCAGGAAAACACAGCCTTCCTGGTTCAAACACGAACCCACACAGCTTAGAACGAGAAGCTGATCACTCAAAAATAAAAGGGTTTCGATAAAGAAACACTTCTCCAGTTGTTCTTCACAATTGCAACAGAATGCAATTGACAGTAGATAGATCGTCGTCTTCAGAAAATAAAGATCCGTAATCAAAACAGTTCTGAGTCGATCCAGTTGCAATAGATATTACCAGAAACTTCACAACTTCAGCAGCAGTAGATTCACAACAGGTAGTCGATGTAGAACACGTGAATCTGCTATCAAGATCTTCCTTCAGTAATAAAGGTCTTACGCTTCTTCTCGATCACCAGAAAAGAACACTTTCACGCAGTCTCTATTTTCTTGCTCGTCAAAAGATCAATCAGTACCACACACTTTCCTGTGCATATATATATCCGAAGTTTCCAAGATAGAACATATATATTCAAATATGAGAAAATCTTCCGCATAAATAGATCCATGAAAATCTCCTTTAGATTCGCGATATTAAATGAAATAACAAAGCCGTTGTAACTCCCCTGAAGAATCGGCATAAAAAGCTCTGTTTAAATCAATCATTAATCCGTTGTAAACCGTCTCTGATTCAGTCAAAGTCGTATTTAAGAATCAGCTCGAAATCCGCCTAATAATCCGCTTGATTGACTAATTCAAAAGGAAATATCGTCTGTCAAAAATATCCCGACGCCAAACGTAGGGTTGATGACGTGGCTCCAAACGTAGGGTTCACAAACGTAAGGTTCAGAACGTAAGGTTTAGAACGTAAGGTTGAACATACATACTTTCTCTTCAGCATTCAAACGTAGGGTTGATCATCCATACTTTGTCTTGCTTCAACTCTCCAAAGAACGTACGGTTGATTATAAAATTAAGGTTGATGATCCATACTTTTGAGAAACAAACTCAACACTGAAAACTAACGTACGGTTTCTCTTCCATACTTTTCAACAACGAAAACGTAAGGTTCCTTCCAAACATAATGTTCTTCTTCCATACTTTTCAACAACGTAAGGTTCATTAACCATACGTTTCAAAATAACATAAAAAGTAAACTTTTCATCCATACGTTACGTTCATCAACGTAGGGTATGAACAGTGATTCCAGTACGCGCTAAAATTGATCTCGCGCTACAGTGATTCCAGAATACGCTAAAATTGATCTCGGAATAAATGAAGTATAAAATCTCGTTATATAAAATAAATTCCTGCAAAATACTCAACGAAATAATTAGTAAATAATTAAGGGTATTTGTGAGCATCAAAATCATCATAAAGAGACATAGTATTATTTAAAATAATCTCCCCCTTTAAAAAAACATTATTTTGATTTGTTTAAAAACAATACATTGCTCAACAGATAGGAATATTCTAGAACATGGAAGGAGGATATTTTGAAGAGTCTAAAGAAGACCTCTATATATTTTGGAATAAAATTTAGGGATTCCTTGTAAATGTTGAAAGGGTTTTGTCTAGATACGAGGATAAGAATCTCATTCTAAAAATAGAAAAATTCAATTTCATGTTAAGTTAAGGATTTGTTCACAGCCATATGGTCTCTTGTAGATATATTTATGTATATAATTATATCATTGATATGACTCATCACCTACACTCTGTGTAAACTGTCAAGGAAGAGAGGTCATTATTTGGACATGCCAGTTTCTGTATAAAGTTCATTAGGAATTGTTTCTCTCTTTCCAAACCAGGATTTTCTCTTCTTGGTGAAATATTACCCATTTATATGGAAATAATGATTTGAGGAATCATTATCAACACTCAAGTAATCTCTTTTCTCTATAAGTATCATGAAATATCGAAATTGGGAACAAACATTTGAACTCATTTTTTATGAAACTAACTTCACTGTAGGAACTATCATGGGAAATTTTTATTAGAATACTCATTGATTCCTTTATTATGAAATTAAATATTTAAATTATTCACATATCAATTACACCACCACTAAGAAATAGTTACTTTATGTTTTCTTTTCCTTGGATAAATTTAGCTGATATCTTTAGGATCCCCCACCAATATCATCATCGATCATCCGGCTCTAAAATACCTTATCAAAAAACAATATTCCAAGGATATATTTACTGATTGGGTACTTAGTCTTCCATATTTTAATTTTATAATTAATTATAAAATGTCTTCCGAAAATGTTGTAGATGATCAGTTCTATTAGATGTGATTCAATGAAAACCTACATCACCATTATGTATTTGATTCATTTCATGATGACCACATCTATCCTAGGAGTTATTTCCCATGGTATGCTAACATAGAAAACTCTATGGTTTTGGGTGACCTTCGAAAATTCCTCAGGGTAAAGGATAAGAGTCAATTCCTTTATGAGACAAAACACTATGTGTTTTATGATCCATACCTCTTCATGTTGTTTCCTAAAAAAATCACAAGGTTATGTGTTCTCGAATCTAAGAAAGATTCCATTCAAAAATTATTTTATGCAGAGGCATGTGGAAGTAAATATTTCAAAAACAAAACCACTAAAAAGGTCTCTTAAATTGAATTCTACAATCCTAAAATCAATAAGGATTCCTATAAATTCTGCCAAATTTTTTCTCAATGTCAATAATTCTGATCCGTAACCAAAAGGAATTAAATTCCCCTTAATCTCAATTTATTCATCAATACATTTGATTGTTATTGCATTGATTAAATGAGACCATTATCAATGTATAAGGGATATATCTATATCATTATATCGATATTGTATGTTTAAAATTAGTTTGACTCTATTCCCACTATGTCTAATGACCATCATGTTGTGATGTGATTCTTGAAAGATCGCATAGTTTCTAGATTTGGAATTCCTGTGGTTGTAATCAATAATTATGGACCCTATTTATACCATATTCACTTATCAGCACTCATGTATGTGAATCCGATTTATCACAATTTTTTCACTACCTAAAATCCTCTAGAAAATGTTAAATATGAATTAGAAAATAGGGAAATAAATAAAATTATTGAAAAAACTAGAAATCCCACTATGATATATTGGTCTATGAAACTCTTAGATTCCTTTTTTCATATCATAAAAATTTCAAAACCATCCTAGAAAGTTGCCATATAGGTTGTTCTATGGAAAAGAATTATATTTACATGTTTATATTGGAAATAATGCCTTTTGAGAAAATTAAAAAATGAACATTGCCAGCAATTTGGATTAGTAAATAAGAAATTATATCAAAATGAATTTGATGAACTTAGGATGATGGGTTCTAAAAAAATAAAAAATTAATAAAATAGTAGTTAAAGACATTAAATTTGTTAATCTGTAATTCAATCACTTTAAATATTTAAAATTCATTCTCATGTATAGTTCCAACCATAATTTTGTCCTTAAAAAGATATGGTCTACATGGTCAAGTCAATACACATTGCATTATATATACACCAATGGGGAAATAGAGATTCAAGATCCCGCTAGTGATTATATCTTCAATATCAATGGTCATAAGTTAAAAGAAATCATTTCATAATTCAATAAACCTGAATGTAATTATGAGTTAGTTGATCTAAATCCTGAATCAGAATCAATTTGATAGATTTATGATCTATCCTGAGTTAATGACAATTAAAAAAGGTTTTTGTCAAGAAACCTGGGTTTTCATGTACATTGAATCCATTTTTTGAGTGTCAAAATAAGTAGTTATGTTTTTTCAGAACATTTAATTTTTATTTTCATTAGTTAAGGTAACATATAAAGGTATTCAGGTATTTTTAATTTGGATTCTGGGTGAGAATAAGGGTTTGTCGAGGTCGATGTTTTTTCATTGAAATTAAATACATCAAAAAATTCCACACCATTCTACCGTCAACATCATGGAGTCCATGAGTTACATGGGTATCTAAAGATTTGTTTTTATTTTGTGACCTTTATTTTTGTACCACCTAGTGGCATAGTTCCATAACTAATTTTCAAATTTTAATTTTGGTACTCCTCTCGACTACATATATCCCGTCAAAAATTTATTTTCTATAAAAACTAGATACAATTTTATTCTATGTTGGGGTGATTAAATAAAATATTTTTTTTCATAAAGAAAAAATAAAAAATGAAATGAAAAAAAATGTTGATAGAAATAAAATTTTCTTTAAACTTGAACATGATAATACAAATTGTAATAATTTAAACACAATATCTAATAATTTGGTATACAGTTATTCAAATTAAAAATCATGTTTATGTTTATGTGCATGTAATTTGGAATGTGTGGATGCCCAATGTTATTTTTCAACATTAACATTTCAACAAGTTAAAAATAATTTCCATAATGCATGAAATGTGGATTATGTGATATTAATTTATGCTCTTGGTTTAACAACCCATGCTTCCATGGTATCATTCACTTTGAATAATGCAATGGCTTGATCTCTCTGAAATATGGTGTTTTAGTCCACCACGACCAATCAAACAAGTTATAATAAATAGTAATACCCACTTTTTGAAATTTTATAAATTTTATTTTTCAAAATGGACTTCATTTTTGAGTTCGGAATATCAAAATTACCTTAGGGTTATTTTTTGGAATTTTTCTAAAAAAATGCATTTTTTGATAAACAGTGAAAAACACTACGTAATTTTTCAAATCTGACTTTTAATTTAAATAATTAGTAATTTTAATTAAATTTATTTTGGGTTTTAATAGATACATAATACCAATTTATGTTCAGTGTAATTAATTAGTCATTTTATAAGGAGTTTTTATAAATATATTTTTTTAACTTTTAAAGTCCTATACCCACCTTCTAGGAACTTTTGAAAATAATCATAAAAATTAATTTTACAGCTTTTTCGAATTGAATTTCTAATATCCAATAGACACTATTGACATCAGTAAGTAAAATTTGTTTCAATAGTATTAAAATAATTTTTGGTGAATAATAACTTTTGAATTTTATTTACCTTGGTTAAAAGTAAATAGGGTAATTAAACATAAAAATGATATTATACTTAACCTAACACAAGTCCAATATATACTGTATATGTTTGGTTTGACCAAAATCAAAATTAGGAATAAAATATGATCCTTTGTTTCTATATGTATTATATTATGACATTTATTATTATTATTATTAAAGAAGAGTTAAAAGTGTAAAATTCAATTTTTAATATCTAAACCCTTTTTAATATGGGGTTATAAATAAGATAAACTAGACTATTAATATTCATTAAAATGATAATAATATTTCCAAAATAATGGTATTTTATTTATAATATTTAGTTATTTTATAATTATGTTTATTAATGACACAATGATGATGCAGTAATTACCTTATTAATGAAAGATTAAATTAATCGATTTTATCAAAATCAAATAGAATTAAATTGAGACTTTTGAAGAATACCAAAAATATTAAATGTTAATATAAAATTTTAGTGCTGATTAAATAAAACTTTTTCAAAGTGATAATTTTTTTATGACTTTTAGAAAAACAAAATACCAAATAGTGTCAAAAGTGACATAAATGATTTTTCAAACAAATATTATATTATTAATTGATATAATAATCCAAAAAATCTAATGTTCATCCAAATGACATAAATAAAGTTAAATATATCAATAATTAACCACTTGAGTTTTTTTTGGATTTTTATAGTATGTTTAATAACAATTTATTATAATAATAAAAGAATACAAGTTAAATGTTAATCAATTTAACTAAGAGTTTAATTTAAAAGATAAGGCAACTGTGGTGACATAAACCTATATAAAATATATTATTTGAATGGTTTTCAACCCATATTCACAATATCTTTGAAATAATTTTTTTGAGCCATTATAAACTGCATATTATAGTATAATAAAATTATATTTCATGTTTTTCCTAAGGTGACCCTCACCTATCTTATAAAAGGGTAAATCCACTTCTCTAAATTTTACACTTCTAAATCCATTTGTATCAGAAAATACTTACTAAAATATCCTCCCAACTAACATAAATTCAACCTAGAGGCCTTAATTTTTTTATAAACCCCACATAAGGTGTCCTTTTGATCAAATCAAAAGGAATCTCTCTAAGAACTTAGAATAATTTCACCACCTCTTTCAATGTTTTTTTCATCTTCCACTTCCTCTTTCTTTGATAGTTCCATTCTAAAATAATAACTCCAATAACTTCTACATACATTATTATGATTTTAAATATTCTTACAACCGTATTGATTATTCATTCCATCCTATGAATGACAATGTCGCCATACGTGCATACGTACGGCTGACCGTCTCCACGTTGTGGTGTAGTTTGTTATTCAACAATTAATTATTTGGATGGGTATAATAATGAGTATAATTAATTTAAATAATAAATATAACAAGGTAATTATTCTTTATATATGATATATCATACAATTAAATATGTTTTCACTATCAATAGAATAATATTTTCTCTCGTGCGTACGTACGGACTTCCATCTCCATGAACGTGATGAGATTAATTCCTTATCGTAATCATTATAGAATAATTTATAATTTATTAATAAATATAATTTTTATGAACTTAAGTTCATTCATTATATGAATCAAATACATCCTATCCAAAAAACATGAGTTACGTAACTAAACATATAATGGAAAAAGAAGCAGTTAACAGCCAAAACAATGATACTTTTGAAATATTTTTCACAAATAAATTTTAAAAGATCATATATGATATCATATTTTTGTATGTGGTTATTGTATAATTTAATAACAATTATTTAACTATTATACATAAGGTTAACCTACCCTATATCCAGGAAAAGTACAAGGTAAGGGTTAATTTTACAATCTTATTATTTATCCGATGTTTTTTATACGTTAGTATCTACTAGGAAATCCTTATCATCCACATGTGTGGTTCTTAAAAAAAATTCAATTTTTTTTACAATTTCCTATACTATGGGTAATGTCATTTATACACTTTTTTTAATTTTTATAATATGATTATAAATTAATATTTCCATCATTTTCCAATGTTGGTCCTTCACAACCTTTTATTCAAAAGTATGGAAAGAATGTATATAAATTATATAGAGGGTGAGGCTATATTGTGACATTATAACACCTACAAAGAATCCCTTAAATGTTATAATAATATTTTCAAAATAACATTTTCTTTTATAATTAAATTAATTTAAAATGATTTCAAAATGGAATGAGATATTTCTCTCAAACAGTTTGGTTTCACCAATGTCAAAATCCTTTGATGTATTGTACACATGTTTGAAGTTGAGTTATAATGATAAAATCTTCCATATTGTATTGATAGTATTGTGATGTGTTTTACTATGGATGGGTTTTTTTATACCATTCATGGTTTATGTTTAAATTATTAACATTTTTATGGTAGTTTTAATAATAATTTTATGTTATGTTTCAACCTTTTCATATGAGGAATGCATTGGATTTATTAAGTGATGGGTGGATCCCGCTATAACTTTTGATGCATCTGTATGTATTATGAGACAAACTAGTTTCTTGAAATAAGGAATTAACTAAATCTTATCGCTAGTCATTGTATGAGGCCTTGAATATGTGGTTATGATTTCTGGCATTATGTATTCCATCATTATCCAATTGGATAATGATATTGCATACGATTTTTTGCCTAGTAGAATATTAATGTGAAGAAGTAAATGGAATTATTTTATTTATCATCGCAATATGATTCTAATGTATATGTTTATATGGATTTAGTTTTGGACTTATACATGGCCTTAAATGATTATTCTTCTTTATGAAAGATTCCGTTATATTGTTATCCTTATTGAGGATTTGAGCTCACCCATTTCTTCTGTTTAATTTTTATGAGGATTAAAATAAGTATATTATGATTAAATTTCATGAATAGGATATGGGATAATAGTGTGAAAAAAGATAAACAATGTAGTTATTCCATTTACTAATGTAATGTAATACATATGATGTATCTAGTATATCCAAGGCTACTAAACTGATCGGTCATTCTGGATTTGATCCATTGTTATCATGCCAATGTTATCTAATAATGAACCGACTATGGGTAACTATGGCTCGGGAATTATAGTTGGTATTAGAGGAATGAGAGGAAATTTAGTACAAAACCATTAATATGGATTTTGAAAACCTCTAATTATAGAATAGTACCCAAAGATAGACTATGTGAATTAGAATAGAAAAACATCCTAGAATTTTGGTAATGTAGAGATGTTTTGTTTTTTCCATGAAATACATCCCTGTCTGGATACGAGGAGGTAGAGGGGGCTCTGTCAGAGATGTTCGTAGGTGTGAAAACTCCAACAAGGAGTTGTAGGCTTGAACTGAGGTATCCTGGTACACTACAATAGGCCTTGCTATACTCTTGGTTAGGAAACACCTATTGGATATACTTAGGATAATTAAAATTTTTTTTACAATCCATTATTAAGTATTTATTAGTACATACATTATCAAAGAAAAAAAATTATTATGGATTATATGCATAAACCGTTAAATTTATGTTAATTATTTTTCAATTTTGAATTATGTGTTGCGAATAATAAACGAATCTAGTCAATGCCATTGTTTAGAAATGGAACCTAGTGGAGTGAATGGAAACTGTACCAACACACATAATCCATTTAGGTATTTACCACCTACTCAAGATAATAATCGTGGAGATGGTGATGAAACTGGTGTTGAACAACATATAACCCTACCTGGACAACTCACTCAGGTTATGAATAATAACCAAACCCGTATAGAGCACCCTGATCCACAACATGGAGGATCCATGTCACACCTATTCATAAGTAAACAACCTCCATCATTCAAGGGGACTACAAATAAATTTGTTGCTATGAAATTGATATGTTCTATAGGAAAATATTTCATTCTTTAGGTAGTTGTGAAAGGGAAAAAGTTTTCATGGCAGTTTATCGCCTCATGGGAGATACAGATCAATGGTGGTCATCAATTCAAAACACAATAGAGGTTGGGGAAGTATAAAATATTCAATGGAGGGAGTTTAAAGAGATTTTTTAGAGAAACATTTTCTTCATGACCATAGAGCAGATATGGAAATACAATTTCAGAGTTCGAGGCAAAAGGAAGATAAGAATGTCTCCAACTATGATGCTAACTATTCAATGAAAGAATGGCATGCAGTAGATTATATGCATAACCCATGTTGTAATATTGATTGATTCTTTGATGGGTTAAAACCATTTGTCCATCAAGAATTAGTCTCTCAATCCTTCTCGTTTAATGAAGATATTGTCTCATGTGCTATCAGGAAAGAAAATGAATTCTCTATGTCATATGACTTTAAATCAAAGCAAGATAAGAAGATATCCGCTGAACAATGTGGAAATGAATACAATCGGAATAATGGAAAAGTGGAATTTCCGTCCTGTGGTAATGGTGAGAAGGAAAACCCCATTACATTATTGAAGGGAATGGGAGTCTGTTACAAGTTTGATGAAAAATTCCACCAATAATTTGATTTTAAGGGAAAGAAAAAGTCTGTCATTGTTGAAAGATACAATTGTAGATAAATGGGGAATTATGAAAAGAAATGTCCTCAGAGCAAGGGAAACATACCTCAGAAAAGTTCAAGGGAGCGAGGAAACACATATGAGATCACTACTGATGAGGTTGAAGCATTGAATGACATGGTAGAACATATTTTAATGGTCATCTCACGTTTATCCAATGCATTATTTGATTCTAGATCATATAATTGTTTCATAAGATCCTAATTTTCTATGAATATTAGGAGTTTCCAATTTGACTTTATAAGTGAGTTTTCAGTCAACACTTTTAAGAGATGTATCATTGAAACAATGTTTTGTGAATTAGTTCCTATTAAGGAATATAAACGTGATTTATCAGCTATCTCATCATTAAACCCATGATTGAATTTGAAATAATCCTTGGTATGGATTGGATTTCAGACAATAATCTGCAAATTTATTTAATGAAGAATGAGGATAAAATTTTCTACGATGATAAAGAGTGTCTTATCTTTAGAGTAGAAACGTCACTATCTGATTCATATCTAGATCCACCCCTATAGCTCTTCTAATTTCAATTATCGAGGAGGAAGGGAGTGAAATGACTATAGGTGAGAAATAAATGTTCAAATAGAGGATATACCTAATCTGCAGGAATATGTTGATGTGTTTCTAAAAGATTTTCCTCGACATCCTCTAGCATGAGAAATTGAGTTTTCCATTCATTTAATTTCGGGTTTAAGGCCCATATCAAAGACCCCATATTAAATGGCCACTGTGGAATTAGTGGAACTAAAGAAAAAATTAGAGGAATTGAGTAATAAGGTAATTATTTTCCCTACTATTTCCCCATGGGTATCCCTTGTACTTTTTTATGAATAAATATGGATATATGAGGTTTTCCATTCACTGGAGAGAGATAAATTCTATAACAATAAAGAACATGAATCCCCTACATTGCATTGATTATTTATTTGATCAACTTCATGGAGATAAAAAAATTTCAAATATTGACCTTCTATTTGAATATCATTAGTTGAGTATGAAGAAGGAATACATTATAAAGGCAACATTTCGTACGAGGTATGGGAATTAAAAGCTTACAGTAATTCCTTTTGGAATGAATAATACACACTATGTTTTCACAGATCTAATGAATAGGGTTTTCAAGGAATATCATGATGACATTGTATTGGTATTTATTGATGATATATTGGTATAAAAAATAATGATACGAATATCATGAAAATCACTTGTCCACTGTTCTAAAAACTCATAGAAGAAATTAATTATATGGAATGTTTATAAAGTGTGAATTTTAGCTTCAGGAGATTACATTTCTTGGCCATATTGTCTCTAAGGATGAAATCTTTGTCGATCCATCAAGGACCATGGAAATCCATGAATGGAAAGCACCAACAAGTATAACTGAGTTACACATATTTATTGGTTTAGAAGAATATTATCAGCATTTCACCCAAGATTTTCCCTGATTGGCTAACCCATTAACCAAGCTCACACATAAAGGGGTAAAATTTGTTTGAAACAAAGAGTGTGAAGAATAATTTGAAGAACTGAAGAGAAGATTAGTGAATTCTTCGATCTTGACACTACCATCAAGTATTTATGGGTTTGTTATTTATAGTGATGCTTCATAGAAAAGACTTTGTTATATCCTTATGCAGAATTATAGAGTTATTTTCTATGCATCAAGACAACTAATAATTCATAAAAAACTATCCTACTCATGATCTTGAGTTATAAGTTGTAATATTCATTGTGATGATATGAATACGCTATCTGTATGGTAAAAAATGTGAGATATATACCAATCATAAGAGTTTTAAGTATATTTTCTCACAAAAAGAACCCAACATGAGGCAAAGATGATGACTTGAAGTTCTCATTGATTGTGATTGAACTATACACTTCGACCTAAGGAGGGAAAATAATGAGGCAAATGCATTGAGCAGAAAGGATCATAGAGTTTTGAACCAGATGATAGTTGAAAGGAATTCAATGTTCCTGGATATAGTAAAGATGGATATGGGAATAGTCATTGAAGATGAAAATTCAATATGTTTTCAAATGGTTTCTAAACCATCTTTACAAGAGAGAATAAAATGTTCATAGACTGATGATGAGGCGTTTCAAAAGAACATTAAATCAATAAACGATGGAAAATTGATTGACTTCATATACGAAATGAAATTCTGAAATTTGGGAAGAGCATTTGTTTTCCTGACATACCTAGTCTATAAATGGTATTGTTGGATGATGATCATTGATTCAATTTCTCTATACACCCTAGTATAAATATGATATATATAGATTTGAAGGAACAATTTTTTGTGGGAGAACATGAAGAGGGAGATTCCTGAATGTGGGTCAAGATGTATGGTTTTTCAAGAGTTTAAGGATGGATGACAACTTCCTTGATGATTCATCCATCCTCTTCCCATACAAGATTGGAAATGGGATGATATTATGATGGTCTTTTTCATGGGGATACCAAAGACACCTCGAATTAATGATGCAATATAGGTTATTTTTGATTGTCTTACCAAGACAGCACATTTTCATCCTATAAGAGATGATCTACAACTTGAATGTTTAGAATGACTACATATTATTGAAGTTGTAAGACTTCATGGTGTACCCCTATTGATTGTTTTTTGATAGTAACCCCCATTTGACATAATGATTTTGGAAATGTGTCCAGAAATCCATGGATACTGAACTTCGTTTGAGAACTGCTTACCACAGTCAAACAAATTGACAATTATAATTGACTATTCAAACCATAGAAGACATGATGAGATCGTTCTCACCTGTTTTTCTAGGTATGTGGGATTAATATTTTCCTCTTGTAGTATTTTCCTATAATAATAGCTTCCATTACTGTATTTATATGGCACCATATGAAGCGTTATATGAAAAAAGAGGTCGCAAACCAACATGATGGGATGTTGTTGGTGAACCAAAACTCTTAAGTGCCGAACTTGTTGAGAAAATAGTGTAAAAGGTTGACATTATCAAAACTTACATCAAAGCAGCTCAAAGTAGGGAAAAGATCTATGTCGATAACTGATGGAAGGATTTGGAATTTCAAGTAGGACGTCATGTTTCCTTAATGGTATCTCTAAGGAAGGGTGTTTTACGATTCGATGAGAAGGGTAAATTGTGTCCCAGTTATATAATAACATTAGTAATTATAGAACAGATTAGAGTTGTATCTTACTATTTGGAAATACCACCAAGTCTCTCCAAAGTTCAGGATGTGTTCCATGTATCACTTTTGAGAAAATACAAGTCGGACACAACCCATGTACTGACCTTTGAAGAAATAAAACTGGAACACGATCTATCTTATTGTGATGAGACTATCATGGTTCTTGATACCAAAGAACAAGTGATGAGAAACCAGAAAACTCAATTGTTAAATGATCAATAGGGAAACCATAAGATGGAAGAGGCATCGTTGGAACATGAAGAACATCTGATGAAAAACATCTTGAGTAGTTTTATGCCATCGTATTCTATAAATTTTGGGGATGAAATTATTTGATGGAGGGGAGAATGTTACACCCCAAGCTTCTACAATATGTTTCTCATTGAATAATAAAATAGCTTTCTCTAAACATAACTTGGAGTTTTAACACTCCACGACCAATCAAACTAGATGTTATAAATAGTAATACCCAATTTTTAAAATTTTATATATCTTATTTTTCAATTTGGACTTAATTTTTGGATTCATAATATCAAAATTAGATTAGGGTAAACTTTGATATTTTTCTAAGAACATTTATTTTTTTATGAATAATGAAAAACACTAGGTTATTGTTTTAATATGAAATTTTATTAAAAAATAATTTATTTTATTGAAATATATTTTAGGTCCAAATAGATACATAATTCTTATATATGTACAATGTAATTCAATGGAGTCATTTTATAATAATATTAGATATATAAAATTTTATTGATGTTTTAACATCTTTTCCACACCTTCTAGGCACATGTGAAAATTTGCATAAAACATAATTTTACCACTTCTATTAATTGAATATCAAAAATCTGGGAGTCATGGTTAACATTAGTAAGTAAACATTCATTCAATATGATAAAAATAATTTTTTGTGAAAATTAATTCTTCAATTTTATTTACATCATTTAATGGTAAATATGGTAAATTAATGTAAAAATGATGATATAATTACCCTAACACATGTTATAATTATATTGGATAATTTTATTTCGACCAATATCAACCTTAGAGAAAACAATATGATACTTTTTTCACTTGGATATGATTAGGACATTTGTTATTATTTTATTTAAAAAAGAGTTAAAAGTTGTAAATTCATGGTTTAATAACTAAACCACTTTTAATTTAGGGTCATACATAAGATAAATTAATCTATAAATATTAAATATAAATAAAAAATATTTTATACCTAATGGTATTTTATTAATAATTTTTATACATTTAATAATTAAATGTATTTATGACACAATGATGATGCAGTAATTATCTTTTTAATGATAGATTAAAATAATTGATATCTAAATATCCAAATAAATGTAAATTGAGAATTTTTTAATGATTAAACTAATTTTATATGTTAATATGACATGTTATTATTATGAATTTTATAAACACAAAATACCAAAGAGTGTCAAAATTGGCATAATTGTGTTTTAAAACAAATTCTATATAATTAATTGATATTATAATCCAAAAATATAAGTATCCGCAAAAGGAATAAGAGAAGGTTATATATTTCAATAGTAAACCACTTGGTGTTCTCTTGGATTTTAATAGTATGTTTATTAACCATTTATTATAATAATACAGGAATACATGGTAATAGATAAACTATTTAACTAAGAGTTAAATAAAAAATATAAGGTAATTATGGTAACATACACCTGTCTAAAATCAATTGGTTGGGATTTTTTAGACCCTTATTCACCTTATCATTGAAATAATTTTTTTTTGGATATATTATAAACCAAATATGATTATATAATAAAATAATATATCAACAGATTCTTATAGTGACCCTCATCTCTCTTATAAAAGGGTTCATCCCCTACTCAAAATTTCACTCCTCCAAACCATTTTGTTCGACCAATCCCTTCCCAAATATCCTCCTGAATACCCTCAATTCAACCTATAGGACTTACTTTTATCATTAATCCAACCGATGGATCCCTTTTGATCAAATCCAATGGAATCACCTGAAGAATAGGTAATAATTTCAACACCCCTTCGAAAGTTATTTTCTTCTTCCACTTCCTTTTTCTTTTTTGTTTCCATTCCAAAATAATAAATCAATTACCTTATACATAATATAATGTTATTATATCTATAGTACAACCATATTCATTATTCTATCCATATTATTAATGACAACGTCACTATACGTGCATGCGTACGGCTTATTGTCTCCACATCGTGGTGTAGTTTTTTATTCCAAAGTTCATTATTTGTATGGATATAATAATGAGTATAATTGATGTAAATAATAAATATAACATGTCAATTATTATTTATATATGATATACCATCCAATTCGAAATGATTTAACAATTGTTAAAGTGATATTGTTGCTCATCCGTACGTATGGATTATCGTCTCCACGAACGTGATAAGATCCATTCCCCATCATAATCATTCTATAATGATTTTTTTTATTAAAAATATTTTTTATGAACTAAATATCATTCTAGATATGAATCTAATACCTCCAATTCACAACATACATTACTAATGTATCAAAACATATAAATGAAAAGAATCAGTTGACACCCAAAACAATAGTACTAGAGAAATATTATTAACCAAGCAATATTAAAAGATCAAATAAGATATCATATATAGGTAAGTGGCTCTTTTATAATTTAATAACAATGATTTAACTATTACACAGGAGGTTACCATACCCTCAATCAACGAAAATTAAAAGATAAATTTTAATTTTTCAATCTCATAACTTATCTGTGGTTGTTTATAGGTAAGTATCTACCAGCACCTCTTTATCATCGACATCCGTGTTTCGAAAAAATGTATTTATAAACATTTTTACTATTTTCTAGACAATGATCTAAATTTATTTATACCCTTGTTTTCCATTTTATAAAAATTTTATAAAATAATGTTTTCATTGTTTTCTAACCAAGGTCTTTTTTAACCTTTTCAACAAAAATAATGAATGAATGTTTTTTAACTTATACGGTGGGTGAAGCTATTTCCTCCATTATAAAACATCTTAATCTTCACATACAAGATTATAGGAATATTTATAACACAAATTTTTTTTATAATTACATGACTTTTTAATGATTTGAAAATATATAGATATATTTCTCTCAAACAATTTTGATTTCATCTATGTAATCATCCTTTGATGAATTTTAAACTTTTTTGAAGTTGATTTATTATGATACAATATTCTTATTTTATTGAAGGTTTTGTGATTTTTTTTATTGTGGCAGTGTTATTTGTATACCATTCATGGTTTATGGTTAAAGTATTAACATTTCGTATGCATGTTTTAATATGAATGTTTATGTTATGTATCAACCTTTTCATATGAGCAGTGTATTGTACTTAATAAGTGATGTGTGGATCCCACTATAGATCATCGATTCATTAGTAGGTATCATGAGACAATCTAGTGGCTTGGAACAAGGCCTTGACAAAATCTTATTTGTATCTTGGTAAGAGGCTATGACTATGTGGTATTGATGTCCGACATTATGTATTCCACCATTAAGAAATTTTCCAGTGATATTAAATGAGATTATTTGACTAGAAGAATATTCATGTGAATATGTAAATGGAATTATTTGATTTATCTTTTCCATATTATTAAGAAGATTTTATTTAAGAGGATTGCGTCTAAGTGTTGTGAATTTCTCTGGATTTTTATTAATATTTATGAATGTTTTTGATATATTGTTATCCATAAGGATCATCTGAGCTCACCACTATATTATGTTTTATTTTTCCAAATATGTGAAAAAGTATGTTATGATTAACCTACATGAATTGGATAAGGGGTATGAGTGTTTCAAAGTGGAAACAATGTTGTTTTTCCAATTATTAATGTAATGTAAAAATTATATTTGTATCTAGTACATCCATGTCATCTAAATTGATTAGTATTTCATGATTTGATCCCTAGTAATCATGCAAATGATATGTAATAATGCATCGAATATGGGTATCTTGGGTCAGGACATTACACTTTGGGGTCCCATAATAAATATCATTGGTTTAGTGAATATTTTAATTTCAACACAGGTGTTCAAAATAATTAATGAAAAATAAAAAAATGAAAATAAAAACAATAATTAATTTGAGTGCAGAGCAGGGGAGTTTCCTAATTATTGGATTTCAACACATATAGATTGGGAATAAAATGTTTTCTAGCCTATAATTTTTATTTTTTCTCTATTTTTGGTAATTCGATTTTTTTAATTTTTTTAACCAAACATGATGTCTTAGTATGTGGGATTCACCTAAATCCTTATGGTCATTGAAATTTGGAGTCATTGTTATGGTATCACTATATGGGTTGACATGATTGGGTTTAATTTAAATTACCTTGGAAAAAGTTAAAAAAATTCAATTTAACATTAGAAATTTCATTCCACCTAGAACATCAATACTTTCACCCTTAAATATACATAATACCCATATATATTCAGAGGAAAAACACGCCATCATGGAAAATTGAAATTGGATGAAATGTGTCAATGAATTTGAACAATATAATGGTCTTGAGCTTGTCATATTATTATGAACTTCTCTTGAGTTATAATATATTGTTGGGTTTCATTAGTTCAATTTATAAGGACTTTTGGTGAGCCATGATTATCAAAAGGTTCATGTAAAATGAAAATCAAGTATATATTTTTGAGATACTGTTTTACTGGGAAAATAAATACTCAACATTGGGGTGTGATTATCCACTAATAGAGGGTAATATTAATTTTATATAGTATAATATCCATATTCTAAATTATTCATATGTAAAAAATTTAGTGCATTTTATCATTTGAATATTATTTCACATCATGATCGATGTCCTTTATTAATGGGCAATGTTACATGGTTCATTTTGAGACACATTGTAAATACCCCACTGAAATTAATTTAAATTTTATAATTAATTTTCTTATTTATCATCCCATTAGGAATATTTCATTTTACTGGTGCACTTGAATAATCATATCAGTAGATAACCAAAGTGTACCTTGAACCAAAAACATTCTAGGAGATGTGAACTGGATAACAGCCCAATAAAAACTATAATGTACAATATCCAAGCCCAATTAATCTAAAATTTTTCATTTAATTATTTAGAATCATTTTAAAATTTTCATTAAACAGTTTTTATATCTAATTCTAATTTTGTAAAAGAGATTCAGGTGGCCCAAGTTGAGGATAAAATTATATGATAAATTATGTTTCCTGAAAAACATCCTACCATTTGAAAAAAAAATCTTGAAAACGAAACATTAAATTTGGATGATAATTACTATGATATAAAATATAAACCTGGTGAATCATATTTTTCTTCTATGTTAATCAACAATTGAGTCTTATCGAACTAGATTTCAGTGCCTATGTTTGACGGATGTATGTTGGCTCTAATTTTTGTCAAGGGGGAAAAATTCCACATTCCACAATAATTCCACCACCATAGTCCATCCATAATCATGTTGAATGACTTGTAATAATTTATTATTAACTCAAGGATTTTATAATTTTTTTTAATTTATTGGTGGCGTCTTTGTTCTTTGATTCATTGTAATGTTATGTTTCCTCATTGTCATTGTAATGTTTATATTTTAATTGTAAGTTATTATAATAACCTTTGTCTCTTAATAAAACTTATTTTACTTCTAATTTTATAAGCTTATTATTATCACATTGACACAATTTCATGGATTTGAGGAATTATTCACACAACAATGAGATAAAACCTTCAAACAACGATGGAGTTTTTTTTATTTCCTTGATTTTCACCTCTTCAATTCCACCATCATGAGTCTACATCCCACATCCTTTGAGAGAATACCATTAATGGAGGGATTAAAGTATTATGGGTTGCTCAAAGGTAGTATAAAGGGTCATTAAAGGATGCCATTTATCATTGTATTAATGAATAATAACTAATTTTAAATGAGACTTTGGTTTAATGGTATTAAAACGTATTTATCCATGTTGAATTTTAATTCCACAAACATCAATATCTAATAAAAACCATTTACTTTGGATTGATCATAAACAATTACACCAAGTATATATGGGAGTATAATTCTTTTTTTATTTTTTAAAGAAGATTGATGAATTTTGTTGGATCTCTTTAAATGAAAAAATCATGAGTCTAAGAAATTTAAATTGTTAAAAGGGAATTTCATCCAATTCATCCCATGAAATAACGTATAATCAATGTATTATCATAATTTGAATACACATAATTCCTATAATTCTCATTTAAAACCATCTAAAATCAACCAAAATATTGTCACTTCATAGAAAAAAAACAATTTATAGAATGTACATGTCTATAAGATTTTTCATAGGTCACTATGGAATCAATAACTAAGGCTCCACTACAATTGAGAACTTCAACCCTAATAACATGGGTAAATTTGGGTGAGACAAACATTTATAGTCTATTTAACTATAGGAGGACATGCGTATGGTTCAAATGAACCAATAAAATTATAGATATAATTTATAAAATTTAATGAAAATGATTTTAATTCTATAAAAAGATTTTAGTTATCTAAGGGCATTTCAATAATTATTTTAAAATATTATAATATTGATTTTTTGTAGTACATTTCTCTTAGGTTTAAATTTAGATTAATAAATTTTATTATTAAATTTTATTTATTAATGTTGATCATTAATTGATATCAAATCATGTGTGTCTGGGTATTTATCTATATAATTTAATTATTCCATTATCTATTTTCATAAATAAATATTAAATATTATTTTAGATTATTTGAATATCATTTTTCCATCATTAAATGTATGCTTCTTGTCTATCCATATTTGAGTAATAAAATTTTCATCTCGTATCCTTAGTTCCCCATCACCTATGACTGAGTATGAATTATAATGACTATGGGAATTCATGATGACAGTATTCAAGTATGAGAGCAGCTGGAAAACTAGTGAAGTACAAATACATAAAAAGTTGATGAGAAGGGAAATTTGAGTCAGCGCACAACTCAACCTGGGTCTTGGTTGATCCTCCATCCACATTATCGATCAACTAGTATAAAATACTCATGATCATGTCTGTTTTATATATTTAATTTTACCTTAATTCACAAATTATATTATTATGTGAAAATGTGGGAGGAACATGAAAACTTATTATACTAAACATGGATTAAAAACATTACTAATTACTCAATTACTATTTTATATTAATGCATGGTTAATTATTAAAGGTGATCTGAAAGTAAATATTATGATAAAGATAAATCTTATTTCAGTCATGAAGTAAATAACGAACCAAAAAAATGTAACAATGTAACTATTAACATATAAATTCCTAACAAACATCGATTTATAATGAATACATAGTTTATGGTTCTTGTTATAAATAGTATTAGTTGTTTTCTTCTATTTGGTATTTCCAACAAGAGTGGTGGGTTGACATAACTAAAATTATAATCAAATAATTTTCCATAAAAATATTGTTGTAATTTTGAAAGTATTTATTTTGATAATTCTTATTATGGATTTATATGTGATTTAAATACACTATGTAGATCAATAACCCATGAGTCATTGTAGTTGGATAATCAAAATCCTACCTTTGGCTCTCAGAGTATTGCTGATATCATATCTCAGGATATAAATATGGGTTTATGGGTCATTTCCCGCAAAAATACTCAAGTAACTATGTAATATTGATCTATAAGTTCTGGGATACATGGATTAAAATAAAATATTCATATTAATTTAATATAAATAAATTTATAATTTCTACTGATCAACAATTAAAAATTAAATGTATTCTAAAGTATTGTATTGTAAAAAATTGTATGTAATACCATGAAATAACTATGATCAATACTAGACAGTGAAATACTTTTTTCCATTCATAATTTAAAATATTTGCACAAGATCATACACATAGTACAGTGATATAAATGTTTATTATATTTTTTACACTCCACACTACCCAAAGATAATTTTCAAGAAGAAAGTGATAGTGAAATGGAAGCTTATAAGAAACATCGTTTTGAAGCTTCTGATATTTACAAAATAATTTCATCATCAATATATAGAGTGTTGTTAGAGATACATGAGTTCATGGGTGGTCTTATAATTTTATATCATAGATAAAAATTTTACACAGAAGAAGTGAATAATGAAAAAAATGAGATTATAATTACACGAAACATGTGTAAGTTGAAATATGAAATTTGGGATCATCCTTGTGTACTCATGATGATATAGATCCATGATTTATTAGATGAGTTTGGATTCTTTTTATAAAACAATAATATAACATATATCATTATTTTATATTAATAAACAAGTTACACATGATTCATTTTTTGAAAAATAAGCATATAGTGTGGAGAAATTGCATCAATATATTTTGAATATGGTTTTCTAGGATGATCTAAAATTAAAGAAAGATAAATATTTTTTTATTATGGTGTTAAAAATATAGTGAAGGAAATTTCCAATGAGCATGTACCCTAGTGGTAAATGATCCTTCTTTACATCCAAAATACCCAGGATCAAATCCGAGCTGGGGGTGAATTTCCATGTCACTGTAGTAGCGATGGATCAATAGCAGCGGCACTGTAGCAGCATAGTGACTGTAGCAAGTACTATAGCTATGGAATTACTGTAGTAGTTTATATAGCAGCATGAGTACTATAGCAGTACTGTTCACTGAGGGGGCCTTTGGGCCAAAAATGGCCTTTCATGCCTTATATTCCGGCCACTTGGCCTTGGGCCTTCGGTCTATCTACCCAGTCTAAAGGGGTCTTTACATTAATAATAAATAGAGGATTCAGCACCAACCTTTTAAAAAATATTGTTAATGAAAATATCCAATATAATGTTTTATTAAAATTAATTATTCATAATTTTCGTCTATGAACCCAATGATAACGAGGTAGATCATTGAACATGAGGTTATTTGCTTTACATATTCCCAGAAAGGTCATAAGGGGATAACTTGTAAAGAATTTAAGAATATGTAATAATAAGATTATACTTTGGGAATATTATTTTGTTATAAATTTTTTTTCTCCTTCTTGAATATGGTACTCAATTTGGACTCACACATTTGTATCCTAATATAGGAAACATGTAAGATAATAATTATTATATGAGTGAAGTTAATACTTTGGATAACTGTTGTTCTTGGTTCATATGTCAAAAGTATAAGATCACATCGTCACATACCATGTGGATATATTAAATTTTTAAAAAATTAATATTATGACATGATTGTTACCAAATTAAATATCTTATTTTCATGTTTAGACACAATGTGATTTATTTAAAGTTCAAAATAATGTTTTTTTGGTATACTATATTTAATTAATAGTATGATTATACATGAATAATAGATTACAAAAATTGGTAATTAAATATGAATATAAAATGTAACACCAAAATAATACTGAGTTTTGGAAATACAATACATTGTCCTGTAATATAGGAAGACTGTTACCATAATATACCATAACATTTTATAGACACATTTGAGCTAAATCTCTTAGCTATTTGGAATGATTTGTTATCTTTTATAAAGGAAATGGTTTCTTATTGGAATTTATGTAAATAGTTCTTCAATTCTTCTAAAATTAGTTTAACATGATTCATTTGAAATATATCAATTAGAATTTACAGAATAATTCATATATTTAAACAGATTCCATTAATATATTTAAATAATTTAACATTGAGGTAATGAATGAGCTTCGTAAGAAGATAAAATATGCTTTAATTATATGAGGCAAACAATATCAAAACCAAAAATTCATTAATCATTAAGATATATCATAAAGAAATTCCAAAACTGCAATTTCATTATAAACATCAAAGTCATAATGTTAATAAAAGTAGGATTGGTGATGAGTAATATATGTGTTCCAAGTTGACCATCATCTTTTTGTGAACTGATTTAGAAAAATTCGTGTTATGACATTACAATATTCCATATATAATGAAAAACGGATATCATAAAAGTTAATATATAAATAAGAACCATTATAACTAAAATATTGGAGTTTAGATGAAAATTGATTAGTAATGCTATGCTAAAAACAAGCATGCGAAAAGAATCACACAATGGGAATATCAATATAATATCTTAATGGTTTATAATGATATGAAAAATATTCCTATCATATAAATATATAATCCAAATGTGGGATTAAATTTTAATAAGATTTTTAACATCTCTATTTGAGATAGTGGGAGTAATATCTAATTTGAAAAATCCAAGGATGGAAAGGCACAAATTATTGGTTGAAGAATATGTTTTAAAAGAGATCCTGGAATGTTAATTTTGAGAGACACATAATTTCTAGTAATGTATTTACCATTATAAAATGTTATATACTCATTTTGTTTGGTAATATATTACTAATTATGAATAATAAATTTTTATCATACAAATTAGTGTAAATGAAAAATATCTTAAAATGAAAATAGAATATGAATTGAAAAAAATGGATTATTTGTCCCAAAATATTGTCTTTATATTAGTAATATCTCTTGTTGATGTAAATCACAGTGGTTTGGAATGGGTATTCATCAAATTTTTTACTTTGATGTTAAATGTAATATATATATATATAAGGAAGTATTGGGGTTTATATTCTAAATATTAATCAAAATTTTGATTGTGTCAAACCATATTTACTAAATGAGATGGTGAAATTCATTTGAATTTGGATTTCAAAATATATTACCATGAGTATTATATTTCATTATTGGATATCAAAACTTGATTCATATGAAAAGATAACTTTTGATATAATTATAAGGGGTTATGATATCAAAATTAGGTAGTATAATGTGAATATTGGAAGGGTATAATTATGCTTAAAAGTCTAAATAAAATCATGGTATATATTTGTTTCTATTATCCTATGATAGGTTATAAGGGTTTCTATATTTGTTCATGTAATATATTTTGAAAAAATATGAAAAAAAATATTGGTCTAATATTTTTCTATGATTAATGTTCAAAATATTTCACTAAAGGCCAACATAATATAGTAAACCAATTTGTAGGTTATTTAGATCTAAAACGATTAATATATGGGATGAATATACTAAGCCAAAGTTTATATATTGAGAAGGTATTTAAAAATAACATATAAATTAATTCATGATGGACTTTTCACCTATGTAATAAAGAATGAATCTCCCTACCAAGTCATTTAAAACCTGCTAAAGGAGATAAAGATGATAAGAATAAATATATATCTTTCAACAATTCTATAAGATATATATTCCATGATATGTTCTATGACCTGATATTGACAATAATTACCTTATTGTGGGAAAATTTCCAATAAATCCAATAGAACTACATAAGTTATCAGTCAAAATTATCCAAAAGTAAATTCGAATGTAAAAGGGATAAGTTCATGGTACTTAGAGATGATGAAAATATAGTCATTATAAGGGGTTGTAAAAACAATCCTTAATGAAAACAATTTTATCTAGTACACCTTTAGGATAAGTAAATGGGAAAAGGTGGCTCATTAAATCGACTAGTATCCATATATAAATACCTAGTATGTCATAAATCGATAAACTAAGTCCATCAGGGTAGGTTTCAAGCCTCTTGTGACATCCCAGTATCACCTCAAATATGCCAAGGGATAACAACTAGTGCCTTGTAAGAATATTCAAAACATTTTGGCCCTATTTTAATATATATATACACTCAAACATCTCTAAATCCCAATATATTAGAAAAATAGAAACAACTGATTACAAATATGCATGCACACCACTAATCACACATTATAGTATGACATGAGTATTGGAATGTAAATTGTTCTATAAAAATACTACTCAAATAGACAAAGATTCAAACATGAAACTAATAAGGGGACTACTATCTAGAAGAAAATATTAGAACTGCTTGTGGTCTATCTATAATAACAATGTTCCACCTTCTCCTGGTTCTCCTAGGACACCATCTTTAACTCCCCGACCCCAGTTACCCAGAATCAGTTCATTATTACATAACATTGGAATGATAAAAAGAGATCATGTCCCAAAAGACTTATTTTTTAGAAGCCTTGGAAGTAATAGATACATAAATATGTTTTACATTACATTATGAAATAGTGAAAACAACATTTTGTCTCCTTTGAACACACTCATATCTTATATCCTATTATATAAAGTCAATCATAATATAATTCTTCACATCTTGGAAAAAATAAATCATACGAAAGGATTGAGATCAAATTCTTAGTAAGGATTAAAATATAGAGGAAACTATCATAAATAAGCATAAATATTTAAGGAAATTTATAAGAATAAAAAACAATACTTTTAATCATAAACTTCAGCATAATATGTCAAACATAAATCAAATAATTCTATTTACTTATTCACATGGATATTCTACTAGTCGAATAATCATATTTAATATCAATAACTAATTTCATTATGATGGAATGCATAACGTCTGACATCATAACCACATAGTCAAGGCCACATTCCAAGACTACAAAGAATAATTTTTTCAAGGCCTTGTGCCAAGACAATAGTTTTTCTCAGTAGACCTGCCTATGCATCAAGGGGCTATAGTGGGACCCGCCCATCATTTACTACATTTGAGGCATTCCTCATATGAAAATGTTGAAACATAACATAATCATTCATATTAATACTAGCATACAAAATTTTAATAATTTATCCATAATCCATGAATGGTATGAAATTATGACATCAATATTCAAACATATCACAATACTTTTAATACAATATGGAAGATTGTATCATAATAAATCAACCTAAAACTAGGGTACAATTTAACATAGGATGTTGAGAGAGATGAAATCAATCCAAAAACTACTTGAGTGGGATATCTCTTTCTTCATTGAAATAATTTAAAAGTAAAGAGAAAATATATTTTGAAAAAAATTATTATAAGCTGGTATGGGAAGGTTCAAAGTTGTAATAATGGAAGAAAATTGAATCACCTTCTGTATAAGATTATAAACATTCTTTCCTTAATTTTATAAAAGGTAATAAAGTACCTTGATTAGAAAATTATGTAATGATTCCTTTGAAAAAAAATTAGATAATTCAAACAAGGATATAAATGACATTAAACCATAGTCTATTAAATAGCAAAAATTGTTTGAAATACATTTTTAAGAAGCATAGATGTGGATGATAAGGAAGTCCCAGTGGATACTTACATAAAAAGGCTTATATAAATACGAGATTGTAAAATAAACCCTAAAATTGTATTTTTCATTAGTTTAGGGTACATTTACCTGATGTATAATGGTTAAATCATTGTTATAAAATTATAAAAGAACCACATACATAAATATGATATCATATATAATCCTTTAATATTTCTTTGTTAATAATATTTATGTAGTACCATTGTGTCATGTGAAAACTAATTCGTTTTCCTTTATATGAATTGTTATGTATGTCATGTTTGTAATTGATAATATGTATTTGATTCATACCCAAATGATATAACGTTCTTAAAAATTATTTTATAATCATCCTATGAAAATTATTCTGGAATGGTTATGATGGGGAATGATATCTTATCGTGTCATGGAGACGGTAAGATGTACATATGCATGAGAGAAAATAACATTCTAATTGTGGTAAAATCATATTTAACTGGATGTTATATTATATATAAATATTTATTAAAATGTTCTATTTATAATTTACATAAATAATAGATAAATATTAAAGAAATCCAAATAATGAGGTGTTGAATACCAAACTACACCACGACGTGGCGACTGTAAGTCGTACGTATCCGCGTATGGTGACTTTGACATTAATTGAATAGATAGAATAATGAATATTCGTTTACCATATTGATAATAAAATCACAGTATGTTTAAGGTATTAATGTTCAGATTTTTTATGGAAATAGTGAAGAAAGATTATGTGGGAGAAGATAAGATCCCCGAAAGAGATGATGAAATAATTACCTCTTCTTTAGGTTCTTCATTAGATTTGAACAAAATGGATCCATAGGATGGCTTTATGATAAACTTAATTCCTCTATAATGATGTGAGGGTAGTTGGGAGGATATTTTATTCTGTTTTGGATGATCTAAATGGCATTGGAGGTGTGAATTTGAGTGAAGGTACGTAATCTTTTATAATAGAGGTGAGGGGTACTTTAGGAAGAGATTGATATATAATTTTATTATAAATAATTTTCAATTTCTAAAAGATCTAAATTTATTTATGTAGAGGTTATGGTAGGTATGTATTGAAATATTTTCAACCATTAGGTTTTTGACAAGTTTATGTCACCACATTAACCCCATCTTTTACATTTAACTCTTAGTTACATAGTTTAACATTTAAAATGTCATCTTGTATTATTATATTATATGGTTATAAAAATTACTATAAAATTCCAAGAGAATATAAATTTTTTCATTAATGACATATATAACCATATATATGTCCTTCATATGAATCATAGATTTTTATGAGTTATATATAATTTAATAAAATAGTATTTGTTTTAAAAACACATTTATGTCTTTTTGGACACTATCTAGTATTTGGTATTTGTGAGAGTCATAACATTATTATTACTTGGAACTAAATACAACGAATAAACCCTAAAATTTCATATTAACCTAGAAAGTTCATGGATGGCATCAAAATTTTTAATTTACATATATTTTAATATTTATAATATCAATTATTTTAATCATTCAGTAATAAGGTAATTACTACATCATCATTAAGTCACAAATAAATATAATTATTTAATATCTAAAATTTTTAAATAAAATAATAGGATGTATGAAATAATATTTTCTTTATAATGAATATTTACAGTCGAATTTATCTTTTGTATAAACCCATATTAAAAATGATTTATATATTAAAATATCAATTTAACACTTAAAAAACTTTTTTAAATAAAATAAAATAAATGTCATAATATAAAGAATGTGGATCAAAAAGGATCCTTGTATTTTCTTAAGGTTGATTTTGGTCGAAATACACTATTCTAATTTAATTAGGAAATGTTTTGGTGCAATTATAATATCAATTTTACCTTTAATTACCGTATTTTCTTTTAACTTTTGTAAATAAAATTCAAAAGTTACTATTCTCCTAAAATTATTTTCATCATATTAAACTGCATTTTTCATACGTATGAAAACTATATAAGTCGGCTTTTTATAATTCAATTCAAAGAAGATATAAAATTACTTTTTATGAAAAATTTTAAATTTTTCTCGAAGGTGTGTAAAAGAAGATTAAAAGTTCAATAAAATTTTATATATCTATTCTTATTATAAAATGACTCCAATGAATGAAATTGGACTAATATATGTATTATGTATCTATTTTTACATAAAATAAATTTAACATAAAAATAATTATTTATATAAAAAGACAGTTTTAAACAATAAGGTAGTATTTTTCATTATTCATCGAGATTAAATGTTTTCAAAAATATAAAAAAACTTCACCGTAATGTAATTTTGATATTGAGAATCCAAAAATGCATTCCATTTTAAAATTTATAATTTCTAAAATTTCTAATATCGGTTATTACTATACATGAATTATTTTAAAATGGCTATTTTGATTGGTTGTGGTGTGCTAGATCTCGAAGTTGCGTATAGCGCAAACTATTGAATTATTCAAATATAGTCCTATCATCGATGCTTATGGTGCTACATTCTTCCCTCATTCAAATAATTTTTTCCTTAATTGTTCTTTAATATTACAGAATAAAATGATTCGTGTGGCATTCCTTCATAAGTTCCTCAGGTTCCCATGTTGACTCTTCCATTTTATGGGTTCTCCACAGAACTTTTATCAGACCCGTCGTCTTGTTTCTCAACACAAGTTCTCTAGAATCATGAATCTTGATTGGATCTTCCCAATATAACAAATCGGGTTCCAGTTCTATTTATTCATAGGTGATTACATGTGTTGGTTAAGGAATCTATTTTATCAATAGTGATACATGGAACACATCATTAACTTTCAAGGACATGGCGGAATTTCCAAATAGTAGGAAACAACTCCAATTCATACTAGAATTTTGAAAGGTCCAATTTACCCTGGAATTAATTTAATATTCTTATTGAATTGTATAACACCCTTCCATTGAGTTACATTCAAGAAATCTTGATCTCCTACTTGAAATTTCAAATCCATCCATTAGTTATCACAATATCTCTTTTTCCTACTTTTTACTTCTCTGATTTGGGTTTTGATAATCATTACATTTTACGTTGTTTCCTCAACATATTTTGGGCCTATGAGTTGTCTTTCCCCCAACATAATCCCTATAAGTTGGTGTGTGACATCTCTTTCCATATAACAATTCATATGGTTTTATATGAATACTTGAATCGAAGCTATTTCTTTAGGAAAATTTTACCAGATGTAAATAAGAATCCAACATTCCTTGAAAGTCATGTGAGAAAGTTCTCAACATGCCTTTTAAGGTTATAATAGTTTGTTATGACATTCCATCAGTATGAGGGTGGTTGGGAGTTCTAAAATGAAGTTCTGTATCCATGTATTTTGACAAACATTTCTAGAATCTTGATGTAAAATGAGGATCACATTCAGAAACAATCGATAGGGGTATCCAACGAAGTCATAAAACTTCATTAATATATAGTCATAATAAAAATTCAAGAGGTAAAACTTCTCTTATATAATGAAAACGTGTTATCTTTGTATGATGATCAACAATGAACCATATTACATCATTCCTTATAAGCGACTCTTGTATCCCCATGAAAAATTCCATCGTAATATCACCCAATTTCCACTCAGGTATGGGAAGAGTATACATGAATCTTCTAGGATGTTCTCTTCTATCCTGACATGTTGAAAAACCATACATATTAACATATAATCCGAAATCTCCCACATCATGTTGTCCTGACATTAATGTTCCTTCAAATATCTATACATCTTAGTGCTATCAAGGTGTATAGAGAAATTTGAGTTATGAGCGTCATCCAAAAATTCCCTTTTTTGACAAGGTATTTCCGGAACACAAACCCTATTCCCAAATTTCAAAATTCCATCTTCATATACATAGTCAATCAATCTCACATCATTCACAACATTAATTTTCTTTTGAAACTCCCCAACATCAATCTGAGAATGTTTATCCTTTGTAGTAAAAAACTCACATCCCCTTTAGGCAAGTACTAGGGAATTTCTTATCACATTTAATATAGGGCGTAAATTCGTCTTTTTTTAATTCCCCTCCTTATTTCCATTTACAGAGTGTTCAGTTGATCTCTTCTTCTTTTTTTTCATAATGAAGTCAAAAAATTTAGAGAATTCCTTTTTCTGTTTTGATAGAACATGAGACTATATCATCATACAATTAAAAGGATTATGAAACTAATCCTCAAAAGAGAAATGCTTTTAACCCATAAATGAATCAATCAATTTTACTTCTTGGGTTATGTATATAATCTGTAGCATGCCTTGCTAAACATGTAAATATATCCTCATACTTTGTGAAATTCTCATCCTCATTTTCATTCAGACTCTGAAATGTCCTTTAAATATCATCTAGATACTCATGAGGAATGTATTTTTCTAATAAATGATCTATAAAATCCATCCATTCCAAATTTGATACATTATCATCCTCTTTTGTGTTTTATATTAATTACCACCATTGATCTTCATCTCCTGTGAAGCGATAAAAATTTGATGAAAACTTTTTAACTTTCGCTGCTCTCCAATGCATGCAATATTTTCTCTACGGAACTTATCCATTTCTCAAATACAAATGTATTTTTAGTTCCATTGAATGTTGGTTGTTGTTTCCTCATGAACCGATCTAACATTGATCCACAACGTTGTGGATTAGGGTGCTCCATACGGGTAATGTTAGTATTCCTAACCCGACTGAGTTGTCCTAGTATGGTTATAAGCTGTTTAGTACTAGATTCATCACTAGCTCTACTATAATTATCTTTAGTATTATGGAATACCCTACATAGACTTCATGCTTTGAAATTGTTACCATTCCTTCCACAAGGTGCCATTTTTAAATAATGGAATACACTATGTTAGTTAATGGATCAAAATGCATAATTTTAATCATGTAAATACTTAACATAAATTGTATCATTTGTAAGTAATATCCATAATTCTAAAAATATATTTTTAAGAATAATTTACCTATAAATCATTCATAATGGTTTGTAAACAAAATTTGAACTATCTTTAGAATATATCATGAGAGTGTCAAACTAGGTGCGTTGCAAGGACAGTTGTCGTGTACTAGGATACCCTTGTTCATGTCTGAAAATTCTTATCACTATTTTCACTCCTAGGTACATATGTTCCTGAACCGCGTTCATTTTTATTATCCAAATAGGGATTTATTGGTTAAAAATCCCACAAATTTTCAACTTTCCCAAATTTTTGGATGTTCTTATATACTAATCCCCAAATTATATATTAGGGCAATTTTCTCTAATCATAGTTTTTATAAATATTAAATCCAAGGTTTTTACAAAAATTCATCTGATAACAAATCTAATGACCCGACCCCAATTACCAAAAGTCAGGAAATTATTACATAACATTATGAGGATCATAAGAGATCATGTCCCTAAAGACCGGTTAGTTGTGTAGCCTTTGAAGTACTAGATACATACATAAGTTTTACATTACATTATGAAATGAATAAATTGTGTCTCCTTTGAACACACTCATATCCCAAATATAATTTTTATAATTAAATCATAATAAACCTCTTTGCATCCTAGGAAAAATACAACATAAGAAATGGGTGATCTCAGATTCTCAATAAGGATAACAATATAGAAGACAAATTCATAAATAAGAATAATAATTTAAGAAAATGTATAACACTTAAACACAAGTCATATAAAAATAAATTTCAGCATAATATATAAAAGATAATTATAATAATGCCATTTACTTATTCACAAGGTTATTCTACTTGTCTAATAAGCACATGTAATATCAATATCTAATTTCATAATGATGGAATGCATAGTGTCAGATATCATAACCACTTAGTCAAGGCCTCATTCCAAGACTACAAGTAATAATTCTATCAATTCCTTTTCCAAGACACTAGTTTGTCACATTAGACCTACCGATGCATTGAGTGGCTATAGCGGGAAACTCCCATCACATACTACGTCTGATGCATTCCCCATATGAAAATGTAGAAACTTAACATAAACATTCATACTAATACTAGCATACGAAATGTTAATATGGTAACCATAAACAATGAATTGTATAGAAATATTACATTCACAATCAAACATATCACAAATAATTTAATAAAATATGGAATATTTTATAATAATAAATCATCTTTAGACAAGAGTTACATCCATAAAAGGATGTTGACATGGATAAAATCAATACAAAAACTATTTGGGTGAGATAAATATTTCTTATTTGAAATCATTTAAAAGTAAATAAAAAAATTCATTTTTAGAAAATATTTTTATAATATTTTGAGGAAATATTTTAAGGTGTTATAATGGTGGAAAATAGATACACCTGTTGTACAAGTTAAAAAAATATTATTTCCATAATTTGTCAAAAAGGTAATAAAATAACATTTTTAGAAAATTACGGAAAGATTCCTTTAAAAAATATAATAAAAAAATAAGAGAACAAATTAATTTAACCCATATCCTAGGAATTATTAAAAAAAATTGAAATTCATTTTTATGAAACACGGATTTTGATGATAATGAAGTCCCTGTAGAAACATACATATAATCAATCTCAGATAATAAAGAGATTGTAAAATAAACCCTTACATTGTACATTTACTTAGTTGATGGCATACTAACCTTATGTATAATGGTGAAATAATTTTTTTTAAATTATAAATGAACCACATACCTAAATATGATATCATATATGATCATTAATATTGCTTTGTTTATAAAATATTAGTAGTATCATTGTTTTGGGTGTTAAATGATTCATTTTCCATTATATGTTTTATTACGTAAGTAATGTTTTTTATGGATGAGATGTATTTTAATCTTATATATAATGATATTTTGTTCTGAAATTTTTTTTAATCATCAAATGAAAATTATTCTTGAATGGTTATAATGGGTTATGAAATCTTATCGTGTCTTGGAGAGGGTAAGTCGTACGTACGCAGGAGCAAAAATATCATTATATTAGTTGTTAAATCATATGTAATTTCATGATATATTATATATAAAGAATAATTAAAATTTTATATTTATTATATACATAAATTATACTTCAATATTATACTCATCCAATCAATGTTGTGATGAATAACAAACAACACCACGATGTGGAGACGGTAAGCCGAATATACGCACGTACGGTGACATTTTCATTCATTGGATGGATAGAATAATGAATATGGTAGTACCATATTTATGATAAAATAATAGTATGTAGAATATACTGTAGTTATTAGTTTGTTATGGAAACAATGATGAAATATGAAGTGGAAGTTGAAAAGAACACTGAAAGAGATGATGAAATAATAACCCCTTCTTCGGGTTCTTCTTTTTGATTCGAACAACAAGGATTCATAGGATGGATGTATGATCAATTGAATGACTCTAGGATTAATTGAGGGTATTTTTCTGGATATTTGAGTTTGGTATGGTAGAGCCAAATGGATTTTTACGATTAAATCTGAGAGAAGATAAGTACCCTTTTATAAGAGAGGTGAGGGGCACTTTATGAAGAGATTGGAATATTATTTTACTATAAAATAATTTTCAATTTCTAATTGCTAAAAATGGATTAATATAGAAGATAAGGAATGGATAGGTCGAAATATTATCAACCAATTTGTTTTAGACTATTTTATGTCACCATATTAACCATATCTTTTAGATTTAACTCTTAGTTAAATAGTTTAACATTTAACATGTCTTCTTGTATTTTAATATTATATTGTTAATAAACATACTATAAAATTCCAAACGAACATAAAGTGCTTAATTAATGAAAAATATAACCTTATCTATCTCCTTTTTCGAATCATTGATTTTTAGATGTATTATATCATTTAATAAAATAGAATTTATTTTAGAAACACATTTATGTGAATTTTTGCACTATTTAGTATTTGTTTTTTTACAGTCATCACAAAATTATTACATAAAATAAAATACATTGAATCAACACTAAATTGTCATATTGACCCAAAATATTTTTTTACGGCCTTAGAAGTATCAATTTGTAGTTTTATTAAATTATTAATATCAATTATTTTAATCATTCATTAATATGGTAATTACTCCATCATCATTGTGGAATAATAAATATAATTATTTAATATCTAAAAATTATAAATGAAATAATATGATGTTTTAAATATTTTTATCATTATAATTAATATTTACTGTTGAACTTATCTTATTTATGACCCTATATTAAATTTTTTTATGTATTAAATTTTAATTTTACACATTTAAATCTTTTTTAAATATAATATAATAAATTCCCTAATATAATCCAATTGGGTAAAAAATGATCATATTATTGTCCTAAGGATGACTTTGGTTAGAATACACTTATCCAATACAATTAGAATATGGTTTGGGGTAATTATAATAACATTTTTACCTTTAATTACCCTCTTAACTTTTAATCGTGGTAAATAAAATTCAAATGTTACTATTCAACAAAAAATATTTTCATCCTATTGAACCAAATTTTACATACTGATGACAAAATTATCTTCTATAGTTTTGAAATTCAATTCACAAAAGTGGTAAAATTAGGTTTTATGCAATTTGAAAATGTTCCTAGATGGTGGTAAAAAGACGGTAATATGTTCAATAAAATTGTATATATATAATATAATAATAAAATGACTCCAATGAATTAAATTGTACTAACATGGGTATTATGTATCTATTTTTAATTTAAAATAAATTTAAATTATAAATATTTATTTAAAAAAGTATTTATTAAACAATAACACATAACTTTTCACTATTCGTAAGAAATTGTAAAGTTTTCATAAAAATACCAAAAATTTACCCTAAGCTAATTTTGATATTGAGAATCCAAAAATGAAGTCCATTTTGAAGAATAAAATTTAAAAAATTTCAAAAATATGGTATTACTATTCATAACTACAGTATAAACACCTAGTTTGATTGGTTGTGGTATGCTAGAACTCAAAGTTTTGAACAACGTGAGCTATTACATTATTCCAAGATAGGCGTACTGTGGAATATTTAGGTGTTACACCATCGAATGAGATTTCATCGGTATATGACCCAACATGTGTATGAAGATCCCACTGAGGGTTGAGTATAAACACAAATTGTAGGATACCCATAAATCATCGAATATAAATCATCAATGGGATTCATCCCATAAGTAAGGATAAAAATAATTTAGATATACTCATGGGGGTAGACACCAAATCATAAAGTAAGGTTAAAACTACACTCTCAGTCTTGTATTACACTTGAGGATTTAATATAATAATCATTGTATATAAATCAATCCTTATGATAGGCTAAAACATATGGTTATCTTCTAAAGGGTTATGTCACACGGACTCGCTATGAATATACACTCACACACTAGATCTTAGATGATTTTGATAGATAGATAGGGGATAACACATGGGGCATATAAGGGATACCAAACCATACACAGAGTGTTCCTCTATGATGGGGATCACATTCTCTGGAACTAGGTAATGGGATACCTAACCCAATCTAGGGAAGAATGATAGAATATTACATCATGTTACACAATTAGTTATAACTAACTCTGTCCATGAATAAAAAATAGAGTAGATCAATCTCTCTATTCTCATTAGTTTATGCCTCACTATTACATCATAGGGATAATCCAAGGGACATAACATTCTGATACTCAACCAGATTGAAGATGATGTGGGATCTATCATGTCTTGGGAAAATTATGTGGTGTGAAAATGGAATAAACAGTGATTCCTTGATAATATGGAATTTTTTGAGTCCATTATCATGCTCATGTCCTCCATCATCTTCTCATATACTCTAGTCATGACTATGTACTCTTTTTGTGGCCTTATACAACGGTTTTTATCATGCCCCATTACCCTTGGGGTACACACTGGTTCACCGATCTAGTGTCACAAAATGTATTAAATGTCATAATTTTTATGATTATTTCCTCTATGCATAAAACCTAGTCATAGTGGTAGGGCTCCAAATGTTGTGTGTTCATTAAACTATAGGTTTTGTAACTTTATATTCATATTATTTTTATAATATCTCACTTGTCACTCCCACATCATCATCACTTATGGATCCACCATAAATCACACCCATAAAATAAATATGTAAGTTTTATCATTCCATAACCATAACTAGTGGATAGATTCTATCCACCCACCAACAATAGAATCAACCACCATCACATGGAACCATTTCCATGCCAAATTGTGGATGAAAACTCTTGGTCAGATATTTTATCTTTTTCCATAACCATCACACCCTAATTGTGACATCGATCGTAAATCTACACCCATGGAAATGATCCTTTGTACCAAATATTGACTGTTCAACTTTGGATTTTGAGGAATATTCACACCAAAACTCAAATGAAATATCGATAATGAATGTTTGAATAATGATGGGAGAAAATCATAAAACACACAAAAGTGAGAAAAAATTCATAGTATATTTTTGATGGTTTACTCGATCGATTAATGGATAAAATGATGAAAAAGGAATAATTAGGGATAAATAAAATGATAAAGATATATTAATTCCATGTAGAGAAACATCATGTGAAAATCTAAACAAAATTATTTAAATTAATCTAATAAAAGGATTAATTCATGTCTAATATGAGTTAATCACAACAATATTTAATTTATCCAAATCAAACATCTGTACATGATATTTTATTGATCCTTAATGAAGAATTATTTATGAATCATATTATTGGTGATATCTATGAACTCTTTATATGAAGAAAAACTATTTGGAAAAGTCATCATCAATCCACGATCCCACTTATATTTTATAAGGATCCCTTTTATGGCCCTCTAAAATCTCTATGGTTATGAGACTAATCCTATTATTTAGATATAAAAGGATTTAAATAGAGGATTATATAATATACATATATTTAATAACCAATTAATTAGTTATTTAATTAATAGGTTTAATAATCATCTCATTACTACTATTAAACAATACTATTGACATGCACAATGTTTATAACATTCTATAGTAATGCCAAAATTTTAGATTTAATTATTCTCTTATATTTCGGATATGGAAAATGATGTTAAATTTATCCAATTATTTTATAAAAAATGATATGGGTGATATAATATATTTAATATTTCTCTTATATTTACATTGAGGCTCTTCGAGCCCCAGAATTCCATGCCTAACCAGCACATGGATTGGAAAATATTCATTAAAATATTCCATAGTTTTAAATAGAGAAAATATGTTCATTATATTCTCCCAACCTCCGGGCTACTCATCTTCAAAATAAATAACTACACAAACAATTGAGGGAATAGAGATTGCACCGAGTTCGTCCTCGCATTGGAGTTCTCTGGTAAGTTCATGTGCTTCCATAGAACATAAACCAAGTGTATTTCTCATTCACGAATGATATTATCCGGTAAATACACTATATACAATAGATGATTTCTGAATTTTTCTCAATATTTGATGCATATCTCACCCTATTTGATAGCATATAATCAGTCATCAACATACCTTCTCAGTAGCAACACATGGAAGATATTAGGCACCTGATATAACTATTGTAGTATAGAGAAGTTGTATGCCACCTCACGAAGCCTACATAGTGTCTTAGATGAGCCATGAATCATGTATATTTGTTTTAACCTATTAAAACATCTGAAATCTCCACTAATTTCTGATGGTCACGAACTCATAGTCCCCATTGTTGAACTATGTTGTCCTCAATTTTTTCCCATATAAAAATTCTAAAGGCTTTGATTTGTCAGAATCTATTCTTGGATTCCTTTTTATGTCAATTTCATCACTCAAAAAACTCTAAGTATATAATTTTTTACACCCCAGGGTCAATCCAGTTCACTGATAACATATATAGCCTCTCCAAGTAGGTCTCAAATGTTGACATACCTATGGTAGAGTGGTAACTATTTCTGTAACCAAACTTCACTATGGGTAGGTGATCCTACTTGCGATGTCCAAATTCCAACAACCATGCTTGAATAATTTCCTACAAAACCTGAATGTCCTGGTCAGTAGAGATCTTAATCTAGGTGTGAAACACCATGATCAACTGCAAATATATTCTAATGTCCTCTTACAATTTTCCATTTTAATATGATGTGAAGAGATAATTATGGTTGAATAGAAAGGTTAGGGAACTCAAGGATCCAACATTATCTCCTTCACAGATAATTATTCGGATCTCTCTACTGAACTATACTCTTGGATGGCTAGAGAGTGGGCCTACATGTTGAGTTAGTCTACGATCGCCCAAATAACATCATGACCTCAAGTTAATCATGGATGTCTAGTCGCGAAGCCCACAAGATATATCATATTATATTTACTTTGTAACCTTATGTGATTAAGAAAATACCTACTAGAACCTAGTAATTTACCTTCACCTACTAGATATCTATGCACCGCAAGATAAACATCACTACACACCAATCCTTCTATGGGTACCAGAAATCACACTAAATTTCTTTGTATATATTTTTTCACACTATGATATACTACTGAGAGGGGTTTATGAAAATAACTTAGTACCACCAATAATAGAGTTTCTAGAACCATCATCCATCCTCATAAAAATATTTCACGCTCTCCACCTCAATAAAATCAATTAGGATCATGTATAGTAGATATTTGGTATTGTAAGGTCTTATAATTTATTTATTTTTGTCAATCCTCCCTAACACATTGGAGAATTGGATTAGTAAAAATGAGAGACTAGTGGTTTGATTAACCATTATTTTTCACAAACAATAAACATAATGAGACCAACTACTCTAAAACCATTCTCATAAATTTCAAATAATACCACCTACATAGATTATCTACCATCAGGTTCCTTATATCAATATTATAGAATATCTAAAATTCGTAATCCTAAAGAAAATATATCTATAGAAAATATCTCACTCTAAAGAATATCTATAAAATTACCTATTGGAGACTTTTATGGTCTTAATAAATGATAATTCACTCTCCTAGAATGTAGTGTTACCACATATTCAGTAAGAAGACAACTATGTCCATCTTTAGATCATGGTTCAGGTAGTTCTACACATGAGAAATTAAGTTTCAAGAACCATTCAAAATCACATCCTACCTATGCATAAGAACACAACAAATCATAGTTCTGGAGGAATAAAAAACAACACATACATAACACCCTCCATTTTATGGCACAAGATGGGAGTTCTCATCAACATCTAATATAACTCCTAAAAATCATGCTGAAACATCTCTACCCACATGAGAGGATGTCCATTTTTTGTAAAGGTAATCAATTTTGTTGAAATCATAGTAAAATTAAGAATTATTTTTTGATGGTATTTTTTCAATCCAATGAATCTTTGTACCTCGACAACTCTATTTAGTTTCTTCCAAGCTATCACCTTCACAACCTTTGTTGGGACCACTAAAAATCCTTCTTCATAAGTGACATGTCTCAAAGAGTGGAACTATTTAATCATGAAATAAAACATATAAATCATTATATAATTATGGTTCTCTAGTGGTATGATCATAACCATCCTAATATATCAATTGGGCATCTCCTCTATCCTCATGTACAAAAGGATTACATCAATGAAGACTATAATGAATCGGTATAAAACGGGATTAATGTCCAAGTTCAAAAGTCCCATAAACAATCTTAAAGAATTAATCATGCTGAATGGTATAATCAAATACTCATTTTTAATGTATTGACATCACAATGTTTTATTCTCTAAATAATCCAATCAAAATCAGAGCTGGAAATAACTCCACAAGAGGTTGATCTTTAGGAACCATGTCACCCATTTTAGATAGTTTAATAGATCATCAATTCTGATAAGTGGACACTTATTATTATTTTCACCTATATCTGGTTATTCTACTCTATACATAATCTCAATATCCTTTCCACCTTCTTAGTGAAATAATCTTGTTTCCCAAGAAGACACATCAGATCTGACTAATCCCATCCTATGGAAATCCTCTAACTATACATTCACCTCTAGAATATCTAGGTGATATCCAGAAATCTAGATTAAATATTAGGGAAGTGCCTAGGTGTAGGTATATATACAAATTGATCTTTTCATGGGGTGGTAAACTTGACATATCATAGGGAATACGTCCTCATACTCTTCTACATATATAAAAAGCAGAACGCTGATTACATTTTCTACACAAGTGTAATACTAACTAACTAATTATTAATAAATTTTATCCTCCTATATATGATAATAATTTTATCTTCCGGGATACCATTTAAGTAAGGATGGACAAACAATTCCAATAAAACATGAATCACCACCACTTTTCTTAAATATAGTCAATCAACACCTGAATGATGGGGAACAATGATGATCTGATCCATACCTATTATGAAGTCATAAGGCCTCATCAATTTCATGAAATGATTTCATAATAATCTATCTTATCAATGTTTCATGTCACACTATAGTTATATTTTGATGATGGTTGAATCCCCCGGAGTAGGAGTGTCCAACTGAACTTGTTAAGACAAAGACACCAATATAATCTCTAGATATTAAATATGGGGCGTGGAAAGAAAAAAGTGGCTTATGAATTTTTCTATCAATAATGAAATTAAAAAATTTATTTAATAGATAATAACTCTAGTCATCTTTGGATCCCCAAGGTACAAAGGCTTCACTGCCTGCAGCTACCCACATCCCTAACATCCTGCTCCTTGAGCCTGGCATGGACCACCTCTAGGTGGCGGTGGTAACATGTCAAAAAACCATACAGTTCCCACTAATCTATTAACCCCTCTTCCACATCCATAGCCATATATACCTACATGATATATACATCTTATCTACCTAGGATGTTCATTGAATACCCCAATCAATTTCATTACAGTTTTTACACTACTATATGATATTTCCTCAGTCATCACGAGTGTAGCCTCACCTATCCCTCGGCTGATTAGAACCATATTGTGAACCATGAACTATGGACACACTATCCTAATAATATCTCCAAAATAATTTCACATTATTTTATCCCTAACCATGTTTTCAACTACCAACTTCCAATATCTCATCTCCATGGTTCCCACTACTTGCACCAACTATTGGTAACAACAATGCTAGAATGATATCCATCCATAAACCATGATCTAGAATCATTGAATAACAAGGAATGAAAAGATATACCACACCATCCAACATATTTTTGTGAAGTCCATTATCAATGGTCCAATCTCAGTTTTACGCATCCTAAACCATTCCCATGGAGTACCATTTTTGGTTTATAATCAGTAACACATGCATTGTGGCTAATATGTTTACATACTGGAGATCCAAAAGCATCTGCATACATTATTCTCATGATTTCATTGTTTAAAACTACTCACAGAATAAAAGATTTAACTCTTCCTATGATATAGTAACCTTATCATGGTTTTGAGCCATCATAACCCACCATTGACTAGTCGTTCCATGTAGAAGGCTCGATGCTAGTACCCCAATCGAATCGGGATGGGTCTTAATATGGTGAAATATTGACCCAACTTACCAGAGGTGGTCCTATAACTCCTAGAGTTCTGTATCAACATAAAAACTCATGGTACTATACTTATGTAGATCATTATAGAATATCAAATTAAACAAGTCACTTATTGGTACTTCTACGATCACTAACTACTCAACAGGTGTAATTACGACAATAAAAACACTCAGAGGTACTACCTCATATAGAGGCCTTTGAAATAAAGCCTAATGGATAAAAAAATCATCCTCACAATATCTCTATGAAATACTATATGTTTTTTGTGGATTCATCCTGAATAAGGTCAAGATGAACCACAATAAAAATGAATATATGGGGAGTTGAATCAAGAAGGAATTGGAAACCACAACCCATTCCAATATGACTCATGTACAAATTTTTTCCCTTCAAATCATGTCTATACGTACTGCATAAAAAATATTGAAATTAGAGTCATTGTGAATTGAGAAATTTCCCAACCCACCATTAATGGGTTCCCCATATTGGGATATGAACTCAAGACACCTTATCAATGATTCCCAAGTTCCCAAACCAAGCCTCACAACTAGACATTCTCTAAACTCTAGTCCAATGATAAAATACCTCTGATACTACTCTATCATGACCTAACCCACAGTGGATGGTCTGGATAGCATAAAAACCATTGAAACACCCCAAGACCACCTCCAATTATCCATGGTCTGGAGACTAGTGTTGAGTAGGTATATCACACACATGGGAGTCCTTATCCAATGGTTATTGAGCATGAGAACACATCTATATAGACAAATATAATTCTTATTTAAATAGAGGAAAATAATTTCAGATTGTTATGAAGATATATATTACAACATCAATGTATGATAGAAGTACATGAAATAAAAAATGGTAAAATACCATCGCACTAAAATTGATAAATTATTAAACTATAGAGTAATAATGACATCATTTTTTAGAAGAAAATATGAGAACTGACTATGGTATGTCGAGTGAAACTATGATCTTTCAAGTCTTTTCTTTCATAGAAATACATCAATTTTTATCTAAATAAGACACAAAATGGTTGGGAATATTCTATGTATGGGTTAATATAAACTTATGCAGTTTGACAGGAAAAAATTTCCAAACATAAATCATAGTGGACAGTTATCTCATAATAATGGATAATAACAAGCTAGGTATGTTCATGATGCAGAAATTGAATCTCAAAAAAATCACACAACTACACATATAGTATAGGATTCCTCATGATTATTTAAGGTAATTCTCATCTAAGAGAACATTCTCCATGGTTTTCCGAACATTGTTGGTGTTCCTCTGAAAGGTAATACCTGTCATTCCTCAAAAAGAAGAAGTATGTGCTCAAACACATATGATACTGATACCCAAATAGGAGGTCACAACGAGGGCCTATGGGGTGCACCTACCCCTATGGGGAATATTACACTAGTCATGGGATCACACACCTTGGAATTTGGTAATATGATACTTGACCCAACCTAAGAGAGAAATATAGCATATAACACATTGGGCCCCACAATGGAATTTATGACTCTATCCAAGACTAATACTTTGATCATATCATCCATCTTATTATTAATATGTGATGACTCGCTATAACCTCATATAGATATACCAAGGGATGTAGCCTTTTCCTGTTTTACTTGACTAAAGATGATGAGGGTATAGCCAGCCTGGTGAGAAGTACATGGTGTGTCATAGGTAGTTAAAACATACATTGGTTTGATCTAATAATTGTTTTCTCTGGACCAAGTCGATATACCATAGTCATGCTTGTGTACATTTGAGGTTCACATGTTCTCTAGTTATTCCATATACATTTTTTGTTCCCATACCATCATACCCCTACAGTATACACTCGGTTGTCAGTCATGGGTCACACGATATCTAAAAGGTCACACAGTTTGTGATATTTTACTATGGGTGCAAACCATATCCACCATGGAATGGATCCAATTGGATTTTATTCATCTTAACTACAACCTATGTATCCTTTATTTTCAAAAAATTTCAGGATCCTCTCATAGATCAAACCTAAACCATCTTCGCATATGGATCTACCACAAATCTCAGTTGTAGAACATAGATATATTGTTGATCACAACTAAAATATAGCCGATGGATAGGTTCCATCCATAAATCTACATATAAAATGCCTCACATTACATCACATCAACCTAATGAAAACCCACGAAATAAAACTCTCAATATTATCTATAATATTTATTCCTCGTTATCAGAACACGATCGTACGATCGGTCAGGAATATGAATCCATAGAAATGAATTAGTATGCCAATGATCAATTTGATGGTGATATATTTGAAGGTATAGTAAAACAAATCGTAAAACAAAATTTTGATGATGAATGTTGATGAAGAATGTTAGAAAATCATGAATCACAAAAAAGTGAGAAATAGATATCGGTCATTGTTTTGGTTGGTCTTTATATGTTGACGAAGAAAATAATGAATGAGGAATACTCAAGGTTCAAAAAATTTATATATGTTTTGTAATTATATAATGATAAACATAAAACATGATTCAAAACATAAATCCACGAAGTAATATTCTAAGGGACTTATTCATGGTCTATATGTGTTAAAAAAAATTGATTTTATTTTGTAAAAACAATCATCAAATCACAATATTAGATAAATCAAAAATGATGACTGGTATCTTGGTTGTTGTCATTGTTGATATCCAAGATCTACATTAATGAAGACAAACTCCTTGGAAAACTGATCATCGAACCATAATCCTATAGTTATTCACCAAGGGACTCTTCCATTATCCCTTAAAATATCTAATGTTATGCATCTAACAAAAGTATTTGGAAATAACTGAGTTTAAATATTAAATGAATTAGGTTGTTTCCACTTCATAAAAATAAAATAATTATTTAATTTTCCCATTTAGTTATCTTCAAATGTATTCTCTTAATGAGAACTCATAATGAAAATGAAGGTAATATCATGCAAATGGCAAAACCCATATTTTTTATTTAATGGATGACTCATATTTTCTATCTAGAAACCCATTTATGATTTATTCTATTATTTCATTAAAACTACATTTAAGAGATATAATAAAGTTAATATTTTCCTTATATTACTATTTAGTCTTCATGAGCACTATAATTTTATGTTAACTATTTTCTTGACTCCAAAAATATTCATTAAAATATTCTAATGTTTTATGCGGGAAAAATATATATTTTTTTAAAAATATATAATTTTTCATGAAAAAACTACATTTTAGACAATGGTAAAACTCACATAAATGATAAATTACTAGAACAATCAAACAACCAAAAATCCAAAAAAATTACATCCACTAGAGTAGAGGCTACCCTACCAGGTCATCCCATTACATCTTAGATATGTCTCTAATCTCATTTTCTAGTTGTGAGTCTACATATTTCTATAACATAATATAAATAGAGTTATTAAAATATAAAAAATTACTACATATGAAATAGAAAACCGAATTACCCAAACAATATATTGGTCTTTGTGGTGTACCATAGTATAAAATAATTTAATAGGTTGAGATTATCGAGATATCTTCCCTGATCATGATTTTTATACTATTGACCTATCATGGTATAATCCCCATGTATTACACTACTAATTTATTATTTTATAGAATATTTAAACATATTAAAAACTATTGTGCTTTTTTGATTTATAATAAGGGTTCTTTGAGAGTCTATATTATTTTCATCTTGATGATTCAGCCACCTTTTGGGGTTGGATATATGGGAACCATTGAGGTCAAGGTTTATTGAATTAGAAATAATAATTAAATTTTTTATGATACCTATAATAATACAAATATGTTAAAAAAATTAAGATAATATGAATTATGAAAATCATATGAAAATGGTAACATCTAAAATTTCGAGATTATGATACAGGATAAAAGAAGTACACAACAGGACATCATCTCATGATGGAATATTACTCATGGAAGTGAAGTTGCAGATTGAAAAGTTTCTGTTAATGACAATAATATAGTCCCATTGAAGAAATCCACAGCTCAGCAATATAATGATATTATCACGTGAGAGATAAGAGGTTTATGTTACCATGGTGGACATTGTGAATGTGCAAGTGTTTTAAAATTGGGTTCTCTAGACCATATTTGAGTAGTAACATAAATATAACCAATAATTTTCAAATATATTTATAATTGATTTATTATTTCTATAATATTTTCATTTCATTTTTGTATACAATTTTTTTTGTAGTGGCCTCATATTATTTTTCAAATAAAAAAATTATATTAAATCCAATCTCTAATGAAAACCTTAAGATACTATGTAGAGAATCCTAAAAAATAAAATTGTTAATATACATAATTATAATAGGACATAGATGATGTTTGAATATCAGGTTCTTGGAGATCATAATAATTGAGGCTTCTTCTCACAATGTTCACACTTTCCGATCATGATTATAAGTGTTCATGAGAACTAACCCACCAATAAGAACACCACATATTTTTAGTGTAATTAGATGTTACTATATATTATAATGTACATTGTTATCTCCTATTGAGACCATTATTGGGGTTTATAATTTGATAGTGTACTTCTATACATGATGAAAACAATGAAATTTATGTTTCTGGTGAGTTAGATTTTGATGGGTATGACATTAGTGGTATGAAGTTGATTTAATGATCCTAAAAAAATTTGTCACTTTCAGAACGAATAACATTTGTTTAGCCACATTATTAGGATAACAGTGTATGTTTAAATCCACGACCATTGTAAATGATGGAATGTACATACAATACAGTGATCAAAATAAAATTAATGAATTAAATAATGATAGAACAATTTAAGTATCCTTATTTATTAGATTTTATAATAAAAATAAATTACACTATCCAAAAAGTTTTTATAGGTGGTTGTCATAGCATCGAATAAACATTATCTATATTATGGATAATTTGTGTTTTTAGAGACTACTATTATATTATCAATGTGGTTCAATATTATTGTATCCTTCATCACATCAAACAATTTTTTATAACTGGATATGTTCTACATAATTCCTCAAGCATACCGTCCCATATGTCAAAGGTTGTTGACTAGTAGTAACGGCCTAGGGTGTGTCCAAGAGGGGATATATCCATTTATATCATAGTAATAAAAAATTTGAAACAACTAAATAGTATCAATAGTAGTTTATAACCATCATTTGGAATGACTATTTATATAAACAGATATATAATAATGAATGAAATTCAATAATTTCCAAAATACTCATGTCATGAATTCAAAACTAATCACTTATTGGGATGATCACATATCTAATATAATAATGGAAATAAATACACATATCTCATCATCTATATTTAAGTATTGTCATAAACCCAATTGGAATGAATCTTGTGTTTCACTAGCCTAATAATAAGACTTCATATGAGTATATCCACTCAATAATGCAACCTCGGGCCTTAGATATATCTATCATGCATAAATTAATAACATGAAAGAACACAAAAAGAATATATGAAAACCAATGTTCTTGTTTAGGGGTGAGAAATATATCTCAGTAGGCCACCCTAGAGAGTGAACCATTAACCTTCTATCATATATTTATTCTCATTTAATATTACCAGTATATTTGAGAGACAACTAGTATAAAATAAATAATATATTCCACTATTAATCATTGGGTTCATGATGCTGATCAAAAATAACTACTTCGACAAGATCAATAAATTTTTCTATGTAAACAACATCACCAATGTGGAATAAAATTTCTAGCCCTAGTATTACCCATACATTCCTCTAGTAAATATAATGTATGATTCTAGTTTTAAACTATAAATCTACTAAATATTGCATAGAGACATATCTTAGGAATGTATATCATATCACATAAGTTGTGTGTAACAAGTAAAAATCATATGATGCATCATAATCCCTAAATCAGTCCAATATCAGCTTCCAAGGTACTAGTTTTTAGGAAAGAAATACTTTATCAGCATGATTTATTCTTAAAGGGTGGTTACCATTAAAAAATATGTAAGAAATTGTATCTTGGATCTAGGATAATAACTCAACATACAATAATAATTTGATACACATCCCATTCTAAGACATCTATGGGAAAAAATAATTGAGCATATACATGACCCTATGTAGTATACCAAACATCGATCAAGGATATAGTAATCAATATTGAGGGATAACATAAGAATATAGTGCTTAGAGGAAACAAAAATACCCATAAACAAATAGAACCACCTAGATCCTATAATTATATAAATCCTTGGTAAAACATTAACTAATTAGTGTTTTAAGATAACCTACGAAACCTCCTTTATTACCATAGTATAGGGAGGAATCCTAGAAACCCAATGAATTCTATTAAGGTATGATTCAATCAAGAAAAGTACAAAAGTATAATTATAAGATATAATTCTAAGAATCCAAACCATATTTTTACATCTCATCAATCCCATATGTCAAACTCCTTGAAGTACTCCGGTAATCAGAACTACATCAATAGTAACTAGTTGAATGCATAAATAAAAGTGTGGGGTTGGTGGAACACCTAATAACATGAATCTGATCTTCTTTGAGGGATCACATTTTTTGTTCAAGTACTAAAGGTGACACCCACCTCCATATCCTCCAATACCCCTAATGTAAATTCTAAATTTTGATCAACCACTTAGGCACCCACTAGGGTCCCCTAGGTAAAAAGACAATAGAGGCATCCATATATAGTTCCCATTGGATAACATGTAAGTATAATAATACGCCATTAGATCCTCTACGTCATTACATAATTCATGGAATCCATTTTATGGTCCTCAAATATGGTAAATAGTTAGATTCATCAATATTGGGGTCAACAGACATGCAACATAAGAAGATGAATCCCCCTTTGGTTCCTTGGTGCAATACATAGGCATAAGAATCACTCAAGGGATCCTCTAATATAGATAATAAGATGAGGAATCCATTTTGGGATCCTCATCAACATACTAGGTACCACGGCCAATCTATTCTATTAGGTATGACACACTTTCTAGTAGTTTCATCAAACAAAGATCCTCTGAGCCTCAAGAGAAAAGAAACTAAATCAACTATCTTGTGAGATAGATCAGGGCATATCACAATTTCATAGTCACACACTATGTTGAACCAAACACCAATGAAATTATTCTCCTTGGTTCACAAACCAGTCTCACTAACCAAGTAATGTCCCATGATAACTACCAAATCAAAACATTGGTTATCCCATTACATGTCCACAAACTATTCCCACAAGCCTCATTTGGGACTCATTCTACATCTCACTCTCCATAGGCAAATAAAACTCTTTATTTTAGGAAGAAACTCTCAGTAAATCCCCCTCTCTATAAAACACCTCTTTGGAGTCCATAATGAAAAATATGAGCGCATAGGCCCTTATATTATATAAAGATAGTTTACGAGAGGCGAAACCATGGGATTTTACATTTTCTCAAAGTAAAAGAGGAGACATATCATTAGGTAGAGTGTGCATGTGAATGCAGCTTTCTTCATTCACTCGTTTGTGTCCTACCAATCAACAATATAGTTCGTATCCCTAATGTTGTGTGTGATTAAAGATTTCAAAGAGTGAAGCTTTTCAAGATAGTTCATCCAATATGAAGTCAGCTTCCATGAGAGATGCCTCTGATTCGCTCTAACAGCATGCACGTGGTTATTGGAGTCACAATCCAACCATATACAGTTCTAATAATTTTTTATTGTGAGATCAACCTCCATTATAAGTCCCATCATCTCCTCTTACAAGGATGTGAGATTACCACAAGCACAAAAAAACTAATCAATGACATCACCATTCACATCCTTGGAGATAACAACATATATCGAGGGAACTGGGTTGCACCTTGTTGCTTCGTCGATGTTTCATTTTATCCATCCTGAAAATGGTGGTGTCTTGAAAAATTCCATAGTATAACGAGGGGTCGGGTAATTACTAGCAATATTAAATATTCTAAAGATCATCCAATCATCAACCATGTTTCTGCATTTTTCTGAGTGGTGATTGTTTGCATCATGAACTGCAGCACGTTTAAATTCTATCGTGTGACCAACCATGAAGTCGGACATGCTGTGTACCACAGAATTGCAGCATCTCCAGTTATAGTGGACGAGTTAGGCACATGTAACCTGGAAAAGTACCATCACCTTCTTGGAAAGCTGAAAAATAACCATGGCCAAAATAAGAGCTTGAACAAATTCAAAAGGATCAGATTGCAGGCCGAAAATCTTTTGTACTACCATCCTTAAAGAAGAGGCAGTGTTGCAACTCAAAAATATATGGTCAAAATCCTCTCTGTCTGTCAAGACCCGTCCTCGGGGCCCGTGTTGTGACTACCCCAATCCCGCCATCCATAGGCCAGGGGCTGGCGACTAGCACCAAAGGCGTAAATCCAGATAACTGGGAAGGAATTTCCTTCATAAAAGTAAACAAAACACCACAGAGTACAAGAGGAAGAAAAACACTAAGTACAAAGAGAAGTGATGAAAAGTAAATGGGCCAGAATACAAACCCAACTGAATGTACAACTACAACTAAACAAAAGTACAACAGAAAAAGACAACAGCTGGAAGAACGGAAGAGGCTCCTGGGACGTCCTCCTCGGATCCTACCTGAAGGGTAGGTACAGATGGCGCAGCTCCTGGATCGTCCACCACATATTCTACCTGAAGGGTAGGTACAGATAGCGCAGCTCCTCAATGCTCTTGCTCGTCAACCCCCTCTGAGTGTCGTCTCGCCATGAAGTCCACCTCTGGATACTGATTCGTCGGGTGGTCCACCTCCGGGTACTGTCCAGTCCTCAAAAACTCAGCCTCCGTCAGCACTTCCCGTCATCTGCAACCAACAGAACGAGGTGCGGGCGTAGCCCGTGCAGGGGTGAGTATAACGATACTCAGTAGGGACCCCGAGACCCTCAAGGTCTCACTAAAACCAACATGGACAACCACAAAGAAGATCTCAACAGATAACCTCTACTTAGGTATATGCCCATACATATACAAAAGTTATCACGTAACGCATCTCAATCATGAGGAAACACAAGATTATGAAATCATCAGATAACCACTACCCAAGTATATGCCCATTCATATACTTATGTTATCAAGTGACCCTTCTCAATCACGAGGTAAACACAAAGGTCAAAGATTCAGCTCAAACCAGGATTTTCATTATCGAAACCGTAACTGCTAAAGAGCCCCATCTCTGGAGTGTACAGTGGTCCTGTCACGACTCCGAGGTACTGCTCACTATCCTTAGACTGCTGAGGTACTCCTCCTATTGAGTACCGCAGGTTTGCCACCTCACACAGTAGTGCTCCTCCGCCATGGGTCTGCCACCTCACACAGTAATGCTCCCCCTCATAGCCTACAGAGGTACTCCTCCTGTCGAGTACCACGGGTCTGCCACCTCACACAGTAGTGCTCCTCCACCATGGGTCTTCCACCTCACAAAGTAGTGCTCCCCACTAGGCTATGCTAGTAACTCCGAATCGAAATGGACAAGCAGTCATCGGTCACAACCAACTACACGGTCTCCGTACTCTGTATTCTCGTCTTCAGGAGGGTCCGCTCCATGAGCTACAGGTCGATACTCCAAGTATCACAAGTCTCATGAAGAAGTATCTCAAAGGACCGCCTCATCATAGGGGTCTCAACGCAATAGACGGTGCGTCAATCGGACGCCCGGTCTGTGAGTTATAAGCTCTTTCGTCCCAGGGGCCCGGTTGGTTTTGTGTGCGAACCAACCCGGCCGTATCTCAACTGTACCCAGAACTCTCATAGGGTTTACTCATAGGGACCGTTTCTCAATGTGATCACCAATGCCACTGACGGTTCGTCAAACGGACGTCCGGTCTGGAAGATATCAGCTTTTCCGTTCTAGGGTCCCGGTTGGATTTTGGGTACAATCCAACCCGGCCATACACCAATTGTATCCAAAACTTAGGTTAAGTGTGCGAAAAGTTCCGTCTCATAAAAAGGAATTCAACGAGACAGACGGCGCGTCAATCGGATGCCCGGTCTGTGAGTTATCGGCTTTTTCATTCTAGGGGACTGGTTGGTTTCGTGAGCGAACCAACCCGACCACTCTCTGACAGCATCCAAACCTCAAGCAGAGTAAGCCAAAAGTTCTGTCTCATCAATAGGGAACCAACAAAGTTGACGGCACGTCAATCGGACATCCGGAACTCAAGATATAAGCGTTTCCGCTCCGAGTGCCCGGTTGGTTTTGTATCCGAACCAACCCGGCCGAACCGAAAGTTCTCCGAAACCTTGAGTGTATCATTACGAAACGACTATCTTGATCCAAGTATTACATCTCAACTGAAGGTGCGTCGATCGGAGTTCTATACCCCATGTTATGGGCGAAAGAACGAAGAGGTCCGAAAACGAGGGTCTGGGCCCGGCCCGGCCCGGCCCAACCCCCCCTGGGTCGGCTGAACCGGGTCGACCTGAACCGGGTCCGGGTCCGGCCCAGCTGGGCGTGGCCCGGCCCGGCTGCATGGCCAGGCCCGGCCTGGGCGGCCCGGAATGCCCTGGGCAGACGGCTGGCCTCGGGCTGGCGCGGCGCGACGGGTGTGGGGGGTTACAAACCCCCCCAGTTGTCAACCGGATACGCTCCAGTGGTCCGTTTCGCATGCCGCCTTCGCCAACAGTCCTCCCGAGACCCGATATTTACTGCGAAGGAATTCAAACGCCATTTCGGCTCGATTCGTCATCGCCCGTCGATCCGCACTCAACGTTCAAAACGCGTCGTCGCGCCGCGACCCTTCGCTGCGGCCCGAGTTCGACCGCGGATTCGTTCGACCTCAAAGGTGCTACGCGACGGCGCCGCGCTTCTTCATCGTGAATCTCTAAATTGCCACACGGTTCGACGGAACTGCGTCGCTTCCATTTCAAGCCATGTAGATAAACAAAAAAATAAAAGGGGATGAGGTTCAGTCGTGTTTGTGCGGTCTGACCTCCTCCGTTATTTTGATAATAGTTGGCCGTTGATATCGAACAATGTCTAAAATTATTCATGACATGACAACCAAACCCCTACCTTGCAAAGACATCACACGTCGTCGAGCCGCAGAAGAGGCAACTGTCGCGGTGATGAGACGTTGTGGAAGATCGGTGCCAATTTCGTTGACGTCGGAGGGTGAATCGTCGTCAATGGCGACGTTCCCCAAGGTGGTGTCTCCTCCCTTGACGAGGAGGAATAAGAGGAGAAGGAACGTCGTCGGTGATCATCGGATGAAGAATGCAGCGTCTCGCTTCCTTCGACGTCGAGAGAAGGTGCAAGATGAGACGACGCTCTTCGTCAAAGATTCAGTGTTCTTCATGTTCTTTAACAAAGGAGATGAAGTGTTCTTCTTCGGAGGAGTATGTTCTTCAAAACTCAAATGCTCTCTTGCCTTTCTCTTAACGCAACATTTCTAACCAAAATAAAATAAGGCTCCACCTTATTTTATTTACCCATTACATGAATTCAAAATTACAAAATTCAAAACCAACACACATAACTAATTGATCTTGAGTTGTCAAATTATTTAATGTTTAGGTGGCATGAATTAATGTGGGAGGTGAGGAGGAGAGGAGTCACTTAAGTTAATGTGGAGTTACAATATTAAAGTGGGAGGTGAGTTATGGGAGGTCAAGCGGGTTATGGGAAGATCAACTGGGGTAAGGGTCTCATGTGGGCCCCACCACCATCTTAACCTCTCATGGGTTGTTCCCTAACTTCCACTCAATAGATATAACTACTTCAAAGAAATAAAAATTGTAACTCAATTTTTATTTTATATTCCAAAAAATTTTAACAACTCCTCCCGTGAAAACGCAACTCCGAAAAAGATCTTCTTAAGCAATTGCCGGCACTGCGAATCCATCGGTGCTCTCAGAATTCGATTTCGAGCACCGGTTAAAAAGTTAGAAAAACCCGATCGTTCGTTCACTGAATATACCCGAGCTAAACTTCGGAAATTGATTCCAGGCACACCGGGCCTCGGAATCAGGATCCGTCAGAAACTGCGTTCTTTTAAAATTACAATGATAATTATGAAAAAAAAATTACTTGAAATTTCCGGGTCTTTATATTACTCCCACCTCAAGGCTTTACATCTTCGTAAAGCTTTAACACAAACAAAGGTTACAAAAGCGGTACTGAGCGCACATCTGAGCCTTCCGCTCCCATGTGCTTACCTGGAGGTTCCCGTACTGCTAGTGAAAGTGATCCCGAGGAATCGACTATCCTCGTAGGACCCGCTCATGTCGATCCTTGATCCCCACTGGAACCTCCGTGAAATACACCCCATCGCCATCGTCCAGCTCCCCATGGTCGATGATATATGAAGGATTACGCATGTATCTCCTCAGTTGAGATACGTGGAAGTCGTCGTGAACCAGGTGCAACTGAGGTGGATGGGTCAAGTGGTAAACCATCCCGCCTACCCAGCTGAGGACATAGGAATGGTCCACTGAACCTCAAAGATAACTTTCCTCCTTGGCCACATCTCCGTAATCCTCATCGAGGTGAGACCCGTATAAGGACGTGATCGTCATCCTTGAACTCTAGAGGTCTCCAATTCCTGTTTATAACTAGTACTCAAAATGACTGCTGCCATGAGGGTAAGTTTGACCGACTCACGAGTGATCGGTCGCACCCTCCTGTGCATGATTTTATCCTGTGCTGCCTGGGGTTTCCTTTTCGCCGACCAAGGAAAACCCATTCTGACGTCGTAGTTAAACCACAACCTTTTTTCCTAATACCGTCAATTTCTGTATTAACTGTGATTGCCTAGTCCATACTCAAACCAACATCGTAAGGCCTCGACGCTGCCATCAAGAGATTCCAACCGAAACTCTCACCTTGAGGGGATGACCACACCGTCGGCGTAAGTGTGATTATCGAGTCTTCTCCCAAGGTATCTCCAGGCTTGAGGGTCAAGTCTACGGCTTACCAGAAACTCTAGGTCTAGGACAAGATTTGTGGAAGGAAGGAATGATTCATATCAACATCTGTTACTAAAGCAGCTAGTAGTGGATACAGACTGTCCCTTGAATCATTTTTTAGAGCCATTGGGTCACACTCCTTGACCGCATTCAGCCGCACTCGTCCTCCACCCTCCAACTCCCTGATCCTGGCAGGGACAACTAAGGAGGGTGGTTGTAGCATGTTAAAATGTACACCACCTCATGCTGCTCTCCTAGCTCTACCTCCACGTCTGCTGCTTTGCAGACTCATCTCACTTTAAATCTTCTTCTTCTTGAAACATTTAACATGCCCGAGTCTCTAAGACTGGCGTCGGTTTCCGGTTTCTTACTGCATTGTGCAGTCTTCATCCGCTCCTGGATAATCTGCACCTTCATTGCCTATGATCAGAAAGAGCTACTAAAATTTCTCCTTTTCTGAAAAGAGAAACTCGATCTCATCCCCTGGACGAACCACACCCATTACCTACTACAGTCAATCCTGACATGAATGATGCATTCATGCCATGGATGACGTCGTAAGGCCTCGACGTAACTACCAAGAGATCCAACTGTCACTCTCATCTCCAAGGGTCGAGTCACACTGCCGGCATCAGTGTGAGGTCACTGGGTCTCCTCCAAGAGAAATCTAGAAAGTGAGGGTCAAGTCAACATTCTTAACCGGGACCACTCAATATCAACCAAACAAAATGACTGGAAAGAAATCATCACAAAGATAAGTGTCTATTCATTATTGTAGCTCATAGTACAAAGACACGAATACAACATCAACATGGAACTAGAAGTACAAGGGACTTATCCACTAGTTCTGCTCCTGTCCACCTGCTCCCAGAGCTCTACATCCTTGTCCACTGCTCGGTTGTTTCTCAAGTACTCACCGCTGCTTCTGCCTCGGTGGCTCCTCCAACGCCTACGGATCGATTGTGCGAGGAGTCGGACAGTCACGTGCCATGTGACCCTTAATGTCGTAGGAGAAACACAGTCCGTTTCTGGTAAGACTGGCCCTGACTCCACCCCAAGTGCCCCGCACTAATGATCCTATAACCCGAGGTCGCCCACCTGCTGTTCTGGTCCTCTTGGACCTCTGCATCATCTGTATACTACCCACAGATGAATCGGCTACGGATCGAAAACCCTATGCCAAAGGCAGAAGATCTTATACACGCTCGGAGTGTAGAGCTACTGGCACAAACTCCGCCCTGAAGAAGGTCTCAAAGTGTTCCCTTGGGAAGGTCATCCCGTCGCAAAACTGGAACAAGTGGCTCAACCACCTACCTGCTGCTTCCAGAAGAAGGCTGGCAGCAAAGATCACCATGAAGTCTGCAGGAATCCCCACTAGCCTGAAGACTCTCACCACTGCCTCCAGCCAATCCACAGCCGCCTACGAGTCCGTCTCTCCCCGGAACCTGGGTGGCCTCTGGCGCTGGAACTCTTGCAACGCGCTCAAGTGGCGTGCATCGCCTACTTCTGGGGCTGGTGGAATTGGTGGCCCAACGTATGGTAGTACCGCTGCTTCCTCAACTGCCAGAGGGCCCTGTACCGAAGCCTCGCAGCTCGGCAGGTTGTCAGTATGCATATCCCTCTAGGACCTAGCTGTTTGTTCGAGGAAAGGCATCCTGAAAGAAACAACGTGACACGGTCAAACGATTATACCTAGTGAGCTGACCTCATTTGAGCTTACTTTTAAAAACTTATGGAAACTCAAACGCAATCAGTGTTTTTGTGCACAATGTCAGAAATCAGTTGTCAGGGTCCTGGTGTATGGATACGTCGGCTGCCCACACCAACACTGGACTCCCTGAACTGAAGACCACACTCAGTGCCCTTAACACTATTTATTCACAGAAAGAAAATATCAGAGTTGTAAGTTCTACTGTAGAACAGACTCCTCTGATACCAATTTTTCACGGCCCGTCCTCGAGGCCTGTGCCCTGACTACCCCAAGTACGCCTTCCATTGGCCAGGGGCTGGCGACTAGCACCAAAGGCATAAATCCCGATAACTGGGAAGGCATTGCCTTCATAAAAGTAAACAAAACACCACAGAGTACAAGTGGAAGTAAAAAACTATGTAAAAAGAGAAGTGTAGAAAATTAAATGGTCTAGAATACAAACCCAACTGAAAGTACAACTACAACTGATCAAAAGTACAACAGAAATAGAAAATATCTCAAAGAACAGAAGCGGCTCCTAGGACATCCTCCTCGGATCCTACCTGAAGGGTAGGTACAGATGGCGCAGCTCCTAGATTGTCCACCATGGATCCTACCTGAAGGGTAGGTACAGATAGGGCAGCTCCTCATTTCTCTTTCTCGTCAAACCCCTCTGAGTGTCGTCTCTCTGTGAAGTCCACCTCTGGATACTGACTCGTCGGGTGTTCCACCTCCGGGTACCATCTAGTCCTCGAACACTCGGCCTCCTCAAGCACTGCCCGTCATCTGCAACCAACACAACGAGGTACGGGATTAGCCCGTGCAGGGGTGAGTATAACGATACTCAGTAGGGACCCCGAGACCCTCAAGGTCTCAATAAAACCAACAAGGACAACCACAAAGAAGATCTCAACAAATAACCTCTACTTAGGTATATTCCCATACATATAACTAAGTTATCAAATAACTCAACTCAATCATGAGGAAACACAAGATTATGAAATCATCGGATAACCACTACCTAGGTATATGCCCATACATATACCTAAGTTATCAAGTGACCCTTCTCAATCACGAGGTAAACACAAAGGTCAAAGATTCAGCTCAAACCAGGATTTTCATTATCGAAACCATAACTGCTGAAGAGCCCCGTCTCTGGAGTGTACAGTGGTCCTGTCACGACACCGGGGTACTTCTCACTAACCTAAGACTGCTGAGGTACTCCTCCTGTCGAATATCGCGGGTCTGCCACCTCACACAGTAGTGCTCCTCCACCATGGGTCTGCCTCCTCACACAGTAGTGCTCCCCCTCATAGCCTACAGAGGTACTCCTCCTGTCGAGTACCGCGGGTCTACCACCTCACACAGTAGTGCTCCTCCACTATGGGTCTACCACCTCACAAAGTGGTGCTCCCCACTGGGCTATGCTAGTCACTCTGAATCGAATCAGACAAGCAGTCATCGGTCACAGCCAGCTACACGGTCTCCGTACTCTGTATGCTCGTCTCCAGGAGGGTCCGTTTAATGAGCTACAGGTCGATAATCCAAGTATCACAAGTCCCATGAAGAAATTTCTCAAAGGACCACCTCATCATAGGGGTCTCAACGCAACAGACGACACACCAATCGAAAGCCTAGTGTGTGAGATATTAACCTTTTCGTCCCAGGGGCCCGGTTGGTTTCATGTGCGAACCAACGTGGCCGTATCTCAAATGTACCCCTAACTCTCATAGGGTATACCCATAGGGACCGTTTCTCAATGTGATCACCAACTCCACTGACAGTTCGTCAAATGGACGTCCGGTCTGAAAGATATCAGCTTTTCCGTTCTAGGGGCCCGGTTGGATTTCAGGTACAATCCAACCCGGTCATACTCCAACTGCATCCAAAACTCTGGAAAAGTGTGCCAAGAGTTCCGTCCCATCAATAAAAATTCAACGAGACAGATGGTGCGTCAATCGGACGCCCGTTCTGTGAGTTATTGGCTTTTTCGTTCTAGGGGCCTGGTTGGTTTTGTGAGAGAACCAACCCGACCACACTCCGACGGCATCCATACCTCAAGAGGAGTAAGCCAAAAGTTCTGTCTCATCAAGAGGAAACCAACAAAGTCGACGGCAGGTCAATCAGACGTCCGAAACTCAAGATATAAGTGTTTACGCTCCGAGGGCCTGGTTGGTTTCGTATCTGAACCAACCCGGCCGAACCCAACATTCTTCTAAACCTTAATTGTATCATACCGAATCGACCTCCTCGATCGAAGGATCGCATCGCAACTGATGGTGCATCGATCGGAGGTCTGTATCCCATGTTATGGGTGAAAGGCCGAAGAGGTCTGAAAAAGGGGGTCTGGGCCCGGCCCTGCCCGGCCCAACCCCCCTGGGTTGGCTGAACTGGGTCCGGGTCCGGCCCAGCTGGGCGCGGCTCGGCCCGACTGCATGGCCCGGCCCGGCCTGTGTGGCCCGGCCCGGCCTGGGCGGCCGGCTGGCGCGGCGTGATGGGTGCGGGGGTTTCAACCCCCCCCCCCGGTTGTCAACCGGACGCGCTCTAGTGGTCTGTTTCGCCTGCCTCCTTCGCCAACAGTCCTCCCGAGACCCGATCATTACTGCGAATGAATTCAAACTCCATTTCGGCCCGATTTTTCGTCGCCCATCGATCCGCACTCAATGTTCAAAACGCGCCATCTTCGTGGTTTTCTGGCGCGGTGCGACGGCGCCGCGCCCCTTCGTCGCGGCCCGACTTCGACCGCGGATTCGTTCGACCTCAAAGGCGCGGCACGACGACACCACGCTTCTTCTTCGTGATTCTCTAAATTCCCGCACGGTGCGACAGCACTGCGTCACATCCATTTCAAGCCACGTAGATAACCAACAAAATAAATGGGGTGGAGGTTCGGTCGTGTTTGTGCGGTCCGACCTCCTCCGTTATTTTGATAACAGTTGGCCGTTGATATCAAAGAACGTCTAAAATTATTCAAAAAATAAAATCCAAACCCCTACCTTTCATTGACTTCACACATCGTCGAGGTGATCGGATGTCATGGAAGATCGGTGCTGGTTCTGTTGACGTCGGAGGGTGAGTCGTCGTCAATGGCGACGTTCCCCGTGGTGGTGTCTCCTCCCTTGACGCGGAGGAAGAAGAGGAGAAGGCACGTCGTCGGTGATCGCCCGATGAAGAATGCGGTGTCTCGCTTCCTTCGACGTAGAGAGAAGGTGAAAGATGAGACGACGTTCTTCATCGAAGCTTTGGTCTTCTTCACGTTCTTCAACAAAAGAGATGAAGTGTTCTTCTTCGGAGGAGGAAGTTCTTAAAAACTCAAATGCTCTCTTCCCTTTCTCTTAGCACAACATTTCTAACCAAAATAAAATAAGGCTCCACCTTATTTTATTTAGCCATGCCATGAATTCAAAATTATAAAATTCAAAACCAACACACATAACTAATTGATCTTGATTTGTCAAATTATTTAATGTTTAGGTGGCATGAATTAATTTGGGAGGTGAGGAGGAGGAGTCACTTAAGTTAAAGTTGAGTTACAATATTATAGTGGGAGGTGAGTTATGGGAGGTCAAGTGGGTTATGGGATGATCAAGGGGTGTTAAGGTCTCGTGTGGGCCCCACAACCCTCTTAACCTCTCATGGGTAGTTCCCTAACTTCCACTCAAGGGATATAACTACTTTAAAGATATAAAAATTGTAACTCAATTTTTATATTATCTTCCACAAATTTTTAACAACTCCTCCCATGAAAACGCAACTCCAAAAAAGATCTTCTTAAGAAATTACTGGCGCTGCGAATCCATTGGTGCCCTCAGAATTTGATTTCGAGAACCAGTTCAAAATTAAGAAAAAACCGCTCGTTCATTCACTGAATGTACCCGAGCTAAACTTCGGAAATTGATTCCGAGCACACCGGGCCTCAGAATCAGGATCCATCAGAAACTGTGTTCTTGTAAAATTCCAAAGAAAATTATGAAAAAAATTTCCTTGAAATTTCTGGGTCTCTACATTACTCCCACCTCAGGGCTTTACGTCTTCGTAAAGCTTCAACACAAACAAGGGTTACAAAAGCGGTACTGAGCACACATCTGAGCCTTCAGCTCCCATGTGCTTACCTGGAGGTTCTCATACTACTAGTGAAAGTGATCCCGAGGAATCCACTATCCTCGTAGGACCCGCTCCTGTCGATCCTTGATCCCCACTGGAACCTCCGTGAAATACACCCCATCGCCATCATCCAGCTCCCCATGGTCGATGATATGTGAAGGATTACACACGTATCTCCTCAGTTGAGATACGTGGAAGTCGTCGTGCACCTGGTGCAACTGAGGTGGATGGGTCAAGTGGTAAACCATCCCGCCTACCCAGCTGAGGACCTAGGAATGGTCCACTGAACCTCAGATATAACTTGCCGCCGTGTCCACATCTCTGTAATCCTCGTCAAGGTGAGACCCGTATAAGAACGTGATCATCATCCTCGAACTCTAGAGGTCTCCAATTCCTATTTATAACTGCTACTCAAAATGAATGCTCCACGACGGTAAGTTTGACCGACTCAAGAGTGATCGGTCGCACCTTCCTGTGCATGAGTTTATCCTATGCTGCCTGGAGTTTCCTTTTCGCCGACCAAGGAAAACCCACTCGGACGTCGTAGTTAAACCACAACCTTTTTTCCTAATACCGTCAATTTGTGTATTAACTGTGATTTCCCAGTCTATACTCAAACCAACGTCTTAAGGCCTCGACGCTGCCACCAAGATATTCCAACTGAAACTCTCACCTCGAGGGGCTGACCACACCGTCGGCGTAAGTGTGATTATCGAGTCTTCTCCCAATGTATCTCCAGACGTGAGGGTCAAGTCTACGGCTTACCAGAAAATCTAGGTCCAGGACAAGATTTGTGGTAGGAAGGAATGATTCATATCATCATTTGTTACTACAGCAGCAAGTAGTGGATACAGACTGTCCCTTGAATCATTTTTTAGATCCATTGGGTCACACTCCTTGACCACATTCAGCCGCACTCTTCCTCCACCCTCCAGCTCCCTGATCCTGGTAGGGACAACTACGGCGGGTGGTTGAAGCATGTTAAAATATACACCACCTCATGCTGCTCTCCTAGCTCTGCCTCCACGTCTGCTGCTTCGCAGAATCATCTCTCCTTAAAGCTTCCTCTTCTTGAAACATTTAACACGCCCGAGTCTCTAAGACTCGCGTTGGTTTCCGATTTCTTACTGCATTTTGCAGTCCTCATCCGCTCCTGGATAAGATGCACCTTCATTGCCAATGATCAGAAAGAGCTACTAAAATTTCTCCTTTTCCGAAAAGAGAAACTTGGTCTCATCCCCTGGACGAACCACACCCATTGTCTACTACAGTCAATCCTGATATGAATGATGCATTCATGCCATGGATGACGTCGTATGGCCTCGACGTAACTACCAAGAGATCCAACCGTCACTCTCGCCTCCAAGGGTCGAGTCTGACTGTCGGCATCATTGTGAGGTCACTGGGTCTCCTCCAGTAGAAATCTCGAAAGTGAGGGTGAAGTCAAAAGTCTTAACCGGGACCACTCAGTATCAACCAAACAAAAGGACAGGAAAGTAATCATCAAAAAGATTAGTGTCTTTTCATTATTTCACCTCATAGTACAAAGACATGAATACAACAGCAACATGGAACTAGAAGTACAAGAGACATATCCACTAGTTCCGCTCCTATCCACCTGCTACTGGAGCTCTACTGCCTTGTACACTGATCGGTTGTTGCTCAAGCACTCATCGCTGATTCTGCCTCGGTGGCTCCTCCAACGCCTACGGATCGACTGTGTGAGGATTCAGACATTCACGTGCCATGTGACCCTTCCTGTCGTAAGAGAAACACAGTCCGTTTCTGGCACGATTAGCCCTAACTCCACCCCGGGTGCGCCGCACTACAGATCCTATAACCCGAGGACTCCCACCTGCTGGTCTGGTCCTCGTGGACCTCTTCATCATCTATCTACTACCCACAGATGACTCGACTACTGATTGAAAACCCAACGGCAAAGGCAGAAGCTCTTGTACACCCTCGTAGTGTAGAGATACTGGTACAAACTACACCCTAAAGAATGTCACAAAGTCTTCCCTTGTGAAGGTCATCCCCTCGCAAAACTGGAACAAGTGGCTCCACCACCTACCTTCTGCTTCTAGAAGAAGGCTTGCAGCAAAGATCACCATGAAGTCTGCAGGCGTCCACACTAGCCTGAAGACTCTCACCACTGCCTCCAGCCAATCCTCAGCCGCCTGCGAGTCCGTCTCTCCCCGGAACCTGGGTGGCCACTGGCATTGGAACTCGTGCAGCGTGCTCAAGTGGCGTGCATCGGCTACTCCTGGGGCTGGTGGCATCGGTGGCCCAACGTATGGTAGTACCGCTGGTGCCTCAACTGCAAGAGGGCCTTGTACCGAAGCCTCGCCGCTTGTCTAGTTGTCAGTATGCATATCCCTATGGGCCCTAGCTGGTCGTTCGAGGAAAGGAATCCTGAAAGAAACAACGTGACACAGTCAAACGATTATACCTGCTGAGCTGACCTCATTTGAGCTGACTTTTAAAAACTTCTGGATACACACACACAATCAGTGTTTTCGTGCACAAAGTCGGAAATCAGTTGTCAGGGTCCTGGTGTATGGATATGTCGGCCGCCCGCACCAACACTGGACTCCCTGAACTAAAGACCACACTCTATACCCTTAACGCTATTTCTTCACAGAAAGAAAATATCAGAGTTGTAAGTTCTAGGGTAGAACCGACTCCTCTGATACCAATTTGTCACGACCCTTCCTCGGGGCCCATGCCTTGACTACCCCAAGCCCGCCTTCCATTGGCCAGGGGCTAGAAACTAGCACCAAAGGCATAAATCCTGATAACTGGGAAGGAATTGCCTTCATAAAGTTAAACAAAACACCACAGAGTACAAGCAGAAGTAAAACACTAAGTACAAAGAGAAGTTCTGAAAAGTAAATGGCCCAGAATACAAACCCAACTGAAAGTACAACTACAACTGAACAAAAGTACAACAAAAAAGGACAACAGTTGGAAGAACGGGAGCGGCTCCTGGGACGTCCTCCTCAGATCCTACCTGAAGGGTAGGTATAGATGGCGCAGCTCCTGGATCGTCCACCATGGATCCTACCAGATGTGTAGGTACATATAGCACAACTCCTCAATTCTCTTGCTCGTGAACCCCCTCCGAGTGTCGTCTCGCCGTGAAGTCCACCTCTAGATACTGACTCGTCGGGTGTTCCACCTCCGGGTACCGTCTCGTCCTCGAACACTCAGCCTTCGTCAGCACTGCCCGTCATCTGCAACCAACACAATGAGGTGCGAGCATAGCCCATGCATGGGTGAGTATAACGATACACAGTAGGGACCCCAAGACCCTCAAGGTATCACTAAAACCAACAAGGACAACCACAAAGAAGATCTCAATAGATAACGTCTACTTAGGTATATGCCCATACATATACCTAAGTTAGCAAATAACTCATCTCAATCATGAGGTAACACAAGATTATGAAATAATCAGATAACCACTACCCAGGTATATTCCCATACATATACCTAAGTTATCAAGTGACCCTTCTCAATCATGAGGTAAACACAAAGGTCAAAGATTCAACTCAAACCAAGATTTTCATTATCGAAACCGTAACTGCTCACGAGCCCCGTCTCTGGAGTGTATAGTGGTCCCGTCACGACACCGAGGTACTTCTCACTAACCTAAGACTGCTGAGGTACACCTACTGTCGAGTACCGCGGGTCTGCCACCTCACACAGTAGTGCTCCTCCGCCATGGGTCTGCCACCTCACACAATAGTGCTTCTCTGCCATGGGTCTACCACCTCAAAAAGTAGTGCTCCCCACTGGGTAATGCTAGTCACTCCGAATCGAATCGGACAAGCAGTCATCGGTCACAGCCAGCTACACGGTCTCCGTACTCTGTATGCTCGTCTCCGGGAGGGTCCGCCCCATGAGCTATAGGTCTATAATCCAAGTATCACAAGTCCCACAAAGAAGTATCTCAAAGGACCTCCTCGTCATAGGGGTCTCAACGCAACAGACGACTCGTCAATCGGACGCCTGGTCTGTGAGTTATTAGCCTTTTCGTCCTAGGGGCCCGGTTGGATTCGTGTGCGAACCAACCCGTCCATATATCAAATGTATGCCGAACTCTCATAGGGTATACCCATAGGGACCGTTTTTCAATGTGATCACCAACACCGATGACGGTTCATCAAACAGACGTCCGGTCTAAATGATATCAGCTTTTCCGTTCCAGGGGCCCGGTTGGATTTCGGGTACCATCCGACCCGGCCATACTCCAACTGTATCCAAAACTCAGGTGAAGTGTTCCAAGAGTTCTGTCTCATCAAGAGGAATTCAACGAGACAGACGATGCGTCAATCGGACGCCCGGTCTGTGAGTTACTGGCTTTTTCGTTCCAGGGGCCCGGTTGGTTTCGTGAGCGAACCAACCCGACCGCACTCCGACGGTGTCCAAACCTCAAGCGGAGTAAGCCAAAAGTTCCGTCTCATCAAGAGGAAACCAACAAAGTCGAAGGCGCGTCAATCGGACGTCCAGAACTCAAGATATAAGCGTTTCGGCTCCAAGGGCCCGGTTGGTTTTGTATCCAAACGAACCCGACCGAACCCACTGTTCTCCGAAACCTTGAGTGTATCATACCAAAACAAACGCCTTGATCCAAGGATCTCATATCAACTGACGGTGCGTCGATCGGAGGTCAGTAGCCCATGTTATGGGCGATAGACCGAAGTGGTCTGAAAACGGGGGTCTGGGCCCGGCCTGGCCCGGCCCAACCCCCCTAGGTCGGCAGAACCGGGTCGACTCGATCCGGGTCCTGGTCCGGCCCAGCTGGGCGCGGCCCGGCCCGGATGCATGGCCCGGCCCGGCCTGTGTGGCCCGGCCCGGCCTGCGTGGCCCGGCCCGGCCTGCGTGGCCCGGCCCGGCATGGGCGGCCTGGCCCGGCCCGGGCAGCCGGCTGTCATCGGGCTGGCACGGCGCGATCGGTGCAGGGAGTTACAAACCCCCCCCCCCCGGTTGTCAACCTGGCGCAGCTTAAAGCCACATCGCCTCAACCCCGGAACCGGCCGGCAGTTTCGATTCACGTCCCACCGCCGCGGCTTAGCCGCGACGGTCTTCTCCGGCGGCGCGCTGCCGCCGCCTTCTGCGGACCACCGAACGCACTCCGGTTGTCCGTTTCGCCTGCCGCCTTCGCCAATAGTCCTTCCGAAACCCGATCTTTACTACGAAGGAATTCAAACGCCATTTCGGCCCGATTCATCGTTGCCCATCGATCCACACTCAACGTTCAAAACAAGTCGTCTCCGTGGTTTTCCGGTGCGGTGCGATGGCGCTGCAGCCCGACTTCGACTGCGGATTCGTTCGACCTCAAAGGCTCGGCACGACAGTGCCGTGTTTCTTCATCGTGATTCTCTAAATTCCCGCAATGGTGCGACGACACTGTGTCGCTTCCATTTCAATCCACATAGATAACCAACAAAATAAAAGGGGAGGAGGTTCGGTCGTGTTTGTGCGGTCCGACCTCCTCCGTTATTTTGATAACAGTTGGCCGTTGATATCGAAGAACGTCTAAAATTATTCACGACATGAAAACCAAACCCCTACCTTGCAAAGACGTCACGCGTCGTTGAGCCGTGGAAGAGACAAGCATCGCGGTGATCGGACGTCGCGGAAGATCGGTGCCGATTACGTTGACGTCGGAGGGTGAGTCATCGTCAATGGCGACGTTCCCCGCGGTGGTGTCTCCTCCCTTGACGCGGAGGAAGAAGAGGAGAAGGTACATCATCGGTGATCGCCCGATGAAGAATGTGGCGTCTCGCTTCCTTCGACGTGGAGAGAAGGTGCAAGATGAGACGACGTTCTTCACCGAAGCTTCGGTGTTCATCATGTTCTTTAACAAAGGAGATGAAGTGTTCTTCTTCGGAGGAGGATGTTCTTCAAAACTCAAATGCTCTCTTCCCTTTCACTTAACACAACATATCTTACCAAAATAAAATAAGGCTCTACCTTATTTTATTTACCCATGCCATGAATTCAAAATTACAAAATTAAAAACCAACACACTTAACGAATTGATCTTGAGTTGTCAAATTAATTAATGTTTAGGTTGCCTGAATTAATGTGGGAGGTGAGGAGGAGTGGAGTCACTTAAGTTAAAGTGGAGTTACAATATTAAAGTGGGAGGTGAGTTATGGGAGTTCAATGGTGTTATGGGAAGATCAAGGGGGTTTAGGGTCTCCTGTGGGCCCCAACACCCTCTTAACCTCTCATCGGTAGTTCCCTAACTTCCACTCAAAGGATATAACTACATTAAAGAAATAAAAATTGTAAATCAATTTTTATTTTATCTTCCACAAATTTTTAACAACTCCTCCCGTGAAAACACAACTCTGAAAAATATCTTCTAAAGAAATTACCGGTGATGTGAATCCATCGGTGCCCTCAGAATTAGACATCGAGCACTGGTTCAAAATTTAGATAAACCCGCTCGTTCGTTCACTGAACGTACACGAGCTAAGCGTCGGAAATTGATTCCGGGCACACCGGGCCTCGGAATCAGGCACCGTCAGAAACTGCGTTCTTGTAAAATCCAAAGAAAATTCAGAAAAAAATTTCCTTGAAATTTCTGAGTCTTTACAATGTTTTTCTTGTATTGGGAACATCGAGAGCATAATGAAATTCTAACACTTTATATATTGTCATCCACTAGAAGCTTGTAGAAGGACAACCTCCATTAGAGCGTAAACCACGAGGGTGTCATCCATTTTTGGTTCAATCTTCCAATCCACTCTTTTTCACCATTGGTCAAATGATGGTCGAAGATTTATGAGTCAATTATTCCAGTGGGAGAACTTTCCCAGATAAGAGCATCCTCTTGATTAACAAAATCATAATTGTCCACCGTATAAATAATATCATCCTCCCCCATTTCCATATTATCCATATGCTAGTTAATCGTGATTCTATTGACAGTTCCACTTTCTTCTAGGGTTACACGATTAATGGGAGGATGCCCTGTCTAGTTATCATACCAAAACCTCTGGGAAGAGTTCATTATTACAATCCATTTGGAGAGACCCGTAATTTTCTGAAAGATAGACTTTATCCCAGACCATATATAAGACCCAACATATCTTAATTTTCTAGCAATAAGCTTTCCCATAAATCAGGCTATTAGAAATTCTAGGGTAGTAGATTTGTCTTTGATTAGCTTCCAAAAAATATATCTTCTAGTGATTTGTTAAAGGCCTCTAAGTTCTTGATTCCAAGTCTTCCATGTTTATAGGGTAAGCATCATTTTTTCCATGGTGTAGATATTATATTTCGTTTCATAATATTTCCACTCCAAACAATGTTTTTAATCATTGAATTCAGATTTTTAATAATAGACATTCCAAAGTTAAACCATAAAAGAATAAACCATCATTGAGATGATGACATGCTTCACCAGGGAAATTCTCCCAACCATTGATAGGGACATCCACTTCTAAGATGCAATTAGTTTTCAGGCTATATCCAATGAATTTGATAAGTGTGACTATCCATGTTTCCCTAAAACATTCGGACACCGAAATAGATAACAGGTTGAGTACCAACATTAATTGCAATGTTTTTCATGGGGATGATATTTCCGGAAGCTGGAATGCTTTTACCAAAGTAGATAAATGTTTTTTTCCAGCTTATGACTTGTCCAAAAACATCCTCATAATGTTTTAGAACCTGTTTAATATTGTTATGGTTCTTTTATTCTCCCTATGTAAAAATGATAATGTCATCACTGAATAATAGATGGGAGGGAGCAGATATACCTCAGGCGGCTCTGATGGTTGACAATTACCCCTTGCTCACCATGTCCCGGAGAAGTCTGCTAAGATACATTTCAGAGATAGAAGAAATAATGGCAGAGAGGTTATCCCCTTGTCCCACCCCCTGGAGCAAGTGAAATATCCCTCCGGAGATCCATTGATGATAATGTATATGTGTGGTGACTCAATAAGGATCCTGATCCACTTTTTAAATTTCATACTGAATCTAAAGCTGTTTAGAACCTTGTCAATAAAACCACGGTCCATTGTGTCAAAAGCCTTGGTGATGTCCAGTTTGAGAGCAATTTTTCTACCTCAGGTTGACTTCCTAAGAATATTTCCACACTCTGAGTTAGTGAGCAAACAGTCTTGTATTTATCGTCCTCTCACAAATCCTAATTGATTTTGAGAAATAATTTTCATCAAGACATGAGAAAGCCAACATGGAAGTGATATAGTAATCAACATGAAAATAGTGTTAACAAGAGAAATGGCCCTGAACAGACTGATCTGACATGCATTTTCAACCATTGGAATAAAAGCAATAAACTGGGCATTTAATAATTGGGGAAAAGTCTCATCCTTTAAAAATGGTGGACAATCTGACAAACGTCTTCTTGAATGATTTCCCAATTTGTCTGAAATAATTAGTTAGTAAATCCATATGATCTTGGATAACTATCCTTCTTGAGATCAAAAATATCTTCCTTAATTTTAAGATCCATGGGCCAAGAGGTAAAGGATATACTATCCTCCTCCATAACAAGATGTGGGATGATATTATCCCATATAATTTCATTCTTTGTAGGGACATTTAAAAGATTCATGTAAAAAGAGACAATATGGTTTGAGAGCTCATGTCATTCCTCCAAAACACGATTCACATCCATAAAAATAGAAAGTGTCCTATTAGACCTTTGGACCCCCTGAAGAGTATAAAACAGCTATATCTCCCTCTAAAAGACATATAATATTAAAGATATCTTTTCTGATGTTGACAAAATGCTTGATGAGGCTCACATGCTTGGTGGTAATTTCGGATTCCTGCGTTGGTTCCCCTCCAAAGTGGTCCTTAGTCATATACTCATGTAATTCATGTAAAAGGACCTCAATACCATCAATTTCATCATTCATTGAACTGAAACTATCCTTACCCCATTACTTATGTTTCATTTTGACCAATTAGAATTTTGAAATGCAGAAAAGTGGGATAACCCCATAGGCCATTCGTCCCCAATTATACTGTATAATTCTGGAGCACTCTAGATGTGTGTCCCATTCAATTTTGAAATAGACCAGGATCAAATACTTTCTTTAAATATTGATAAGATTCCCCAAAATAGGGTGATGATTTGAATTATGCATATCCAATGTTACATAGGAAATGGACTTCCATGTTTGTAGAGAGGCCTCGTTGGTAAAGGCTCAATAAATTCTGTTGGGCATTATTCCAGAAAGATGCCTCCTATACCAAGTAAACTTGGCCCCAATAATATTGACCTCAGTCGACATGTCCCCTCCATAGAAGCATGAAACTCAACCATGGAGGTGGTATTAACAACTACTCTAAGCTTCTCATCTGCATGTAAAATGGAAATAATGAAACCAATTATGGTCTAGGGATCAACACTTAAGCTTTTCATTTCCCAAATTCAATCTCATATCCACCTCCTGTCAAATTTAACTATTGTGGGAATACACAAGAGAGAAAAAAATCCTCCATCCTGACTCCGCAAAAGTGTAGATGAGTATTTGATTAGTCTCATAAAATAAAACTAGATTAACAACAAAGGCATGTATAAAATTTCAGACTATATCTGAAGATCCATTAGTCCTACTACATCCAAGGAGTACCTTGGTGGAGGTGGTCTTAGGATCATAAATAATTATGATTTCATGTTTATACATGCCCATAATTAGACTAATGGAACCCACCATGTCAGGGGTGGATAGTCCTTGACAGTTCTAGAAAAGTATCCTCATTGGGGCATGGATTGGGGGTAATTCCCCCCTTCATTAAATTATCCAAACCACTGGACTTCACAATGGTACTTGTTGAGAATGCATGAACCTCTGCCATAGACTCCTCAAGAATAGCCAAATGCTTCATATTTTCATGGGCAGTCTCATTATTTTCCTCATAATTCTGAGAAGATAGAGAAAACACTCTATTCTCTAATGAGTCACTTACCATTTCAGTTGGTGCCTTAGCATCCTCCGTGAGATAATCCAATGTTCCCATTTTAAGATTTAGTGCATCCTAAATTTGGACAATAGTATGTCATTTTCTATTATTCCAGTCCAATTCCCCTGACCCTCATGCAAGAGGATCTGTAGGTAGTTTTTCAAGCATTAATTCCTCTTGTATATCAGAAGAAATAAGAGAAAGATCGTAGTCATCCTCCTACAACAAAATGACAATTGAGAAAATATAAAACCTAAAAAATTGGAATCCAGGGTTCCGTACAAAGTATGTACAATGAGTGCACAACATGTACTCCAAAACCTCAACAATATCCAAGAAAATTTACAGAAACATGTTATATCAAGGTTATGAAAATGCACTACTAATTGGGAAGGGAATGCATTGAGGGATGGTCATTAACTACTAAATGGAAGGACACACTGAGGGTCTTTTCATGTACTATTATACAAATAATCTATCCTTACATTTGGGGTATACACAAATACTCAACCACATGGATATGTATGACTACATGAAGTGTACTCTCATTACACAGAAAGTAGTCCCAAAACACTTTCTACCTATGTACTCAACTATATGGACCAATTCCAATAAATTTTGCATACATTAAGAATAAATTGTTTAATTTAAAAACCATCGTCTTCCATGAATTTGAGGAACACATAGTGTGTGTTCATGGATCAACGCATCATGTGTTCCTGATTTTTGAACAAGAAACCACTGAAACCATCTTGAAACCCATTTTCCCCTGATTAAGCATAAATCGAGTGCCAATGGGTCCTCATAAACCATAAAATAGTTTTAAAATAGTCATAAAAACTATTTAATAAGGTTTTTGTGTCCTAAAATACAAAACATGATGTCCTTTGAGTGTAATCTACTAAAGCATTACCTGTATCTAGGGTCTTCATCTGAAGTATGGAGATCATGATTCTCCTAAGTATTGTGGTGGCGCCTTCCTATCCCACTCTCTATATCCCACTATCCTTACCCCTCTACCTCTATATTATCGATTGATAATGATTCCTCAAAGATGATACATGATATCCAAGGGATTATAGGTGAAAAAAATAATAAAATTGTAAAAATAAAATAAGGAAAAAGAAAACAAAAAATTGAAAAATGGGCTCATTACCTAACCCAATGCCTGACATATATTCATGCCTCAACTAGGAAGAACCCCAGATTCTAGGCTCAACAGTGATGATGGAATCTAAATTAATGTTCCATTCAAAATTTACCTCCAAATTACGTTGTGGGCATAAATTCTTTATTAATTAATTATTCAATATAAATAATCTAAAAAAATTAGAACCACTTAAAAATCCCCCAAACTCATGTCTTATGGTACACACCCTATTCTGGAAATAACAATGTGTCCAAAAAAATTATTTAAGATCATATTCTTAAAAAATTAACTATTTTTTACCTGATGATATTCTTAAAGTAAAAATAAAATAAAATTTCTACTCATTTCATAGTTTGAAAAAAATGGGCAATTAAAACATCTACACCATAACCCTTAACATTCCTAGAAATCCTTGGTGGTCAACCAATGGTTATTATTTCTACCAAACATCTCCATATGTGGTGTTACATCAAATATACATGACTGATCCCATTATGTTCATAACTATCTCCTAACATGAGATATTTTTAACTAAGACAAATCTAATACTCCATAAAAATGATTTTTCTTATCATCGCCTCAAAACCGAAGAGTATCTCTAAAACCCATGCTCCATCCATCATTGAACACAATGACTCATATTCCCAAAACTACTCATTTCTGAGCACCAACCCACAACATCGCATGTTCACACTTCTTGAAAAATATTTCCATTGAAAATATTAAATTTTAACACAAAACGAGGGTCACCACCCTAAAATGGCCAATGGTACACTACCCAACTATTTATTACATTATATCTCATTACTAGTGAAACCTCATTATGTTACGCTATTTAATTTGTGTCTATCATCTTGGTACATTCCCATAATCCTATTAATATCAGACTAAGAATGATCAAGATTAGTTGTTCCACCACACCACACTAATTATTAATATATCATCTACTATGTAGATAAATATCACATTTCATAATATCATAGGTTAAACTATTATAATACTATTATTTTGAAAATAGTAATCCTCGTATCACAATGAATTTTCGTTGATTAACAAGTTAAATAGTGGAAACACGTAACTGATGCATTGCATTCATATCTATCCTAGAAAAAATGGGAATAAAATCTCGTAAAAATAATCCCCCACTGGACTCACTATCTAGTCAGTCTCATGTCACAAAAAACAAAATTATCATGATTCATGGTACATTAGTCTCGTTAATCCCAATGAATCATTGGATGTTGTCTTCAAAACTAGTAACCTCACTCATGACACGATCCATCCAGAAAAACCACAAACCTCATGATGTCATTTTGTCATGAGATAATCATATTATTGGTTTAAATCATGTTGTATTCATCCACATTATTATTAACAACCTAGTATAATTAATTTCATGAGTTTCTACTCATACTAAGACCACACTTCTAATAACAAAATCATTGATCAAAATGACCAGACACTTGAATATCCCCTCTCATAAAAGATTTCTGCACTGAATTAGAACAATATTTGATTCCTAATAATCTGAATGTATAATAATTATTATATTGGAAAATTAGAGCTCATCAATAATAGGAATATCAAAACAATAATACAATCAAGATTAGTACATCGAAAGGAATCTGTAAACTCATGCTAAACCCTTTCATTGGTTTACCTTGACAAAAATAAAAAACAACCCCCTCAGATATTCATAAAAACTATTGGTCTCTAGGTTTCCCACCTATACATACCAATCAAGTATTTGGATGGGTCACATGGATTGAACATGTATCAAATAGATTACTAACACATCTATGTTACAATTTATTTTTACTACAACACATGGGTAACATCCCTATTCATTCCTAAACTATTATATTGTATCTAAGCTGATTTTCAAAACCATATAAAGGATATTAATATATCATCAACCTACTACGGTAAAAATCTATCAACATTGATTCAATTATATATATTTTAATCCCATTTTAGAAAGTAAAACTCCCTCAAAGATACAATTTGTAGCCAATTTTTGTGCAAAAAATTTGTAAGTCTTATCTTTGGGGGAGGGCTCTAATTCCATGGTCAATTAAGGAATAACATTTAACAAAAATAGGCTTTGAGGCCCTCATCCACTCCAATTACCCTCATATGGTACTTCTCCATATAGGTGTTTGATATCAACAAAATACTACAATAAAATAACCTTCATCAGATATTCGTACAAGGTAATTCAACTTATGGGTTCTAATTGAGTAAAAATGTTTAGGTTCCTATTTGCATCACCCTCAATGATCTTACTAGGTAACCATATATAAATTTTTGTTATGTATAATATAATAGAATGGAATATGGTAAAACGTCATAGTGGTTTTTAAGAATCTTTAACTAACCAAACCTTAAAAGGATAAACCCACCGATGATCTATTAGAAGGGTATTTTCTACCTAGGTCAACCTGGTTCTTGTAAATACCCTCTCCAAAGAATTAAATTCCACTATCCACCTATAATAGTTACACATGCTATGGTAAGTACCCATTATTCCCTAATAATGGTCATTTCACCACCTATAGAAAATTTATTACCTCAGAGTCACCATCGCCAAGTCGCAAAAAATATTGGTCAATACAGACTATTATAGTTGAACATAGACATGGTGGTACAACTGAATATAATTCAACTAATGAGAAATATAGGGAAACATAATTTTGGAATTTTATGAAACATTATATATTTATCCTCAATCATCAATTATATTACACATTAGCATGCCTATAACATGTGGATCTTATATGTTAAAATCAAATGCATGATTAATGCCACTTACCTCCAATGAACATTATTACAAATCAATAAATGGCCTCTAATAATGGAATTGGGATATATATATCCCTAATAAATCATAATCTCTACACTAATTGTGTTTTTCTCAAGGAAAAAATCATATACAACTATAACATCACAAATCAAAAATAGAAATCCCTAATTAAGGAAAACATGTACTTCTATCAAGATTATGTGTTCAAAATGCACCAATCCAATATTCATAAGTAGTTCAAACACACGGTTATTAATCATTTCTACCATGTCTGAAATTTAAAAAAACATGAATGTATCTACTATAACACCACTTTTTCACATCCATCCCCAGATCACTCTATGAACAGTAAAAAAGACTGGTTTTCCACATGGATTTATTTGTGCCTCTCCATTCCCTAAGAGTTTCTAACTACTATTAAGGGACTAAGGTTCAACCGTGGGGAGATTATGACCTCATATCTGAGTAAAAAAATTTGTGGAAATAAATAATCATCATCCAAATATGTAATTAATCGTACATTTCAAGTAATAAATTTATGTAAGGATGTAATAGGGAATAAAATATTGTAATGTCCCAAAAACCCATGAATCTCAAGCTACACGAGCCTTTTCATAAGACACCATACAAGTATATCTTTACAAATTTTCATTCCAAGGTCCTAACCCTATTCATCATGCATCCATTCTCAATATTAAATTAGAAATGATTTTTTCATTTATATTTATGTGCATTTCTAGGGGGTGAGAAATTAATCTCAGTAGGACACTACCAATGATGAACCTATAAATGACTATCATAAGTTCATATCATACGATATCCCAATCCTAGTTGAGACACAAATAGAATAAAATAAATAAAATAATCTAATATTGATCCCTTATTTTGTGATATTGATCAACCAATACTTATTCATATAGTTCTATAAATGTATCTGAGCATGCTATGTCATAACTCAGGGATAAAAGTATGTGCCCAAGATCACCTACGCACCCCTGCAATAAATATAATTTATGATTCCTTGTATCAAATTTTATTACTATAAATAAGGAACTGAGGTTGATCATAGTAATCCTAGTAACACCACTCATGTGTTTTGTAAAAATTATAACCCAAAAAATTATCGATCTTCTATGTAAAGACCGTAAAATTCAAGGGAAATTTTTTCTTAATTTTCTTTGGATTTTTACAAGAGCACGGTTTCTGATGGCACCAGATTCCGAGGCCCAGTGTGCCCGGAATAAATTTCTGAAGTTTGGCTCGGGTACGTTCAATGAACGAACGAGCGGGAATTTCTAACTTTTCATCCGGTGCTCGGAATTGAATTCCGAGGGCACCGATGGAACCGCAGCGCCGGTATTCGCTTAAGAAGAACTTTTCCGGAGTTGCGTTTATACGAGGGAAGTTGTAAAATAAATTGTGAATGTTAAAATAAAAATTTAACTTCAATTTTTATTTTTATCTTTCCTTAAGTGTTTTTATCCATTGGATGGAAGTTGGGTAACTACCCAACTTCCCTAGGGAGGTTAAGAGGGTGGTGGGGCCCACCCGAACCCCACCCCTTCATATCTTCTAACCCCCCCAACTCACAATTAATGATGTGAACTTGAGTAATAACTTATGACATTAATAAGTGAGTTTAATTTGAGTTTTGAAATTCAAACTCTTGAATTTCAAAGGTTGGTGTTGTGTTAATAAATTAAGTGTGAGATTAATTTATTTTTGGTTAGTTTCTTTGTTGCTTGAGAGGTTTGGGAGAATCGTTGAGAGACTTGAAGATCTTCTTCGTCTTCGACGAAGAACGTGAAGAACGGTTCTTCTCCGACGAAGAACATCGACCCCACGACCTTCAAGACTCGGAGTCCCGGATTCTTCCGTCTTCATCTTCCTCCTCGACAGGGGAGAAGTCGCCGACCGTGGTGATCATCGCCAATGACAACTTACCTCTCTTCTTCGTCTCAGCGACAAGTGAAGAGACGTCGTTTCCTCCTCGGACACACCCCGACGTCCACGGAATCTACGTCCGACGCCGCGACGCCTTTCTCCGCGATAACCGACGTGCGAAGTCAATTTTTCAAGGTAGGGGGTTTATTTGAAGTATGATAAATACATATTTGTTTATTCCTCTTGTTATTAATTCTCAAAGATGATGGCCAAAAAAACATATCCATCAATATGGACATTGTCCATGACCCTTTTTATATTTCATTCTTCGCACGTTCTCCGCGCGTTCTTTCACACCAAATAATTAAGTGCGTTGAACCATCGATGTTTCGTTGAGAGCGATATACGAACGTGGAGATCTCGACCCAAAGAATGCGAATCTGCGGTCGTCACAATTTTCTGGCTTAGAACGAAGGTGCGGCGGACCACGGAAGGGGCGACGTGGCGATGCAATTTCGACGCGTCTTCAGAACGCGGCTTCCGACGAGGGTGCCAGCGGTCCAAGGTGACGATTCGGTTGGGAGAGTAGGCGACCGTGGCGGCTGGTGCAGGCAGAAGGCGGCGCAGAATGGGGTCGGGTGCGTGGTCGTAGGATGTGGCGCGGCCAGCCACAGGCTGTGGCCCGACGGAGGACAAGAAAGGATGGCTGGTAGGGTAGGCCACGTGAAAATTTTTGAGGGAGGAATTAGATTGGTAAGAGAAACGGATTTGAGAAATAAATAAAAAAAGAAGTGGGAGGCGCTATATGGAAGAGAGAATGGCGGCCTCAATTCATGCGTGGAATGAGTTGGGGTTATGAAATGTTTAAATAAATAAACAATTAACAATAATAATAATATATTTGACGCACGCCTGTCGTGGGGCGTGGCAAAACAATTATTTCCTAAGTTAAAATGTAGTAATGTGGTTGACCTAGGATGTCTCCCGAAGAGGAGTGCACACAAAATGGGTTGTCACTTTAAAACGGGGGTAAAAATGTTGTGAACGGAAATTGGAAATTCAAATGATTGAAAAACAATGAAATTTAAAAGGGTGATTAGGTCGGGGTCGGTTTCCTAATTATAATGCTATCCTTGTTCAATTTAATTCAAACCTCTTCTTCTTAGTTGATTAAAGTGAGTTTCCACAATCGTTTCCTCTCACTTCCTTGGTGAAATTATTATTGTGAGAGAAAAACTTACCAAGATCTTGGTTTGGTCAACTCTCCTTCCATATGTAAAATAGTTGTATTGAATATCCTTAATTGAAATGGGCAATTCCCGATCGGGTTTTGTTTATGCCAAACAAACAAGAATATTCACTACACCTTTTACACGTACTGACGATCGTCGAGTACTTCACCACTAATTCCTAGTTTATTCCATCGTATATAAACCAGAAATTAGTGGAGGGAGATATTGATTATTTTACCAAGGCAAAAATAAATAACGGAATTAATATTCAAGAACGATCGCACTTGATTATAAAATCCGCTATAAGAAATTGAAAACAACTTTGAAGAAGAATGAAATTTATTCAATTGCGTCCAAAAACTCAAGCATTACAATATAGAAAACCAACCCTTCCCCAATCACTCCAAAAGTTTACCCCACCATGGTAAGGGTAATCGAGTTGAATGGGGAAGAAGAAGGCATTAACAAACTATGAAAAATAAAATAAATAAAAGAGAAATCTGAAAAGTTCTGCTTCTTGGTGTCCCGGAAGGAATGGGGTGGAGAATTGGATGCCTTGAGAGGGTGGAGCTCTCCTCCTTTTATAGCCAGAATTCTTCACCCGAATGTCGACGCGTTTTATCCCCATTACATGACATCTTCACGCGTTGGGCCCTTCTTGAATGTTGTTTATAATTCCCTTGGCCGTGTCCTCTAAAAATTTCAGCGGATTTGGACATGTATTCCGAGAGTTATGACCGTTTTACTATGAGCATTTATTCTATCCAGTCAGACTCTCCAAAACCAAATCCTCCGGATTAAGGTGCTTTAATGGCCCCATAAACGGCCAATTCACTCGGTTCTTCCTTCATAAAAGATGCTCCAAAACTCCTTTCGCGTCTACCCACCGAATTTCACAAGATTTGGGCCCACAGTGGTTGAGTTATGGATCCCACATCAAAACTAGGCATAACTGAAAACAGTTTTCTTGATCCAACTTGTGATCTTCTTTTGAGCTTCCATATGGCCGATTCAGATTTTGGTCCAAATATATTAAATGAATCCCTGGATGTTTAGAATCTGAAAAAGAAAGAATTTCTTAATTTGGATCAGTGTAGTTAATGTTATGGCCAATCTACCAAAACAAGTTAAAACTGTTAAAAATCCAAAATGGCCAATTTTTACTATTTAGCTCAAAATAACACCATTATCATAAAAATGAAACAATTCATCTTAGGGGAACAATTTTGTGGGTTTAAAACAATGATATTAAATATAAATTAATTGAAAATATTTTCTCTATCAATTCCCCCACACTTAGCACTTGGACTCCTGGACAAGTAAAAATCAAATCAAATCAAATCCAAAACACATATCAATGAGATTAATCAAATCAATTTCATGAAACAAAAAGATATCATGCCTCAACAAAAACTGTTATTTCAAGTTATCCATTTAAGATTTTAATATATTTCCACTTCATTTCTTATCCCATGCACACAAAACACCTACCTCACATGAATTTTCTCTCATCTCACAAATGTAAAGGCTGAACAAGGTTTTTCTCATCCAAACTCACACAAGAGTCACCATAGGTTTGATAAATTCCTACTTCTCCACCCGATGTGAGTCAAGAACATGTGTTTCTCATGAGGACTTTTCAGGGTTGTTCTGTGGCTTCCGGTTGGTAGGATTTAGATGTTAAAAGTTCTGAGGCCGAAAAAGGAAGGCTTGGCTCTTATTGAAGCAAAATTGCAAGATTCTAGTTTTCACTCAAATATGGTCTCCTTCACTTCCCCTTTGTTGAAAATAGGCTCCATCATCATTCAATCAGCTCAGCAGCAAACATTTCAATCTTTTCAAACATGATTTTTTTTAAAGCTCCAGAAAGGCACAACTTCTCTTTTTACATAAAAGCTCCAGAAAAGGCACAGCTTTCAACAGAATAATTTTTCAGCATCACACACATCTCTTCCACAATTTATTTTCGACCCAAAGTATAACCAAATGAGGTAGTACATCACAAAACATCTTCCCCCACACTTAAGTTCAACTAGATCATGCAATTTTACTTCAAGAGCAGGTATGATAGGGAAAATTGGCTTGTAATGTTGCTAACCTAACAGGCAATTCATGGATACTAGGGGCTACAATGAAGGATAAATGTAAAGGTGGGCCATAATGAAAAGGATTATTTTGAAAAGGGGGCTTTAAACAAAATAAATGCCTCAATCATTTAAAACACATGTACCCCAACCCTCAAGTTTTGAAAGGAATAAATCAAATTCTGGTTAAAGCAAGCATGGTCTGGTTCTCTCAAGAAATGAGGTGAATGAAAAGAATATGACAAAAATGGTTCAGAAGCCTCACAGGAAAGTTATTTCAATGATATAGACAGTGAAATATGGCATGGGTTTCAAAAATCAGTGTACTTTTCATGAAATTCTAAAAGATTTCAACTTGAAAAGAAGTCATTTCAGCATTCATTTAAGATCGGTTTCATGAAATAGATTGGTTCACTCATTGACATGGGTTTCAAAAATGGTATTGATAATCTTTTCAGCTCAAAAGTTTCAGAAACACACCAAAAATTGAAAAATAAACACACAAAAATTTGAAAACACACAATTTTTTTATTTTTTTTATTTTTTTGAAAACAAACATCAAATAAAAACCCTATACTACAAAGGTTCCCTCCCCCAAACTTAAATGATGCAGTGTCCTCGATGCATTCAAGTGGATTTAACATTTAAGCCAATTTTCAAATTAATCACAACATCAAGAAAGTGTGAAAGAGAGGTACAACCTGATTTATTCGTAGTGCAACATTGAGTTGAGCTTCCAAGTGTTGCACTCTGAAAACCTACAAATAAAAGAATAAAAGAAAACATAAGATATTTATTGAAAGAAATAAAAATAGAAATAGAATAAGAAGAAAAAGATAAATCTTGGTTTAATCCCCCAAGTGGGCCCTGGGTTTTGACTGCCTCCAGAGGGGCAGTTGTAATTGATTATCCCCAATCTGATGGTGGGTGTGGTTTATTTAAGATGAACCACCACATGTGATTTTTCTCAATTTCCATGAGAAAATATTTCATGTAGAGAACCCCAAAGTATATAAGAAACTTCCCAACCCCCAAGAAAGAAAAAAGATAAAATTTGAGTTCAATAGTGAGAGGGAAGAGAATAGAGGGGTGCTCCCTGTTGACTTTCATGGTGTCCTCCTCTATATGGTATGTAAATTGTTGTTGATGAGGTAGTCGCATGACCATATACTCCATATCTTCTTCTTCAATCACCACCACTTGAGTTTCCTCTTCTTTAACATCCTTTGTCTCTTCCATTTTTGGTGTATCGTAAATTTCTGAGAAAGAGAAATCAGAAAACAATTCAGCTTGAATAAGATTAAAACATGAAGAATTAATAAATAAATCTTCCCTTTTAGATAATTTATCTTGGTAATTGTTCTCTTTATGAAAATAAACCATGATCTTCTCTTGATCTCCCTCTAATAAATGATCTACATGTTTGGGGAGATCTAGTTGTTCCTCTTTGGGTTCATCTTCTTTTTCATCGTCTTTATCCAAGGAAACACATGTATTGGATGAATCTGTAAAATTAAAATAAGGGGAGGTAATACTCAATTCAGTTTCAACAAAATCAAAAGATAACGAGTTAATGGAATGATTATCTCCTTGAGTTTGTACGTCTTCAATCTCTTCTTCATTTGAAATCACCTCTTGGAGTTGAGTAGTAGAAGATATAGGCAGGTAGTCAGGCTCCACTATATCTTGGATCTGCATTGAAAAATTAGGGATGACTAATGGGGGATCTTCTTGGACCTTGGATACTTCATATAATTCTGGAAAGTAATGGGAGAATTCATCCAGCTTTCGTGCCATCGCTTCAAAAACATCTTCGTTCATGTCCTCCCTTAGCCCATCTATGAATTTTTTGAATGTTTTCTCATCATTATTTGTTTTCCAAAATAGCCTCACCTATCTAACAATAGTAGAAACACCATCCTCTGCGGAAAAGGTCGATTCAATAATTGGTTCATTTATTGGTGGGTAATTGTGCCATGAATTAAAAAAATAATCATTTGAAAACAACATGGTAAACGATTTTTTTTAATTGAAAAAATCAAATATTAACAATTAGTTTGTGGCACTACCTCCCCGGAAACGGTGCCAAGTTTGACGCACGCCTGTCGTGGGGCGTGGAAAAACAATTATTTCCTATGTTAAAATGTAGTAATGTGGTTGACCTAGGATGTCTCCCGAAGAGGAGTGCACACAAAATGGGTTGTCACTTTAAAACGGGGGTAAAAATGTTGTGAACGGAAATTTGAAATTCAAATGATTGAAAAACAATGAAATTTAAAAGGGTGATTAGGTCGGGGTCGGTTTCCTAATTATAATGCTATCCTTGTTCAATTTAATTCAAACCTCTTCTTCTTAGTTGATTAAAGTGAGTTTCCACAATCGTTTCCTCTCACTTCCTTGGTGAAATTATTATTGTGAGAGAAAACCTTACCAAGATCTTGGTTTGGTCAACTCTCCTTCCATATGTAAAATAGTTGTATTGAATATCCTTAATTGAAATGGGCAATTCCCGATCGGGTTTTGTTTATCCCAAACAAACAAGAATATTCACTACACCTTTTACACGTACTGACGATCGTCGAGTACTTCACCACTAATTCCTAGTTTATTCCATCGTATATAAACCAGAAATTAGTGGAGGGAGATATTAATTATTTTACCAAGGCAAAAATAAATAACGGAATTAATATTCAAGAACGATCGCACTTGATTATAAAATCCGCTATAAGAAATTGAAAACAACTTTGAAGAAGAATGAAATTTATTCAATTGCGTCCAAAAACTCAAGCATTACAATATAGAAAACCAACCCTTCCCCAATCACTCCAAAAGTTTACCCCACCATGGTAAGGGTAATCGAGTTGAATGGGGAAGAAGAAGGCATTAACAAACTATGAAAAATAAAATAAATAAAAGATAAAGCTGAAAAGTTCTGCTTCTTGGTGTCCCGGAAGGAATGGGGTGGAGAATTGGATGCCTTGAGAGGGTGGAGCTCTCCTCCTTTTATAGCCAGAATTCTTCACCCGACTGTCGACGCGTTTTAGCCCCATTAAATGACATCTTCACGCGTTGGGCCCTTCTTGAATGTTGTTTATAATTCCCTTGGCCGTGTCCTCTAAAACTTTCAGCTGATTTGGACATGTATTCCGAGAGTTATGACCGTTTTACTATGAGCATTTATTCTGTCCAGTCAGACTCTCCAAAACGAAATCCTCCGGATTAAGGTTCTTTAATGGCCCCATAAACGGCCAATTCACTCGGTGATTCCTTCATAAAAGATGCTCCAAAACTCCTTTCTCGTCCACCCACCGCATTTCACAAGATTTGGGCCCACAGTGGTTGAGTTATGGATCCCACATCAAAACTAGGCAGAACTGAAAACAGTTTTCTTGATCCAACTTGTGATCTTCTTTTGAGCTTCCATATGACCGATTCAGATTTTGGTCCAAATATATTAAATTAATCCCAGGATGTTTAGAATCTGAAAAAGAAAGAATTTCGCAATTTGGATCAGTGTAGTTAATGTTATGGCCAATCTACCAAAACAAGTTAAAACTGTTAAAAATCCAAAATGGCCAATTTTTACTATTTAGCTCAAAATAACACCATTATCATAAAAATGAAACAATTCATCTTAGAGGAACAATTTTGTGGGTTTAAAACAATGATATTCAATATAAATTAATTGAAAATATTTGCTCTATCAATATTATTATTATTATTATTTTTGTTGATAAAACACTTTTTCGACCGCAACTTATTCGTGCGACCTCGGTTTCACGAACCGTCTACGGCAGTGTGACCCAGATTCTGAGACGGACATTCCGAGTCCAATATTGAATGTCTTTTTCGGGTTTTTGGATCGGGTACCCGAAGTGCTTCAAAAATAATAGATTTAATATTATTATTAAATCTTCAACCCGCCATAACTCATGTGTGCGACATCCGATTGGCTTGCCGTCAGTGGCGATGTAATCTTGTCCTTAATACGGTCGATTCAAGTCTAATGTTGGATACTAAATTCTGGTTCATGGCTTGGGGCCCCGAAACACTGAATAATTATAATATTATTATTATTATTACGGAATCTTGTATCGGACATATCACTCTCATACAGTGTCGGAATGACAAACCGTCTGCGACGTTGAGACCCTGGAATTAAGACGGATGTTTCAAAACCAATTTTGGATATTTAAGTCGAGGTCGAGGCGCGGGGCCCATGAGGCCCAGTTCGCACGTGTTGCGGTGAAATACAACTTTTTCACCTTCTATCCGTTTTGGACCTTTGGTAGTCCATCTCATGTGTTTTTTCGTATGGATCACAATGGTGTGACCGGTTTGGTTAATCGGTATCATTTGAAGTACGATCGGGTTGGTTCGAACCCGAAACCAACCGGGCCTTCGGAGCGGAAACGCTTATATCTTGAGCTACGGACGTCCGATTGACGTGCCGCCAGCTTTGTTGTGTTCCTCTTAGTGAGACGGATCTTTTGGCATACTCCGCCCGAGATTTGGACGCAGGCGGAGTACGGTCGGGTTGGTTTTGCCTTAAAAACCAACCGGGCCCCGAGGACGAAAATGCCAATAACTCTCAGACCGGGCGTCCGATCGACGCGTCGTCTGTTGCGTTGAGTTCCTGTTGACGGTACGGAACTTTTTGATATATCAACTCTGGACTTTGTGACAGTTGATGTATCAGCCTCTCAGCTCGTGGAGCGGATCCTCCCGAACGAGCTTGCTGTGTGCGGGAACCCTAGTGCTGGCTGCGACTGTGACTACTACTGCTACTACTGCTACTGTGACTACGACGACGACAGTACAGAGATCCTGTGTGGATTCGACGACGACGACTACAGCACTCAGCGATCCTACGTGGATCAGTGCTACAGGTCCTGTGTGGGCCCGATCCTGTGTGGATTCGACGACGACGACTACAGCACTCAGCGATCCTACGTGGATCAGTGCTACAGGTCCTGTGTGGGCCCGATCCTGTGTGGGTCTGATCCTGTGTGGGTCTTTGCGCTCAGCGGTCCTATGTGAACCAGCGCCTACAGGTCCTATGTGGGCCCGATCCTGTGTGGGTCTTTTTCGGGGGTTAGTTACCTATCGATCCTTCGTGGGTCCGACGACTTAGATGGATCAGAGATCATCTTTATCGTCTTTCGAAGAAGTATACCTGTGTGAGATGAATCCTGTTGCATTCCTGTGTGGATTGTGTTGTGCTATCCTGTGTGGATTACATTTTGCTTTCCTATGTGGAATACGTTTACTTTCCTGTGTGGACTGAGTTGTACTTGGGCTCGGAGGTTGGAGCGTATTTGAAATTGATGACTTAGGTATATGAATGGGCATATACCTAAGCAGTGTCGGTTGTTACTTCGTGATTTTACCTTTCTTCGTGGTTTATCCTTTGTGGATTTTGAGAGACCTTCAGGGGTCTCGGGGTCCCTACTGAGTAGCTTGTACTCACCCCTGCACGGGCTTTGCCCGCACTATGTTGTGTTGGTTGCAGACGACGGACAACGTTGATCTTAGCTGAGGCTTGCAGAGCAGGACGGTACCTGGAGGTGGACCACTGGGCGGGACATGCTCGGAGCGGACGGCGGGACCCGTGGAGCAGTGGAGCTATCTGTACCCACCCTTCAGGTGGGATTTCCAGTGGACAGCTCGGTGTAGCGGCTTTTACTTTTCAGTTGTTGTTTTCCCTTTCGAGTTGTACTTTACTTTCAGTTTGGGTTTGTATACTGGCCCACTTACTTTTCCGCACTTTCAGTTGTACTCTGCTTTTGCTTATTGTTTACTTTTCGCTTGCTTACTCTTTGGTGTTTGTTTACTTTACAAAGTAAATGCCTTCCCTTTTAACCGGGATTTATGCCTTGGTGCTAGTCGCCAGCCCCTGGCCTATGGAAGGCGGGCTTGGGGTAGTCACGGAACGGACCCCGAGGGCGGGTCGTGACAAATTGGTATCAAAGGAGTTCGGTTCTACCGCGAACTCTGATCTTTTCTATGTGAAGCAATAATGTTTAGCATATTGAGTGTGGTTATCAGTCCAGGGAGTCCAGTGTTGGTGCGGCGGCTGACGTATCCGTACACCAGGACCCTGACTTCTGATTTCCGACTTAATGCACGAAAACATTGGTTGCGTGTGTGTTTTAAGTTTTCTTTGTGATTACTTATATCAGCTCACCAGGTATACTGTTATGACCGTGGCGCACCTGTTTCCTTTCCAGGATGGCCCCACGACGGCAGCCAGCTAGGGTTCCGAGAGTCGAGTGTGACGACAGCCCACCGAGCGACAAGGCCTCGGTGCAGGGCCATTTGTCAGCAGTGGCACCGGCGGTAGCTCTACCCGTCGAGCCACAGATACTTCCAGCACCAGCCACTGACGATGCACGTCGCCTCAGCGTACTACATGAGTTTCAGCGAAAGCGACCACCCAGGTTTCACGGGGAGATGGATCCCCAGGCAGCCGAGGACTGGCTGGAGGCAGTGGTATGAGTGTTTAGGCTAGTGAGGACACCAGCATACCTCATGGTGATCCTCGCTGCGAGCCTAATACACGCAGCAGCAGGACGATGGTGGAGCTTGATGCTCCAGGTGCACGATGAGGCATCTCTACTTTGGACGGACTTTGAGAGCCTCTTCCGCTCGGAGTTCGTCCCAGCCACCCTTCGTGCGGTGCGTATCCAAGAGCTTCTTCAGCTGCGGTAGGGCAGCATGACGGTCGCTCAGTACTCGGCGAGATTTACTGATCTCTCGCGCTACTCGACCGACATGGTACGAGACCCATTCTTCCGAGCTCGGACCTTCGAGCAGGGTTTGAGACACGAGATCAGGGCATCACTGATCTCCCTCAGCATACTGACTCAGACAGGAGTACTGGAGCGGGCCCTTCTGATCGAGAGCTTCCTTGCTGAGTCTACACCAGCACTGAGACCCACCGCAGGGCGGCACGTGGCATAGTCATCTGCAGCAGGCAGTCGACGGATGACTCAGGGGTCCAGACAGACCAGACCCTCGGGCAGACGACCTCAGGACACTGGCTCAGCAGTGCGGGGCACACAGCGCGGAGCCAGTCTTTCGAGTGGAAGACAGTGCTATGCATGCGGCGGGCAATGCCACATGGCTCGTGACTGCCCGACCCGCCATGCAGAGGAGCAGCAGACGGTTGAAGAACCACCTAGGCAGAGGTAGAGGTTCGACCGTGGATGTCTGTAGGGAGCAGGAGAACGAGGCAAAGGAGCTGGCCGAGCAGCAGGTGGTGGGCGACGCTTCGAGGCTCTACCACCACCACCACCAGGAGGTCCACCCCAAACTCAGGGGAGAGCACACCTTCAGGCAGCTGAAGCTTACGATCATGGAGCTCCGGAAGCGGGTGGACTAGTGCGGGACTAGCTCCAGGCATAGAGGCCTTTTCCCATAATGCCTCTAGCTTCGTAGTTTGTGTTGCTTTGTGACATTGTTCATTAAGTTGAAGTAATAAAAGACACTTGCCTTGGTGACTTTTGTTTTCTTGTCTTTTGTTTGTTTTTACTAAGAGGTGTCGGTTAAAAACTGTTGACTTGACCCTCACTTGAGAGATTCGTACTGGAGGAAACCTAGTGACCACACACTGATGCCGATAGTGTGACTCAACCCTTGGAGGCGAGAGTAACAGTTGGATCTCTTGGTAGCAGCGTCGAGGCCTTACGATGTCATCCATGCCATGAATTAACTAATCATGACGGGATTGACTGTATTAGGCAAGGAACGTGGTTCATCCAGGGGATGAGACCGGATTTCACTTTTCGGCAAAGGAGAAATCTTTGAAGCTAGCCTCTTTGTAGATATCCTTCGTGGATAGAGATGGAGCAACCTTCCTCCAGTCTCTCACAGTCACCCCTCCACTACTGCAGCGAGTCAGGGAGGCACAACGTGGGGACGCTGACTGTGAGACACGGCGTGCTCAGATATCCCCGGGACATGCACCTGATGGTTTCACCCTTGGAGCAGAGCACGACATCCTTTTCAGAGGACGTACCATGGTACCAATCGCTTTGCGAGAGGAAGTGCTGAGAGAGTTTTACACTTCTTACCCATCAGAGAGCAGGGCTCAGTAGAGAGCTTGGGACGTCTCTACATTCAAGAGATTGTGCGGCTCCACGGTGTACCATCATCTATCGTCTCCGATCGAGATGCTCTCTTCACTTCCCGGCTTTGGAAGGGGTTACAGGAGGCGTTCGGGACGCAGCTACGTCTGAGCACAGCCTTTCACCCTCAGACGAATGGTCAGATAGAGAGGACCATTCAGACTCTCGAGGACATGCTCCGCGCATGTGTCATCGACTTTGGTCGTAGCTAGGAGGACCACCTACCCTTGGTGGAGTTTGGTACAAAAACAGCTACCACTCCACCATCGGGATGGCACCGTACGAGGCATTGTACGACCGAACTTGTAGATCTCCTTTGTGCGGGACATACCCTGGGGAGTCAGCACTTGTGGTACCGGAGATGGTCCAGGCCACGACAGAGAAGGTCCAGGTCATCCAGGAGCGGATGAGGACAGCTCAGAGCGGCAGAAGTCTTATGCTGACAGGAGGCGGAGGCCACTGGAGTTCGAGGATGGCGACCACATCTTCTTGCGGGTCTCACCTCGACGTGGTATTCGGAGATTTTGCCGAGGCGGAAAGTTATCTCCGCGCTTCATCGGACCCTTCCAGGTCCTCAGCAGGGTTGGCGAGGTGGCTTATCGCCTGGCTCTGCCACCTCAGTTGCACCGGGTGCATGAAGTCTTCCACGTATCTCAGCTGAGGAGATACGTGCACGACCCGACACACATCATTGACCATGGGGAGCTTGATGTTGACGATGGGGAAACTTTTACGGAGGTCCCGGTGGAGATAGAGGATCGACAGGAGCGGGTCCTACGTGGGCGATCGATTCCTCTTGTGCGCATCAGATGGAAGCACGGGAATCTCCAGGAGAGCACATGGGAGCGGGAGGCTCAGATGCGTGCTCAGTACCCTCATTTGTTCCCCTAGTTTTTGATGTTTCTTTACGGGGACGTAAAGCCCTGAGGTGGGAGTAATGTAAAGACCATAAAATTCAAGGGAAATTTTTTCTTAATTTTCTTTGGATTTTTACAAGAGCGCGGTTTCTGACGGCACCAGATTCTGAGGCCTGGTGTGCCCGGAATCAATTTCCGAAGTTTGGCTCGGGTACGTTCAGTGAACGAACGAGCGAGAATTTCTAACTTTTGATCCGGTGCTCGGAATTGAATTCCGAGGGCACCGATGGAACCGCATCGCCGGTATTCGCTTAAGAAGAACTTTTCCGGAGTTGCGTTTATACGAGAGAAGTTGTAAAATAAACTGTGAATGTTAAAATAAAAATTTAACTTCAATTTTTATTTTTATCTTTCCTTAAGTGTTTTTATCCATTGGATGGAAGTTGGGTAACTACCCAACTTCCCTAGGGAGGTTAAGAGGGTGGTGGGGACCACCCGAACCCCACCCCTTCATATCTTCTAACCCCCCCAACTCACAATTAATGATGTGAACTTGAGTTATAAATTATGACATTAATAAGTGAGTTTAATTTGAGTTTTGAAATTCAAACTCTTGAATTTCAAAGGTTGGTGTTGGGTTAATAAATTAAGTGTGAGCTTAATTTATTTTTGGTTAGTTTCTTTGTTGCTTGAGAGGTTTGGGAGAATCGTTGAGAGACTTGAAGATCTTCATCGTCTTCGACGAAGAACGTGAAGAACGGTTCTTCTCCGACGAAGAACATCGACCCCACGACCTTCAAGACTCGGCGTCCCGGATTCTTCCATCTTCATCTTCCTCCTCGACAAGGGAGAAGTCGCCGACCGTGGTGATCATCTCCGACGACAACGTACCTCTCTTCTTCGTCTTAGAGACAAGTGAAGAGACGTCGTTTCCTCCTCGGACACACCCCGACGTCCACGGAATCTACGTCCGACGCCGCGACGCCTTTCTCCGCGATAACCGACGTGCGACATCAATTTTTCAAGGTAGGGGGTTTATTTGAAGTATGATAAATACATATTTATTTATTCCTCTTGTTATTAATTCTCAAAGATGGTGGCCAAACAAACATGGCCATCAATATGGACAATGTCCATGACCCTTTTTATATTTCATTCTTCGCACGTTCTCCGCGCGTTCTTTCGCACCAAATAATTAAGTGCGTCAAAACATCGATGTTTCGTTGAGAGCGATATACGAACGTGGAGATCTCGACCCAAGGAATGCGAATCTGCGGTCGTCACAATTTTCTGGCTTAGAACGAAGGTGCGGCAGACCACGGAAGGGGCGACATGGCGATGCAATTCCGACGCGTCTTCAGAACGCGGCTTCCGACGAGGGTTCCGGCGGTCCAAGGTGATGATTCGGTTGGGCGAGTAGGCGACCGTGGCGGCTGGTGCAGGCAGAAGGCGGGGCAGAATGGGGTCGGGTGCGTGGTCGTAGGAGGTGGCGCGGCCAGCCACAGGCTGTGGCCCGACGGAGGACAAGAAAGGATGGCTGGTAGGGTAGAGCCACGTGAAAATTTTTGAGGGAGGAATTAGATTGGTAAGAGAAACGGATTTGAGAAATAAATAAAAAAAGAAGTGGGAGGCGCTATATGGAAGAGAGAATGGTGGCCTCAATTCATGCATGGAATGAGTTGGGGTTATGAAATGTTTAAATAAATAAACAATTAATAATAATAATAATATATTATTATTATTATTATTTTTGTTGATAAAACACTTTTTCGACCGCAACTTATTCGTGCGACCTCGGTTTCACGAACCGTCTACGGTAGTGCGACCCAGATTCTGAGACGGACATTCCGAGTCCAATATTGAATGTCTTTTTCGGGTTTTTGGATCAGGTACCCGAAGTGCTTCGAAAATAATAGATTTAATATTATTATTAAATCTTCAACCCGCCATAACTCATGCGTGCGACATCCGATTGGCTTGCCGTCAGTGGCGATGTAATCTTGTCCTTAATACGGTCGATTCAAGTCTAATGTTGGATACTAAATTCTGGTTCGTGGCTTGGGGCCCCGAAACATCGAATAATTATAATAATATTATTATTATTACGGAATCTTGTATCGGACATATCACTCTCATACAGTGTCGGAATGACAAACCGTCTACGATGTTGAGACCCTGGAATTAAGACGGATGTTTCAAAACCAATTTTGGATATTTAAGTCGAGGTCGAGGCGCGGGGCCTATGAGGCCCAGTTCGCACGTGTTGCGGTGAAATACAACTTTTTCACCTTCTATCCGTTTTGGACCTTTGGTAGTCCATCTCATGTGTTTTTTCGTATGGATCACAATGGTGTGACCGGTTTGGTTAATCGGTATAATTTGAAGTACGACCGGGTTGGTTCGAACCCGAAACCAACCGGGCCTTCGGAGCGGAAACGCTCATATCTTGAGCTACGGACGTCCGATTGACGTGCCGCCAGCTTTGTTGTGTTCCTCTTAGTGAGACGGATATTTTGGCATTCTCCGCCCGAGGTTTGGACGCAGGTGGAGTACGGGCGGGTTGGTTTTGCCTTAAAAACCAACCGGGCCCCGGGGACGAAAATGCCAATAACTCTCAGACCGGGCGTCCGATCGACGCGTCGTCTGTTGCGTTGAGTTCCTGTTGACGGTACGGAACTTTTGGATACATCAACTCTGGACTTTGTGACAGTTGATGTATCAGCCTCTCGGCTCGTGGAGCGGATCCTCCCGAATGAGATTGCTGTGTGCGGGAACCCTAGTGCTGGCTGCGACTGTGACTACTACTGCTACTACTGCTACTGTGACTGCGACGACGACAGTACAGAGATCCTGTGTGGATTCGACGACGACGACTACAGCACTCAGCGATCCTACGTGGATCAGTGCTACAGGTCCTGTGTGGGCCCGATCCTGTGTGGATTTGACGACGACGACTACAGCACTCAGCGATCCTACGTGGATCAGTGCTACAGGTCATGTGTGGGCCCGATCTTGTGTGGGTCCGATCCTATGTGGGTCTTTGCTCTCAGCGGTCATGTGTGAACTAGCGCCTACAGGTCCTATGTGGGCCCGATCCTGTGTGGGTCTTTTGCGGGGGTTAGTTACCTATCGATCCTTCGTGGGTCCGACGACTTAGATGGATCAGAGATCATCTTTATCGTCTTTCGAAGAAGTATACCTGTGTGAGATGAATCCTGTTGCTTTCCTGTGTGGATTGTGTTGTGCTATCCTGTTTGGATTAAGTTTTGCTTTCCTATGTGGAATACGTTTACTTTCCTGTGTGGACTGAGTTGTACTTGGGATCGGAGGTTGGAGCGTATTTGAAATTGACGACTTAGGTATATGTATGGGCATATACCTAAGCAGTGTCGGTTGTTACTTCGTGATTGTACCTTTCTTCGTGGTTTATCCTTTGTGGATTTTGAGAGACCTTCAGGGGTCTCGGGGTCCCTACTGAGTAGCTTATACTCACCCCTGCACGGGCTTTGCCCGCACTACGTTGTGTTGGTTGCAGACGACGGACAGCGTTGATCTTAGTTGAGGCTTGCAGAGCATGACGGTACCTGGAGGTGGACCACTGGGCGGGACATGCTCGGAGCGGACGGCGGGAACCGTGGAGCAGTGGAGCTATCTCTACCCACCCTTCAGGTGGTATTTCCAGTGGACAGCTCGGTGTAGCGGCTTTTACTTTTCAGTTGCTATTTTCCCTTTCGAGTTGTACTTTACTTTCAGTTTGGGTTTGTATACTGGCCCATTTACTTTTCCGCACTTTCAGTTGTACTCTGCTTTTGCTTAGTGTTTACTTTCCGCTTTCTTACTCTGTGGTGTTTGTTTACATTACAAAGGCAATGCCTTCCCTTTTAATCGGGATTTATGCCTTGGTGTTAGTCGCCAGCCCCTGGCCTATGGAAGGCGGGCTTGGGGTAGTCACGTCACGGACCCTCAGGGCGGGTCGTGACATTCTATGATAAAGTATAATGTCGAATTAATGGGTCCTAGTCTGTAGAAAATCAAAACATTTTAAGTGGTGTAAATTCTTATGGGGGCGACCCTTAGGAAATATGTAAGGAATAAATTCCAAAATACCAAATAATAATTCAATGTCCTTTAATAATAGTATCATCATCCCATTCACAGACTACTATTAGAAATGCAATTGTATTGCATCTACGTGATCCTAAGGAGTATCCCATACATTGATACAGGAGCTCATCATCAATCCTCAGGAATATCACATGAATGAAATTCTTGTTGGAAATTCAGCAACTGAGACACCTTGAGGATGACTACTATAATAACCACTAAGGATCATCTCTCGTACCACTACACCGTACTGCGAAGTGGTAAGAGATATTATTCTTGATGGTTATTATGCCAGTTATCCCCCACCTCCAATCACTGGGCATTCCAATTTAAATCCCCAGCTCGCTAAGGGATACTTCTTAACATTTGGCCCAATGAGTGGCCCAATTTAGCACAACCAACATATTGGTGGGTTGGTGGGAAATATGGTCCATTTTTAGAGCGTCGCGGATCCAACATAATCTAACCATTGGAATAATAAACTCACCTATAGAAATATAAAATAATAATTACATATATTATTATATAAAAAAATATAATATATTTATATTATGGTGTAAGAAAATTATTTAATAAAACATATTAATTAAGTGTTCAATTTTTTTGGTAAACCATTAATGTTTTAATTTCACACCAAAAAATAAATATAATTATTGAAAAGAATGTTTATTTTCATAAAATGGATTTATAAATTTTATTTTGTTTGTGTTATAATGGTAAAATAATTTCGTGAGGCCATAAATAATTTTTCAAAGCATTAGAAAATTGATCATAACATAAAAATAAAATAATTTTAAAATAAATAACGATTTTATTTAAATGATAAATTTTTTATTTAGAAAAAATAAGCAAAAAATTAATCTAATTTTAGTAATAAAAAAATATAAAAATATTTAGGATAATTTTGTAGAATTTTTATAAAATTTTTGAATATTGGTGAAGAGTGAAATGATATAAATTTCATTATTTTCCAATATTAACTAAATACATCAATTTTTTAGTCATGGATAATGTAATAACCCATTAATTATTACATAATTTCAATATTTTCTATATATAGTATTAAAAAACAACAGTATTTATAGTTTTCGGCTAAAATAATAAAATAATGATTATAATATTCAAACCACCCCATCTTTGCCCCTTATAAATACTAGTCATCACCACCCCTCTTCCTTAAACATTATAATCCTTGGGTATTTCAAAATTTTTAACATTGTCTCTTTAAAATACTCTCCCCACATAATAGTTCTTCTATTCATATGCAAAAACCATTCCAATGATCCTTAATGGGTACCCTAAGTTGAGACAACAAAAGGTAGAGGTAAGATTAGTGACTAATATGTTTCATTTTTATGGTCCTTATACCACCCCATATATTTTACATACACTATAGAATAGAAACATAAGTATAATAAATATATTTATATGTTATTATTATTATGGAATATCTTTCTTCTTGCCTCATTAATTTAGATTATAAAATGAAAATAATATTTACAATTTGGTTATTTCACCTCCTACAAAAACAACATACTACATTTTTCTCCACCATTTTCAAGGATAGTTATAGAAACAATATTATGATAAAATAATTATATAATAAGTATATTATATGTAATTTTATATAATTTTATGTTTTAATTGGCATTTAAATAAATACAATTAATTTTATTGCAAGAGATCACTAAAACATTCTAACTGATCTAACCCCATAATGTTACCCTCTAACTAAGTAAATCATCCCAATGTTATAAAAATTTTGATATTTGGGACCATTTAGATTTCTATTATGAAATTAATACCATTTCATTTCACTTAAAGACTTGTATCCTAATTTTAGAAGCATATTAACAATTATCTATAAGACATCTGTCCTTAGAACCCTAAAATGAACAGTCTAAAAAACAGAAATAAGACATTATATATCAATGAAATTGTTGTAAATGAGAATAATTATATTGATAAATAAACTATATATGGAAATGGATATGAATTATGTAATTAATTGTTCAAATTTTACTATCCATGACATTATGTGAAAGTGAAATGTTATTCTAGGTCCTGAGGTAAGGGGTATTACTGAAATTAACACTATATATTGAGACCTATAATTATGTATTAAGATGTGAATATCTATAAAAAAGTTACCTTATTTTATTTATAATATTTATAAAATCTAATTATATTTTGTTATATGGAAGGATTTTGCAACCAATTTTATTTCATGTGTCATTCTTATGTTTATGTCTTCTGATTTATTTCCTATTACGCATAACATAAGCATGTACATGTAATAATGGGTGTTCCAAGCTAGTTTTTGAATTCAAATGGTAATGTTTTATTATTATGAGATTTTATGTAGGGGATTATGGAGTAAACCTAATCCATTATGGTAATCTATTCAACTTTATGTGTTATATTTTCAGTTTTCTTGGGATAATTCTTATGTCATGTTTTAATTTGTTGTCACTTTCCCATATTGGTATTATCTTATAATACATTGTATGTCATATTATTTTAATTTTTTTATTATTGATCCTTATCTTTTATAATATCTGGTTATGTTGATTGAATCACACATTATTCTGTTTTACAATGTTTATTCCCTTATAAGGATTTTTATCTCACCTCTCTTATATATGTATTCCACAATTTTTCCTATACATTTTTAGGATCTAAAATTTATTTTTAAGGAAATTATATATATTAAAATAATTTTTTTGGTGTTTTTTTATTTATTATTTTCTTAGTCCTGCAATAATAGGAGTCCTCTCACTCAATTGGTAGTATTTATAGGACATTTATGTTAAAAATCCTGTAATAATATGTGTAAAGGGTGTGGATCTTTATTGTTGGTATTATAGGATTGTATAGTTGTTTTTAGAGATTTTGACTATAATATATTATTGATATCCCTATTGATAATACTTCATATATTAAAGCATCCTAGAATTTGGTTGAAGTATAGAGTTATTTGTTTCCAATATATTACATTCGTGTCTAGATACCACATGTTTATGTGGAAGTAAAATAGTTGTACCTAAGGGTAATAACCTTGAAAAGTATGAATTTGTTATTGAATCGATTTTAACATATATCATGATATAGAGGGTATTTTATACACTAGCTCTGACACTCCATATATATGTGCCTTGAAAAATTCAAAAACTCCTTTTATACCATTATGAAGGACTTGAATATAATTTCTGGTTACAAAAATTAATAATGAAATTACACTGAATAACTCATATTGAATCCTAAATACTCATAATTTAGAATATAATTTCAACGTATAAGTTATTCCTCCTAATTTCAAATTTTTCATTTAATATGTTAATTATTCAAATAATTATCATCTAGTTTTTCATTATTTCAGTTAACACTAGGAAAGTGGGTGAAATTTTTCAAAAACAAACATCATAGAAAATGTAATTATTTCCATAATGATATTCCATACATTAAAGGAGTGGTATTTGGAAAATTCATGGTTGTAATAGTCTAGTTGACTCATGATATGAAAAATAACTTGAATCGTGTGGAGCACCCTCCTTCTCCATTGAAATTACTATTTGTTGTCTATTCCTTTATACGTAACATGATTCATATATTTTGTGACTATATGGGGCATTACTTCCAAAAATAGTGGCTAAAATCAATTTACAATATATAAGGTGTCCTCTAGTGGTTGGAAAAATAGAAATTTATACTGTTGGTTTGGTTTTTGGAAGGCGAAGCCAATTAGTGGTGGTCACAAATCTAGAACGAGAAGTCAAAAGATGAAATTGATACCATAGAATGTGAAGGATTGAGGAAAAATATTGTTCAATAATATTTTTTTATTTATTCACAATAATAAATAATATTGATATTATTGATAAAAAATAATAAACTGATGAATATAATACTGAAAAAAGCCATCTCCTCCCCTTATATATACGACCCTTCCTCCTCAGACCTTATAATCCTTGGGGTTTTCCAAATTTCTACCCAAATATCTTACCAATCATCTCCCCCTTGTATTATTATTTCTTATCATGTCCAAATACCATTCCAAGGTACCATAATGGGTATCCTATGAGGATAAACCCAAAGGAAGAGGTAATATTCTTGACGAATCTCTTTCATTTTATCCTCTTTCTATAACCCCCATGTGTTTTCCATCAATATATAAATAGTAACATTGGAATTATATACATACTCATATGTTATTATTATTGTGTATTGTCTATATTATACCCTCCATTATTTATATTATAAAATAAAAATTTGGTTTACAATTATATATGTTCAGCACCTCTATGAACAATATACATCATTTTTCTCCACTGATATTAAAGATTGTTATAGAAAAAATAATGATTGCACTGGAAAAATTCATTTAAGAGAGATAAAATTTTTAGTTCCATAATCCAAAAGCATAACACATTTTTCAAAATTATATTTTACTATTTCAATATAACAAATGTATTTTATTTTGGACGTTATAAAATTTTGATGTAGGGATTCCAAAAATGGTTTGTAGAGGTCACATTCACAATGGTCCCATTCACGAAGACCAATTCGCAGAGGTCTAGTTACTAGAGTTCTAGTTCATGGATGATCGTTATTTGAGATACCATAGGGAAGGTACATAGGTATGATTCTGATCATTGAGCCGCATTTGCCCGGATTTGTGAAGTCCCAAACTTCACGAAAGCGTGAATCCTACATGGTAATCTTTGCACATCATTTTTTAGATTTTCAGAGCCCCATTCATTCATGAATCACATATACATTCATCAGGGCCTCCGTTATTCCCAAAACATATACCATATAAATACACCCATAATTCCATCATTACATAAGGTGGTACACAATGAGTAGTGACTTCATGCTCTCAATTTGTGAATCTTTAGAGATTCATGAAATTGTGTCAATCATTATGTCTTTTCTTCATGAGACCCTACGCATTGTAAAGAAACCTTTGATGTGTTGTTGAGAAACTCAAACAAAATTTTATATTCTTTTCATAAAGACTCATTCCATTTGTGCGAATATAATTCCATCTAATGCAAATGAGGCATTGTGAAGCATTAAACCTTTACAAATCTCTCCCCATGAAAATCTGGGCATCATTTTGATGAAGGGGAAACCTACATTGTGAATCATACATGTTCTTGAGACCCTAATATCCATGAATCCCCATAAATATTTATACAAGATTCTCTATGAATCCACATCCTTCACAATACCATGTGATTCTTAAAACCTCAACCTTCGTGAGACCCTGTTCTCTACAAATCCTTATCATTTGTGAAACTATGCACTTCATGAATAAACATCCTTAAAAAGACCCATATATTTCATAAAACTCATACTTCTAGGACTTGGGTTCTATACCTAGGGGGGTTTCCCTCAAACCATCCCTTGGGGTCACTATCAATTTTTGTTCTTGGGCCTTCGGCCCATTGCCTTTACAATCATCACTTACCCTCAGGATAAATAAAGAGTTGCAACATAAACTTTTATGGATGGGTTGAAAACATTTTTGGTTTCTACCTTGTACAACCACAACATCCCACACTAGAATATAATGATTTGTGATACTCCTATACACTCCTAAAAATTCCTTGAGTCAGCGTACTTCTCATAGTCCCCTTCCCACGCTATGTGTTTAGATTCTTATCTTGGATTATGTGAGTACCTTAAGTCGAACCATTTCTCAAGAAAATCATGAAACCCAATCTCCTAACTCCTATTATGGGTTGAAAGTTAAAGGTAATCTCTTATATAAGGCCCACACTGTTCTTACTATGAATATTCCCACGTTTTCCTTAGAAAATGACTTTAAAATATAGCATATCCAATTTGAAAATAATAGTATGCCTCTTGTAAAAAATATGGTATGGATTATGAATCAACAATATGATGTCTCATCATGAGTTGATTCCCCTATAGTCCTCACTATATGACTTTATTCTATAGATTACCCTATATGAAAATTGTATGATTCCTTATATAAAAAAATTCTTTAATGGATCACACATAAGAAGCCTCCTAAAATTATCATGGTATGACCACCAAAAAACCACCATTGGCATCCTCATCATGTGTAAGCCCAAATTGCATAACTCATCACATTAGAACGTTGACATTCCCCCTGACATGACTTCATAAATATGAATTCAAATCAATAGATAGGAATTCCCACCAGTATCCCTTATTATCCCATGCATTATATATGGTATGTCTCATCATGTGTCATCCCCAACCATATTCCTTCAACCCATTAGTGAGTTTAGATATTGTAATAACCAAAAATGAGGAATAATAAATGGGATGATTCCATTAATAACCCCCCAAAAACCACATCCCTTCAAAAGATTTCTAATTATAATCATACCTCATTCAATGGACATGGTATTCCCTCATGTCATGACATGCGGAAGACATAGTGGGTAACTCATTGCATAAGCCTCGCAAATGAAGTCATTTCCAATGATGTTAATCCATAATATTAACTCCTAAAATATAAATTGGAATACCTTATAACATGAAATGAGGAAGATATGATGATAATATACTATTCATAAGACCCATTAACACCAATTTTATCCCATATTGGAACTCAGGAAGCTCCCACATGTAATCCCAAATCACAACATTTGTGAAAAATATTTGTGATTAGGTAGAATCCACATGTTATCCCCATTAAAAACATTATGTATTCGATTTGGAACACTAGAAACATCCATGCATGATCCCCACAATATTATCCCAATATAGATCCACCTATTAAAGGGATAATTCCATGCATATTCCACACACCATCCCTCTTGGACTCTCCTTTATAGATAAGAGAACTCTTATCGAATGACATTAAATTGCATGGATCCTTCCTATCACATGATCCTAAACTATTAAATAGAACTTTTTAGGTTTTGACACCATTATTCTAAATAGTATACATGACACACTAAGCATTTACTACACATAGTTTATTTATTGCACATCATATGTATATTGGGCCAACATAGCTCACGACAAGTCAGATCACATGATGTGTAGATGGTGTACATGCCATGTAGTATACACAATGTAGTGAATAAATTCACAGAAGTCATCTGGTCCCATAAATGGTCAAAACTATGTGACACTTAAATCCAAGAGTTATAATGACATAAAAAACATGTAGTCAACCTAAAAAGTGTATTGTACATTATTTCTAGTATATGATGTACACATGGATCCATTCAGTGAGATAAGAAGTCACGTGGAATGAAATGTGATATAATATTAATTTAATATATAAGAAAAGGATTTGACCCTATCATGTTAATAGAATAAGATTCATATGGATGATTTATTAAAGTATAACTAGCTTATTAAATCCAAGTTCATGGTAGTATATAAAAAAATTCTTTTTTAGAAATTCAAGAAATGATAAATCAAGCATGTTTGGTGATGATATATGTATGCACCCTTCTTGAAAAAATAATGTGACAAAGGGATTATATTAAAAAATAGTATTCATATGAAGGACGATGTTTATCTAACATTAACCTCATTATCTATGTGTTTCAATAAATTTTTCTACACAATGATTATAGAATTTATGTAAGATTACATATTTCCTGTGGGAAAGTGGTTGTGACATCCTGGACCCAGATGCTACTTAGAGGTTCTCAGAGCTCGATTTACCACAAGGAAGCATTAACATCACCTAGAACTCTAGAGGCTTATGACTAGTGATGAAGTCCTTGCTTATGTTTGTGGGGAGACAATTATCTCATTAATAGATTGTAGCATAGTAGATCTATAATAAAAATTGGTAAATAGAGGAATAAATATAAACTGATGGAACATAAGATGCTATCTAAATATTAATAACATTAGGAACCACTGGCATAACTGATAACTTGGCGAAAAAACTAATGATGATATGTCATGTCACTATAAATCTTGAAAACATTAATAAAAATTACAATACAAGCATGCTACAGAAAAGTATCAAAAAAAAATACAAATAATTTGCATTTATATTGAGCTCTATTTCTGTCGTCCCCTTCAATATCCTTCCTAAGAAAAAGAGAAATAAAGTATACAAAGTGATATGATTACCTTTATCAAAACATGCATAAATATGTTTTTTTGTGTACTAATGATTCTTGGATATTGAGTAAGATAAATATCAGTATTCAACCAAAACCATTTTCTATATCATTGTTTCAATTTAATATAAACTTCAACATTGTACAAGACTGAATATATTAAATTAAACCAATACAATAATGTAAATGCCCAAGTACTTACTTCATCCATCAGATACTGTCAGAACATGTAATCCATTCATTAATTAATTAAGTTATAGTTTATATATTTAAGTCACGTGATGCATAGACAGCACTAACACTTCTTCATGATAGTAATACTATTGGTTCGAAGATGTAACTAAGAAACTATGATGATTATAATTATGAAAGGTAATAAGGTATTAAAAAAGGAAGCCCATACCTAAAGGTTTTCCAACTCAGTAGTGACTTCATCCATGAAAGGGAGTTATGTGTTTAAAAAATGAATCATCATCCAAGTCATTCCTATATAGTGTGATCTATCTGAGTCCAATGAATACTAACAAAGAAAAACATAAAAAGATAGTGCTGGTCCCAAGGATGTAACCATGGGAACATGTGTCTATATAATCCATACAGGATACAAAGATTGTATCCAAGTATTTCACTAATAGTAAAGGTGGAATCCTATAGTGTTATATTGGGTGTCCACTGATAGACGAGAATCAGGTTTGAAGGTGTGTCTCATGCATGGAAACCAGAATCCTTCAATTGGAATGGCATCCACATGTGATCAAGTATTTCCCTCTAGAATCTAAAAGAAAACTCGAGTCTGGCCACCCCTATATCAATGATTTCAAGTTCCATATATGTAATTAGTAACCGCATATTGAAATAATTAATTAAATTAGTCCATATTGTAATGATTTCATTTAAAATTTTATAAGGTTTAATCAATTTCCCTTTATTAATGTGACATGTCCATTTTAGCATGCAATAAATTTTCACTCTATATAACTCATATACATTTTTCATTGATTATTCATATACCATCCATCATAAAAGTAATGGTATCCTAAGACATGAAACCAAATCATTCGATTACAATTCATTATGTCAAGTCATATATATATATATAATATATATACTTGTCAATTCAATTTAGAATTAATAATTATAAATTGTTAAAATAACATAGGATGGTCATGTGAATGGAATACAGATTCTATCCCTAAAATTTTGATAGAAATTTAACATAGAGATGCTTACCATTAGAAGGGTCAAGCCGAAGAAAACCCTTACAGTTTCCCAAATGTTTCCAACCAATAACAAACCAAATATGTTAAATCACTTTACCTGGTGGTGGTTGATGTTTTGGAAGTCACCACTAATTATGAATAACATATATAGAAATAGTAATAGATCACGATCTTAATGACTATAATAAAGGAATATTAAATCAATGGAAAATTCTCGATGAAATTAGTGAGACTAAATGAAATTTTATAAAATGATGAATCATGAGGAGTGACTTATAGACAACCTACCTCGTTCTTAAAAAACTCTCCTCCACCAGTATCAACTTTTTTATCATCATATATTTTATTAGATCTGTTGAACTGCTTAGTTCTTTAAAATTGGGGCATATGAGCCTACATCTAAATATCATAGTTGATAGGAAGAGTAATAATGAATGATTAAAAATTAATCAAGAACATACTAATGTTAATTCAATGAGATGAATGACAATAGATCCATCCATTGGATAGAAGATACATCTCAATTTATATTTTAGACATTAAATGGACACAAAAGAGGATAAAAAGATGTTTTTCTCCACTGGATGTAAAAATAAATATGGTCATTTATTCATAACATCATTTAAAATTATTTTCATAAATTTTTACAAATGTACCCTCTATGTACATTTTCCACACTGTTTGGCCTAACCGTGCACAAATTATTCATGAGAAGCTATATGAAGGGTTATACCACTTACCTAGGCCATACAGTTAGGGAAACCATGTCCCAACTTTGTGAAATGCCTCTTTAATTTTTCTGTAGTTTTTCACATTGGTGTGTGGAAAAAATAGCATGATTAAGGAAAAGGGAACACCCTCCAACTGCTCACTGACCACCATTGAATGGTTACAACAAGCCATGTGTGATGCCACACCCAGTTTCCTACAACCATTTAGTAGGCAAAAAAGCATCCAATAACCGGGATTAGATGCTCCAGACATGCTTCTAAGACACAAAAAACCATCACTAACTCATTGGGAATCCATTTTACATCCAAAAATGAAAATTAGAAAGAAAGTTATAGGATCCGTAACTGAGTGAAAAAATGATTTCTTACAGTAATCCCCCATTAAATGAACTTGTCCTCATCTTTACAATCCAAGGGTGGTGAAAAATTATTTGAGAATATATCTAGAAACTTGGAACAAATATCATCCTCCTACTACCAAGTCCCATCTTTTACACAGTTCTACTTCTATAGAACCAGTACTATTGGGATAGAACAACCTCTGATAAGCATCAATATTTTGTTAATGATTCATATAGGATAATCCAAAAATGAAGAATCATAATCTACCATAAATTCATTGGGATCAAAAGCATGAGATGGTTCAGAAGGATACCAACAAATCTATGGAACATGGAAGAAATTTTTCATAGAACAACACCTCTATGTTAATAACAACTAATAATCTACCGACATGACTCTCTCAATAATCTCAAACAGACTAAAAAGGCAGAAAAACAACTTCTCATTCCTATGTATCCCTCTATTCTCTATCATGTTTGATACGCACTGGAAAACATGATCCCCAACCTCTAACTCTAAAGATCGTCAATGGTGATGAACCTTTGATTTCAATCTAGATTGAGTTTTAGACATAAGATTCATGATCTGTTGAACATTCTATAAATACACCTACATAATATGGGGACCTAGTAGGATGACTCTCCTACCTCTATCTAATACCGAGGAGAATGGCATGGCCAATCGTTCAAGGACACAAAAGGATCCATCTAAATTGTATCATGTAATTTATTATTATAGGAGAAATAAAAATGTGGTATATTATTCTCCCAAGTGTAGTCAAAATAAAGGATGCATGCTCAAAGCATATCCTCTAACACACATATAATCTTTTTCGAATTTCCATTAGCCTGAGTGTGATAGGTTATGCTTAGAAGCACTTGTGTACCAATACCATTATACCACACTTTCATAATTGTGATGTAAAAGGAGAATACTTATCTAAAATGAAAGTAGTAGGTTACCTATTTAGTCATAGACATAAAATCCTCTTATATCATTAACTTTGAAATTATCTTGGATATCAATGAAGTGTGATACTTTTATCTATAAGTCAATAACTACCCATACATCATTTATACCTCTAGGAGACCTCGGTAAGCCATCTAAAATATACATGGAAACATATTACATTTTCCCTTATAGGATTGAATGATTACGTAACAAATTAGTAGGTCACTGGTGCTTCACCTTTAACTGCTGACAAGTGTAACACCTAGACATAAATATTAATATCTGGTGTTTCATCCCAATCCACCAATAATGGAATATTTTATCATGATAATTTTTGGAGATTACTAGTTGAAATATCCATTGAGATGAGTGGGAATAATTCATAATATCCTCTCACAGATCTGTAGGATCCTAGAAAGGCCCATGGATACATAATATGTCATCTATATCCACATAACTCTCTATAGGTAGGTTATCTCTTGAAATAATATCAAACGGAACCAATCCCTCGTGATTTAAGAATTGTTTACATTTCAACTTATCAATGAGGGAAGAGGAATCTCTCTAGTATGAGAGGAAATACTACTAATTACTATCATGAAACTCTAGATGAATCATAGAAAAGAAGACATTTAATTCCAATTTATCAATGGATTCTTGTACGACATTTTCTTGTGTATTTTGACTCAGTGCATCGGTTACCACATTTCCTTTTCCAATCATATAGGCCAGATCAAAATAAAAGTATATATTATATTTGACCCATCCCTGTTATGTAATTCTCTAGTAACACGATGTATCAATTTTTTAGGATCATATGGTCCGTATAAAAAACAATGAGCTTTCCCAATAGATAGTGTATCTAAGAATGAAAGTCATGGAAAACTACTGCTACATCATGGTCGTGATTGAGGTAATTTCTCTAAAAATGCATCAACCACCGAGATCGATAATCAAATGCTCTATCCTCCTATATCAGAATCAATCCAAGGATGATGTCTAGTGCATCACAGATGATGTTATATCATATTCTTGTCTTGTGTAGAGTCTTTATCAGTGTCAATACAACCCTCCCTGTACATTCTTGAAAGGATTTCTCACACTCTCCTAACAAAACCTATATGACTACCTAATTTGTATTACATTTATTTTTTGAATTAATTAATGATAACCGTGGTATAAATCGCATGTAGTAACCTTGGATACCTAATAAAATCTTTATATCAAACATGTTTTTGGGATGCTACTGAGAAACCGCAACAATAACCTTCTCTATGTCAATGGAGACTTCCTAATTCTATAATAATATGACCGAGGATGTGATGTTTTCTTATTCATAATTTGAATGTTGAAATCGAGCAATAATTATTATGCTCTAATAATTGTACTCATAACAATATCAAGGTACTTATCATGGTCTCAATGAGTGTGAGAAAAAGCACGATGTAATCAAAAAATACTAAGTCAAAAGAATATGTATAGGGATGGACCTCTATATTCATTTTATCCATAAAAACATTATGTGTGTTTGTGATATAAAATGGCCTAATGATGTACTCAAATAGACCATACTTACTATGAAAATATTTACGAGGTATTTTTGATGACTTGACTCACACATGGTGATAGCATGATCACATGATGATAATAGAAAGGACCCTATATCTAATAAGATGTTAAAAGAGATCATCTCTTGAAGGTAGTGGATATTGGTTCTTGACCATATGTTGCTTCATCCATCTATAATCCATGAATAGAAAAAGGATTCCTTCCACCTTTGTGGTAAAAACTATCGGTGAACATTAAAAGGATGTATTGAGATGTATAAAAATTTTGGCCTCAATATCCTTTAAATACTTCTTAAGCTCTTCAAGTTTAGTAGGTTCCATAATATATGGAGGAATTTACATTGGAGATAATACTTGAAATATCTTTATCATAAACTCTATAACTCTCTTGAGAGGACATCGAGAAAATTCATAGGGAAATACATCCTTGAAATTATTTACTACTGGAGGTAATTCCGCATGATTAAACCCCTAACACCCATGAATGTATTGAAAATATGATCAGTCACTCCATGATGCCTAGGAATGTGGGGTACATCTCTTATACCATGGGCATCCCACTCACCCTTTTCTTGGATACTTCTTTCCTCTGGGGATTTAAACGACACCCTGTGGAAATATCACTCGACAAAGGCATGATACAGAACCAACAAGGCTTTCCCGATAATAACATATAATCATATAATTTGTCGAACAAATAAGTCACACGAGATAAGTTAAAGACCTAGCTCATTGTGTTAGTACCTACATTGGCATATTCCCATTGATCATTCCCCTAATGGTTTGTCCAAGTTCAATACATCACAATAATAATTTATTTCCATCTTTGAAAATTCCAGGATATATAAATAGATGAAATTGTTTGAATCACCTATAAAATAAATAAGAAGCACTAGTTGAAAAAGATAGAATATTACCTCATAATATAGATGGAACCAAACCCTAATCCCCAGGAATCTGCTATAAATCATTCTATTGACGTGATCTATGGACCTATGGAACATATGTGCTACCATGATAAAAAAATACTTTTATGGTCATGCATGTGATCACGAGCCTAGCTACCATGGCCATAACGACCTCATTAGCCATCCCTATTGGTGCTACTCCAACTGCCCTCCTAACACAGTGTAAAAGAACCTACTCTTAAAGGTGGATCTGGTGTAGATCTTCTTGTATTATAAGATGATATAAAGGTCTGATCAAATCTATGAAGATTGCACATATGTCTATAAGCTCAGAACTCCAAAGGTTATCTATCACACTGAGGCATCAGGTTCCCCTACCATCCACCTTGGTGACGCACCGTAGAGAATGTACTAAAGGTACTCTAGATGCTTATTCCTAGATTGAAACCCTCGATTGATCACTCCTTATTTCTAGAAGAACTACTATTATTCCATAGTGATGTTCCACTATGTCAGGTGCTATCATCTTCACTCTCGTTTTAATCATTAATAAGATCCCGATTGAAAATATCAGATAAGGTATGGAGGGGAAAGCCTTCACCTTGGTAATGATGGCATACATTATCCCATCCTCATAGTGTCTATCACGTGGAATCTCATCACTAGCCTAAATCAGTACAAAGCATTGTAGAACTGTGAAACATGATGAATAATTCATAAATGACTTATAACCAAACTCAATATGCATGTAATTTCTCTCTCTCTCTCATCCCTCATTGTCTGAGATAAGAACTAATCACATAAAGAATTCTTGAATTTAGCTCATACCATGCCCGGATGGAGACAAACCTAGGTAACTAAAACACAGAAACAAATGTCCAAATCATACAGCATGTAAGTACTGTGCTTGAACAAACACTATGATGGTGTCTCCTGATTATCACAGATACAAAAGGTTTCAAATTACAATGACTCAGTATCCTATAGAAAACTACCTCCTAGACGATTGAAGGATGATGCTACTAGAACTCGTGAGTTAGTTCAGCCATCGTAATTTTTGGTTGTGGAGAACCACCCACATACTAAATCAAACAAAGTAAATTATCCGGGACATGGGGATCAGTTCCCAGATCAGGTACAGAAGGTGTTTTCTCATTTACCACTTCTATATATAGGAATGGAAGCTTAGGATCCCTCATGTCTAGGGCTTCATCATCACCAACCTCTTGGTGCATGACTTGCGTATTTCGCGGTGGCATTATTCTAAAAATTCCAAGCATTCACCTCAAAATAATCTAGAATCTGATAGATGGAAACACTATCAAATTTTAAATGTATGAAAATGTCTTACTAAACATAATATACTACCCCAACTACCCATATAGAAGTCAACGAATCAGGAAGTTCATAAGTATGAATTAATGTGGTTCAATTAAATGAAGTTTCAAATAACACCTTGCCTCATCATTTATTTGTAATCAATTAATTAATTTCATATCTAATTTATTGGTTTATTCCATTTACATTCATAAATAAGAAAATTAGGGGTAATGATGATAAAACATTTCTTTTTTAGAATCCATAATTCACTTTTATAGATTTCACTTTTTTATAAATTATAAAAATGTCTTTTTGAAATGGATCCCCATTCTCAGTGAATTCAGGCCCATACATCATATCACTGAAAGAGACAGTCATTTGATTGTAATAAAATGGATTGACATGATAAATTACCCCTTCCAACTAATGAGGGATCATAACATATCATGAATCAAAAATGGAAATCATTCAATCATTTCCTCGGAAATTAATGGTCATAACATAATTACCACAACATGACGCAATAGTCATAGTCATATCTTGAAATGAAGAGAGTTAAAATAAACTTCATTGTGGTGAAATATGTATAACATGTAAATTCTAGGTGCTTAGGATAATGCATGAAAAAATTATCCTATCCCTCATAACATTGGGCCTAGTATGATGTGAAATTATAAAATAGATAAATAATTTACAACACCACAGAGCATGTGATTAAACTCACAATAAAATGATTTCAAATGAAATACGCAAAATAGAACAAAAAATTTAATTTTGGAAACACATCATTTACCGTGAACATGGTTTCAACAAGACCAATATTAGATTATAACCATGTTCATGGGTTCTTAATCACCTGACTGTTGTCTCCTAATAGTAATGTAATAAAGGAAACATTTGATGCCACATGGTGTCCTCTTAGACCCGAATTCCACTTATAGGTGCTCTGAGCCTGATTGGACCCATGACCTTAAGAATATATTCATAAATTCAATAGGCTTCCATAAAGTAGAGAGGGATATGATGTGTTTGGGGGGAAAATATTGCCTCATTATCTAATTGTAGCATACTTTATAAATAAGAAAAAAGGTATATACCAGAAGAAGTATAATCAAATGGAATAATAGAAGAGAAATAAATAGTAATAACTATAAGAACGACTGGAAAAGCTGATAAAAATACTCAGAAAACAAATGATGAAATTTTATGTTAGTATAAATATGGAAAAAATAAATATAAAATATCATATAATAATTATATAAAAATGTATAAAAATGTAATATTAAAACCAACCATGCATACAAAGATCTAGCGTGTTTATCTGCAACGAGTTCCATCCTATGTAAGAATGTAATTAAGTGTCGGAATCAATACGCTTCCCTTTTTCAACACTTGAAACAAATAGTATTCCCATGTACCAATGGTTCTTGGATAGGGTGTGATATAAATCGTATTTGTCCACCAACAATGGTTTTGATCACATCATGTCAACGTATGATAAACTGATATAGTGTGAAACAATGTATATATTAAAGCAAAGATGTATAGTAACATAAATACCCATGTCCCTTCTTTAGAACATATCCAATAAATAATCATGTAACATGTAATTTAATTAAATAATTTCCAGTTTATGTAAATATTTCATGTGAGGCGTGTCCAGCATGAACATCACCAGGTGATAGTATAACTAGTGGATCCAAGATGTTACTAGGAAACTCTGATGATAATAATATTGAATGGTACCAAAGTAGTAACCAAGGAAACATAGACCATAAGGGTCACCAACACAAATGAAAATATTTCATGGATTAGTTGTAAAGATTTTATTCCAAAGAGTATCATCTAAGGCATTCCAAAATAGTATATTGTAAGGAATAGATCCACTGTAAAACTAGATTGTAACACTCCGACTCCACTATGAAGGAGCCAGTGCATTACTTGTGATATTGTTATGGTTAGAAAGAATGAAAATCATGAATAAACGATCAGTTTAGTTGTCTTGAAGAAACTAGATACACTGATATCAGTCACATTACATTTGAAAAGGTTTAAAAATATAATACATAATAGAAAACTAAAAACTGCATCCACAGGAACTCAATAAAATGCATTCTCTTAATAACTTATTGATTATATAAAATGAAAGGGGTTATCTCAAATTCCCAGTTAGGGTTAAACATATCAGAATCATGAATACAATAATAAGTGAATCATAGACAATCTGACATAATCAATATGGCATGCTGATTAAATGAAATACTAATGCCATTAACAAAATGATAATGTAACTGCATCCATAGATTTTGTCATAGTGAAAATATCATGGATAATAATAACTGATAATGAATAAAGAGAATGATTATTAATAGGACTTCATGTATCTAGTTCATGAAACCATAATACCGTTCAAATAGTTTAGCTCTATGGGTAGAAACCCGTCTGAATTTTGGAAACAAACTCGAAGGGTTTGTCGCCAAACAGTTTTGTCTCATGAGACCTGCCGATGCATCGAGGGGCTGTAGTGGGCCCAAACCACAAATTTATGTCCAAGAATTAATTATAAATTGATTCAATACAATAGAAATATGCCTTTTCAATATCCGTCTAAAGTAGGGTATACATATTCACCAATATTTCCATAATAAACACTATATGTAAAATGGTATACGGTTTTGACAAAAATCATATCCATGAAATGAGATTATGGATATTTAATTTAAATAAAATTTAAAATTTAAATTGATCTCAAATGGACAGTAGTTACAACACATAATGATTATTAGGTGCACAATACAAAGTTATTCACAACAAAAAGGTAGTTGAGACGAAGTCACTTACCACAATGTAATCCTTCGAATCATATGAACAATACTTAATGAACATAAAATGAAACATTTTATAACATGAATATAAATAGAATCATGTTATTATATATCAATGGGCATTACACATATAACACATATAAGGAATATGTGGCAAACAATGAAAATATCCCAGAAATAAAAGTGAGATTAGAACCCCCTTACCTTATGTTCGAGTGTGTTATTCATTTGTTTTAATGACCTGAATAATAAAATTTAGATTCATTAATTAATAATTATATAACCTCATATACATGTAATTGATTTAGTATAACCTTATTAGGTTCATTCATGGCCCATTATATGGGTTCAATTGGTTCAATTTTTATGTTTTGGAAGCATTTTCTTCCTTGGTGTTCATGATTTATTTACTTGTATTCATGAATGAATGTTGGTTTGAAATATAGTTAAATATCCATAATTGTTAATATATATTATTCGTGACATTAAATAGATATAAATTATCTTATAATTATTATGGTTATATACCATGAGGATGACTCATTCGATAAGTTAAAAATAAACACCTGAATTTGGCTTGGCAGTTTTGTGTTCAATAAACTTGTTTCATATTAGTATTCCATATTATGAATGTATAATGAATCCAGATGTTAATCAAGATAGAAAAAATATATTATTACCTGGTTCAACCATATATTTTGTTTCATGACTAGACTTGAATGAGTTTATGGTAATTGGAATTCAATATCCAAGATGTCGGTAATTCGACACATCACGAACAATGTTATTATTCCTTAAATAAGTGGGAGACGAGAAGAATAATGATGAAGAATTTTCCATAAAAATTATAAAATCTAGAATATACAATATTCTCGAGCATTCATGCTTCTTGGTTACGATTAGATGAGGAAAGAAGAAGAAAATAATTGAATCTGAAAATGAAAGAAAACATGATGAATTTCTCACGAAAATTCGGCAGCCTAACAGTGTCTCTTAAAATATAATAAAAATAGTTTGATGAGAGGAATGTAATATCTAATCATTCATATATATTATGGAAATAAAGGGGGAATATTTAATGAAATAACCCAACACAAGCCAAAGTGAATAGAAGATAATAACATAAAATGATAGAAAATGAAGAAAATAAACGAGGTTGTTTACCTCTTGATCTCTTCTCCTTGAGATCCTTCATAAGGGTTTGGTTTTGGTCTTTTGGTGAGACCAAAAGCTCTAGGACGTGGGTAAGATACTTGGGAGGGTTATTTGGGAAGAACATTGAGGAGATTCAAGGCTTAGAGGAGTGAAGAGAAGAGGTGGTGGGGGGCGTTATAGTGGAGAAGAGGGGTAAATTTGGAATATTTAACATTATTATTTTATTATTTCTATCAAGACAACCAAATAATGTTATTTCCTGTGACCCATAATAATAATAAGTGCATGTGAGTTCTAAACAAGTGGCCTTTCATCACTTTTGATGTGTTGAATAGTGTATTTAACTGATAAATTGAATATACGGTATTTTAATGTATTTCACTATTCATAAAAAATTCCATATTTTCAGAAAAATCCCAAATACTCACCCCTACCATTTTTCAACATGTATAATTCAAAAGTAAAATCCATTTTTCAAAAATAAATTTCTAAATATTATGAATTTAATTTTTAAATAAGTTAAAAGTTAATTCGAAAAAAGATAATCTTGAAGCGCAGTTAGTTTTATGTGACATTGAAAAATTAATTAAGATCTCATTATCTTATTGCCTTAAGAAAATAAAATAATATTATTATTTACTGTTCATAAGGGTATGTTACTGTTCATATTACTATTCATATGGGTATGTTACTATTCACCATAAATCAATTTTGTTCAATCAGACTCCAAATTACTTACTGAACCCAACTCTAGATGACCATTTTTCAAAATTCAAAACATAGAAGTGAAATTTTTTTGTTTACTTATGAGGTTTTAACTATCTCCAAAATAACCTAGTGTTGTTTAAAAGGAACAAAGTGATGAATATAATGTAACTCAGTGATGAATAGAGAAACATAACATAAAATTTGTGGGGTACAACATTATTCCCTCCTCCGGAAAATTTCATCCTCAAAATTTAAAAAATATTACGTAAAAATATTCGGGTATGACTTTAATATAAGCTCTGTAGGCTCCCATGTGGCTTCCTCCATATATTGGTTCCTCCATAGAAACTTTTCCATACGAGTAGTCCGATTTCTCAATACATGTTCTCTAGTATCAAGAATCTTGATAGGCTCTTCACAATAAAATAGATCTGGCTCAAGTTCTACTTCTTCATAAGTGAGTACATGTGTTGGGTCTAGCATGTACATTCTTAACATTGACACATGGGACACATTGTGAACCTTGGAGAGACTTGGTGCCATTTCCAAATGGTAATCTATGGCCCCAATTCATTCCATAATTTCAAAAGGTATGATTTACCTGGGACTTAACTTTCCCTTCTTACCAAATCATATAATACCCTTCTATGGAGATACCTTTAAGAAAACATGATCACCTTCATGAAACTCCAAATCCATCCATCGTTTATCTACATAGCACTTTTTCCTACATTGAGCTATTTTTAAATGGTTTTGGATAATCTTCACCTTTTCTATTTTTTCTTCAACAATTTCTGGGCCCATGAGCTTTCTTTCACGGAAATCATCCCAACAAGTTGGTGTAAGACATCCACCCCAATATAATGCTTCATAAGGTGCCATCTGTATACTTTAATGGAAGCTATTGTTGTTGTAAAATTCTACGAGAGGTAAATAATGATCCCACATGCCTTGAAAATCAAGTGACCAAGACCTCAACATGTCTTACAATGTTTGAATAGTCTGTTCTAATTGTCCATCTGTTTGTGTTTGGTAGGAATTGCTCAATCGAAGATCAGTATCTAGGGCCTTCTGAAGACATTACCAGAATCTTGATTTAAAACGTTGATCACGATCTGAAACAATAAATAGGGGTACTCCATGAAGTCTCACCACTTCATTAATATGTTGTCTTGCTAGATGTTCAAGTTGTAGATCTTCTCTTATAGCAAGAAAATGTGCTGACTTCGTAAGACAATCAACAATGACCCATATTGAACTGTTCTTTCGTGGAGTCTTTGTTAGTACCATGACAAAGTCTATCTTGATATTATCCCATTTCCACTCAGGTATTGGAAGAGGTTGCAGTGATCCTTCAGGTCGTTGCCTTCCAGCTTTCACTTCATGCCAAACCATACATCATGACACAAAATCGGAAATCTCCCTCATCATGTTGTCCGACCAAAAATGTTCTTTCTAATCACTATACATCTACTTCTATCAGGGTGTACAGAGAAATTGGAGCTATGAGCATCATCCAACAATTCTCTTTTTATATCAGGTATATCAGGAACACAAATCCTTTTAACAAATTTCAAAATTCCATCATCATATACGAATTTACTCAATCTCTCATCATTCATAGCTTTAATCATCTTTTGAAACTCCTCATCATCAGCTTGAGAACTTTTTATCCTTTATAGTAATTATGGATTGGAAACCATTTGAAAAATAATTGATGTTTCACCTTCCATGGTTATTCCCGTAGTCATCTTTACTAGATCCATGAAAAGAGGATCCCTTTCAACACTTATCATCTTCAAAACTCCATGATTGTTTTTGCACAAACCATATGCCACCTTATTTGCCTTGCCTGGGAGGTAGTGTATCGTAAAATCATAATCCTTGAGTAGTTCAAGCCGTCTCCTTTTCCTCATATTGAGTTCTTTCTTTGAGAAAATATACTTTAAACTCTTGTGATCAGTATAAATCTCACATTTTCACCATAGAGATAATGTCTCCATATCTTCAATGAAAATATTACAGAAGTTAACTGATGATCATGAGTAGGATAGTTTTTCTCATGAAATTTTAGCTGTCATGATGCATAATCAATAACCCTATCATTTTATATTAGGAAACAACCAAGTCCTTTCTTTGAAGCATCACTGTAAATAACAAACTCATCATTCCCCGATGGTAGAGTTAATATAAGAGCATTGAATAAAATTTTCATTATTTATTCAAAACATTCTTCACAATCTTTTGTCCGAACAAATTTAACCCCTTTATGTGTGAGCTTCATTAGTAGGTTAGCCAGTCGGGTAAAATTCTGCACGAAACGCCAATAATATCATGCTAAGCCAATAAAAATGCATACCTCAGTTATGTTTGTTGGAATGGGCCAATCATGGATTGCATTTGTCACTACAATATCAACTAGGATTCAATCCTTATAGACAATATGTCCTAGAAAAGGCCCTGACTGAAGCCGGAATTCACACTTTCTAAACTTCCCATATAATTGGTTTCTTCTAAGAGTTTTCAGAATAGTTCACAAATGATCCGCATGGTCTTCATAGCTGTTTGAGTATACCAGGATATCATCGATGAATACCGCAGCAATGTTATCAAGATATTCCTTGAAACTCTATTCATTAAATCCATCAAAACATATGGAGCATTCGTCAGTCCAAACGACATCACTGTAAACTCGTAATGCCCATACCTGGTTCGAAATGAAATCTTCAGAATATCTTCTTTTCTCACACATAGTTGATGCTATCCGGATCAATGTTCTATCATTGAAAATTATTTAGCTCCATATATTTGGTCAAATAAATAATCATTATTTGGTAGAGGATACTTATTATTTATTTTAATTGCATTGATTTCACTGTAATCAATGAAAATCCACATGGATCCATCTTTCTTCTTGACAAAGATAACAGGGCCACCTAATGGAGAAACACTAGGTTCAATAGACCCATTTTCACTCAAATAATCTATTTGTTTCATTAGCTCTTCTAATTCCATAGTAGCCATTCTATAGGGAGTCTCTGATATAGGTCTTGCATCGGGAATTAAATCAATAGAGAACTCAAATTCCCGCTCTGGAGGATGTCCAGGTTAATCCTCTGGAAATACATCAATGTACTCTTTCACTATCTTCACATCTTCAATTTTAATATTTATTCCCTCTCCCATAGATATTGGTTTATCTTCCTCTCCATGTATTGCATTCAATAGAGCTACTAGGGGTGGTTCTAGATAAGAATCAGATGGTGAATTCTCTACTCTAAAGATAATAGATTCTACACTATTTTCAAAAATTGTAACTTCCTTTTTCTTTTAATAAATACTTGAATCATAATTTGATAGACAATCCATAATGAGAATTATATCAATTTAAATCATGGTTATGATGATAATGCTAGAAACTAATTCATGTTTTGGTGTTTGGAGGGGGACTAGTTGACAAGCCTTTGTGGAAATGATACATTCCATGAGAGTTTTGACTGATATCTCCTTTATTAAATCAAATTGGACTTATCTAATTTTCTTGGAAAACTGAGAGGATATAAATGAATGCGTTGATCCAGAATCAAATAATGTTTGGATAAATATGCAGAAATAATTAAAGCAGCTGCTATCACACATCTATGAACTTCAACCTCCGCAGTTGTAATCACATAGGCTCTCCCTTGATCTCTTTTCTTTTTCTAAGGCATGATACCTTGGTGATTAGGACACTAATTTTCATTGTTCCACCGCTCTCTAATGTTGTAGCATTGAACATCATTGAATTTTTTCTTCCACTTGCATTCATCAGATCGATGACCCTTTTCTCCGCAGTTATAGCAGACTCCATCACCTTTCAAGCATTTCCCAGGATGATTCCTTCCACAGTTCTCGCATAATGGGAAACTATTCATTCTCTTTCTCTTCTTTGGTGCTTCTCCTTTTCCTTTGATATCAGAATACCACTTCTTATCTTGGTTTCCTTCGAAAAATTTGATCTAGAAAATTCCTTCTCTATTTTGATGGCACTTGATACAATTTCATCATATGATGAAAATGATTGAGAATCCAGTTCCCTTAGAAGACTTGTCTTAAGACCTTCATATAAATGATCAATCTTGTCTACTGAGTCATAAACGTAATCCACAACTTACCTGGATAGCCTTGTGAAGGTAGCCTCATACTCCGAAACACTTTCTTCTTCCCTTTGTATAAAACTAATGTATTTTCTCTTCATTTTAGTTCGTTGCTCACGAGTGAAATATTATTTGTAGAATATTTCCTTAAAAGTCCTCCATTACATATCTTCTATTTCTTCTTCCTCTGTGGTATTTTGAATCAGGGACCACCACTGATCAGCTTCACCCTTGAGACAATATACCTCCAGTACTACCTTTTCATTTTCATTGAATCTTAACACCATGAATATATTTTCATGGGACATGATCCATTGCTCAGCTACCACTGTATTAGTAGTCCCACTGAAATATGTGGGCTTCTGCCACATGAAACGATCCAACACAGTTGTTGAATGGTTATTTGTTACATCTTGAGTAAGTTGTCCCAATATGGTCATGATCTGATCTGCTCCAATGTTGACTGTGTTGACATGCTCAAAAGGGAGACCCCTGCCTTTCCCACAAGTATTGATTCCCCTTCTTCCGTTAGATGTCATTTCTAAATAATATGATACACTAGATTAGTGTATGAATCTCAAATAAAAAATCACTCCACAATGATTGAAATTATATGCATAGCTAATCTTATAAACATGGTTTCTCTAAGGAAAAATTTACATTAACTCCTTTATAACGGATTGTAAAGAAAACGTGAATTATTCTAAGAATACCCCCTTTGAGTTTTGTAACAAAGAGTGCAGCAAGGACAATATTTGTGCACTAGTTCTCGTTCGAGTCTAGCTCAAAGCGGTGTTTTCAGGTTTTACCCCTAGATACATCTGTGCCCGAGCCGCCTCTACCTGCTCGTATCCATACAGGGACGTATTGCTTAAAATATCCACATAATCTATTCCTTACCAAAATAACAGGACATTCTTTTATGTTAATCCTTAGATACTACCTTAGGGCTTTGTTCCCTACTATATATTTCTTACTCTAGTTTCCATGTTTTCTACTAAACTTTCTCTGATACAAACTGTAACACCCTTACTCCACTAGGATAGAGCTGGTGCATTACTTGTGATATTGGCATGGTTAGAAGGAATTAAAATCTCGAAGGAACTATCAGTTTAGTATTCTTGAAGAAACTATATACACTGATGTAACTCACATTACATTGGAAAACATTACAAAATACAATACATAATACAAAATTAAAATTGCATCCACAGGAACTCAATAAAAGGCCTTCTCTTCATCACCTTTTGAAGATAGAAAATGAAATGGGTGAGCTCAAATTCTCATTAAGGGTTAAATATATAGAGAGCATGAATACAATAATTAGTGAATCATAGTCAATATGACATAATCAATATGGCATACTAAATAAATGAAATACTAATGCCATTAACAAACTGAGAATGTAACTACATCCATAGATTTTGTCATAGTGAAAATATCATCTATAATAATCGCTGATAATGAATAAAGAGAAAGATTATTAATTGGACTCCATGTATCTGGCACATGAAACCATAATACCGTTGAAATGGATTATCTCTGTGCGTAGAAACTCGTCTGATTTTTGGAAACAAACTCGAAGGGTTTGTCACCAAACTGTTTTGTCTCATGAGACCTGTCGATGCATCAAGGGGATATAGCGGGCCCCACCCACCACTTTATGTCGAATAATTCTTTATACATTGATTCAATATAAGAGTAATATGGCTTTTCAATATTGTTATAGAGTAGGGTATACAGATTCACGAATATTTCTATAATAAAACCCGTATGTAAAATGGAATACAGTTTAGACAACAATCATATCCATGGCATGAGATTATGTATATTTAATATAAATAAAATTTCAAATATAATTTGATCTCAAATGGGTTGTAGGTACACCACAAAATTATTATTAGGTGCACAATAGAAAGTTAGTCTCAACAAAAATGCAGTTGAGATGAAGTCCCTTACCACAATGTAATCTGTCGATTCATATAACCAATACTTAATGAACATAAAATGAAACCATTAATAACATGAATATAAATATAATAATGTTATTATATATCAATGGTCAGTACACATATACCACATACATGTAATAAGTGGAAAACAATGAAAATTTCATAGAAATGAAAGTGAGATGAGAAACCCCATAACTTATGCTCGAGTGTTTTCTTCGTTTGTTTTAATGACCTGAATAATCTAATTTAGATTCATTAATTAATAATTAATTAATCTCATATACATTTAATTGATTTAGTATAACCTTATTAGGTTCATTAATTTCCCTTTCTATGGGTTCAATTAGTTCAATTTTTAGGTTTTGGATGCATTTTCTTCTTTGGTTTTCATGATTTTTTTACTTGTATTATTGAATGGAAGTTGGTTTGAAATATGGCTAAAAATACACAATTGTTAATATATATTAGTAGTAACTTTAAAAATATATAAATTATCTTATAATGATTCTGGTTATATACCATGAGGATGACTCATTCAATGAGTTAAAAATAAATGATTGAATTTGGCTTGGCAGTTTTGTGTTCAATAAACATGTTTCGTATTATTATTCCATATTTTGAATTTATAAAGATTATAGAATTTTAATCAAGATAAAACAAATATATTATGACCTGGTGCAACCATATATTTGGTTTCATGACCATACTTGAAAGAATTAATGGAAATTGAAATGACAACATCCACGGTGTCGGTAATTCAACACATCACAGACAATGTTTGTATTCTTTAAATAAGTTGGAGAGGAGAATAATAATGATGAATGATTTATCATAAAATATAGAACATACATAATATACAAGATTTTGGATCATACATGCCTCTTGGTTAAGATGAGGTAAGAAAAGAAGAAGAAAGAAAAGGAATCTTAAAATTAAAGAAAACATGATAAATTTCTCACGAAAATTCGGCAGCCAAACGACATCTCTTAAAATTTCATAAAAATAATATGATGAGAGGAATTTAATATCTCATCATTAATACATAATATGGATAGTAATGGGGAATATTTAATGAAATGTCCCAACACAATACAATGGGAATGGAAGAGAATAACATAAAATGAAAGAAAAGAATGAAAATAAAAGAGGTTGTTTACCTCTTGATCTCTTCTCCTTGAGATCCTTTTTAAGGGTTTTGGTTTTGGTATTTTGGTGAGACCAGATTCTCTAAGCCATGGGTAAGATACTTGGGAGGATTATTTGGGCAGAAAGTTGAGGATATTCAAGGCATAGAGGAGTGAATAGAAAAATGTATTGGTGGGGGTTTTTTATAGTGGAGGAGAGGGGTAAATTTTGAATATTTATTATCATTATTTTTTTATTTCTATCAAGACAACCAAATAGTGTTGTTTCATGTGACCCCAAATAGTAATAAGTGCATGTGAGTTTGAAGCAAGTGGCCTTTCATCACTTGTGATGTCATGAATAGTGCATTTAACTGATAAATTGAATATATGGTATTTTACAGTATTTCACTATTCATCAAAAGGTACATATTTTCAGAAAAATACCAAAAATTCAACCCTACCATTTTTTGAAGTGTAGAATTCAAAAGTGAAATCTATTTTTCAAAAATAATTTTCTTAATATTGTTAATTTAATTTTTAAATAGGGTCATATTTAATTCAAAAAATAACAATCTTGAAGTGCAGTTAGTTTTATGAAACATTGAAAAATTAATTAAGATCTCATTATCTTATTTCCCTAAGAAAATAAAATAATAATATTATTTACTATTTATAAGGGTATGTTACTATGTATATTACTATTCATATGGGAATGTTACTATTTAGGAAAAATCATGATTGTTCTATCAGACTCCAAGTGACTTACTGAACACAACTCTAGATGACCATTTTTCAAAATTGAAAACATAGAAGTGAGAAATTTATGGTTAATGGTGATGTTTTAACTATCTCCTAAATTACCTAGTGTTGTTTCAAATGAGAAGAGTTATGAATAGAATGTAATTCAGTGATGAATATAGAAACATTACATAAAATGTTTGGGGTACTACATAGATAAGTTATGGCAATGCCCATTGATGTAACCAAGGCCCCTCATGTCCATAAAATCTATGATGGATCCAAGGATTGTATCTAAGGCATACTGTAATATTAAAATATGTATCCTAATATGTCATATTTAGCATACATTGATAGATAAAGATCACGTTACTAGGTGGGTCTCAACCATGTCAATTGGCATCCTTGAATTGGAATGGTGTCCACGAGTGATCAAGGAATTACCTTGGTAAACGTAAAGGTAATTCAAGTCAGACCAAACATATAGAAATTCTGTCAAAGACCATATATATATTTAGAAACCTCACATTATGTTAGTTAAATCAATTAGGTCGTATTATAGTTATTATTTTTAAAATTTCATAATTTTCTGTCCATTAACATCCAATAGTGTGACAAGTCCAGTTGATCATGCAACCATTTTTCAATCGATATAAGTCATATAAATTTTACATGGTTCATTATTATATACCTTCAATTATAAATTTAAAGGGATTATATGGAATGAAACATAATCAATTAATTTCAATTCATTAATCCAAGTCATATATATATACACACATACTTTCTAATTCACTTTAGATTTGTTGATTTTAAATCAAGAACATACCTTATAAGGGTCAATTGAAATTCATATAAACAATATCAACATTAATTCAATATTAATTTAAAATATAATGGTGTACCATTAGAAGGGTAGATACTCAGTTCACATGAACATTGACTCAAATGTGTCAAAACACTAAAAACCAAAATAGGGTAAATCACCCTACATAGGGTTGTTGAAGTTGTGGATGTAACCACTAACTATGGATAAAATATATAGAAAAGGATCACAAAACATTGTAAAAAATTAATTTATATAATGAATATTAATTCAATAGAAGAATAATAATGAAATCATCACGATGAATCAATAATTTATAAAATGAAGGATCTTGTGGAGTGAGTTATAGACCACCTACATCGTACTCATACAACTGCCTTAATCCATTATTAGCCTTTTGTTCGGACCGGATAGGAGATGATATGAAGAACGAATCAATTATTGTAAATTGTAGAATATGATCCTTCATCTAAATAGCATCATTCATTGGAAGAATAATATAAAAATATAAAAAAAAGAATCAATAATGTAATGATGCGGATTAAATAAGACAAACAATGATTGATTTAGACTCTAGATGGAATGTAGATCTAAATTAATATTATGGAATCAAATAGGCTCAAAATTGGGGGGAAATTATGTTGTTTCCTAGTTGAAGAAAATGAAAAAATCTATTGGATTGAAAATTTTGATTATTGTGCTTTTCAAAAAATTTCCCATAATTTCCCATCTCACGGTTCAGGATGCACTATTTGGCCAAATTGTGTTCAAATCATGCATGAGTGGTTGTAGGATGGGGTATACTACACGATTAGGGAAACAAATATCCAACATTTTGATATGACTAAAAATTGTGTTTAATTTATTTCATGGATGTGTGTCCCATGACCCATTGTTAAGGAAAACAATTCTCTCTCCTAATTCTCACTACTGTGCCTTACATGGTAGAAACTAATCGTGCGAGCTACCTCTCACGGTTTCCTCTAACCATTCAATAGTCCATAATCCTCCATCGTTTGTGATTATAAGATTAAATCATTCAATATACACCCAATAAACCCTAAAGAACTCATTATTCATCCATTTTTGGTTTATAAAAGAAACTTTGTCCAAACATTAAAGGATCCATACATGAGTGAAAATCAAGGTTTTTACATAGGTGTAGAGATTCACACAGTAAATGTATCTTGAATATAATTATATTATATCTAATTTAATATTAATAATAAATATTACTTTGTGATTACGGGATAATAATAATTAATGTATTTTTTGTTCAAATAATTTAAATTATGAGATCTTCATGTTTATAATGTGGGGGTAAATTTTTTCTCACATTAAATTTTGATAATGTAATAAATATTCTATTATTTTGTAACCAATTTAGTGAGAAAATTAATATAAATATTTATTTAGATACATGAATATCAAAATTATATTTATTCCTGTTACATGGGCCTATAATATTTTAAGTAATTATTGAACTAATTTTATTTAATTCATTAAATAGATTATTATTCAAAGGTTAATAAATTCTCAATATGATAGACGGGTTTAGTCAGTGACCTGAAATAAATTATATATTTTATTTAATATCATTTAAATAAATATATACATATTAATTTAGTAAATTATATTTAGAGAAAATTATTTCATGGGAAATGATAATAATAAATCATTAATTTTAGATATTGGAAATTATAGTTAATAAAATATTTGATATATATTTGTAATCAAATTGATAAATATTTAAAATAATTTAATATTCCAACAAAAATCATTTTTTTAATAACGATATAGTTTTGATGCACGATTGAGAAAATCATGAGAATTGTCCCAGTCCCAAATAAAAAAGCCCCATTTTCCCTCTCCATAACACTAATAGAACAAGAGATCCCCATTTTGTACTAAAAAATGAACACCATAAAGATATTGTTACTTCCTCTCTAGTACTAATATATTCATGAACATTGTTCAGATATTTTTAGGTAATACGTGGATAGACCAAGAGGATTCCTCACTTGGATTCTCAAACAAAAAACAAATATGATAAGAGTACCAATAGAAAATGATTGAATGGAATTATAGGTTTTTTATATGTTTGTTACAAAGACCCATCTTGAGTTTTAAATATCTTTTAAAATATCATTTATATTGAGAGTTATGAATGCTTTCTTTATATTATAATAGTTATATTCTACAATTATAGTTTATATCGTAATGTACATATATAATTTTCTATATCAAAAGGTTATAGAGAATACTAGTTATAGTGGGAACCAATATATACTATAAAAATAATATTAAATATATGTTTAATGGTAATGATATATAACACTAATTCCTCACAGATAATGTATAACTAATTTGTATTGGGGTATCGTAGGTATTGATAATACTAGTATCAAAGTTCACAGATGATGATCTTGATTACAAGGGATCATGAAGTCTGACCTCTCAATATGAATACCATATGTTTCGGGTTTAATTGGGTGTTCCTATCTATGAGAATGTGTATTTGTCTCTCAACTTGATGCAATTAGTAGCATGTGTAATTTTATCACATATTTCCATGAAATATTAAAATCATAATATTTCGGTTTGTGGTTAGCTGGCTTGTGACTTTTTTATCATTGGTGGAATAAAATTGATCTATTGATCAAGGAATGATTTAAAACTTCTAAAAATTAACAAGATATGTTTTTCCACTTGATTAGGATGGTATCTCTTTGGACAAATACTTGGTCATGGTAGAGGAAAGAAATTATATATAATATATCCCATAAATATAAATAAATAATTAATGTATTATTAAACAATGTATTCATCCATATTAATATTATATCATATAAAAAATAGGTTATATTATATAGTTTATGTTCATTGGAGTCAGTTATAGTTATGACATATCCTTATCTCTTTAATTGATATAATTTGTTTCTAGATACCAATCATGGTTTATGAATATGGATATCTATTATTGAGATATGTTCAGATAGTGTCACACCCAAATTGTATCAATATGTTCCTCCAATTTAGATATATTAGTGTTTATGAAAAACTGGACCCACATACGAGGGAATTTGAATTCTTATGTATGAACTATCATATTAAAATTAAATAATCAATTAAATTATATAATATTAAAATTTATAATAATTAGCATTCAATTTATCATTCAATTTATTCACAAATTATTTTTTTATAACAGTGAATATTATAAAAATATTATTATTTTGAAAAATATAATGTGTTAATGGTTCATTTAATAGTTACAAGAGGAAATTAAATAGGTAATGGCTCATATTTCCTCATGTGGCACATTAGAGAGTGAAAAGAGAGTTATTAAATATATTTTAAACATTCATTGGGTTAACAAATTCATTTTTGGTGTTTTGATTTGGTTTTTGTGATAACTCTTTTAAGGGTCTAAAATGAAAATTTTAACGATTCTATATTAATAATGAAATAAATTTTAGAATTAATATTATTGTACATTATTACAAGAATTTTCCAACCCCATAATAACTCACTCATTAAATATTTAGAGAGTTAATATAGTTTAATAACAAGGTTGTATTGGTTCCACCTTCTTGTAAGGAATACAATTTCATCCAGTGATCCAACAAGAATTGTATAGTATTGTGAGTGTCTGTACAAGAACCCAAGAATCAAAGAACAGTGGTTGAGGGGATGTTGTTCATGTGATATTGATCAAGAGGTATACTTTATTGGATCATTCAAGCAATGACATGTTGATGATATGTAGATCACAATATAGTAGAATGAAAAAGGAAGTTTATTTGGCTAGTTTTATACATACTTAATCATATATTCACATGGTTAGTGGAGGAATTCACACATCAATGTGTAGAATATTGAGTTATGAAATGGATCCAGATTAAAAAAGTGTAAATAAAAACTTTAAATAATTAGTAGGAATCTGATTTCATTCAATTGGTATCATAGTGTTCATGTAAAAAATTAATTATAAATTACAATGAAATTATATAGAATTTAGAGTGATGAATTTGATGTGGCCTCATTCCACTAATGGAACATTTATCAGTGTTTGAACATAAATTAATCATTAATTCCAGGATCAAAATAATTTTTTATTAATTTGGATTTAATTTATTTTTAATTTTAATCAAATTTTTAAACAAAAAAATGTATAATAAATGGAAATAGTGGGTGTCGGGTTAAAGAAAGCATAACAAAGATGGGAAAAAATGGATTATCATGGGATCCCTATGGCCACCCATGCCACATCTAACCCAATAATAATTGATTGGGGGTGGGTACCCACCATGTATGTATGGTTGGAAGTGCTTATAATATAAAAATAATTAAAATGACTCACTGCCACAAAGATGGTGACGAAAAATTGTCTTGATCCAAATCACCCCATGGGATGGTCATGCCTCACACATGTGGGAGACCCATAGACTGGGTGGTTAAATGAAACTCGGCCTAGAGGGGTTATGCCAAACCATGCATTTCTAGCATATCTAGGACATGTAATGTATTGGTAACTATAGGAGGACCACTTTCAAGTCTAAATGGACCCAAAGCCTTTTTTTAAAATAAAATAAATCAAAATGTTTTATATTTAAAAAAAATAGAGACATGTTACATATAAATAATTATTTAAAAATATTTTATTTTAACATTAATGCCATAAAATTCCATGTAGGGTAATTTTTTCAAATTTAATTTTTTATTAACTATTATATAATTAAAATTGATCAATATCTAAGACTAACCCATGTATATTTGTATATTTATATATTTAAATTAAGTATTAAAACATGTGAATTTATCTTTGTAATTAGTTTTTTAATCTAATTTTATATAATATATGAAATGTCAATATATCCATAAATGTATATGGATAAGCATTTTAATATTTTAGTGATAAAAATGTAATTTTTCATCCTGAGCTCCCCCTCGCCTATGTGTTATTCTTCATTGTAAAAGTCATAGGAGTTCACATATATGTTTTCAAGATCGAGAGTGGGCATGAAAGAGAATGTGTAAAAAATACATAGTAATTTTAAAGGTGGTGTAAATAATTTCATCATATAACTAAAAATACTCCATTAGTTTTCGGTTGATCGATTATCCAATCAATGAACCAATAAGAAAAAAACATCTCATAACCAAGCCAATTTTATTTATTAATGTTTTTCGTTTATATTTAGTTGTATAATTCCATAAATTTGACGGTGGAACAAGATCACATTGTATTGTTAAAACGAATTAAATAATATAATGTAAGAAATATAAGGAAATTTATTTTCTATTAACTAATTTTAATGCTTTTACCATGATTACGTAGTAATAGGAATGATAAATATAAAAAATATTTCTATAGTTAAATAATTAAAAACAATTAAAAATATTTCAAATTAATTTTTAACATATAAATTCAATCCACCAATACTTATATAGTGAAACAATATTTTGTGATGACTATTATTCATAGTTAATGTAACACCCGAGACTTTTTTGATAAATTTTTTTTTTATGTTATATAAATCATCAAAGAAATCATTCACTACACACAACACTAGATTGGCTTGCTTTACACGCAATCGTGGCCTTCCTCGATAGCTTGCGTCGTACGCAATACCGAGTATCACTGAACAACGATATGCTATTAAAATATTATTAAAACTAGCCATTATGAATAGTAATAACAACATTTTGAAATTTTATAAATTTTATTTTTCAAAATGGAATTTATTTTTGGATTTGGAATATCGAAATTAGCCTGGGGTGAAATTTTGGTATTTTTCTGAAAACATTCAATTTTTAATGAATAGTGAAACCACTAAGTGGTAGTTAAAAAACTGAATTTTTCATAAAACATAATTTTACCGCTTCTGTGTGTGGAATTTCGAAAATACAAGAGACACAGTTGATGTCACTAAGTAAAATGTGGTTCAATGATATGAAAATTATATTTTTGTGAATAGTAACTTTTTACTTTTATTTACCACAGTTAAAAGTAAATAGGGTAATTAAGGGTAAAAATGATATTATTATTGCCCTAAAACATGTCCTAATTCTATTGGATAAGTTTAATTCGTCCAAAAACAACCTTAGGAATAAAATATGACCATTTAGTCCCACTTGGATTAGATTAGGACATTTATTATCAATTTACTCAAAGAAGGGTTAAAATAGTTAAAATCAATGTTTAATAAGTAAATCATTTCTAATTTGGGGTTATACATAAGATAAATTCGACTATATATATATTCATTAGAAAGATAAAAAGATTTCAAACATAATGTTAATTTATTTATAATTTTTAGACATTAAATGATTTAATTTATTTATGACACAATGATGATGCAGTAATTATCATATTAATGAAATATTGACATAATTGATGTTATAAATACCCTAATAAAGGTAATTTTAGAATTTTTTTTAATTCCACAAATTTTATAGGTTAATATGACATTTTAGTATTTATTTAATTAACTTTTTTAGAACTAATAATTCTGTTATAAGTTTAACAAAAATAAATTACTAAATAGTGTCAAAATTGACATAAAAGAGTTGTTAAAAAAAATATTATATTATTAATTGTTATTTTATTCCTAAAAGTCTAAGGTTCGGCAAAATGACTTAGATAAGGTTATATATATTAATAATAAACAACATGGGGTTCTTTTGCCTTGGTATAGTATGTTAATTTACCTTATAGTGCAAGAACACAAGAAGACACGGTAAAAGTAAAATTATTTAACTTAATGTTAAATCTAAATGATAAGGTTAAAATAGGAACCTAAACTTGTCTAAACTATATTGTATGAGAGGATTTCGACCCATACCTACCTTAGCTTAGAAATAAATCAATTTGGAGCTATTTAAAATCGCATTTGGCTTTATAATAAAATAATATTTTTAGTTATTCCAAAGGTTCCCCTCTCCTCCCTTATAAAAGGACACCTCCTCCCTCTCTTCCTAACACCACTTTGAGCCTTAAATCCTGGCCAAACCCTGAAAATTTATTCTCTCCACTTTCCTAAAGATATCCTAGAGGTCCTTTTCTTCTTCAAAGACCAATTTTAGTGCCCTAAAAGGAGGTCTTACAGAAGCGCTTCAAATAAGAGGTAATGCCTGTTACTGATTCTTTGATCATTAATTTTTTCTTCAACTTATTCTTCATTAGTGGTTTCATTATGAAGTAATAACATCAGAATCACTAATATACTGATATGTTATTATGATTATGAAACAACCATATTTCACCATCTATCCATCCTACGGAAAACAAAATCATCGCTCGTGCGTACGTACCGAATACCGTCTCCACACCGTGGTGTAATCTATTTTCCAACACCACCTTACTTGTATGGGTATAATGGTTTAAATAATGAATATATATGATTATTATAAATTTATATTGATTCTGAAATAGTATAAATACACTCCAATACAATTCCACGGTCATGGGAATGATATCGTCGCTCGTGCGTACGTACGGAATACCGTCTCCACGATGTGATACGACTCGTTCTACATGTTCTTCATCTTATAATGATTATATAAATGAATTTAATGAATGAATATGATATATATTACACTAATAACATTCTGGAAATTAGGTATCTATAACCTAAATAGAAAAATAAGAATTTATTCGACAAAACACGCATAAGAACAAAAAGTAATAAACACACGAATAACAAGTAGTAATGAAATATTACTAATAAGCAGCTAAGAATATGACCATATATCATATCATAAAAATATGTATGATTCTGGAATAAGTCAATAACATTATTTAAATAATTATACAGGATGTTCGGGCTCTTACGAAGCATATCGGATCGAAGGTAAGGGATAATTTTGTAAATCTCATTTTTATCCGAGATTGATTATTCGTAAGTATTTACTGGGGGTTATTGCTATCGTCTATGTCCATATTTTATAAAATTGTATTCATGTATTTTTAAAGTCCTTTTTACCCATTTTGACTTTTACCCCATGGTATGGAATTAATCTTTTTTTGTTTACATTACGAGGTACTTTTTTGACTTTTCTGACAAAAGTACGGGGAGAATGTTATTTTTAACTTATACGGTGTGAACGGATTTTTATGGTTTTATAAAGCCTTATTTTCATTAAGATTACTTCAAAATATTTCATGACTATTTTCAAAAAAAACCTTTTCTTCTAAAATTTCATGACATTTTGTGAAAAGAAAAATATTTTGAAGAAAAAATGATATTTTCCTCAAGAATTCATTTCAAGTGTTTTATCAAAACCATTTTCATTTAAGATGACAGTATTTCACATGTTTATGTTTCAAGTATCATGTCTATATGATTTAAATGGTTTCACTTTTCTTATTATGAAATGATATCCATTTCTTTTATATTGATTATGTGATGATGGGATGATGTTTATGAAACCCATTTTATTTATTGGGTTATTATGAATGATGTATGTTTATTTTGTGGAACAAGTAAGAATGATTTCATCATGAGATGGGTGGGACCTATATCTCCCTCTAATGCATTGGGTAAAGATTTACATCTCATGAGATATACATGGCTGGAATGGGAAGTTAATCCGGTTCAGTATTACAGGACTGGAACGAGGAGTGAACTCGATTCAGAAAGGGACATTGTCCACTAAGATGGTCTTGGCAGCAATGCCTTGGCTACTATGGAAATCATAACAATTGCTTAATGGTTGCCACAATTACATTTTTTATTCCCATGTTATTTTACCGTGATTGATGTTCCTTTATGATAAATGCCTTACGCACTTCCAAGATTTATGTCTTTGCTAATGGTTTTAATGTTTAGATTTCATGTTCATGTTTTTATTTTTAAATGTTTATGGATTGTTTTATGTTATCTAAGTTTTCCCTTACTGAGTATTTGATCACACCCTTTTTATGTTTTATTTTCCCCAGGAAATAAAGAATGTTTTTAGGTAAGGAAACAAAAAGGGGAAGATCATTATGGGAGATGTTGAAGATCTTTCAACAGGATTAGATGTTTATATTTCGAGTTTCCAAAGACACTAAACTATTACGGTCCTTGTGTGTCTGTTTTTGTTATGTATTAAGTATTCCGCAAAAGTAATGTAATGTCCATATACGTCAGCTTCGGGTCCCTACAGTTGGTATCAGAGTAAAGGTATAGTCAACCTTTGGAAAATAGGATGTGAAAGCCTTAGTAAGAACCCTAAGGATAATTCTAAGAATAGAACACAATCTTTGTGTTTTAGAAATGACCATGAATAAACTAGGATAAGTCCTTAAGTGTGAAATTTTATTCATGATTATGTGGTTTTCCTATTATAATTAGTGTTTCTCACACTATTCTTCTTGGTTTTACTCAATGTCTAGAACCCGAAGGAACCGTGTTAATGCGGAATTTGATGGGCAATGCAATGATTATCCCCCTGAGCAACCAAACGTTATGGGAGATAGAATATAAAATCTTGTATCCATGCTCACACAACTTTCTCAAGCTATGAATCATGCGGGACTTCCAAACCAGCAAAGGAAGGAGAAACATTCTGTTGAATCCTTCATGAGGCAACTTCCACCTTCATTCAGCGGGTCTACTGATCCATTAATTGCTGAATAATGGATTAGTACTACTGAAAAGATATTTTCAGTTCTTCAATGCTCTGAATATGATAAATTCATCCTAGCAGTGTATCGTTTGGAAGGAGATGCTGATCAATGGTGGAATCTTATCAAGAATGCGAGGAAAAGAGATGAAATTGAGTCCATGGAATGGAACGAGTTCAAGAACTTATTTTTCAATAAGTACATCCCTCATATTCTCCAAAAAAAGATGGATAAAGAGTTTCTTGAACTGAAGCAAAAGGATGATGAATCTGTTGGTACCTAAGAAGCATATTTTACAAGACTTTCACGGTACGCTTGTGGTATTATTATCCAACCTAAGAGTAAGATCGATCGATTCTTTAGTGGCTTAAAACCAAGTCTTCGAAGGGCGTTAGCCCTAAGGGACTTCAATAACTATGAGGAAATTGTTATATGTGCTCTCAAGCTTGATATGGAGATTAGAGTAACCCATCAGTCATATGGGTTTGATAAGAAGAGGAAAATGAAAATCAAAGGAAAATCTAAAGAGCACACTGAAAAGAAAATGATATTTCCCTTATGCTCAAATTGTGGAAAGAAACATGTATTGAGTTGTCTTAATGGGACAAGTAAATGTTTGAAATGTGGAAAGCAAGGTCATCAGGCATTTGAATGCTGCAATGATGGGAAGAAGATGTCTAATGATGAAAACAATGGAAGGGATACACAGAATGAACCTACTACACTTCAATGTTTCAAGTGCAAGGAGATGGGGAATTATTCCAATAAATGCCCTAATCCAAGGGTTGTTGATGATGATCGACATCAAAAAAATCTTAAGGCTAAAGACAAAGGAAAGTCACATGCAATTTATATCAGCGATGTGGAGTACGATATCGATGTGGTGAAAGGTACACTAACCATCCACTCTAAAGTAGAAAATGTTTTATTTGATTCTGGATCCACCCACTCTTTTATTTCTGAAGATTTTTCTAAGGGTATCACTGTATTACCTCAACAATTAGATGTTGAGTTAGCTGTGACAACACCTAATGGAACAACAGTCGCATCAAAAGTTTATAATTCTTCCTCGATGGAAGTTTATGGGAAAGTGCTTCCTGAAAATCTTGTGATCCTCCCAATAGTGGAATTTGATGTGATTCATGGCATGGATTGGCTTTATTTAAATGGATCTCATATCAATTTCCAAAGAAGGGATGTCACTTTTCATATTCCAGATCAATCTACGATCGTCTATCAATGCAAGGTTGAATATAACCTTCCAGTGGAAATTTATTCCATCTTATGGGTCTTGATTCCATTTAATGAAGGTTATTTATCTCAAATGGCTGGTGAGAAACTCATGATTAATAATATTCCCATTGTACGAGAGTTTGATGATGTATTTCTGGAGGAATTTTCGGGTCTTCCACCAAATCGTGAAGTTGAGTTTTCAATAGAACTCATACTGGGTGCTTTGCTTATTTCAAAGACACCTTATAGAATGGCCCCAATTGATTTGCAGGAATTGAAGAAGCAAATCCAAGAGAACATTGATAAGGGATTCATATGACCTAGTGCGTCACCTTTGGGAGCACCTGTTCTATTTGTTAAGAAGAAAGATGGATCAATGAGACTCTGCATTGATTATCGAGAACTTAACAAGCTCACTATCAAGAACAAATATCCTCTCCCACGCATTGATGACTTATTTGACCAACTAAGTGGAGCTCAATACTTTTCCAAGATTGATCTTCATTCAGGGTATCATCAATTAAGGGTCAAAAGGGAGGATATACCAAAGGCAGCATTCTGTACAAGGTATGGACACTATGAATTTATAGTGATGCCATTTGGTCTTACTAATTCCCCTGATATCTTCATGGATCTAATGAATAGAGTCTTTAGACACTATCTTGATCAGTTTTTGGTAGTCTTTATAGACGATATTCTTGTATATTCAAAGAGCTTGGAAGAACATGAAGATCACTTGAGAATTATATTGAAGACCCTGAGAAAGGAGAAACTTTATGCCAAATTTACCAAGTGTGAATTTTTTCTTCAAAAAGTTGCATTTTTGGGTCACATATTCTCATAAGAGGGGATATCTGTGGATCCAGCAAAAACAGAGGTTATCGAAAGATGGTCGAGACCAACAACAGTAACTGAGATCCGAAGTTTTCTTGGTTTGGCTAGATATTATCAACGTTTTGTGAAATATATTTCATGATTATCTAATCCACTCACCAAGTTGACTCAGAAAGGGGTTAAGTTTGGTTGGACAGACTAATGCGAAGAGAATTTCAAGGAGTTGAAAAAAAGATTATCCAGTGCACCAGTGCTCACACTGCCTTGTAGTGGAGAAAGGTTTGTGATCTATAGTGATGCATCAAAGAAGGGATTGGGGTGTGTTCTTATGCAAAATGATATTGTGATAGATTATGCCTCACGATAGTTGAAAATCCATGAGAAAAATTACCCAACACATGATTTGGAGTTAGCTGCGGTAATCGTTGCATTAACGATTTGGAGGAATTATCTTTATGGTGAATGGTGTGATATTTATACTGATCATAAAAGTTTAAAGTATATTTTCACAAAAAAGGAGCTGAATATGCGCCAAAGAAGATGGTTGGAGGTGATTAAGGATTACGACTGCTCAATTCATTACCACCATGGGAAAGCAAACAAGGTGGCAGATGCATTATGTCGACAAGACCATGCTAGATTATCCATGATGAGGATCACAAAAGATCCAATATTTATGGATTTATAATGGATTGATCTTGGAAATTTAATGGAAGGGGGAAAATCGTATCTTTCTCAAATGAATGTTCAACCATCTATACATGTAAAGATTAAAGAGGCACAAAAAGAAGATGTCAAGTTACAAAAGAAGGTGAGAAATATTCTGGAATTCAACCTTGATTGTGATGGGATAATAATGTTCAGGAATCAGTTTTGTGTTCCTCCCATCCCAGAATTAAAGAAGGAGCTGCAGGATGAGGCTCATAGTTCTTCATTCTCTATTCATCCTAGAAGAACGAAGATGTATAGGGAACTAAAAGAGTACTTCTGGTGGGATGGAATGAAAAGAGATGTTGCTGAATATGTTTCTCAATGCTTGGTCTGTCAGCAAGTTAAAGCTGAGAGACAGAAGTCTAAGGGGATGTTACAACCATTACCCATACCCGAATGGAAATGGGAAATCATCACTATGGACTTTGTCACAGGACATCCTAAAACATCCAAAGGCAATAATGCTATCTGGGTCATAGTTGATCATCTTACAAAGTCTGCACACTTCATTGCTATTAGAGATGATTTCTCTCTGGATCAGCTTGCCAGGATATATGTAAATGAAGTGGTAAGATTGCATGGAGTACCACTTTCTATTATATCTGATCGGGATCTGAGATTTACCTCGATGATCTGGAGAAGTCTTCTGCATACTCTGGATACAGAGTTGAGCTTTAGCACTGCTTATCATCCTCAGACAGGTGGTCAGTCTGAGAGAACAATTCAAACTCTAAAAGATATGTTGAGAGCTTGCTCTGTGGATTTCAAAGGTTGTTGGGATCAACACCTACCTTTGGTGGAATTTTATTATAATAATATCTTTCACTCCAGTATTCAGATGGATCCTTATGAAGCTCTCTATGAAAAGAAATGCAGGACTCCAACTTGCTGGGATAAAGTTGGGGAAATAAAGCTATTAGGACCTGATCTTGTTGATGAGATGGCAGAAAAGTTCCGATCTATTCAACGACACATAAGAGCAGCTCAAAGTCGACAGAAAAGTTATGCCGACAATCGAAGAAAAGACCTAGAGTTTGAAGTGGGTGATAAAGTGTTCTTACGAATATCTCCCTGGAAGATGGTCATGAGATTTGGAAAGAAGGGGAAGTTGAGCCCTAGATATATCGGTCCTTTCGAAATACTGGATCGTGTTGAAAAGGTACCTTACCGATTGGCGCTTCCACCGAATCTCTCTCAAGTTCACGATTTGTTCCATGTATCTCTCCTGTGAAAGTACATCCCTGATCCTTCACATGTACTCGGCTCAAAAGTTGTACCGCTGGAGCAAGATCTTTCTTATGAAGAACAACCGATAGAGATTCTGGATCGTAGCGAAAAAGTCCTACGGAACAAGACCACTCGCTTGGTGAAAGTTTTATGGACGAACCACCAATTAGAAGAAGCTACATGGGAGCTTGAGGATATGATGTGGGAGAGGTATCCTCATCTGTTTGTTACAAAGTGACGAATTTCGAGGGCGAAATTCATTTTAAGGTGGGGAGAATATAACACCCGAGACTTTTATGAGAAATATTTTTTTTATGTTATATAAATCATCAAATGAATCTTTTACTACACACAACACTAGATTGGCTTGATTTACACGCAATCACGGCCTTCCTCGATAGCTTGTGTCGTACGCAATACCGAGGTTCACTAAACAACGATATGCTATTAAAATATTATTAAAACTAGCCGTTATGAATATTAATAACCACTTTATGAAATTTTAAAAATTTAGTTTTTCAAAATGGACTTCATTTTTGGATTTGGAATATCGAAATTAGCCTAGGGTGAATTTTTTGTATTTTTCGGAAATCTTTCAATTTTTTATGAATAGTGAAACCCCTAAGTGGTAGTTAAAAAACTAAATTTTTCATAAAACATAATTTTAACGCTTCTGTGAGTGGAATTTCGAAAATTCGAGAGACAAAGTTGATGTCAGTAAGTAAAATGTGGTTCAATGAGATGAAAATAATTTTTGGTGAATAGTAACTTTTTAATTTTATTTACCACGGTAAAAAGTAAATAGGGTAATTAAGGGTAAAAATGATATTATTATTACCCTAAAACATGTCCTAATTCTATTGGATAAGTGTAATTCGACCAAAAACATCCTTAGGAATAAAATATGACCATTTAGGCCCACTTGGATTAGATTAGGACATTTATTATCAATTTACTCAAAGAAGGGTTAAAATATTTATAATAAAAGTTTAATAAGTAAATCATTTCTAATATGGGGATATAAATAAGATAAATTCGACTATAAATATTCATTATAAAGCTAATAATATTTCCAACATAATGATAATTTATTTATAATTTTAGACATTAGATAATTTAATTTATTTATGACACAACAACGATGCATTAATTATCTTATTAATGAAATATTGACATAATTGATGTTATAAATACCCAAATAAATGTAATTTTTGACTTTTTATTAATTTCAATAATTTTATAGGTTAATATGAAATGTTATTATTTATTTAATTAACTTTTTTGAACTAATCATTCTGTTATAATTTTAACAAAAATCAATTACTAAATTGTGTCAAAATTGACATAATATAGTTTTTTAAAAAAATATTATATTATTAATTGTTATTTTATTCCTAAAATTCTATGGATTGGAAAAATGACTTAGATAAGGTTATATATATTAATAATAAACAACATGTGGTTAGTTTTCTTGTTATAGTAAGTTTATTAACCCTATAGTGTAAGAACAATAGAAGACACGGTAAAAGTAAAATTATTTAACTTAATGTTAAATCTAAATGATAAGGTTACAATAGGAACATAAACTTGTCTAAATTCTATTGGATGAGATTATATCGACCCATACCCACCTTAGATTCGAAATAAATCAATTTGGATCTATTTAAAACCGAATTTGGCTTTATAATTAAATAATAGTTTTAGTTATTCCAAAGGTGCCCCTCTCCTCCCTTATAAAAGGGCACCTCCTCCCTCTCTTCCTCACACCACATTGAGCCTTCAATATCGGCCAACCCCTGCCAATTTCTTCTCTCCACTTCCCTAGATATATCCTTGAGGTCCTGTTCTTCTTCAAAGACCAATTTTAGTGCCCTAAAAGGAGGTCTCAAAGAAGCGCTTCAAAGAAGAGGTAATGCCCATTACCGATTCTTTCATCTTTATTTCTTCTTCCACTTCTTATTCTTTATTTGTTTCATTATGAAGTAATAAAATTAGTATCACTCATATACTGATATGTTATTATAACTATGAAACAACCATATTTCACCATCTATCCATCCTACGGAAAACAAAATCACCGCGCATGCGTACGTACGGAATACCGTCTCCACGCCGTGGTGTAATATATTTTCCACCACCACCGTACTTGGATTGGTATAATGGTGTAAATAATGAATATATATGATTATTGTAAATTGATATTGATTCTGAAATAGTATACATATACTCCAATACAATTCCACGATCATGGGAACGATATCATCGCTCGTGCGTACGTACGGAATAACGTCTCCACGATGTGATGCGACTCGTTCTACGTGAGCTTCATTTAATAATGATTATATAAATGAATTGAATGAATTAATATGATATATATTACACTAATAACATTCTAGAAATGAGTTATCTATATCCCAAATAAAATAATAAGAATTTATTTGACAAAACACGCATAAGAACAAAAAGTAATAAACACCTGAATAACAAGTAGTAATGAAATATTACTAATAAGAAGCTAAGAATATGACAATATATGATATCATAAAAATACGTATGATTCTGGAATAAGTCAATAACATTATTTAAATAATTATACAGGAGGTTCTGGAACTTACGAAGCATATCAGATCGAAGGTAAGGGATAATTTTGCAAATCTCATTTTTATCCGAGATTGATTATTCGTAAGTATTTTCTGGGGGTTATTTCTATCGTCCATGTCCATATTTTATAAAAGTGAATTCATGTATTTTTAAATTTATTTTTACCCATTGTGACTTTTACCCCATGGTATGGAAGAAATATTTCTTTTTTTTACGTTACGAGGTACTTTTTTGACTTTTCGAACAAAAGTACGGGGAGAAGGTTATTTTTAACTTATACGGTGTGAATTTTTTTTTTATGGTTTTATAAAGCCTTATTTTCATGAGGCTTACTTCAGAAGATTTAATGACTATTTCCAAAAAAAACCTTTTCTTCTAAAATTGGATGACATTTTTTGAAAAGAAAATGATTTTGAAGAAAAAAGGATATTTTCCTATAGAATTCATTTCAAGTGTTTTATCAAAACCATTTTCATTTAAGATGACATTATTTCACATGTGTATGTTTCAAGTATCATGTCTCTATGATTTACATGGTTTCACTTTTCTTATTATGAAATGATATCCATTTCTTTTATATGGATTATGTGATGATGGGATGATGTTTATGAAACCCATTTTATTTATTGGGTTATTATGAATGATGTATGTTTATTTTGTGTCACAAGTAAGAATAATTTCATTATGAGATGGGTGGGACCTATATCTTTCTCCAATGCATTGGGTAAAGATTTATATCTCATGAGATAGACATGGCTGGAACGGTAAGTTAATCCGGTTCAGTATTATAGGACTGGAACGAGGAGTGAACCCGATTCAGAAAAAGACTTTGTCCACTAAGATGGTCTTGGCAGCAATGCCTTGGCTACTATGGAAATCATAAAAACTGCTTAATGGTTGCCACAATTACATGTTTTATTCCCAATTTATTTTATCGTGATTGATGTTCCTTTATGATATATGCCTTACATACATCCAAGATTTATGTCTTTGCTAAAGGTTTTAATGTTTAGATTTCATGTTCATGTTTTTATTTTCAAATTTTTATTGATTGTTTTATGTTCTCTAACTTTTCCCTTAATGGTAATTAGAGATCACCCTTTTTATGTTTTATTTTCCCCAGGAAATAAAGAATGTTTTTAGTTAAGGAAACAAAAAGGGGAAGATCGTTATGGGAGATGTTGAAGATCTTTCAACAGGATTAGATGTTTATATTCCGAGTTTCCAAAGACACTAAACTATTACGGTCCTTGTGTGTCTGTTTTTGTTATGTATTAAGTATTCCGCAAAAGTAATGTAATGTCCATATACGTCAGCTTCGGGTCTCTACAGTTAATGGTTATTCTTCTTAATAAGGTGTTTTTTCAAATGTGGTGGGTCGAATTATCTAAAATATTAATCAAAGAAATAGTCATGCCTAGAATGAAATAATTATTGTGGTAATAGTTGATAAAATCCATGTTATGAAGTCATAAAATGTGTAAATTGTATCAAAAGATCATGGAGTCTTGATTTAATGTTCTTTTAAAATGAAAATTAAACCTTAAATTATCATAGTAGTGGATATTCCATAACTTAGACTATAAAGAGTGGTTTAAGGATATTTTCTCACTAGAATACATAGGTGGATGAGTACTCTAAATATAGTAGTTGATTGATATTAAGATATAACTATAATTTTGCAAGACCATTTTGATTAATAGATTTATAATGTATAATAATTGGTAATCAACATAGAATTACTTATATTTTTCAGTTTCAATTTTTTAAAATGGAATGTAATAAAAAAAATAACTAATCCCAGTGATGGAAAAAAACAAATCCTTAACATTAACAATTTAAATGAGTGGTATAGTTTATTTAATGTATTTATATGATATAAATTAATGTTGTATGTTCAAGAGTCCCCAATAAAAGATGATCCACATCATGAAGCATGTGAGGGTAAAAATTAATCTCATAGAAGACTCATCTGTGATTATTTTGATGTTTATTCATAATTATATCGTCAATATTTTGTGAGTTGTGAAATAAACATGATGAAATATATGGTTATACCTTGTAGTCCCATGTTTTATAAAATTATCATGAGTTATTGAAAAAGAAAAAATGATAACATAATTAAAATAAACATGTGTATGATCATAGAAATAATCTAGGATTGTATGCATTTACAAAAATTTATAGAATACATTAATGAATTTGTTTATTTGGGATTCATAAAAAATAACTATATTTCAATACATGTAGCATCATGTTACTTTTTTTAGTAATTCCAAAACCTCTATTTTAATCATAATCTGGAAATGTTTCATTTGGGGTTTTTCGGGTGAAAACATTGTAATTTTTGAAATCTTTTGGTTTGGGTTAAATTGGGCGTCAATTTTTTCAAGCAATTCACCCAACTATTGAAAATTGTGCCAATTAAGGCATTTTAGTTTTTCACGATTGGTGCATAGTTTGACAAGTCATGTGCCCAAATAAGTGAAACCATGAAACCAATTAGAATTTACTCCATGATATGGAACATGGATTGGTTTAACCATGTGGTATTTCCTTGTTAACCATGCGTACATGATTAATAAATCCAAAATTAAATTTCAAAACACTTAAAAATATGGTTTAGCGTGACTGAGAGACCTAAATTAACAATCAAAATTTTATTCTTCTAGGAGAGCTCCCATGATCTATTTTTTCACACTAAAACCTCTTATATTTGAATTTATACTTGTATATTAGAGTTCAATCTCTACCAGGTAGGTTTCCTCTTCCCGTTCTCAATATCATGTGATATCCTCTTTCCTTTATATGTTTTTATAGATCTTTGTGTTTTTTTATAATCTAATACCATCTATTTCAAGTCTTGTTTATAAGTGTGATTCATAGATTCCATTATCATCATTCTTCATTGGAGAATCCTAATTAGGGTAGGTAGTCTCAAGATCATTTGATCATGAGATAGGTGGTTCATCCATGATGCCCAATTTTTATTTACCCTAAACTTCATGCATTAAATTCAATTATTTGATTTAAATATAATTGTGATAAATATAGTTAAATTGATATATTAAAAACTGAATTCCATTCAATTGGGGGATTTATGTTTTTAAATTGTATTTTTGCATGAATTTGGGACCCAACCCAATTATTTTTAATTGGGTTGTGTTTGTGATATTTTTTATGTAGTAAAATTTAAATTGTTGAGTATAAATAGTATAATTATATAGAATATTTTAAAATTAAATTGTTTAATCTAATTTGTGGAATTTGAATTTTGATATTAAATTTGTGGAAATTGATTTTAAATTGGTATCTATGAAATATTTATTCAAATGTTTTTGATAGAAACATTTTTGTTTTATCTTGAAAAAAGTAATGTTTTGATAAAATACTCATTTTTATTTTAAATTGAAAATTTAAATATTTGAAATTTATAATGGGAAGAATTGTTTTTTCTGTAGTCTTTATGAAAATTTCCCAACATGTATTTTTTAATAGAGTACATGAAATCCTTGGGTAGTTAATGATTTACGTGTACATCAATCTATGGTATAAAATGTTCAATAACATAACTGTATCATGTCCCATACCCAAAGGGATGGTTTTTAAGTCACCTCTAGTTTTACCAAAGGGGTGTGCATATGAACATATTATCATGTCACTTTTACTGTGTGGAGTCCCTTAGCCAGGAAATATCATACCTTTATACATATGACCATGTTTCTTGTTTTTTTTTATTTGGAATATCTATATATGCTAATGTTGTATGTTAATAATTTACCATGAATTTTTAATTTATATAAATAGTTTTATATAAAAAAATTGTCAATCCATTTATTAAATTTTTTCCATCATTTTAAATTTAGAGAATTATATTGTTAATTATTAATTTAAATTTACAAATTTGTTTATTTACTAATGAAATATCACTTTTTTTGGTTTATTAAATGTTGTAGTCTTTCCTTACTAAAAAACTGGGTTTATCCAGCACTAGGTCTGTAACACTGCTAGATAATAATGATTTTAAAGACCCTATTTTTCAGTGCTAAATGAAGAGATGTTAAAGAGGGTATTTAACATGGATAAATAAATACTAATAAATGGGAACCTTTATTAGTGTTTTTTCACAAGAACTAATAATGTTCCTTTATCACAACATTTAAAAATTTATGAAAAATATGACTATTTAACAAGACGTGTAAAAAAGCACGGTTAAGGGGGGGGGCTCATTATCAGCACTATAATAGATGCAATAATCATGACCCTCCTTTATCATTGATTTTTTATTAGAGATTTAAAAGGTATACTTCCAAAAAATTATATTTTTTTATGAATAATATATTCTAATATTTATAAATTCATATTGATTTAAATATTATATATATTTATAAATTATGTTTTAGGTAAATTAAATAATAATTTATATATAATATAATAAATATTTTGAGAAAATGGATTATAAAATATTAAAAAATTATTTTTATTTAACTATTTTCGTATTATTACTAAGTAAAGATAATTAAATTTCAATTTGAATATAACTAAAATTAATAAAATAATAAAATATGTAAAAAAAGTTGAAAACATAACTCAAACTTCTAATGGTCATATCTTTTGATCTAAGTGTCTATTTGAGCTCTAAAATATATCAAATCTAATATTGAAATGAGATCTACATCCATGGTGATAGTGGTGTACCTTTGTCACCTTTTTAAAGAAAAAAAGGCCCAAAATGACTCTAAATCTGTGCATTTAATTGGGGTACCCAAATGTTTTGACATTCGATTAATTTCAACAAAATTTAAGGGGGTCTTTTTTTGGTGGAGACTAAATATTTTCCTTGATCATACATTTGTATTGATATTATTGTCTTTCAAATTTATATGGTTTCTCAATATAATTTTAATAATAATTAAATATATGCATGTCTTCTTATATTTACTTATAATTAATTTCTAATAAAAATACATATATCAACATTTTAATGTAAAAATTCATATTCTAATATATATAACTTAATTTATATTCTAGAAAAGTATTTAAAAATTATCTATACAGTTTATACATTATATATACATATTCATGTGTGTGTACTATTAATAAGATATATATTTATATTATATTATACTATATATAAATGAATATTATAAATAATTTTTTTAAAAAATATAAGTATATATATATCACTACCAAACTTATATATTGTATAATTTTATTTTAATATAATTTTATAAATATATGTAAATATTTATGTAAATAAATTTACGTAAATAAACAGAAATATCATTAAATAGACAGAAAAACAACAAGGTGTAGTGGTAAAGGTGTTCTGTCTTTAAAGGATAGGTGAAGGGTTCTAATCCAGGAGGGCGTGCAAAAGGCTTGAAATTCCCAAAGCATTTATAATAGGTAGAGGGGTGAAAGGAGGATATATAGGGGGTATAGCACAGTTAAATGGGTCTTAAAAGCATTGATAAAATCGGATATTTCATATCTCTATAAACATAAAATAATTTTACCTCCTGTAATAGTGTTGCCTTTATTAGTGCATTAATAGCGCTGATAAATCTTTTGGGATTTTATCCATGATCTAATTGTCATCACTTTTTTAGCATTGATAATGTCCTATTATTGCACTATTAAATGATTATAATGGAATAGTGTGTAATGAAATTCATGGTGTGGCACTATTTGAATTTTAGCTCACATGCTACCTATGAAATTGAAGGATTGTATATTATCTTCATTAAGATGAATCCAAGGGTAAGGCACCATATAGAGGTGGTATTAGGAGTAGACCATTGGGATTGGTGAGTTGGGTCTGTTGGTTCTTGGTAAGTTATTCTATTTTTCGAGTACATAGTTGTAGTAAATTCGATTTTCTGCATATGAGCCTCATCCCAGTTGGTGAGGACTCCTTATGTGCATCTTGGAGACTTGGGATCAAATCCAAGAGGAGGCTAATTTCCAAGGTATTGTAACAGTACTGTAGTAGTAATGTAATAGTATTGTAGCAGGTACAGTAGCAGGAAAATTGTGGTCCTATAGCAGATACTGTAGCGGGAACTGTTTGGCACTATAGCTGCAAGGATTATTCCCCCGTTTGGGACTTTGGGCCACCGATTTGTTCCCAGAGTCCTTTAAGTCCATCCGCCCACCCAATCCTTTGGGTCAGTAATACCTTTGGGCCACCTCAAGGCATTCAGGCCACATTATGTGCAGATGCAAACCAGACAACCTACAAGGAAAATTCTTCAGAAAGAGGATGATCATGGAGCTTTCACCATAGCTGAAGCTAAATGGTTTTCAAGAATTAGAGGGTATGGAACCTACCATCAGGAAAAGCCTTTGCATTCATGGGAAATCCTAGCTAAACAACCATGCGAAGATGGAGAGATGATTTCAAGATAATGATGCCAAGGAGGAGTAGTTCGTTGTATTTAGACTATGTTGTATGTAATGTTTGAAGATTATCGGCATTGAATTCCACTAAGGCCTATGGGCCAAGTAATAATTATGCCTACGGTCCATGTAAGGGTTCCACCTCACCCCTTGAAAGGTTTATTATCAATATCAATAAATAATGCAGGCCTTCGGGCCATTTGTGCATTGGGTTGTCATACCTTTTTCACATTGGTTATAATTATCTCAGTGGAGTTCCTCTTATATGAATACTTATTTGTTTATGTTCATTATGTTATTTTTGGGGAAAAAAATTTCCAACTTTCATTTTTTATGATACCAATTTATAATCACTAACCCATGGGGATAGAGAACTCCCTTTCAGATATGTCCAGACCAAATCGTTAATCGGGATACCAGTGTACTGGGATTCTCTGGTTTTCCAGTGGTATGAGAAGTATTGTTTACTATCAATTTAGTAACTAGTACTCAACCAGTGCCAATTCCCCCTTACTGCATGGTACAAGTTGAAATGATAGTGTTGAAGATTCAGTTGTATGATCTTATATAGAAATATTTTATTGGATCTATTGTGTCACCATGGATACTATCAGTTCACTTCACAAAGAAAGATGATGGTTCAATTCATCATTGTGTTTATTAAAGAAACCTCAATATAGTCACTGTAATGATTAAGTATCCATTTCCATAGATTAATGATATATTTTTTAGATAAATTGGGAAAAGGGGTTCTTGAATATTGATCTTTGATCTGGTTAACATCAACTGAAAATAATGGAAACTTGAATTCTGAAAACTGCCTTTCGAGGCACATACAACCATTAAGAGGGAATTGACATTCAATTTGGAATAACAAGTTCTCCATCATTATTTATGAATTTTAAAAATTGGATTTTAATCTAGTATCATGAAACCATTAGTCTATTACTTGTGGAAAACATCATTGTTTACTCTAACTCTTAGGATGGTCATGTGCGTAATTAGATAGTGGTTATGGAATTTTTGTTAAATCACTGGATTTATAAAAAATTTAGAAATGTGATTTTTGGATTTTGGAAGTTAATTTATTCGTACATGTGCTCTTATAATATGTTAATTTAGTTGACCTTGAGAAGTTAAAATATTTTATGACCTGGGAATGGCCATAATAAATATCGTGAATCTAAGCCTCCCTAATATGATGAAGATATTTAGGGGTAAAAACCATAGATTGGAGGTATATTTCACTGTTATTTTCCACTATGAATTGCTACAATGAGGCCATCTACTCTAAAACCTTCCTCAATAATTTTATATAATATCTCCTACACAGATCATCTGCAATCAGGTTCCACTTATTAAGAGTATATAATATCTCCAAGTCATAATACAATAGGTAATGTATCCATCAAATATTTCTCAAGATATGGTCTCTCTATAAAAAAAGACATTCTAAAAACTCATATGGATGTAATAACTTCATAATCACTCCCATATATGGTATTTTAGCAACATCTTCAGGGGGAAGACCAGTACTGTCATATCTAGATCATGGGTTACATTGTACTTATCATGTGGTCTCAACTTTCATGACCCATATAAAACCCACTCCCTCCTCTAAATCATAACACTACCAATCCTTGTTCTAGAGGCAGCACAAAAAACCACATAAAAAATACCCTCTTTTAGAAGACTCATGATTTGGGTTCTCTTCAACTTCTACTATCACTCCTAAAAATCATGTGTGATCATCTCTATCTAAATTAATGGTTATACCTTTCAGGTTACGGTATTCAAGGGAGGTTAAATAATAAAATAATAAATCATGAATCTTTGATAATTTTCTTCTATCCCATTGAATCTTTGAACCTTGTCCACTCTCTTAGCTGGCTCTTAAATATCATCACCTCAACCATTGTTACGTCAAATACTAATACATCTTCTGAAATAAAATTTATGACGAGGTGGAAATATGGAATCAATAATGAAAATTTTAATTTCATTATATAATTATTTTTCCCATGAAGTATGTTTAGAACCATCCAAAAATATATTGGGTGCACCATCTCCAACACCGAGTACAAATGGATTTCATCAATAAAGACTACCATTAATCATTCTAAGAAGGGATAAAATATCTAGTTAATAAATCCAAGGAAAAATCAGTGGGATTAATACATATGAATGGAATCCTAATATTCTCATATTCACTCTTGTGAAATAAAAATGTTGTCTCTACTATATCCTAAAATATAACTCTGAGCTAGTTATAGCTCCACCTGAGATCAATCACCAAGAACCACATTTTCCCAATTCAATTGGTTGAATTGGTCATCAATTATAAAAAGTTGATACATATCCTTGATTGTCACAAAATATTGGTGATAGTGATCTACACATAACCTGATGATCATGTATCCCTTCTTGGTGAACAAAACTAGGGCTATCCCCGGAGACACACCAGGTCTGATGGAGACCTTCCAATGGAAATACTCTAATGAAACCTTCATCACATGATTCTCTCAGGAGGTTATTGAATATGTTATCATTGATATTAGGGAAATCAATGGGTGAAGGTATATGTAGAAATTGATATCTATAGGTGGAGGTAGTCCAGGAACATCCTTAGTATGATGTCCTCATAATCTTCCACCTTTGTAGGATGGTGAAAGCTAATGAAATTTTCTACCCAAGTGTAATACTATCTAACTTATTATTAATAAATTTTATCCTCAAATTTAAGTAACCATTTTTGGAGGTTTTATTCCCACCATATAAGGAAACAATCAATCCATAAACCCAGAAATATTGTATCCTCTAAATAAAAAATAAATCAACACAAGAACCTTGGAGATCCAGTCCATACATATTTTGAAAACTGGAGGCCTCATCATGGTAATGAAAGAATATCATAATAAAATCTATCCATAACATATCTTTTCACACTATTGGTATATTTTTTTGATGGTTGAATCCCCCCGAGGTGAATTTTACACATGTAAGGGTTGATCCTAATGCTCCACCAGAATATCTTGTTATTTAATAAATGATTTGGAAAGAAATAGTGTTGTTTCCATGCATCTATCAATAATCTATATACACATGGGATATTAATGATCATACCTTGAGAAATATTTGGATCCTCTAGGTCATATGGATCCACTAACTATAGTTACCCACATTCATATCAACTATCTCCTTAAGCCTAATGTGGAGCTCCTAGGGGTGGTGGTGATAACAAATAAAAATGTTGTCCACCCCTACATCTCTCTCATCTGATTTTCCTAATCCAATACCCTATATAACTCATTTCTCTAGCCATTGTCTCTACCTAGGTGGTCCATATACCATCTCCCCATCAATTTCATAACAGGTTGGAGAATTATACATGATACTTCCTCAACCATCGTAGTCGTAGCATCACCTAACCATCGAATGATTAGAACCAATTATATAATTGTTCACTTTAGACACTATACCATGATACTCTCTCATAAATAACGTCACATTCCTATATCCCTACTCATGTTTCCCACTAACAGCTTCAGAAGTCTCATCTTTATGGTTCCCACTTCCTGCACAAACAATTCAAAACTACTCAACTAGAAAACTCCCCACCCATAATCATTTCATTGCACCCTACTGTAATAAGTAATGAAAATAGATACCAAATATTCCAGTATATATTTTCAATTTCCTTTCTAAAATGCATGATATAGGAAATTCACATCATGAACCACCCCCATTGAGTACTGTTTGAGGCCAATAAACCTCAACGCATGCTTTACACCTTATAACATGCCTAGCTAGAGATCCATAAGCTCATGGATACATACTTACCATAACAGACTTTAATAAAACTATTCGATTAATAGAATATTGATCTCTATAAAAGTGATAGTTTCCTCATAATGGTTTTGAGTCACTATAATCCACCATCATTTAGAATATCTGTGGAGAATAATGCCACTAGTCCACTATCAAATTGGGTGGTGTCCAAACAAGTTGGAAAACTCACCCGACTTCCTAGAGTTATTATATCATCAAAATGGAGGATGGGTATCAACCTATAAATAAAATTAAGGACGATTAATCTACACACATCATATACAAGTACTTTTGAAGATAACTATATAGTCAAAAGTTTGATGTAAGACCCGAAAACCACTCATAGGTACCACCTCCTATAGAGGTCTGGGAACTGAAGCCTCATATCTAATAGAATCATCACCACAATCCCTATATGGTATCCTATATTTTTTAAGGATCTATCATAAATAATATCAATATGAACCATGGCCCAAAATAGTATTTGGGGGATTGAGACAAGAAGGACTTGGAAACCACAACCCATTCTACTGTGATTCATGTATAGATATTTTCTGAACCCATAATTCGTGCATGTAATGAGACTAAAATATGATTATTATAGTCATGGTGAATTGATACATTTTACAACACAACATAAATTGTTTTTATGTACTGATATATGATCTCAATACACATTATAAAGTTTTTCCTAGATCCAAAAATAAAAAACATATCTAGATAGTGTCCAAAAATCGATCATCTAATTAACTACATGTGATACTAATCTATCATGAACTAGACATTTGGGGCCCACATATCTAGCATAAATCCCGTTGTGACAACCCTAACCTTACTCCAATATGATAGGGCTTGGAGAGTAGTGTTTATTAGGTATATATCTCACTAATGGGGCCTTATACTATGGATCTTTTAAAAATTCACACATCACTAAAAACCAATATAATGATAAAAGAAAGAGAAGAAACTAATTCCATATACCCATGCAAACATATAACATCACTTCAAAGTGTGCCAAAATTATGATAATGAAAAAAGGGTAAAATAAAAGCCCACCAAAACTGGTAAAGTGTTCAAATAGTTAGTAAGAAGGAGACCATTGTCTAAAAGAAAGGCCCAGAAATAAATGTGGATTTTCAAGTGAAACTTTGATCCACCTACTTCTATTCTTACTAAGACACCTTCAAAAGATCTATCACTTACATAAGAAACAACATTTTTTGGAAGAAACTATATCGGGGTGATTATAAATATACCAATAAGGACACCCAAAAAACACCAAACATTGGTAATCACAGAATGTTATCTCACAGAAATATATAATAACAAGTTATATATGATCATGTTGTAGAAACTAAATCTACAAGAATGTTCACAACCACACTTATAGCCTATGAATATTCTTTATGATTTATGGTAAATATATTATTAGAGAACTCGCTCCTTAGGTTGTTCTAACAATAATGGTTCTCATTTGAATGGTCATTCATTTTAGGCCTTGAAAAGGTTAAATACATACTGGGAATCAGATAATATCATTACAATAATTGGGAATGACACCTAGGGCCTATGGGGGTACCTAGCCCTATATGAAATAATCCCCTAGGATGGGAATCACACACCCATTCAACTTGGTAACATGATACTTGAACCAATCATGGGATGAAATATAGAGGATCACACATTGATCCACACAAAGGGGTGACTGAATCTATCCTAGACTAAACCATAGATAGGATCACTCATCCAATGATCGAGACGTAATGAATTGATATTCTCTTATAAGGATAAACATGGTGGATTTTTCATATTTTTACTTGACTATATTGAAGATGATTATGGATCCATCCTTCTCAGGGATAAGTACAAGTTGTGTCCTAGCTAGTTCATATTTTTATGGGGTTTTTCCCATGATCGTGTCCTCTTGCCCCTACCCATATAGTATGGTCATGATTTTGTACATTTTATGTCCATGTGTATTCTAGTTGTGCCCATATACATTCATTGTTCTTGTTCTTGAATACCCCTACAGTACACAGAACATTAGTAGTCATGGGTCATATAACATGTGATATTTTTCCCTTCGTGTAAACCCATGCCACCATTGGAGGGGTCCACATGAATTTTATCCTTCTAAACTACACACAGTGTAACATAAGTTCACATTGAATTTATGATGTCTATTATCCATCTAACCAAAATCATATTAACCTATGGATCTTCCACAATTCACGTTTTTAGAACATAGATATGTTGTTTCTCATACCTTAACTATAATTATTTCCTAGATTCCACTCACCCATATAGTTAGGGGATTCCACCCTATACATTATACCATCAAAATGCCAAACTATGGAATAAAATAGTCAACTAAATCTATAATATTATATCCTCATTATCAATCCATGATCTTACCATCAATATATAATCTGAACCCATATAAATGACTCATTTCATCAAATAACGATTGTGCAGTGATTTATTTCAAGGAATAAGTGAACCTATGATCAACCAAAAATTCCAAAAAATGATGTCTCTGAGAATAAGGGTAGAAATTTAAAAAGCACACAATATTGGGAAAATAAATATTTTCTCTTTTTATATTGGTATTCATTCATTAAAGAAGAAACCAATAAATAAGGAATACTCAAATGTCCGCAAAATGATATAGTTATCATAATTCCAATCAGATAGAAATCAATTGTGAATCAAAATATAAATCCAAGTATTAATATTTAAAGGGGACAATTAATTGGATATATGAGGTAAAAACAATGGGTATTATTCCAAAAATTAAAAAATCACACAACAAGATAAAATCGATCAGTGATGAATAATAGACTTTGTGTCATTAACATGTGTGATATAAACAAAATCCATTAATGAAAATGTTGTTTGTGTAAAATTGCTAGTCGATTAAAAATCCTACTAATGTTCACTAGGGAGCTCCTCTAAATTTGAATAAATTTGTTAAAACTCACATAAATTATAAATTACTACAACAATAAAACAATGAAACATACAAAAGAACCATATTTATTACTAAAAAGGTTGCACAATAGTGTCATCCTAATACTTCTATGTTATGTCTCTAATATCATTGTCTGGTTTTGAGTCAAGGTATCCTTGTATCCTGATAGTGATAAATTCATTCAAGTCCATAAAAAATCTATTTAATAAAGAGGAATCAAATAACGGAATAAGACATAGAGTTTTGAGGTTTACCACCATAGAAAAAGTTGTTCAAGGTTTATAGTTTTTGGATATGTTCCCTAATGAAGACTATTAGACTCGTCTGCTATCAATGTATCATCCTCAATTCTCTACTAAATGATTTATTATATTATTACATGTCTTAACTTATTAAACATCACTAACATATTTCAATTACGTCTCAAGGTTATTGAAGAGTCTCACTTCTTCAGACCCTCAAATGGTCTCCCGATAATGGGGGTTGGTGTCTAAAGAAACCTTTAATGTAAAGGTTTCCTCAAAGTTATAGTAAAGGTAATCATTTTTTCGGATTCCTATAATCATACCATGAAATTAAATATTTATTATAATATGATTTATAATAATCATATGAAAATGAAACAAGCTAAAATTTATTTATTATAGAGGATAATTGAGGTATACTACTAGTTATCATCTCAATATAAAATACTACAATGGGAGCGGATTTTTAGATAGATGAATTTGAATTGAGGAAAACATTATAGATCGAAGTAATAAGGCCTTACATTAAAAACAAAAATGATTTTATCAGGAGAGAGTTAATAGGTTGATGTTATAGAAGACCAAGTGTTGGTGGGAGTTTGTAAAAGTGTGTTCTCTAGACCAAATTTTAGTAGTACCGTTAAATTAACATATAATGTATAAATAGAATTATGAATGATATATTATTTCCAAAACAATGTCATTAGTTTTTCATAATATTTATATGGAAATTGTTTCAAATTATTTATCATATAAAAATGTTGTATTATTTCCCAACTATAATAAAAACCTTGAGATACTATGAAATGAATATTCTAAAAATTAAAATGGGCTAGATACATCATTCTAATAGGACACATAATATGTATGAATTGCATATTCTAGGAGCTCATAATAATTGAGGCTTCTTATCTTGAAGCTCACAGTTTATGATATTGATTATATGAGATCATGAGGACTAACACATGAATAAAAACACTACATATTTTTAGTGTAATGTGATGTTTCAATCTACGAGAAAATGAATTGATATCACATCTTTATAACATTATTATTGTGTATCATTTGATTAATTACTTTGATACAGTATAGAAATAAAGAAATTTATGTTTATGGTGAGTTTTAATGTGTAGGGATAACAATGCTGGCAGGAAATTGATTAAATTTTCCAAAAAATATTCATCACTTTTGAAAGGAAGATGATATGTTTATCCCTAGGACATTTATGGTTGTTCCATGGTGAAAAACATGGCCATGGTAAATGAATGAATACCCATCCAATATATTTAGAAAAAGATAACTAAAGTATTAATTTATGATAACATGATTTATGTATCCTAATATATAAGATATTACGTGAAAAATAAATAACATTCCTAAAAAAGTGTACATAGGTGGGTTTCATATAATTTAATTATTATTATATATAATAGGACCATTATATATTTTTAGATACCACTCTTATCCTATGAATATGATTCACTATTATTGTGTCCTTAATCACTCACTCTATGAAAAATTGATGGCCTGTTTCCCCACAAGGCCTCTAGAATACCACCACTTTTCTCATAGGCTGCTGACTAGCTATGAGGTCCTAGGGTTTTTCCATGAAAATACTATTCCCTATATATAATAGCATGAAAAATTGTAGAAAAAACTAAATATTACTCAGAGCAGTATGTAATCAGAGTGTGGATAAACAAAATATAAAAAAAATTAATTGTGAATGAAATGAAGTAAAGGCTCGACAGTCATGTCACGCATTCAAAAAATGTTCTTCCATTTATTTGATCCCATATACAATAGAGTAATGGAAATAAAAACACAAGGGTACTCTAAAAACATTATGTAATGTCATAAACCGAGTCTCTATAAATCTCAAGCTACACCAACCGAATCATAAGACGCCATAAGATTATATCACTCAATCATGTAACAGTGGGCCTATATCATATCAACAATTCATATATTCTCAAAAATAAATCATACATAAGGCAGATACATATATCGAGGTTCACGTATATGGGTAATAAAAAAACATAGTAGACCACCCCAAACATTGACCCTTTAATCCCCTGCCATATGTTCATTCTTATGCAATAACACCAGACTATATGAGACATAAGTTGAATAAAATAAATAAAATAATCCATTATTAATAATTGGATTCATGATCTCAATCAAATATACATGCTTCAACAATATATCAAAATATATGTGAGTAAGCTACATCATTGTAGATGGATGTCATATCATTCACATGTATTACCCATGAACTCCTATAATAAATATAAATTTGGGTTCTATGTAATAAATTAAAATTTATAAAAAGAAGAATAGATCGACATCCTAGGAATCATAGGCATACCACTGAATATTTGGGTGGTGAGTAGAACCCTGACGATGTCTCATCATTCCCTAATTCTATTCAATGTTGTATTTCTTGGTCATAGTTTTTAGGAAACAATACATTGGAAACTTGATGCAATCCTGAGTGGGTGAAAATTTGGAAATATATAATTAATTCTCTCTTAGATAAAAGGTAATAAATTAGGATCCTTTAATAACTAGATCAAAAGCCCATTAGCAGATAGCTCTTGGAAATAAAATAAGGTTGTGTCTATCTAATCCAAATTAGTATCCTTCAAATTGATCAAGGAGATCATCATCAATCAATTGGGATGTCACATAATTATAGTTTTTAGGGTAATACGACCACCGAAAAAACAATGGAATCACATAGATCCTAGAAATAACGGAATACAAGGAGAAACATTAACTAAGAGGGGTTTTACGATACCCTTAGAAAACTACTCTATTACCGTAGTATAGGGATGAATCCCATAAACACTAGGCATTCCGTTATGGTAGAATTTAATCTAATAATGCTCAGAAGAATAATTATTGGATGTACCCTTAGGACTCCACACCATACAATTACATTGGTTCAATCCCACGGGTCAATATCAAAGAATCACATCTCGTAATCATAGATACATCAAAAGTAACAGGGTGAAATCATATATAAAAGAGTTTTATTGGTCAATGACCTAAATCCATAACTACTGAATGTCTTTGAAGGGTTACATTTTTTTATTGGTTATAAGGTGACCCAAACTACCACATATAACCAAATCAATAACATACACGCTCAGGTTTGGTGAACCACTAAGGAACCAATTAGGGTCACCTAGTCCAACACACAGTAGAGTCATCCAACTAGAGATACTCAAGGAAAAACATAAGTAGAATAATCCATAGTTGGATTTAATATTTCATTACATAATATGAGGAATCAATCATGGGGTCCTTAGTTGTATTACATAGGTAAACGCATCAATAATGGGGTCCACCTAAATGGAAAACCAGAAGTGGAAGCCCCGTTTTCTTCCTAGGATTAAATACATAGGTCTAGGAATCCCTTGTGGGATCCTCTAATCAGTATCATAAGTGATGGCATCCATCTTGGAATCATGTTCCACAAACTAGGCTCTCGAGCAAAACCATTCTCCCTGGGGGTGACACCAATTCCAAAGGTATTATTACACAAGTAGCCTCTTAGCCTCAATAGAAAAGTCACTTAAACATCAATCTAGGGTAATATATTGTTTCTTATATTAATTTCATTCTCATGAACTAGGTTGTCCAAAACAGTGAACCAATCATACACCTTAGGTCATAAAATAGTCTTCCAAACCAAGGAGTGTCCCATGATAACTACCGAATGTGGAAATTGGTGATCCCATTAAATGATAGCCAAATATTCCCACTAACCATTGATAGTTATCATTCTACATCTGAATCCCCATATACATATGAAAATATCTATAGGGGGAATAAAATATACAACATAACATTATATCCCTAAAATACAACATAGGAATCCTCAAATAAAACCTAAGGGTTCCACCTTTATGATCAATGCATAAATATACTAAACCTGAACATATATTTTATCCAATTCAGACTACATATCATAATATCACTCAAACCCATGAAATGGAAAACAAGATTCTGGTATATAGTGTATATGCTGAATACAAAGAATGTACTCCAAATCCCCTTCCAAATCCACGTACTTGTACACAACTTGGTTATACCTGGTATAACGACCCATACTTTACATATATTGTTAATACTTCAAAATATAAGCATACTTATTACAACATATAACAAAACCATGAAAGGACTATATAGGTATAGTGTCTTTAGAAATTGGGAAACATAAACAACAGGTTCATAAAGCGTCTACACTGTCTCCCATTTATTTCATCATATCTAGAGTCCCTTTTTGGCATATTCTACTTAATAACCTTATTCCTAACCAGGGGAAAGAAAACATACAAAAGGGTGAGCTCAAATGCTCAGTAAGGGTAAACAAAAGAAATATCAATCACAACATATACATAAGCACATAACTCTTGGAAATGATAACCTGCAAAAGAGATCATAATTCCATAACATGGGATAAATCATTGCAGTGAAAGGTAATCACGATAATCATAACATAAAACATGAAACTTTGTGGCATACACACATAATCATATAGAATCATTTATTGTTAGTCAAGACTCATTGCCAAGACTATCTTAGTGGACAAAGTCCCTTTCTGAACCGAGTCACCCTCGTTTCAGTCCTGTTTCACTGAACCGGTATAACCTACCGTTCCAGCCATGTCAATCTCATGAGATATAAAATCTTTAACCAATGCATTGGAGGGAGATATATATCCCACCCATCTCATAATGATACCATTCTTATGTGTGCCACAAAATCATAAACCATACATAATAGCATAACCCATGTAATAAAAATGGGATTCTTAAACAGCATGACATCATAAAAAAATTCATATAAGATAAAGGAATTCATAAAAAATATTTTCATCACAACATAATCAAATCCATGTAATAATAGGGATAGAAACAGAACCCTTTTATTATCATAGATGGAAAATAATTTTGATAAAACACTTGAAGTCCATTCTTGAGGAAAATATCCTTTCTGCTTCGAAAACACTTTTCCTTTCTTAACATGTCATACAATTTAAAACTAAAAGAAGTTGATTAAAAATAAACTTGAAAATTTGTAAAGGATGCCTCTTGGAAATAATGTTTTAAAAATCCATTCATGCCATATATGTTAAAAGTGAACATTCTTCTCGTACTTTTGTTGGAAAAGTCAAAAAAGTACCTCGTACGAAAAACGACAAAAGATTCCTTTCATATATTTTACTAAAAACTCACCGAAGGGTAAAATAGGATTTAAAAAATTGTAGGTGGATGGAAATAATATTAAATATTTAGGAAACATGGATGTTGATGATAAAATACACCCTAGTAAATACTAAAGTATAAACAATCTCAGATAAAAATAAGATTGTGATATTTCCCTTACCTTAGGTCCGACTTGCTTTGTAAGTGTCCGAAACTCCTGTATAATGATTTAAATAATGTTATTGACTTATTCCAGAATCATACTTAATTTTATGATATCATATATGGTCATATTCTTAGCTTCTTAGTAGTAATATTTCATTGCTACTTGTTATTTGGGTGTTTATAACTTTTTGTTCTTATACATGTTTTGTTGGATAAATTCTTATTCTTATCTTTACATTATAGATAACTAATTTCCAGAACTGTATTAGTGTAATATATATCATATTCATTAATTCAATTCATTTATATAATTATTATGAAATGAAGATCATGTAGAACGAGTCGCATCACATCGTGGAGACGGTATTCCGTACGTACGCACGAGTGATGATATTGTTCCTATGATTGTGTAATTTTATTGGGGTGTATGTATACTATTTCAGAATCAGTATCACTTTATAATATTCATATATAGTCATTATTTACACCATTATACCCATCCAAGTAAGGTGGTGGTGGAAAATAGATTACACCACAGCGTGGAGATGGTATTCCGTACGTACGCACGCGCGGCGATTTCTTTTTCCGTAGGATGGATAGATGGTGAAATAGGGTTGTTTCATACTTATAATAACATATCAGTATATGAGTGATACTGATGTTATTACTTCATAATGAAACAACTAAAGAATAATATGTGGAAGAATAAATAAAGATGAAAGAATCGGTAACGGACATTACCTCTTCATTGAAGTGCTTCTTTGAGACCTTCTTTTAGGGCACTAAAATTGGTCTTTGAGGAAGACCATAAACTCCGGGATGTTGCTATGGATGTGGAGAGGATAAATTGGCAGGGGTTGGCCGAGCTTGAAGGCTCAATGTGGTGTGAGGAATAGGGGGAGGATATGCCCTTTTATAAGGGAGGAGAGGGGCACCTTTGGGAAAACTAAAGCTATTATTTTATTATAAAGTCATGTTCGGTTTTAAATAGCTCCAAATTGATATATTTCAAAGCTAAGGTGGGGATGGGTCGAAATCCTCTAATCTAATAAAATTTAGACTAGTTTAGGTTCCTATTATAACCTTATCGTTTTGATTTAACATTAAGTTAAATAAGTTTACTTTTACCGTGTCTTCTTGTGTTCGTATACTATAAGGTTAATAAACTTACTATAAGCATCCAAAAGAACCTCAAGTTGTTTATTATTAATATATATAACCTTATATAAGTTATTTGTCCGAACTGTAGATTTTTAGGAATAAAATAACAATTACCAATATAATATTTGTTTTAAAAACTATTTTATGTCAATTTTGACACTATTTAGTAATTGATTTGTGTGAAAATCATAACAGAATTATTAGTTCGAACCATGTTAATTAAATCAATACTAACTTGTCATATTAACCTAGAAAATTGGTGGGATTCATAAAAAGTCTCAAATTACATTTATTTTGGTGTTTATAACATCAATTATGTCAATATTTCATTAATAAGATAATTACGACATCATCATTGTGTCATAAATAAATTAAATGATTTAATGTCTAAAAATTAAAAATAAAATACCATTATGTAGGAAATCTTTTTAGCTTCCTAATTAATATTTATAGTCAAATTTATCTTATGTATAACCCCATATTAAAAATTATTTACTTATTAAACTTTGATTTAACTATTTTAACCCTTCTTTAAATAAATTAATAATAAATGTCCTAATCTAATCCAAGTGGGCCTAAATGGTCATATTTTATTCCTAAGTTTGTTTTTGGTCGAATTACACTTATACAATAGAATTAGGACATGTGTTACAGTAATAATAATATCATCTTTACCCTTAATTACCCTATTTACTTTTAACTGTGGAAAAAAAGTAAAAAGTTACTATTCACCAAAAAATTATTTTCATCTCATTGAACCACATTTTACTTACTGACATCAACTGTGTCTCTCAGATTTTTGAAATTCCACTCAAAGAAGAGGTAAAATTAAGTTTTATGAAAAATTCAGTTTTTTTAACTACCACTTAGTGGTTTCACTATTCATCAAAAATTGAAAGTTTCAGAAAAATACCAAAATTTCACCCTAGGCTAATTTCGATATTCCGAATCCAAAAATGAAGTCCATTTTTAAAAATAAAATTTATAAAATTTCAAAAAGTGGTTATTACTATTCATAACGGTTAGTTTTAATAATATTTTAATAGCATATCATTGTTTAGTGAAACTTGGTATTGCGTACGACGCAAGCTATCGAAGAAGGTCGCGATTTCGTGTAAAGAAAGACAAGAAAGTGTTGTGTAGAAAAATATTCCTTTGATGATTTATATAACATAAAAGTCTCGGGTGTTACATTCTACCCCCCTTAAAATGAATTTCTCCCTCGAAATTCGTCACTTTCTAACAAATAGATGAGGATACCTCTCCCTCATCATATCCTCAAGCTCCCATGAAGCTTCTTCTAATTGGTGGTTCCTCCATAAAACTTTCACCAATCGAGTGGTCTTGTTTCGTAGGACTTTTTTGCTATGATCCAGAATATCTATCGGTTGTTCTTCATAAGAAAGATCTCGCTCCAGCGGTACAACTTCTGAGCTGAGTACATGTGAAGGATCAGGTATGTACTTTCTCACGAGAGATACATGGAACACATCGCGAACTTGAGAGAGATTTAGTGTAAGCGACAATCGGTAAGCTACCTTCCCAACACGATCCAGTATTTCGAAAGGTCTGATATATCTAGGGCTCAACTTCCCCTACATTCCAAATCTCATAACCCTCTTCCAGGGAGATATTTGTAAGAACACTTTATCACCCACTTCAAACTCTAGGTCTTTTCTTCGGTTGTCGGCATAACTTTTCTGTCAACTCTGAGCTGCTCTTATTTGTTATTGAATAGATCTGACCTTTTCTGCCATTTCATCAACGAGATCAGGTCCTAATAGCATTCATTCCCCAACTTCATCCCAGCAAGTTGGAGTCCTGCATTTCTTTCCATAGAGAGCTTCATAAAGAGCCATCTCAATACTGGAGTGAAAGCTACTATTATAAGAAAATTCCACCAAAGGTAGGTGTTGATCCCAACCACCTTTGAAATCCATAGAGAAAGCTCTCAACATATCTTCTAAGGTTTGAATTGTTCTCCCAGACTGACCGTCTGTCTGAGGATGATAAGCAGTGCTGAAACTCAACTCTGTATCCAGAGTATGCTGATGACTTGGCCAGAACTTCGAGGAAAATCTCGGATCCCGATCAGATATAATAGAAAGTGGTACTCCATGAAATCTTACCAATTCCTTTACATATATCCTAGAAAGCTAATCCAGAGAGAAATCCTCTCTAATAGCAATGAAGTGTGCAGACTTTGTAAGACGATCAACTATGACCCAGATAGCATTATTGCCTTTGGATGTTTTAGGAAGTCCTGTGACAAAGTCCATAGTGATGTTTTTCCATTTCCATTCAGGTATGGGTAATAGTTGTAACATCCCCTTAGACTTCTGTCTCTCATCTTTAACTTGTTGACAAACCAAGCATCGAGAGACATATTCAGCAACATCTCTTTTCATGACATCCCACCAGAAGTACTCTTTCAGGTCCCTATACATCTTCGTTCTTCCAGGATGAATAGAGAATGAAGAACTATGAGCCTCAACCAGAAGCTCCATCTTTAATTCAGGGATGGGAGGAACACAAACATGATTCCTGAACTTTATTATCACATCACAATCAAGGTTAAGTTCAGGAACATTTCTCACCTTCTTTTCTAACTCGAAATCTTCTTTCTTTGCCTCTTTAATATTCACATGTATAGATGGTTGAACATTCATTTGAGAAAGATAATATTTTTCCCCTTTCATTATAATTCCAAGATCCATCCATTGTAAATCTATAAATATTGGATCTTTTGTGATCCTCATCCTGGATAAACTAGCATGGTCTTGTCGACTTAATGCATCTGCCACCTTGTTTGCATTCCCAGGGTGGTAATGGATTGAGCAGTCATAATCCTTAATCATCTCCAACCATCTTCTTTGGCGCATATTCATCTCCTTTTGTGTGAAAATATACTTTAAACTTTTATGATCAGTATAAATATCACACCTTTCATCATAAAGGTAATGCCTTCAAATCTTTAATGCAAAGATTACCACAGCTAACTCCAAATCATGTGTTGGGTAATTATGCTCATGGATTTTCAACTGTCGTGAGGCATAAGCTATCACCATATCATTTTTCATAAGAACACACCCCAATACCTTCTTGGATGCATCACTATAGATCACAAACCTTTCTCCATTATAAGTAAGTGTGAGCACAGGTGCACTGGATAACCTTGTTTTCAACTCCTTGAAATTCTCTTCACATTCTTCCGTCCAGACAAACTTAACTCCTTTCCGAGTCAACATGGTGAGTGGATTAGATAATCGTGAAAAATCTTTCAAAAAACATCGATAATATCCAGCCAAACCAAGAAAACTTCGGATCTCAGTTACTGTTTTTGGTCTCGACCATCTTTCGATAACCTCTGTTTTTGCTGGATCCACATATATCCCCTCTTTTGAGATTATGTGACCCAATAATGCAACTTTTTGAAGCCAAAATTCACACTTGTTAAATTTGGCATAAAGCTTCTCCTTTCTCAGGGTCTTCAATATAATTCTCAAGTGATCTTCATGTTCTTCCTTACCCTTTGAATAGACAAGAATATCGTCTATAAAGACTACCACAAATTGATCAATATAGTCTCTAAAGACTCTATTCATTAGATCCATGAAGATAGCAGGGGCATTAGTAAGACCAAATGGCATCACTATAAATTCATAGTGTCCATACCTTGTACAGAAAGTCATATTTGGTATATCCTCCCTTTTGACCCTTAATTGATGATACCCTGAACGAAGATCAATCTTGGAAAAGTATTGAGCTCCTCATAGTGGGTCAAATAATTAATCAATGCGTGGGAGAGGATATTTCTTCTTGAAAGTGATCTTGTTAAGTTCTCGATAATCAATGCAGAGTCTCATTGATCCATCTTTCTTCATAACAAATAGAACAGGTGCTCTCCAACGTGATGCACTAGGGCATATGAATCCCTTATCAAGATTCTCTTGGAGTTGCTTCTTCAATTCTTGCAACTCAATTGGGGCCATTCTATAAGGTTGCTTTGAAATAGGCAAAGCACCCAGTATGAGTCCTATTGAAAACTCAACTTAACGATTTGGTGGAAGACCCGGTAATTCCTCCGGAAAGACATCATCATACTCATGTACAATGGGCATATTCTTAATAGTGAGTTTCTCACCAACAATTTGAGATAAATAACCTTCATTTAGTGGAATCAATACCCATAAAATGGAAGAAATTTCCACTAGAAGGTTATGTTCATCCTTGCATTGATAGATGATCATATATTGATCTGGAATATGAAATGTGACTTCCCTTCTTTGGCAATTTATATGACCTCCATATAAAGAAATCCAATCCATGACAAGAATCACATAAAATTCCACTATAGTAAGGATCACAAGATTTGCATGAAGCACTTTCCCACAAACTTCGATCGGAGAAGAATTATAAACATTTGATGCGACTGTTGTGCCATTAGGTGTTGTCACAGCTAACTCAACATCTAATTGTTGAGGTAATACGGTGATACCCTTAGAAAATTCTTCAGAAATAGAAGAGTGGGTGGATCCAGAATCAAATAAAACATTTTCTACTTTAGAGTGGATGGTAAGTGTACATTTCACCACATCGTTATCGTACTCCACATCGCTGATAGAAATTGCATGTGACTTTCCTTTATCTTTAGCCTTAAGAGTTTATTGACGTCGACCATCATCATCAACCCTTGGATTATGGCATTTATTGGCATAATTCCCCATCTCATTGCACTTGAAACATTGAAGTGTAGTAGGTTCATTCTGTGTATCCCTTCCTTTGTTTGCATCATTATACATCTTCTTCCCATCATCGCGGCATTCAAATGCCCTATGACCTTCCTTTCCACATTTGAAACATTTACTTGACCCTTTAAGACAAATCCCTCCATGTTTCTTTCCACACTTTGAGCATAAGGGAAAGCTCATGTTATTTTCAGTGTGCTCTTTAGATTTTCCTTTGAATTCCATTTTCCTCTTCTTATCAAACCCATATGAATAATGGGTTACTCAAATCTCCATCTCGACTTTGAGAGCACATCGAACGATTTCCTCGTAGCTATTGAAGTCCCTTATGGCTAATGCCCTTCGAAGACTTGGTTTTAAGCCACTAAAGAATCGATCGATCTTACTCTCAGGTTGGATAATAATACCAGAAGCGTACCTTGCAAGTCTTGTAAAATTTTCTTTATAGGTACCAATAGATTCATCATCCTTTTGCTTCAGTTCAAGAAACTCTTTCTCCATATTTGTTCAGAGAATACGATGGAAGTACTTATTGAAAAATAAGTTCTTGAACTCCTCCCATTCCATGGACTCAATTTCATCCCTTTGCCTCGTATTATTAATAAGATTCCACCATTGATCAGCATCTCCTTCCAAATGATACATTGCTAGGATGACATTATCATGTTCATAACATTGAAGAACTGAAAATATCTTTCCAGTAGTACTAATCCATTGTTCAGCAACTAATGGATCAGTAGACCCGCTAAATGAAGGTGGACGCTATCTCATGAAGGATTCAACAGAATGTTGCTCTTTCCTTTGCTCGTTTGGAAGTCCTGCATGATTCATAGCTTGAGAATGTTGTGTGATCATGGCTACAAGATTTTGCATTCCAGCTCCCATAATGTTTGGTTGCTCAGGGGGACAATCATTTCATTTCCCATCGCATTCCGCATTAACACGATTACTTCGGGTTCCATCCATTGACTAAAACCAAGAAGAATAGTGTGAGAAACACTAATTATAATTGGAAAACCACATAATCAAGAATAAAAGTTCACACTTAAGGTCTTATCCTAGGTTATTCATGGCCATTTCTAAAACACTAAGATTGTGTTCTATGCTTAGACTTATCCTTAGGGTTCTTACTAAGGCTTTCACATCCTAGTTTCCAAAGGTTGACTATACCTTTCCTCTGATACCAACTATAACGACCCTTACTTTACATGAATTGTTAATACTTCAAAATTGAAGCATACTTATTACAACATATAACAAAACCACGAAATTATCGTATAGGTATAGTGTCTTTAGAAACTGGGAAACATAAACAACAGGTTCATAAAGCGTCTACACTGTCTCCCATTTATTTCAACATATCTAGAGTCCCTTTTTGGAATATTCTACTTAATAACCTTCTTCCTGACCTGGGGAAAGAAAACATACAAAAGGGTGAGCTCAAATGCTCAGTAAGGGTAAACAAAAGAAATATCAATCACATCATATAAATAAGCACATAACTCTTGGAAATCTTAACCTGCAAAAGAGATCATAATTTCATAACATGGGATAAATCATGGCAGTGAAAGGTAATCATGATAATCATAACATAAAACATGAAACTTTGTGGCATACACACATAATCATAGATAATCATTTCTTGTTAGTCAAGACTCATTGCCAAGACTATCTTAGTGGGCAAAGTCCCTTTCTGAACCGAGTCACCTTCGTTTCAGTCCTGTTTCACTGAACCGGTATAACCTACCGTTCCAGCCATGTCTATCTCATGAGATATAAAATCTTTACCCAATGCATTGGAGGGAGATATAGGTCCCACCCATCTTATAATGATACCATTCTTATGTGTGCCACAAAATCATAAACCATACATCATAGCATAACCCATGTAATAAAAATGGGATTCTTAAACAACATGACATCATAAAACAATTCATATAAGATAAAGGAATTCATAAAAAATATTCTCATCACAAAATAATCAAATCCATGTAATAATAGGGATAGAAACAGAACCCTTTATTATCGTAGATGGAAAAATAATTTTGATAAAACACTTGAACTCCATTCTTGAGGAAAATATCCTTTCTGCTTCGAAAACACTTTTCCTTTCTTAACATGTCATACAATTTAAAACTAAAAGAAGTTGATTAAAAATAATCCTGAAAACTTGTAAAGGATGCTTCTTGGAAATCATGTTTTAAAAATCCATTCATGTCGTATATGTTAAAATAAAACAATCTTCTCGTACTTTTGTTGGAAAAGTCAAAAAAGTACCTCGTACGAAAAACGACACAAGATTCCTTTCATATCATTTACTAAAAACTCACCGAAGGGTAAAATAGGATTTAAACAATTGTAGGTGGATGGAAGTAATATTACATATTTAGGAAACGTGGATGTGGATGATAAATTACACCCCAGTAAATACTAACGTATAAATAATCTTAGATAAAAATGAGATTGCGATATTTCCCTTACCTTAGGTCCGACTTGCTTTGTAAGTGTCCGAACCTCCTGTATAATGATTTAAATAATGTTACTGACTTATTCCAGAATCATACATATTTTTATGATATCATATATGGTCATTTTCTTAGCTTCTTAGTAGTAATATTTCATTGCTACTTGGTATTCGGGTGTTTATAACTTTTTGTTCTGATGCGTGTTTTGTCAAATAAATTCTTCTTCCTATCTTTAGGTTATAGATACCTCATTTCCAGAATCATATTAGTGCAATATATATCATATTCATTCATTAAATTCATTTATATAATTATTATGAAATGAAGATCATGTAGAACGAGTCGCATCACATCATGGAGATGGTATTCCGTACGTACGCACGAGTGATGATATCGTTCCTATGATCGTGGAATTGTATTGGAGTGTATTTATACTATTTCAGAATCATTATCACTTTATAATAGTCATATATAGTCATTATTTACACCATTATACCAATCCAAGTAAGGTGGTGGTGGAAAATAGATTACACCACGGCGTGGAGACGGTATTCCGTACGTACGCACCCTCGGTGATTTATTTTTCTGTAGGATGGATAGATGGTGAAATAGGGTTGTTTCATACTTATAATAACATATCAGTATATTAATGATACTGATGTTATTAATTCATAATGAAAAAACTAAAGAAGAAGAAGTGGAAGAAGAAATAAAGATGAAAGAATCAGTAACGGACATTACCTCTTCTTTGAAGTGCTTCTTTGAGACCTTCTTTTAGGGCACTAAAATTGGTCTTTGAGGAAGACCAGAACCTATAGGATGTTGCTAGGGAAGTGGAGAGGAGAAATTGGCAGGGGTTGGCCGACCTTGAAGGCTCAATGTGGTGTGAGGAAGAGGGTTAGGAGATGCCCTTTTATAAGGGAGGAGAGGGGCATCTTTGGGAAAACTAAAACTATTATTTTATTATAAAGTCAAGTTCGGTTTTAAATAGCTCCAAATTGATATATTTCTAAGATAAGGTTGGGATGGGTCGAAATACTCTCATCCAATAGAATTTATATAAGTTTATGTTCCTATTTTAACCTTATCATTTAGATTTAACATTAAGTTAAATAAGTTTACTTTTACCGTGTCTTCTAGTGTTCTTATACTACAAGGTTAATAAACTTACTATAAGTAGCCAAACGAAACCCAATTTGTTTATTATTAATATATATAACCTTATCTAAGTCATTTGTCCAAACAATATATTTTTAGGAATTAAATAACAATTACCAATATAATATTTGTTTTAAAAACTATTTTATGTCAATTTTGACACTATTTAGTAATTGATTTTTGTGAAAATCATAACAGAATTATTAGATCGAACCAAGTTAATTAAATCAATACTAACATGTTATAGTAACCTATAAAATTAGTGGGATTCATAAAAAGTCTCAAATTACATTTATTTTGGTGTTTATAACATCAATTATGTCAATATTTCATTAATAAGATAATTAAGGCATCATCATTGTGTCATAAATAAATTAAATTATTTAATGTCTAAAAATTACAAATAAAATACAATTATGTAGTAAATCGTTTTATCTTTCTAATGAATATTTATAGTCTAATTTATCTTATGTATAACCCCATATTAAAAATTATTTACTTATTAAACATTGATTTAACTATTTTAACCGTTCTTTAAATAAATTAATAATAAATGTCCTAATCGAATCCAAGTGGTCCTAAATGGTCATATTTTATTCCTAAATTTGTTTTTGGTCGAATTAAACTTATCCAATAGAATTAGGACATGTGTTAGGGTAATAATAATATCATCTTTACCCTTAATTACCCTATTTACTTTTAACCGTGTTAAAAAAAAGTAAAAAGTTAATATTCACCAAAAAATTATTTTCATCTCATTGAACCACATTTTACTTAATGACATCAACCGTGTCTCTCGGAGTTTTGAAATTCCACTCACAGAAGCGGTAAAATTATGTTTTAGGAAAAATTCAGTTTTTTTAACTACCACTTAGTGGTTTCACTATTCATCCAAAATTGAAAGTTTTCAGAAAAATACCAAAATTTCACCCTAGGATAATTTTGATATTCCGAATCCAAAAATGAAGTCCATTTTGAAAAATAAAATTTATAAACTTTCAAAAAGCGGTTATTACTATTCATAATGGCTAGTTTTAATATTATTTTAATAGCATATCGTTGTTTAGTGAAACTCGGTAATGCGTACGACGCAAGCTATCGAGGAAGGTCGTGATTTCGTGTAAATCATGTCAAGCAAGTGTTGTGTAGAAAAATATTCCTTTGATGATTTATATAACATAAATGTCTTGGGTGTTACACCTGGGTTCTATTCATGTACTACTATTCAAGAAGGGAATACATTAGGGGTCATCATGTAGTACTAAATAGATAGCACACAATAGGGTTTTTGTAATTTTCTACTACACATCCAATCCCCCCTTACATGGGGTTTCTTCCAATGTACACAACCACATGGATATGTACGACTACCTGACGTGTACCATGAGTACACAACATGTTGTCCCAAAACTCATTATACCTAGTTACTCAACTACATAGTCAAATACCACTACACTGTGTATACTCTATGTATTCACTGTATGCATTAAAAAAATATTCTTCCGTGAACTAGATGAATACATGGTGTGTGATCATGGAACTATAGTCAATGTTATCCTGATTTCTAAATGGGAAACCACTAAAACCATCTTTAAACACATTCCCCCTTATTAAGCCTAGATCCAGCCCATAGGGTCCTCAGAAACCATTAAAGGGATTTAAATACATCAAAATACTTTTTTCTAGGATCTACATCATAAAAGATAAATCTAGACAACATCCATGTTGATGCTCTAAAGATTAAACTATATATAGACTCATCATCAAGGTCATGGTGATCATGGTCCTCCTAAGCATCATGGTGGAACCAAACTCTCCCCATATAACTCCCTCTCCCTCTCCCTATCCCCCCTCTCTCATCTATGTGGAATGAATCCCCAATGTTCATACAATATATATAAGGGAAAATAGGTGAAAAGAAAATTGAAATAGAAAAAAGAAAAGGAAAAGAAAAAGAAAATAGGAACTTTGACATAGTCTCATTCCTAGTGCCCAACATATATTTATGACTATACTAGGAAGAACCCCAAATTCTGGAGTCAAACCCAAAGAAAAAATCTAAATCTGATGCTCAATTTGAAATTTGACTCCAAATGAATTTGTGTGTCTAAATAAATATTTAATTAATTAATTATTCATTAAGAATTATTTTGGGGAAATTTGAACATCTTGAAATTTTTCCAAACTCAAGTCCTGTGGTAAAAAAATATTCTGTTAATAGAGGAGTGGTCATAAAATTTATTTGATATCGTATATCATGGAATGAAAACCATTTATCACTACATGCACATCTAGAAAAAAAAAATTCATTTTTTAACTCATTTCATTGTTTTGAAAAAAATGTGTCCATAAAACCTCCCTACCATGACCATTATCATCACTGAGAATCCTTGATGGTCACCTAGTGGTCATTATTTTATCTAAACATCAGTATATATGGTTCTATGACTACTATCCATGGTCGATCACATAGGGATCATAAATCTCTTAGAACATGAGATAAAATCAACTATGAATGATTATATACTCCATTCCAAAATAGTATCCTTATCTCCACCTCATATCTAAACACTAACTCTATAAACCATGCTACATCCACCACAAAGAACAAGGACTTTTATTCCCAAAACTTCTTATTCAATATCACCAACTCCCTACATGAACCTTTCCAACATCTTGATAATTATTTCTCCGAAAATACTAATTTCTAACCCAATAATAGGGTCACAACCCTCAAATATCCAATGGTGTACTCCCTTTATATGGATTACATTATATCCCTCTTCGAGTGAAACCTCATCAGGTAACAACATTTCATGTCTGTCCATCTTTTTGGTTCATTCCGAGTATCCTTTCAATACCTCATAAGGATTTATCAAGAACAGTTGTGCCACAACCCATTACCGATTCGTTGTGTATATTTTACCATATAATGAAATGTATCATTTCATCACAAATCCTAGGAAACTATTCACATTGTATTTCATTGAAACCAGTGGTCCACAGATCGCATATAATAGTTCACCAAGTAATAATTTAAATAGTTACCACATGTAACCAATGTGTATCATTCCTATATATACCAAAAAAATAGGCATACAATCTTATATTACATGATCCATCACTAGACTCACAGTTAAACGTATCCTATGTCACAAAATACAAACTGATCATGCTACATGGTACATTAGTCTCATTAACCCAAAATCTCCCTTGGAATTCCTCTTCAATATTGAACACATCACTTCTTCCATGATCCATCTAGTAACTACCCAACTCATGATGTAATTTTAACACCAAAATTATATATCCTTGGTTTTTATCATATCTTCTTCTTCTGTATGATTAGTTATAATCAAGCATAGTTCCATTCATGATTGTCCACCCACACATTTACTGCACTATGAATAACACATTCATTAATAAATAGGATCAGAAACCTAAATAATACTTATCCAAATATGTAGCCTCGATAACTAAGAACACAAGTTTATTTCTAATAAAAAAAGTCAAAATCATTCCAATATTGTAAAAATAGATAACCTCTCATGTATCAGTATCAACACAAGAATATATCCATATCCATTTCCTTGAAATGAATCTGTAATGTTGTTTCAAACCCTCTCATAGGATTAACATGTCCAAACCAATCAACGAATCATTGTTGTATTAGTGAAAACATAGGGCCTTAGGGTATCCCACCAATCCCTACCAATCATGTCTCATGATGGGTCACTAGGTTCAACTATGTCTCTCTATGGTATCTCACACATCATGTTTATAGCATATTTTAACCGCAACACATGTGTAACATCACTATTACTGCCTCACCTATTTCATTGTATCTAATGTGATTTTAAACCCCATATGGCGTTGGAAAATATATCATCAACCTACAGTAGTAAAATCATATATACATGGGTTCAATTATATTGTTTTTCATGCTCATTTTATAGATATAAACACCCAATAGGTTATAATTCGTATCCCATTTAAGTGAAACCCTTTTGGTAAATATTAACATTAGGGAGGAATCTGATTCCTTACTCAATTAGGAAATCACCATACAATAAATGGATTACATGAAACTCATCCTCTTTAATTATTCTCAAAAGGTACTACTCTTTGGAGGGTCATTATGTCAACATAAATGTATAACAAACACACTCTCATTAGATATTCATACATGATAATACCCCCTGATGGTTTCAATTCATTAAAAATCTTTGGTAACAATCAACATCACAGTCAATGAACTAACATGGTTACCTAAACAAAATTTGGTTTAGTGTAATTTATTAGCCAGATGTATGGGAAAACAACATAGAGGTTCCTACAAATCATTAACAAACCACACTAGAAAAGGAAACACCTACAAATGGTCTACTAGAAGGGTTTTAACTACCTAGGTAACCGTAGTTATCTTAACAGTCCCTCTCTAAATAATTACGTCCACTAGCCACCAATAATAGGTATAAAATATATGGTAAGAAACCAAACATCCCCACTAATAGTCATTTAACCACTACTGCAAAAGGTATTGTATCAGTGTCACTATCTAAATGAAGCAACACATATTAGTTCACATAGCCTCAAATAAATTAACATATACATGGTGGTCAAATAGTGTAGAATTCCACCAATGACCTATATATTAAAACATAATTTAGGTATTTTTTACACATTAAATTTTTATCCTCATTCATTACTAAAATCACACCATAATAATCTTATGACAAGTGAATGAGATGTGATAAATCATGATGCATGATAAATTCCTCTTAACACTAATAACCAAGAGTATAAAACAATCTAAATGCTACCAGCAATGGTATAAGAGAAAGAAATCCATAATAAAACATAAAATCATTACCACATGTGTTTTTTTGACAAAAATGTCATATACAATGGTAATATTGCGTATCAATAATAGAAATCTAGAATAACAATAAACTTGTACATCTTACCAGAAGAAGTGTTCCTGATGCACCTATCCAATATCCATCACTACTTTTGACACATTCCTATTTATCATGTCTACCATGTCCAAAACATTAAAAATATATGAATTGAACTACTCCAATGTAACTTTGTCACATCCTAGCTCATATCACTCTATGAACAGTAACTAAACTTGTTTTCCACAAGGACTCAATCATGCCTCACCATACGCTATAGGATATTAACTAATATTTAGGGACAATGGTGTGACCATAGCGAGATTATTCCCTCATATAAAATTCAGTAAAATAGTACAATTAACTATACATAATCCATATACATAAATAATCATATTGTAAAAGTAATAAATTTAAACAAGTTTGTAATAAGAAATGAAATGTAGTAAAGGTCCAAATTTCCATAACATATATACAATATTGATATTCCAATTTGATGATCAAATATATAACATAAGAAGTGAAATATTTACATAGGATTCCACTATAAACATTTATTCATCCCACATACATGATCTCCATGACTCTCGATATGCACCGACCTAGTCATCAGACTCCATACAAGTAGCACTTCATGATCATGAAACACTTTCTCCATCCATATTCATCATGCATCTATTCTCGATATGATTATAAAAATTAGTTATTCATGTACATTGAGGTTCATGTATTAGGGGTGAGAAATAAAACTTATTAGGACACTCCCATCAGTGAAACTATAATCTACTGTCATAAGTTCATGTCATACAATATTCATATCCCAGAAGAGAGGTAAATACAGTAAATTAAAAAAATTATCTCCAATATTGATCCTCTTGATAGTGTTCTCGGTCAACCATACCAGCTTGATCTACTTCCATATTTCTATCCAAACAAGCCATGCCACTACATGTGGATATATGTCCTTTCCCTGGGATCTCTAGTACATGCCTCCAATAAATTTAAATTAGGATTATTAGATTGAAATTGAAATCATATATATAAAGAATTTATTTTGTTCCTATGAATCATTGGAATACAATTGAATGTGTGTGTAACCAGTGGAACCCATACAATGTCTCAGTGTTCCCTAATCCAGTCTGATAATTAATTCATATGTCCTGGTCTGTTAGAAATCAAGACACTATAAATAGTATAAATTCCTAAGTTGGTGACCCTTATGCAATATTTTAGGAAAATAATCTTGGATCCAAGATAATAACTCAGTATCCATTAATAATAGGATAAATATAAAATTCCCTGACATCTTTGGGAAATAAAATAATGGTGTGTCCACTCAATCCTGAAGAGTATATCAGGCATCAATCAAGGAGATTATCATAAATCCCCAATGATATCACTGGAAAACAGTTCATGGGGAATTGGATCCTTAAATGCATGGAATCTTGGTTGAAACACTAAATAAGAGGGTTTTTTATATTCCCTCAACAACCTCTTCCATTGATCAAGAATATTTTCAATATAATTTCCCTTCTTTTAATTGGGTCATAATTAGTAAAGTAGCATAAATCACATTCACAACATTATAATATGGGCAAAATTTAATTATATTATTTTGAAAATTACATTTCTAGAATAAAAATGGACATTATAATTGAAAATATTATAATGTGATATAAAATGAAAATCATTAGAACTAGAATATGAAAATTTAGGTATTGTAGATATACCATAATAACTTCTCACATAAAAAAACACTATATATATGATAAAAATATATGTAATGTGATATTTATTTTAAAAATTATAATATATATAACCTTTATAGAAAATATAATTGAATAGAGAATGTCTGTAATGTGATTTATTCATAGGTAATAGGAAACTCATATGATCGTTAAATTTCTGATCATTGGAATCCTCATTGAAATAGTTATAAAACACTATTCCTCATTGAAATAGTTATGAGTTAGAATATTAAAATCATGTTAAATAAAATATATATGAAAATGGTTATGAATTAAGTAATTAATTATTCTAATTTTACTGTCTAGGAAATTATTTTCATGTGATAAGTGAATATATAACATTAGGTAAGAGTTATATCTGAAATGATCAATATATTTTGAGACATGTGATTATGTATTACATATGAATATGAATAAAATTTTCCACCTTTAGTATATTAATAATATTTATCAAAATTCCTTTGATTATGATATATGGAATGATTATGTGGCTCATTTTTCCCATATCCAATCATTATGTTTATTCCTTGTGAATAATTTCATATTTTGGAACTCTTAAGCATGAAAATGTTATGATGGGTTTTACTAAATAGTGACCCAATGAATTGGGTAATGGTTTTTATCTAAATAGATGTTATATATAGAATTAGGGAGTATACTTAATCCAATACGGTATAATATCCAACATGTGATGTTATTTTGGTAGTTTTCCTTGACTAATTTTTTTGACAAGTTTTATTTTTTTCTACATACCTATGTTGGAATGATTTTGTGATACCATGTACATAATTTTATTCTACCCTATTATTACTCATGATTCCTATCTTTTCTGATATCATGTTATGTTTTATAATCACATGTTATGATTTATTTCCATTTATATTCCCTTGAAAGAATTTTTATCTCACCCCTCTTACCTATGTATTCCCCTACTTACTCTAATAATTTTTTAGATCTAAAATATATTTAGGAGTTCATTATAGATATTAAAGTAAATATTCTGTGTTATATATTCTTTTTTATGTAATATGTTCCATGTCATCCAATGAGAATAAGAATATTGATCTTTTTTTAATTTATTGGATATTTATGTTAATAACCAATTAATAATATGTGAAAAATGTTTGGGTCCAAATAGTTTTTATTAGAAGATGGTCTTCTAATATTTTTTATTACATATAGAATAATTTAGATATAACCCAAGGGATGATTATTTATATAGAATAATATCATAAATTTTGGGTGAATTATAGTGTGAGTGGTTTCGAGGAAATTGCATCTCTATATTGATACTACAGGAGGATGTGTCTCTAGAATTGTAGTACAATGGGTTAATAACCTTGAAAACTTAATATTGGGTATTGACATGAATGTCACCTAGAACATGATAAATAGGACCTACTCCTCACTAGTATTGACACTCTTGGGGGATGTGCTTCGGAAAATTTAAAAAACATTATGAATAATCAAAAAGGACATGAATATATTTTTTGGTTATAAAATTTAATATGTTAATTACCCTAAATAACCGATATTGAAATCAAAAGACTAAAAATATAGTATATACATTTAATCTATAATTTAATCCTTTCAATGTAACTATTTACATTTTATATTTTTTAGTTAAAGAATTGTCATATTGTTTTTATTTATTCAAGTTAACAACCTGAAATAGGATGAATCCTATCAACAAATGATGCAATAGTAAATGTGATGATTTCTCTAATTATGTTACTAAATTTATGGGAGTGGAGTTGGAAATTTCATGATAACACTTACTCAGATGACTCCTTCCATGAAAAATTTCATGAATCACCATGAACACCCTCCTTCTACTACGCAATATCATATTTTGATTGAGTACTTTATAATACCAAGGACTGCTATATTTTTAATATCGTCAGATACCCTTATCAGAGAAGATATTTTTTCCCCCAATTCTTATAATAATTGGAATCCATGATGGTTGGTAATATTTTAGAATGGTAAGTTGATTGGTGGTCAATACTAGTCAAGATCCTGAAGCCAATAGAGGAAATTGATTCCATGGAATTGGAAGGATTTTGGAAAATATTATTCAATAAATATTTTCTGTATATAATAACAGTAATAAACAATATTCATATTCATGTGAAGAAAATAAGAAACTAATTAATATAATAATAAAAACCCCCTCATCCCCGTATAAATACAAACCATTCTCCTAACAAAGTGTAAGCATTCGAGATTTTTAAATTTATACCCAAATATCTTAAAAATAATATCCCCCTTATATTATTGTTTTTGGTCACATATAAAGACATATACAAGGTTTTTTAATGGGTATTATAATAGGATACAACCAAAAGAATATGAAATATTCTTGACGAATGTATTTCATTTTTATTCACCTTCTACAACCCCTGAATGTTATACGTCTAGATATAAATAGCAACATTGATATTCTAAATATACTAATATTTTCTTATTATGGGGGAATATAAATATTCTCCCCTCCCTTATTTATATATTAATAGTTGAAGATTTTTTTCAATATTGTTGGTTCACTAACTCCATGAAAAAAATTCATCAAATTTCTCCACCATTTTCAAGGATGGTTATATAACCAATAATTATTTTATTGGCAAAAGATTCCATGAATGGAAGAAATTCCAAAGTCCCTAATACAAAAGTGTATAATTGTCTCCAATATTTCATTTTACCAATAATAGATCACTAATGTAATTTTGGATCAGAATTTATGTCCATTTCAAGGCAGGATTTAGAAATTGGTTTGTGAAAGTCTCATTCATGAAGGCCCATTCGCACAGAGGTCTAGTTCACAGAAACACTATTTTCATTATTCCATTATTAGAGCTCCTTTGGTGAATGCATAGTTGTTTTATGGTGACTTTCATGTAGTGTATTTATGGAATCATGGAGCCCCATCCGTCAAGAATGTGTGAAGCCTTGACCGTAACCATTGAACAACATCATTGAGATTCAAAGAGCCTCATCCATTCATAAACCACATATATATTTCTGAAGGCCTCCATTCTCCTCAAAACCCAAAACATGTAAATACAACCATCATCCCTTCATTAGAGAAGGAGGGTGACACTGAGCTACAACCTCAAACTCCAAATTTTAGAAGCTCTAGAGATTCACCAAATCGTATCAGTAATTATAATAAAGATTTTCGAAACCATGATCTCCATAAAGCCTATTCCATTGTGTTATTCAGTTACACCACCCAATGTGGATACTCGTTTAATGAATTTTCATTCCATTCCTGGAAAAATAATTAACTATGGTACACCTGAGTATTTTTGATGCATTCATCCTTCATGAAGCACCCCCAAGGAAGTATGGACTTTATTCCGAGGTAGGGTAATCCTATTTTGTAAAGCATACATATTCACAATTCCGTTGACTTAGTGAAGCCCCCTAATTATTGATACCTTTCTATCCATGACACCCCATCCTTTTTAAAAACCTACACTCTCTAAAGCACCATCCTTCACGAGACCATCTTCTCCACAAAGCCCCAACCTTCATAATACCCCATGCATTACAAAGCCCCATCCTTCATGTGACACTTATATTTCCTAAAACTTATACATATATTACCTCTGCTCAATTACTAAGGGGTTTATCCTTCACACCATATATATGGATAACTGATGGGTTTTGGTCATGGGAATTCACCTTTCTCCCATAGAAACCGTTACTAAAACACATGAAAAATGGAGAGTCACGACATAATCTTTTCTGGCTGGGAAGAGAAAATTTTGGGTTAGACACTCATCAATCTCCAACTTCCACCCCTAGAACACCATGATTAGAGATAATATATTACACTCCCCCAAATTCCTTGAGTCGAACTACTCCCCTTGGTCCCTTAATTATGTCATGAGTTAAGGTTCCCATCTTGATTCCACAAGTGCTTGGAGAAAATCCATTCCTCAATCAACTCATGAAAACCCATCATCAGATTCCTATATCTGTTTGAACCATATAGGGACGCTCATATATAAGTCTCACACCAAACATTTATAGGAATCATTACATGTAGTCCTAACTACATGAAATTAAACTATATCATTCCATATACAAAAAATAATGTTGTTTATATGGTGAAAAAACATTAGATTCCATACGCATCATGCAAATATTTCCACATTATGAGATGATTCTGATGTATTCCCCACTACCTGACATTAAACTATATACTACCCAATATGAAAGACGTAGGATTCATCATGTGATGAAAACAATATTCCATAGGCTTAAATCATGATATGCCTCATGAAAGGATCATGATATGACAACAAAAATCCACAATGGGCCTCCTGATCAAGTGTAATCCCCAATCACAATCCTCTACCCACTGAAAATTCAAATTTCATTTATGACCTAATATAATAAAGATGAATGATAAGAGCTATAATTAATGCCCCACCTATATCCATACTACTCTGAAGAAGTCCCCATGGTCTATCTCATTAGGTGTAAGCCCAAACCATAATCTCCTAACCCATTCGTGGTTCTTGATGCCCTCAAGACCAGGCTTATGGAAGAAACACTGAGAGTCTTCCACAAATAATCTGGAAACACCATGTCCTTTCACATGATGTCAATCTCTAATCGTGCCTTGTGAAATAGACATGAGATTACCTCATGAACTAACATGAGGAAGACATGGTGATTAGCTCATTACATAATCCCTAGACAACATATCCTTTACCATGACGTTAAACTGTAATATTTACTCTTGAAATTATAACTGGATTCCCTCATAACATGACATTAGGAATACATGAGGGGAATATTACATGAATATTCCCCATTAACACCATTGGTACTCTATATTGGCACTCAGGTAACTCTCACATGTAAGGACCATTCACATCATTGTTTCTCTATAGTAGAACTCAAGAAAAATCCATGCATATTCCCCAAACTTTTACCCCAAGAGATATCCTCTTATAAAATGGAATATTCATAGTTTAATCCCCACTCCATCCCTCATCAACACTCCTTTTGTAAAATGATCATCGATATTTCCTGAAAATATACTGAATGGACTGTTCTTGTCATAAATCCTTAAACTGCGACATCAAATTATGTGGGTTTTGATCCATATCTTCTATATAGGATACATGATGAAATAATAAGTAACTAATCATATTGAATTTATTGCACATAGTGTGTATATTGGGCCAACTTGGCACATGGCATGTCTAATTATATAACGTGTAGTTGGCGTACAAGACATGAAGTCTTCACTGATTAGTGGTAAAATTAACACAAGTCATGTGGTCATATACATGGTCAAAACAATGTGAAACTAACACCGTAGGGAAAGAATGATATTCAAAACAAGTATCTAAGAAAAGAACACATTTCCCTTGGTTAAAGATAATATCAAGGTCAAATAAAAGTAATAAGATACTGGGTATTACCTACAACATATGTTTCCCAATAATGTATTCAAGTATGGGAACCAAGATGATTTGAAAATATTGACCAACTAGAGTTGGATATAAAAACAAGAAACCTATATAATCATATTGTTGTATCTATTGGTGACTACCACCTCATGTTGCCAATCGGTATGATCTTGATTTTGAAAGGTTTTTATTAGGTTTCTTCCATTATAAAAAACATTATATCAATATGTAGACATGATTTAAATGTAGTTATTTTGAAGTTTGGGAATAAATTTTTCTGTGTTAATATACATATCATTATTTGTAGTAAGTTAAATTTAAATAAATGTATTTATATGATGGATATCATGAACCTGTTAGTAAATATATATATATAACTTCTTCACATGAATCATACCACGCAAAAATATTGAATCAATATATATATATATATAATAAATTATTTTCATATGACAATTTTTATAAAATATGTATATTTATATTCTATTGAAGTAAAATAAGTTATTCAATTACAATATTTTTTTTAGAAATTTGACAAAGATTATTGTTTTTGTAAAAGGTGAAAGGGACAATGAACTTATTGAATTTGATTATACTGATGTGTATAGTCCATTACCATTTTAATCAAGGGGTGGGTACCCAAATTCCAGTACCTCTACTATTTATTTTTGTTTATTTGAATTTACCTACATAATGAGTTTTATGACAGATTTTATTAATAAATTCAAAGAAAACAACAATGAAATAGAGAACTAGCATAGAATTAAGATCATGAATCTCTAAACATAACATTCTGGGAGATATCTTTATTAAAAATTTATTAAAAATTTATGAATGTTTGGGATCTTATCTAAAACCACGCATCCTTATACACCATAGTAGATTGTTGTAACTGAATGTAGTAACCGCACATTATTAGACACGGTGAGTTCAATTAGGATTCATATGACTATTTTATTATCCATTGGGGGATACACCTTATAAATAATAGCATATATACCAAAGGGATTTCCTACTAATGTGGTTGATAGTACTGCATACCAATTTTTGCATGGAAATAAACCGGTGTTTTCATACATACATGTGTGTGTATGTGGATAATTTTTTAGGCATCTTCTGGTAAAAAATATTTTCCCTAAGGCACAAAGTGTATCATTATAGGATATTCTTAGGAAAAAAGAGGAAAATAACTATAAAAATAGTTAGAAAATAATTATGGATGATAGGAATCCCATATTACTTTATAAGGATCACATATCTAAAAGAAATAGTGGGATTGAGATAGACTTCACTGATGTTCAGGCTCAATATACATATATTTGGAAAAATAAAAAATTCCTTAAATTCCAATATAAGAAGTTTTTTAATAGACACAAATACAACATAGGAGTAAATGATATGTTAGAGAATAAGGACAGTGTGGTTTTCTAGTCACCATGGAGGGTGACTCATTATTAGTTAATAATAATGATCATTTAACCTCCAAAGATGTTGTAGGTGGTAAGAATGTTTCTAGATGGAAAGAATCCATAATTCTAATATTAATTCTCTATTCCGAAACCAAGTATGTATTTTTGTAGATGCTCTATTAGAATTAATTCCCATGGGTTGTAAATTGGTATTCATGAATAAACTAGACATAGAGGGGGAAATTCAAACCCTATAAACCATGGATGGTTGCAAAAGGGTTTAAACCACATCAAGTCTTTGACTATGATGAATCAATTTCACCATTTGTAATGATGAAATCCATAATAATTATAATTTACATTGCATTATTCCATTAATATGATGTATGTAAAATGGATTTGAAAATATCTTCCTTAATATAAATAATTTTTATGTTTTATATATGACACAAACATAGGGTTTGTGACTTCAAATGATGCACAAATGGTTTTTGATATTCAAATAAATGTTTTTTGATTAATATAAGAATACATTCTAGGTAAAATTCATTTTTTTGAGGTTATAATGATTTTTGGGTTCAGAAAGAATGAATGTTATCCTTGTTTCTGTATATGATTTAGTGGGACTATAGTTGTTTTATTAATTTTATATTTCTATGACATATTGATAGTTTAAAAGAATATATTGTTCTTATAGTTAGTTAAATCCTATTTTAATAAATGTTTCTCTATGAAGGTCTGGTGTAATGAAGGATATATTCATGTGGTCAAGATCCATCATGATAAATCATAGAGGCCTCTCAGCCTAAGTCAAGGTAAATATTTGGAAAATATACTGAGGACATTAAGTATGGAACAATCCAATGGTAGATTGAATATAATTATACATAGAATTCACCTTTCCCAAAAAAATTGGTCCTCAAACACATTGGGAGTCAATAATGTTAAAAATGGATTTATACACATCATCAGTTGGGCCAGTCATTTATGTTATGCTATGTATTAGGATAGTTTATTCCAATAACTTGAGAGATGTCGGAAGGTATCATGTATACCTAGGTGACCTTAATTTGGTTCTAGAAATCACTATGCATTAGTATTTGTGGCATACTAATGATATGTTCTTATTATATGGAAGAGATGAGGATCTAGTCACCAAAAAATATATTTATGTTAGTTACATAATAGATCCTGATGATATTCAATTGTAAACCAGGTACATCATTACAATTAATGGAGGTGTTATGTTATAGAAGATCTCAAACAAAGAAGTGTTCACAAATTCTTTAGTAGAGTTTGAGGATATTGAAACATTCCAGGAATCTAAAAAATTAGTATAGATAATAAACTTAATCCCTGATATTTATATGGAATCATGTATTAATGATCTTATAAACACTATTGTGATAATACTAAAGTGGTGTCTCTCACAAAAGGCCTAAGAACACATCAATAAACAAAGCACAAACATCATAAGTATCATATATTGACGTTTCTTTCTCATATCATTATGGTTATAATGAGAATTTTTTCAATGGAATACAATGAGTTGAACAGCTTAACAAAATCCTCAACTAAAAAAACACGATTATCATGTGGGGTCTAGTAGAATTAATGTTAAAGGAAGATAACTCTAGTATTTGAGGGAGTTTTATTGAGTTGGAATTTTAGATCCAACTGGTTATATTTTAATTACATATATATATTTGATAATTTTAATATTAATAAAACTGTTATTATATATTGATAATTTTTTTATATGAATATAATATACTAATGTCTAGAGTATCCATTTAATTGATAAGTTCATATAACTTCCCCGCAATTATGAGAATCATGAAATTTTCTAATAATATTCATAAATATAGTTATACAGTTAGATAATGTTATATGATGAGACACATAGTATGTTATTTTCATGTACGAGTACCCATAATCATATTAGACTTATTATTATGATTTTTATACTTATAGATCCCCATGATGGTATATTATGAGAGGAAACCCACTATTAATTATTTCATATGTTTTTGTTTCATAAGATATTCCTATGTATGAGTGTGTGTAAAAGTCTGTAAACATTATAATTATTATTAATGCAAGTTATAACTCAATCACAATGATTGAATTTGTAAAGTGTGATTATATAGTTCATAGTAATGATAGAAATGTTGGGTGTGTCATAAGTGAAATATTATTAATGAATAAGTCGATGAATGATTTTTACCTCCCATAATTATGAATTTTGATATCCCACCATGATGATTATAATAGATCTATCCAATTAAATTTCTTTTGTATTGTTTTACGGAAATGTTCATTTTAGATAGTAAAATAAAGACGTATCTAGACTATAATATGATAAAATATATGGGAATCCTTCTTGTTGTAATACCGTGATAAAGAGATTGTATTACTCTGTGAGCATTTTTATGTGGTTTTCATAATTGTGACATTAGGTTATTTCTCATAGGTTCTTTGAACTGTTACATAATAATAATCATGTAATTTACAAAATATCACTTAGTAACAAGGAAAAATAATCAATTAGGGTCAAATACTATGTTTTTTAATTGATTTTGATTAAATTGCACTATATTTAAATTATTGGAATAAATAATATTTTGAAGATCAAGGGATAATTTTATTCATGTTTTCTCAATCTCAAATATTTATTGATAAATAAAAAATATAATCAAATATGTATCCAGGTGTTAAATAAATGATGATGGGTTGGATAGAATTAAGATCAAGTCACGTGAGGAATATTTATTTTCTTTCAGGTAAATATGATTTATCAATTATTGGAGATGGTAGACACCATAAAATATTATTATTATTATTATTATTATTATTTGTCATTAGTATTATTATGATTTTTTATATTAATTGGGTGTTTGTATGTATTGTATAATATTTTATCCTAAACACTAACATTATAAATGGAGATTTATTTCTATTGGGCATGGTTGAATCAAAAATAGATAATAGGTAATTGTTTCAGACCTTGGAATTTTCTCTATCACTCAAATTCTTCCACTTATATTCTCAAAAATGAGAATAAAACTTTGAATAATGAAGGATCCTAAAGTTATCAAGGGAAATAATGAAAAGTTAATTATTCATTTGGCTAGAAAGGGGAAATCAATTGTCATAGATTGGAGGAAAAATGATCATTGTGTGAGCCACCACAAGATGGATTACACACATGGATCTTCCAAGTGAAATAAAGGTAATCTCAATAGAGGTTTTCGAAATGATCAATATCTAAATTGAAGAAATATCTAGAGATGAGGTAATTATTATTATGATCCTAAATAAATTAATATTAAATTCAATAAGAAATGATCGTTCCCTTGATTCAGTATCGATGTCCTTATTTTGTGGAATTTTTTTTGGTCATAATTTTCATTTCATGTACGATATTGAGAATCATCCCTCAAATAGACAAACAATTCATGGTTTATTAACCCACAATTGTGGTTTCTCTATAATTTAACCCTTTAAATATATTTCTCATGTTTTAGAGGGATGATATGGTAGATAAAAAAATATTTTATCGATTCTCCATTCTCATATTAAATCCATTTTCTTCATGTGATCAAATATGATTTTTAAATCACATAGATAATCTACTATAGTACCCTATAATCATAAAATGATGTTTGAGGAGATGGGATCCATTTGTGGAAGATATAAATGGATCATTACATGGATTCATTGAGCTATGTCATACTGGCGATTAACAGATAACAAAAGTGTTTGAAAAATGATGGATGAGTGATTTTATTCCCATACATCGTAAATAAATTTATTTTAACATGATCTACAGAACAATCCAAGGATTGGTATGTTGTATCTAGTATTAAGAACAAAATCTAGAAAAAATATTTATGCATAAATATTTATATGCATCTGGGTTTGGTCTGGATCCATTGAGTTTGATGTAATTCATATTTTATATTAATTATAAAATAGATTTTAAAGATACTCTCTAATAGATTTTGGGGTAGTGTTCATTTAAATCGTGGATTTATCCATTGAAACTGATGAAAACCATAAATTTGGTGCTCAATCATTACATCTAATGAACCTTGAATCCATCCTAAAACTGCTACAAGATCTGAGTGAACATTATAACTAGGATAAAGAATCATATATCACATCATAATCTATATTGTTCTCCCACAAGAAAATATATCATTGATCAATCCCTTTCTCTTTTGAAAGTACCCATTAGTCTATATGTCTTATCTCTTCAAAAGTAAATTCAAAATGAATCAAAACCACAAAAAATAACACATTAAATGGTTATCAAATAGGTAGGCCAATGAGAAATCAATTATAGGTGGTTAAAAAACTAATAAATTGAATGAATATTAGAAAAATATTGATCAATTTAAATGATTTAGAACTAAAAAGCTAGTATCTAAAAAGGTCATGCAATATCAACCCACAAACCTCTAATTGGAGATGTAGATCAATATCAATATATATTTATATTTATTTCATTATTTATATTTTTAAATATAAAAAAATATAAAATTCATATTTTGAGGGCACATATGTTAGTCACCACTATTTGGAAGTAACTTATTTTATGAGAAAAGCATCGATTTTATCTATTGGATGAGGGAAAGGCTGTATGTTTTCTTTTAAAGTATTAGAAAATATTAATTCTCTTTTCGTGAATTGTCTAAAACACACCACTTTCATCCAGAACTATCTAGCAATGGTAACTATTTACACCATCGACCACCCTGTGACAGCCCAGGGATCCAATATGGGACACCGAATGACCATTACTGATGCCACACTTGCTCCCCTAATGCACCTAACACCCGATGACCATCTTGTATCAACCATGGCCAGTTATCGCATGGTTTTACAGCCACTGACTACTCCAAAGATAAATATTGGGAATCTCAAGTCCCTAGATGATGCTTTTTATATATTTCTTTTAGTTTCTTCCAAACACTGATCACTAAAGGATTTAATGCCCATCTAGAAGGGATCACCATTTGGGGTTGTTCAGCTGTCAGCAAATTTTATTACTCTATTGGTGATATAATATAATTTATAAATATAAATAATTTCATATATACATTTATATATATATATTTATGTATACAATTTTTTTAATAAATAAAACTATTACCTGAAGACTACTAAAACATTAATACGATCATAGTTATAGGAAATAATTCATAGGGAGTAACAACAAACATCATCCAAAAAAATATTAATCCCCCCTAAAACTAATCATACATTCCATCTAATGCTCTAAAATTTGGGTAACGTAAATTAAAACTCCATTCTATAGGTCTTTTAGATCATTTGTGTCCATGAAAATAGGGTATATGGGATCCACCTCATAGCTAACATTATATAAATCCTCATAATCTTCGATTAGACTGCTTATGAAGCCTAAAACTGCACACAGATCAAAATGTATGTCAATTTGATATTCATGTCCTATTTACATCTTCTCTTAGCATATTAATGAATTAATGAAATATAGATATTATCAAATAGATAATAAATATGCATTTCTCAATACTAATTATTAATTTTGTAATTTATATTTATTATTAATTACTTTATAATGGACATTTTGGTAAATATATTATTTATTTAATATAAATACATATTTAAGAATATATATATCATATGAATATAAAAAAAATATATTAATATATTTAAACATGATAGTTTATAACATATTTATATATACACATACATATATATTTTTATGAAGTGTCCTTTTTATCAATGACTTTTCCAAAGAAACAATATATACATTCAATTAATTTCAATTTATTAAAAAATATTATATTGATTGTATCTTTATTAGTGTTTATTATGAATTGGTAATAAATTGTGTATGTTGAATGAATTTTATCAATAGTTTTAGTAAAAAATTGAAAAAGGGTTATTTCAAAAATCCTTTTTTCAGTAGTAATAATTATATTATCATTTTAGAAATATATTATTTTATTCTACATCAATTATTGGACATCCCATGAGGATAACCAATAATAGATTACATAATGTAAAAAATTATTTATTTTACTAGTATAATTTTAGTGAAAATCATTTACTCATTTTTTTAGTTTACTTAGTTAGACATCGTTAATTTATAATTAATGATTTTCTAACTTCACTTGAAATGGTATTTGTATAGAGTAGACTATTACATCTGTCACTATGAAATGCAATGAAAATAATGAAAACTGAAGTAAAGACACATGTCTGGAAACATGACCTATGGACGTGCCACTCAACCCCACAAACTCAAACCATATTGCCACCAATGGTTGGACATAATAATAATAATAATAATAATAATAATAATAAATTATGTTGTTTGTGATGATTATGATAATATTTTTATTCTTCCCAACAAAATGGAAGGATGAGGAATATTTATGTGATGTTAAGGTTGTATTATGGGATGATATGATGGGGGAGCGTCATTCATCCTTATTGACATTCTAGTAAGGGAGCATGAAAAGATGTTGTACACCACTGTGTGTTTGGATAATTCTACTAATATTATATAAAAATGATCATTTTCATAGAAAAAAAAATATAAAATACCATTTCAATTCAGTTATAGTGTTTTTAAATAAATATCAAAATAGTTCTAAAAAATAGTATTGCAAATAAATCAGACATATAAATTATATTTAATTAATATATATTTCAATTGTTATATTTTAATAATAATAATGATTCAAAAAACCAATTATAATTTTGATTTAAAATGATAAATAAATAAATTAATAGTGTCAAATTTCATAAAACAATAATGAAAATAATATTATATTATTACGTATCTGAACTACTATATAAGAATAATTATCATATAATTAAAATTATGAAAAATCAATTTTCATGAATAATTATATAGAAATGTATTGGTTATGATTCTTTTTATGTTTTTAATAAAAATAATAATATTAAATTATTTTTTAAAGTGACTTTTTGGAATATTGTTGATTATTATAGTAATCATAAAAACTATCAATATGATTTTTTATAAAAATAAATAATATATATTATTATAAAATTAATCTAATATTTTTAACATTAAATAATATATTATAACAGTTTTTATTAATATAATTATAAATATTACAATGTATGTAGCATATTGGTCATTATTAAATTTTTAGAACCTATAACAACTTTTTTCTACATGTATTATTAATAATAAATAATGGTTGCATATATATTTTTTTGTGATTATAATATGTATATCATCTTGTTTTCATTTTTATTATTATTAATTTAAAAAAATACCAACATATAAATAATGCATGTTTCAAATGGTTGTGATTTAATTATAATAATCTTTTTTAGTTTATTTAGATAAAAGAGAGATTAATTATTTTTAGTAGTAAATATAATAACATTTATTACTCAATATTATAAATCATAATAATAAATAACATGTTTTTAAAAATATAAAATAATGTACTATTATAAATATAAGATGTTATATTTTAATTTAGATTTTATATATTTGTGTTATATCACAATATTCTAACTATAGTTCTCACTTTTATTAATTGGCACTTTCATGGAAAGAGACAAGTCATGATACACTAAGGAATGGAAGAAAAATTCACCACATTGACTGTTCGACCCAAACGATCCAATTCCATGCACTGGGATTCCTCTTTGGGATTTTAGTGTTCAGTGCCAAATAAATAATTGTTTAAGTCATTTTTAATGGATGATATCCCTTACTACTATTTTCTACATTGCTAAAAAATATTTGATGTCTATTTATAACAAATATATAATATATAAAATATTGTTACGACTATGGTAACTATGATGAATTATACCATTTTAGTGAGGACATGTAGTCATTTATGATATTCATCAAAGTTTATACATTCTATAAAAATAAAAATAAAAATAAAATATCATCATTCAAATATATTTCATCATAATAATATTTTCAAACAAATTCCATAATCAAAGGACATAAAAATAACTAATTTTTTTATTAGTCATTTTCGGTGAATATTTGTTTCATATAATACTACTAAATATACGTCTTTTAAAAGAGAAAGAAAAATCATTTATTTGTGTAATGACACGATCTTTTATGGCTGAAATTTCCCTTTTTAATTTAATTATATGTATTATAGATATATAAATCACATTCACAAAATTATTTTATTATATAAATTTTTTTAAATTGTCGTTATGTATCTTTTCTTTTGACAAAATAGCTATTGAATAATGTTCCCACGAGTACTATAAATATGGGGTTTTAACAAATCCATTTGGCATTGAAAAAGGAAGTGATAGCCTAAAAAATAAGTACATACCCTATAAAGCCCATTTATTATAACATTATATAGAGATACATTTCTAGTCTCTTCCCTTAACCAATCCCAATATGAGAACCAATAATAAAATCACGACCTAACTATTTATGGGAGATGTTCAAGCTCATCGATATCATGACCCAAAACATGTACACTAAACGACCCCATGAAAGCCCTACCATTAATCACTATACTCTTATGGTGTGTGATGTTGTAATAAAGGGATATATATCAAAACAAAATCCATAATAATATATACATTATTTTATATATAATAATGAATATATTTTTATCCTATTATTATTACATTATAAATGATATTTAAAGCACAAATAATATATTGGTTAATATTAAATTAAATTAAAAAATATTTTTAGATTAGTTATTTCATTTTTTAGATAAATAATATTTTAATAAAATATTTTTATAAAATATCATATAATTTTTATGAAGTTAAATGTAATTTTTATTAGTTATGAAAAAATCTTATTGTAAAAAACCAATCAATTTTCAATTAATATCAGTTTTTATTTTAAAATTTAAAATTCACATATTCAGAAAATTATTAACATGAAATGGTTTTTTAATAAGGATATTAAAAGTATCCGATTGTGAATTTTTCCTATAATTTTGAGACACTTGCATATTTGGGTAAAAATTAAATACTTTATAAATTTATGGTGTGCTTTATGACATCATAATTTATCAACATTGATTAATTATATTCTATAAATTTATCTTTTTTCAGATATTTGTTTTCTCTTATAAAATAATGTTATTTTTTTGTTTATTTTATTTATTTTATAATTCTTAAGTTAATCCTCCATGTCAAATAATATATTTAAAAATTATAAAGTCATTTCATTGAAAGTGTGACTCACCAACACATAATAAAGGGAAATATTTTTCTTATATTTAGCCCTTTTCCTTATAAAATAGTCAATAGCACTCTATTTTAGTAGAAACTAGAGTAAAAACCATAGTATTGTTTTTGGTTTTGAATATTTTATTATGTAGTTTCCAAAACAAAAATAATAAGAAACCCCCCTCCATTCCTATACTGACCCACACAATATCCCATATATATTCACTAAAACTATTTAATTATGTAATGTATCTTTCCTCTACTCATTATAGTCCTCCCATGGTTCCCCAAATCTTTCTATAAGCCCCTCCCAAGCCATTGGAGTAACACATTCAAGTAATGGAATATCTATCTCATCTTTTTATCAAGAACGTCATTTATGATATTCTCATTTATTTTCCAGTTTCATAATTTGGGATAAACTATTACTTATACCAATCATTGAAATTTAATGTTTAAATGATGGTATCCTATTTAACCCTCATTTATCCCTCTTATGAACCCTCATGTAAACTCGTTACTATGCCGAATTTCTGTAAGGAATCTTCTACCATCCTATCTTATCAAGCATTCCTTTTATGTTATGACATTTAATATCATTTTTAAATATGTTGGGATATGTTATTAAAATTTTTCCTTACTTTCAATTTTATGAATAAATGAGCAGATTACCTTTCACTCCCATCAACCCATTTTTTAAAATTTTTATATGAAGATGTTATGTTTCTGAAAGAGAACATCAATTTTCCATGAAAAAAATATTTTTGTGGTGAATACCATATGCATTTTTCTATCAAGTGTATTCACCTTTATGGAAAATTTATTATTTATTGGGGACTTACATGTATGTATTCTTCATTAAATTATTTTGGAATAAATTATGATGTCCAATGAATCCATGATATATGATCTCTATGTCACATAAAGAATTAGAATTAAATGATTATTAAGGGTGTTCCCTACTAGTGCTTTAATGCATTGGGTAATATTTAGTATCCTGATACCACATGTTGGGATAGGGGTTAACCTGATTCCATTATGATACTTTTTCCACAATGTGTTCTTGGTAGGTATATCCTTGATATATTTATGATGCAGTGTTTAGATTTGTTTCCACATTTCCCATGTTATGAATATCATGCACTATCATGACATATTGTTCATATTCCTTTTTTATCCATTGATATTCCAATTGGATAACATGTATTATCCTCCTCATTTTATTCCCATTTTATTCCTTACTAGGATTTCTAGATCACACCTTTTTTATGTAAGTCCTCTAGTTATCCCATGCAGTGTTAAGTATAAAAGAACATTTGGTTTTGGTAAAGAAGATTTCAATAATGATGTTTCTTTTTATGTTTTAATTTTTTATGTAATATACATAATTTCCCAAAGACGCTATAACTATCGATCATATGGGTTGTATAATGATTAATAATATGTAATAAATAATTTATTATTGTGTAATAAATGGAAGAGTTGTTATAGTTGGAATTATAATAAAGGATTAGTTATTTTTGGAATTAGGATTAGAAAACCCTATTGAAAACCCATAAGAATAAGACTATGTGTAAGAAAACATCCATAAATTTTGGTATGTGTAGTTTATGTGAATTATCAAATAAATAAATCCTTTTATAGGTATTACAAGTGGATTTGGATATGGTATAGATGTATAAAGGAGTAACAACTTGGAAACGGTGTTCTGGGCCTGACTTGAAGTAAAATGGTACATGACAACAGGCCTCATTGTGCACCTATTATGACTCTCTCAGAGGATAATCCTTAGTAAATTCATAATCTCATTACAAAACATCATTACTCTAATAAATAAATAAATTCCCATAAGATTATATGCTATGAAGTAAATCATGGATTGCATAGACTGAATCCATGAAAATCACAATTTATAGAGACAAATGTTGTTGGGGCCACATTTGGTATAAGTTGAGTTCTATTTTCCAATGAGGGTCAATAACTATCAGAATGAAGAAGGAACTCAAAAATGAATAGAGGGTGATGAAAGTGATGATTTCTGGATATTTTTTATGGATTTAAAGCATTGGATTCCATGCCTGCGTAATTCAATGTGTTGATCATTTCAGACGACTGATGCAGTCATCATAATTTTCAATAAACATGTATCAAAATGTGATACATAGTTTACAAAATTTTTGTAGCATCCTATATAAGATGATTGAATATTTAAAATTTGATCATTAAAAAAGGTGAATAATAATGTGATTTTCATGCCGTGGTGGTCTTAGAGAAGAAGAGAGATTGAAGAGAAAATGAATGATAAAGAAGAGGTCTGTATTTAAGGTGGCCATGCATTGTGTTGGTTTATCTTTAATGATGGACATTAATTTTTGTGAATACATGGTTTTCTACCAAGTATTTTTATGTTTCTTCTTAAAAAACGGTGCCAACCAATGAGCTAGCTACCATTCCTCAACTCAAGGAACATGCAGGGTCACAAGGGGTTGACCATGCCCATGGGGAATTCAAGGAAGATCCAGCCTACATCAGGTACATGTGGTTCATGTATAATCCCCCAGGGTGTGCATTGTAGGTTCTAGGTGAATCCCCACGGATGCATAATGGGCACTAAGAGCATTCCATATGAGTACCATTTTTGGGCGACACCAAATACAGGAGAGGAGATTTCTGACTGGTTGTTGGGGAGAGTTGATTAATTAAATACCAAATTTATGAATTATTGTTTCTATGTGGGATGAGTTTTAAAAAATTTATATGTAATCTCTTCCATCCATCCACTCCCATGTATCGCTATACCATTCAATTAATCCACAACATATGGATCTAATCCTCATCATACATCTTTCTCACGCCATGTGAATATGAACTAAGGTTGTCTGATCCTCCAGCGACATTCGATCTTTCCTAAAACTTCAAATTCAATATCTCGATTCCAATTCTATCCATCAATGACACTAATCTCACCAAAAATGATGGAAACCCACCATGGATGATCACTATCCATTGAATAAGTGCCTCGTGATTGATCTAAGTCAATTCATGCAATCTATGTCATTCATGAATATGAATATATCTAATGAGGACAAATAAAACAATGTTGAGAGGTCTTGAAATTCATCCGAGATTCATGGCTGATTAATGACTGATTTAAAATTGATATAATTGAAAATATTTATTGCATTTAAAATATCATTAGAATCTTTCCATTGAAAAAGAAACAACCCGAGGATCAAAGAAAATCATCACACGGGTTTGAACAATTTCAAAACTGCAAAAATAAATAAAATTCAAAGCAACGATCTCCATGAATTTTTACACAAATATTGAATGCATAATATGGTTTAACCGCTCCTAAAAATGTGGATCCTGATATTAAGTTTGCAGATTCTACTGCATATTAGAGAGATATTGTTTCAAAAAAAAATCATCTCCTTGTGCACCATTTCTCAAAGAGAAACCATGTGTCCTGTGAGAATTATACAATGCAAAGAAAAAATCATGCAATCCATCAATAGGTTCTAAACACTCTCGAACTGCTTTGTGGAGAACTGGTTCCCATGAACATGTGATAGGTATTTTAAAAATATCTCTCTGTGCTTCGCAAAGTCCATGCCATCATGAGATTGTGGTTGATCCTTTGTCTATCACTATTCTTAGAGAAGAGGTAGATCTGTATTTATTGTGCACAAATAGGAACCGTGAATCTCACGGCCTTCCCAAATGTGATCACCCTCATTTTTTCACATTCGTCCCATTGTTTTCAGGGGTTCTAGTTTTTTTAAGAAGGATGGGGTAGTACATTTTTAATGAACCTATGTGAATCATTTGAAGAAGTTAGTGGACTTGTAGAAGGGGTTTGCACAAAATAACTGTAATACCCATTCAATATTGAAGAAGAACACACATGAAACACGTCACCTTATGTTTATAATGTAATGGAATTTGAACCAAGTGAAAATTGAAGGAGAGAAGAAGAAAATGAAGAGAGAGTATGAGGTCGTGTGTGTTCTTAAAGAACTACACCTATTAGGGTTTCACATAAAAGGAAGAAGAAATAAGATAATAAACAAATTCATGTACATTCACACATAAACACAATTAAATAAAGAACCCATATTTTTTGCACATGTGAAAAAAATAGGTTTAGTATAGAATAGTTCAACATAAATTCTATATTCATGATCACATGTATACACGAACAAAAAAAATTGAATATAATGATGCTAAGTGAGCGAATCCTTATTTCAAGAAAATCACATTTTTGTATGTGATTTAATAAAATAAAGAATATGAAGATTAAATTAAGTTACTTCAATAAATAATAGGGAGTTCATTCAGTTGTTTCACTATAGAAGATGAAGAAGAAGCATAGTGACATTTTTTATCACTAATGAAGAATAGAGAAGAAGAGGAGATTATCATGCCTATTTAATTTCTAGTAACTAAGTGAAGAGTAATTAACATGATCAAGAGCATGACCTGTCTTTTGAAGAAGGAAGAATAATATCTCCACAGGAAGTATAAAGAACTAGCTAGAGGCTGATATTGGGACAAGGCTATCACTAGTTCAGGGAAGATGATTGTTTCCCACCCCACCAAATTTTAGGGACCCACTTTGACTAGATGATTTTTTTACAAGTGGATCCACTATAAAAATAAAATCACATTATATTAGAAAATAAAGGAATTGGTCATTCCCATGCATGATATGGACATCCATCCATCCAACATTGAGATTTTATTATATAAAAGGGAAAAAAACGAGGGTCATGGCCCA